>CM024642.1:25954458-27154458 GCA_014182715.1 Eucalyptus cloeziana
GAAACACGGTGCCAATTATTTCATGTGGAAAAAGACCACACTTTCATGAGAGGAGTCAAGTGAATAGAATACAGGATCTTTCTGACACAATGTGAGAACTCTTTTATCTTAGTTGAAAGCCCAACTTAACAATCATCTGGAACATGCATGTCATGCCCAAGGGTGCAGGTGTAAGATTAGTCCAGCGGTGATTGAACAGGGAGCAATCTCCAATTGAAACAATCACAACCAAGAGACAGGAATTGGAAACTCTTAATGATTCTGTTTATCATGTACCCATAAAGTTTGAGAATCCAAAGGCCTAAATAACTGCCTGAAAAGACATTTGCGTACTTTTGAAGGTTCTATTTATCACACTCATAAAGTTCAAGAATTCAAAGGCCTAAGTAACTGCCTGAAAAGGCACTCACGTATGGAGAAACAAGGGAGTTGAACTACTATGAACAAACAATAGCACCCGATTCTTTTTCAAATACAAAGCTATTACCTAACGAGAGAGATTCACTTGTTTACGGTATTAAGCTGTCTATGATAAATCAGCCAGATAGTTACCTGTTAGGTCTGTAAGTTCTGGAGGCCGCTGACTGGTACAGTCTATGGCCCATCACTAAGGTAGCGAAATTCGGATGCCCCTTAGCATCATGATCAAATCCAGGAATGAATACATCGGCCTCAACACAAACCACGTAGTCAATTGCTTCCCAGAGTAATTTATGGGCATTCATCCTCAGCTCCATTACTGTACTGTCAGGCTCATTATCACTTTCAGCCACCCAGCCCCACCAACCTTCAATATTATAAGGGTATTTGGGCCGGGCCGGAGGTGGTGGAAGTGGACGAGGGCGTGGGCCTGCTAGTTTCCATGCTTCGCGTTTCAATTCTACATCGACAGGAGTAAGCTTCTTGGGATAATCTGAAGCTAGGTTGGACTCACGCCCGTAAATTCTGTTTAGCTCCCAACTCGAACTAAGCGAAGTCCTATCGACGACATTTTCAAACATGGAGTGAAGAGGTATTAATGTCCTTTGACCACCAAAGACTTCACCCCCCGAAACATATATTATGGTATCCCATGAGTATCCATATGCACGGAGAAGAATTCCAATCTGTTAACACAATATAACTTTGACTAAATCAATCGATGGAATTGAGATGAGTTCCCAAAAAAAGTTCAATCAGAATTGGACAAGCCCCATCTTCTAAAATATAGGTTCGCCCCATATAAATGCAAAACAAGCAACAAGAGGCCTTTTCTCATTTCAGCTTTCAGTCAAAGTAACACCATAGAAATTGACCTTCATCTCTCTACATCACAATAGGCAAACTGCTATGAATATATGCAAAGTAATCAAGCTTCATAAAGCATTATTAACCAATTAGGCTTACCTCTTCCGGCATAAGAGGGCATGACCCGTTGAGGCGCTTTTCTGCTGAATCCACAGAGAGGCTCCCCTTGACAATCCCACGCTTTAGCATCCAAGCTCTTTTATGTTGGATGAGTTCAGTATGTACATCCTTAAAGAAGTTTTGCCAAACCATACTCTTCTCAATGCCAAGTCCAGAGGACCCAAAAATTCGTCACAAGGTATTTTGATAAAACAGCATACCTGGAACAACTCAGCACAACCATGATATGCCAATGCATCTCTTGTCAACTCAGGATCATATGCTATAAATGGCCTTCCAGGGGACCGTAATCTAGAAATTACACTGAAGATTAGTAAAATGTTGTAAAACTTAGCAGATGAGAAAAATTGGAATCACAAGCAATCAATCACCTATGCAGGATATTAGTAGCCAGTTCCTGGACCTCCTGTCTAAATCGAAGAGCATGGAAAGAGACTCTACATCTCAGCCTCTGAAGCTCTTCAAATTGGGGCGCAAGTGTAGCCTGGATAAGGCCCAACAAAAGAGAGAGTTTGAAAATTGGGAGGAAATATTGACAAAACAGTGGCAAATCGTATTAGGACAGACGCTCCTCGTCTTGAAGATCCCGTAGAAACTTCCCACATTCCAAATTTAAATTAGATACATGATTGTCTTAGGGTATTTCACAATTTCCACTAGACACCTCGACACATACATTGATGGGAAGAACTGACTCTACAGATACTACAAATTAAGGCAAAGATTAGCACCCAGATGCAAACTTCTTGTCAAATAAAAGAAAAGATTCAACAGCTCTATTAATATTGCTACCAGAAATGTCAGAGAAGGAATCTTACTGTCCAGAGTCAATTCACACAAATGCAGGGCGACAGCACTAGGAACATAGACAGGGGATTGTAGCTCATAATGTGGTTGACAGACACATGCAGTAATCTAGACAAGGAAGAATATCTTCAGAAACATCTGGCAATCAGATCTAAAATCTGCAGGCCCTTTTCCAATTAGAAAATGACAAATCAGTATTGATAACCCTAGAAAAGATTCTTTTCACATCACATGCGAGAAAATACTCAAATTATAGAGATTTTTAAGTCATACCTGTAAGCATCCACCATCGGAGACCACCAATTCAACAACTGAATGCTTGTTCAGTACCGGGAGAACACGGTGGAGAAAAAAGTATGGTGAGGCCTGGTATGGAACCCTAAAAAGTGGGATCTTCTTCTTCCGCCTTGCCCCTTTTAGATCTTTTGGAAGGGTCTTAACTACTCTAACATCCTTTGCCAATGCTGTCATGAATTGCTCCTCATTGTAGAGATAGGAAAAGCTCTTGAACTCTGAGCTGCATGCAAAGTAACACACATAGCCTTTAATTAAGATAGATTGAAATCACAAAACCCGTGCAAGGAACAAAGATACATGCAACATGCCACACACACACACACACCCTACACACCTGATGCCTTTACTGCTAGTGGTAGATTGGATCTCTGGAACGACTAATGTCGCATTAAGAAGCCGAGACACTGCAACTACATCGCATATCTGTAAGATTAAGAAGATCTCATTCACACCTTTAATTTATCGGAATAGTTTTAATTAAATTGACCAATTTAAGCATCTGATCCCTACCGAGTTTCGTATCTCATGGAAACCTCCTTGTATTCTGACAAAGATAAAGCCATTTGTCTGCAAACTGGGTTCTGCCATTTACTTAAGCTAGTTAGTGAAACCTAAAATAAAAATCCCGACAAGATTATAATATAGAGCTTGGCCAAGAGGGGGAATTACCCCTCCTATAAGAGATGACCGACCCAACAGAAAGTACTCTGCTACATGCAATTTAAAAGTGGAACCTATGGCTCAAGTCAAGAAGCTCATGAATGACTGAAAAGATAAAATCCTTAACTAATTCGCATGTTCAATCTGACCATCCTTTTTTCCGATAAGATCCTTAACTAACATCGTACATGTTCAATCTCACCATCCTTTCTTCCTTCCAAAAATTGCTTCAAGCAAGAAAATATGCCACCTCTATAACAAGAGTGTAGGAACTAATGAGATTATCAAACTTGAAGAGCAGAGTTGACATTATCAAACTCAAAACCAGAACATATTCTAGGCTCTATACTGGACATGGAACATGTACCTAAGCTATCGTCATGAAAAAATAAGAGGAAACTGTAGAAACAAAGAGTAAACAGTGGTGTAACAAGATTAGATGCAAGTTGTAACCTGCGTAATTTCCTCTGGGATTGGCATGAGGATGCAAAGATTCAAGGTGCCTAACCGGACCCCATAGCCTTCTATACAATGGACTCTGCTTCATGAATTTAAGATTAATCAGGGGTAATGGTGAGGAAAATAAAAATTCAAAAGAAAAGGAGCACAAAAACCCACATTGCAGAGTTGGCCGTGGACCATGGATTCCTTACCACAAGAAAAACAGATCCAAACTAGAAAAGAAACACGAAATCAAGACAAGCAAAGGAGAACAAACTAAAAGCATCTTTTCGGACACCAACTAATTTTCCTTTTCAATGCATACTATCATAAAGCCCAGAAAACCAAAAAACTGCACATTATCAGTAATTCAAGCAAAACACCGATCAAAAAAAAAAAAAAAAAACAGAACGCAGCTCCATCAAAACTCATTTACAACAGGAAGCGCAAAACCAAGAACTATACACCGGGCAGCTTGATGAGGCAGTGTGAAAGAATTCCCCAGACAGAAAAAGAAAGGGAAGCAAAGAAGTGAAATATGCACGACCAAAAAGGCGACAAAAAAATGAGATCTTTTTTGTCTGATCTTTTTAAGAGGGGAGGCTTCGGGGGAATTACTGTGGTGGGGATGTCGACATTCTCGAAGATGGGTCTCCAGGAGAAGATGGTGATGGAAGTCTGATACTCAGAGAAGCCGTCCTCAGTGAATCTGGCGAGCAAGAAGTGGACGAAGAGGGAGAGAGCCGATAGAACAAGACCCACCAAACCCACCCACTTCAGTCTCGACTTCATCATGACCGTCTTCCCTTCTCCTTTCATTGCCAAAAACCCACCCCAATCCCTCCTGCTTCCTCAAACTCCAAACTTTCTCCGTAAATTATCCGCTTTCTCCCTCCCTCCCTCCCTCTCTCTCTCTCCACGGTAACAGTCCTACCCAAAGAAACGGGAACAAGGAAAATGGACCCGACCCAATACCTTCTGCTTTTTCAAACTCAGAAATTTCTCTGTAAAATACCAGCTCTCTCTCTCTCTCTCTCTCTCTCTCTCTCTCTGTCCCTGTCCCTGTGCTTACTATGACACTTCCACTGGAAGAAAGAAAGAAAAATGAAAGCAGGTAGAGAGAGAGAGAGAGAGAGAGCCTGACAGCAGAGGAGTGAAGGGAAGGAGAGAGAGAGAGCGTGAAAAGTCAAGGACTCGAAGGGACAGGGCGAGCGAGACAACACGTGGGATGGCATGTTTCGGACAATACAGGCGGTGCTGTTTGAGTTGGAAACGTTCAGACACGCCTGTTTCCAGCATATTTTTTCCTAGTTGGATCTCTAACCAGCGTTCACGAACTTTCATCTTCAGATGGAAAACCAAAATAATCTTTTGAAGAACAAATTTTTTTTTAAAGCTTTCGTAACTTGATTTGATTTACAAGCCAAATTTTTAGAATCTTTCGAAGTGCAAAAATTGGCGTGTGAATTTTTTCATTTTATTTTAAGAATTTTTAGAAAGAAGTAAAGGATAGAAAGAGAAGACATCCTTTCTAAAGCCTCGAGATCACCTAGAAGGAAAGGTATAAAACACACTTTGGTATTGGCCAAAACGCCAAGAAAGGTATAAACGGATGAAACCGACACTTTTAACAAAGTTACTGGATAATTAATGACTCGTAATCAGCACAGTAATGAAACTCGGTTATACTTTTTATTCCTAGGGCTTGCCATTGTTTCATCATCATATTCTCTCTCTCGGAGCATGTGGAGTGCACTCATTCTATGGAGCAGAACTACATAAAGCCCAGAAAATCCAGTTGCCAATGAATGAGTCTAGCTCGATTGTCATTGATTTGATCATTGAGCTAGATTCATGTATAGTTAGCACTTGATGTAAATCTTATGAAGGCAAAATGATCCGGATTAATTTTGTTCCCTCTCGATGAACATAAGTAGACTTATTCCAATTACACTGTTGCGAAAGTCACTAACTTTTCTCTTTTTTTTTGAAAAATCAAGCATTTTTGTTGCAACTAGCTCTCGCCAGATAAAATAGGAAATTACACTAAAATTTCTATGATGCAAAAGAGGTATAAAATTGCAAAGTCATAAATTGGTCTTTCGAAAAAATTGTGCAACTGAATCACTCATAACGTAAAATTCTATATTACCATAAAAGCTGCCACTTGGGCAACTTTGTAAGGCAAACACTTAACTGCACTTTAAAAAAAAAAAAAGGCTTAGGTTTCATTTACATCCCTCGTACCATTAACTACAATACTTTAACCTGGGCGGATAGCGGGAATCGAACTACCTTGCATAGAAAAATATATCGGGGGTGGGAGGGGGGAGATTTGTATTAATTTACCTATCATTAGAATACAAAAGAGAAAAAAATCTATCATGACTAGTAAATTGAGACTGCTTGTTGAGAGAAGAGGCGGGAGATGCCATTAGCACTACTACTCATTTCAGGCATCTCCCATGAGAGACTCACACTTGCATGGAATGTATGGATTGAAGAGTACCGAAAAATTATCACTTAGCAAAACCCAGACTACATTAGTTCGAGTAATTTAGCCCCATCACAATAGCCTCACAATGGTGTTGGAGGTTTAATACGCATCTCCCAAAGCTAAATACAAGCTACTATCTTCAAAAAAAGGTCAAAATCATGATGTTGTATTTAGAAGTACTTGCTTGTGTTGATACCTAGGCAACCAATCTTATGTAAAACTAGTCATTGATCAAGATGATGTGGTGGGTAGTGAAATTTTATATCGATATTTATTTTCATACATAGCCTCTCTTTTTTTTTCGCCTTTTGGCATTCACATTGCATATAAATCAAACCATCAAATGTAAAGATGTGGCCACGATCAGAGACTCCTTGAATGAAAAAATTGCCAAACACAAATTTACCCTAAGCACTAATATATTTTCAACCATAATTCGAACATCAATATAGAAATAACCAAATTGAAGTTCACCCTAAATCGAAAAAGGAAGCACGTTTAGATAAAGTCATTGATTTGGTAAAAGTTGACATTGCCCTATAACTTAGGTTAGTTAATATATCCTTTAGATGGTAAAGAGGTCAATAAAGTTTCTAGTCATTAATGGACACTTGTCAATTTGTGATTGCATTCAAATCTCGATTTATATATAATAATAAGATCAGTCCAATGCAGGTACATCCCCCTTTTATTTTTTCCGTCTAATCTTGGGCTAGTTCTTGAGATAATCCAATAAGCAATATGCATTCTTGACAGAGCAAAGCCTAATGAGAAAGTGAAATAAAAGTCTAAAACTGGAAAGTCATTGAGTGGGAGTAGGAAGACATGTCAGGACGGAGTAAATGTAATTAGGTAAGGAAGTATCTATTGACCTTTATTGATTGGATGGTGAGGGCCCGATGTACAATTATTTAAGGGAAGGACCCAACTGGACCGTGCAAATGGGTTGTCGAGGGTGAAGTTTACCCTCGCTTGGCGGTTTCCCCCATTTGTCCCTTCTTCTTTGCCTTTTTTTTATCTGACAAGGTTGGAAGCATTCCAAGCGGCATCAGGGTAAATTTCAAAATAAAGATAAAAGGGGATAGAAGTGCAAGCGAGTTTACCACACAAATATATGGTGGAACAAGGAATATTGAACCCTTGCATTTAATATGTTGAGCGGCTTATTCTACGATTTCTAAACTCCCTTCGTCTTGGCTCTTTTAATCTGACAAGACCTGTTGCATTTCATGCATTATCATGGTAATTTCAAAGTAAAGTAAGGATAATAGAGGATAGAGGTGTAAGCGAGTTTACCATATAAATATATGGTGGATTAAGGAAAATTGAAGTCTTGCATTTAATATGTTGAGTGGCTTATAACATGATTTCGCAAAAAAAAAAACACTTGGCTCGATTGAAACGAGTTTTTACCCATTTCATGTGTTTGAGTGGCTTCCACCAATTGTTCATTTTAAAAAGATGTCAAGAGGCCTAAAATAAAGAATATCCCCTTAATTTTGCAACAACTGTAACGGATATATCTGTCTACCAAGCATTGTTACATTCCGTGTTACCTTGCATATATACATACATATATATATATAATATTATAATATCGATTTTCTTAAATCCTTAAATGTCTGGAGTGATTTCTGTTTATTTTTTGACTTCATTTTTATATATTTGGTATAACTTATATTTTGACTTTGATTTAACTTGAAACATTTGAAACCCATTAAAAGGTTTTGAAATGCTGACATGTAAAATCGGGAGATATTACTAAAAAAATCTTAAACTTATTGTACGTCAATTAATTCAGTTTTAAACTTTTCAATTCTATCAATTCAGTCTTAAACATTTTGACGGTTTAATAATGTAGTTATTCCGGCCAATTTTAATAAAAAATTACTACTATGGATGCCGACTATCCTATATAGCATAATCGGCACTAACATGGATGATTTCTTTATTTATTTTTATTATTCTCATTCTTTTCTTTTCTTTTATTTCTTTTTTCTTTTTCCAACTTTGACTTAGCACCATCCACGCCTCACCTAGTGTGGGCAGGGATGTCATGGCCCTTACCGGTGACGAATGAGGACCTCCACACTCTCGCCGGTCATGCCGGCCACAAAGCAAGGGCATCCAACCCTCACTAGGAGTGAGCACGGCCCAAGTTAGGCCAATCCAACACTTAACCCAAGGACCAACTTGCATAGTGTTAGTCTTCAATTTTTTAGATTGAGGACCGACCCTATTAAGCCTAGGATCAAAGACTGGACGGACTCTATTGGTTTGGTCCGGTTTCAAGGTCAACCTAGAACCAACCGATAATTTTTTTGTTTCATTTTTTATATTTCCTGAAAAGACAAGCTTACTATTTGAAATTATATATTTATCAACGATACGTTGTTGATCAATCAAACTATAAACACTAATACATATCCAACATAAATTTAAAATAACATAACAACAGAAATTTCACAATTGCTAAAAGTAACAAAGTATAAAAACGATCAAGACTACTCTTGGAGATACAGTGTTTTCATCATTAGAGCATGCTATAATTCCCTCACTTTTGATTTGTCTTTGAATCATTTTTTAGCTTGGGAAATGGGATGAGATGGGAAGTTTAAAACAAGAGACTTCTAGGCTACAGTGCAGGTGAAACTTACTAGTGGAATGTAATTAAACCATAAAAAGTTCAAAATACTTAATATAAACCGTGAATATATAACTTTATATCTTGTTAATTAGGGGAAAGCATCGTCTAGATTGGACCGGTCCCACGTGGGGCATAGGGCGAGCGACGAGCTGTGAGGCAAAGGGCGAGAGGCGAGCGGTCTTGTAAGGGGCAAGCCGAGAGCGTTGCTCACGAAGGGTTTCTAAATTTCTAATTAGGGTTTTGTTCTTTCTGATTTATTTGGGAAAGATGTAAAAAAAACAAAAACAAAAAAACAAAAAACAAAGAAGAGGATAGAAAAGAAAGAAGAGGACAAACCAAAATGCTGGAGGAGGACAACTTATCAGTGCCATTAATGTTAAGCTAAAGTTATAGACTTTAGATTAAGTAAAGAATATTATATATAACATATTAAATATATAATATATCTACTATATATCATATATAAATATATAATATATAATATCTATAGGATTGATCAAGGTTTGACCAATTCTAAACTCCCAAGACCAAAAACTAACCAATACAATGTAGGGTCCAGGAGTCCCAGGACCAAGGATTGACTTAGTCCCCTCGAGAACCAAACTAGGACCACTAGGTTGGATCGGTCCAGGGTCGATCTAGGGTTAACCCCGAACCGATGCTCTCCCCTAACCCTCATTGACCATGGAAGACAACAAGTCAACATCCACGTTAGTAATTTCTGATAAGAATGATTGAATTGACAAATCTTTAAAAAATTTAGGATTAAATTGGTAAAATAATAAAAAAAAAAGTATGACTAAATTGGCAATTATACAATAGGTTTATGGTTTTTTTTTTTTTTATCAATATCCTGCAAAAATTACCATTTCAGAAAATGTCCTCCACGCCTTCCGACATTTTTTCGGCACCTTGAGAACTTATAATGTACGATTACGCAATAGGAGCAAGCAAATCACAGCTCAGTAAAAATATGCGTCATGTGAATAATATTAAAGCACCTATTATGCAATAAGAGCGCTTAACCAAACTTATGATGTTGTCTTGTTTCAACGGAAAGTCATAATCACCTTTTAAGCGAGTCTTTTCGAGTCGAGTGATCAATACAAAAAAAATAACAATCAAATTGATAGACTTACATGGAATGAAACCAGGTACCTACTCGATACACTTGATGAAGTTGATAAAATCAAATAAAAGCCCATTAATGTTCAGCCAATGGGACAAGATCGAGTTCAAAATTGGGTAACCAAACTGCTACTCCATAAACTGCTCAACAATCTGCGTTGACCGAGTTAAATAATTGAAAAATGGGAGTAGTAGTTCGATTTGTCAGGTTTTTTCTGTTTTTGTAACCTTTCTCGTAAAAGGGGCGAATCGCAATCGAAATCATTAGGGGTTGGTTTCTATTTTTATTTTTTATTATTATGACTAATAATACTCGATAACCACAACTTAAAGGAACAGTTGTCCGCAGGGAATTTGCAAGATTATACTATGATCAAGCCATCATTTCTAAATTGCTGCAATTTTTTTTGGGTTTGATTTGTTTAGGATTTCACGTCTCAGGCACTATGGTGCCTCAGGAGGTGGTGACCATGTGACGGATGCGGAAACATCGGGACATTATCGGTTTGTTTTGTTCCTCGAATCATGTTCTCCAAGAACAAAATTTGGTTCGTATGTTGCTATCCAGTGCCATGAGATATGCTAGATTAATGAGTCAATGATGGGTTGTTCTGCTGAGTTTTCTAGTCGATCCGGTTCGTTGCCCTAGAGGATAATGTCCATGGGTTCCGGGAAAGAATATTAGGCTGCGTTTAGTAGTCGGGATAAAATTTGGGATATGATATGATTTATCTTATCTTACGTTTGGTGCTCGCTTAGGACAGAATAAAGTCGGATATAATGGAGATATAGACATGATAAAATTATCTCATGGGAGAGGTGGGATAAAGGTGGATATGATTTATAATGTCCATAATAGGAAAATTATTTTTCTCAAATAGCAAACTTATTAAATTAACAAAATTGAAATTATATTTCAATATAAATAATATTTGAATGATAATTTAAGAAAAAAATAGAAAAATAGAAAATTATTTTTAATTAAACTTATTTTAATTTATATATTCAACTTTAATTCTATCTTATAATAAAAATTTAATCTATAAATTAAATATTTATATTTATTATATATTTTAGGTATTTTTGTATTTTAGGTATGTTAGTACAGTTTACTATTTGATAAAATTTTATTAAAGAATGATGAAAGGGGAAAAAAGAAATAATAAAGAAAATAATATAAAAAGAGGAAAAATAAATTAAAAATAAATTAAGGAATTGTGTTACGAGAGAATTTCACCATCTCCATTTATGAACATTTATGTTCATTTATAATGATATGCCATTTATATAAAAAACATATATATGATATGATGTGAATATATTCGACTTTAATATTGTGACTCATCAAATAATAGACATGATATAAAAAAATCTCAGGATTTCATATCCTATTCTATCAAGTTTTATTCCGATTAGAAATCTAAATGACCAAACGTATAGGGTTTTGAAGTAGTTTTATATGCTATTATGCCCTAAAATTTAGGAGAACATATAGAGAATATTGCACAACTTCTTGTTGGGGTTCTTCATAGATTTAGATTTATATATACTTGATAATTCTTTAGCTTGACTAATGCTCGTGAAAGTAATACACTAATCGCTTCATTCACAAGTATCAAGATAGGGTTTGTCCCCGGCATGGTTGGCATGACCTTTAAGGTTAATACGAGTGGTAGATGTTGTGATTTGAACACGCCATATGCTAAGTTTAAAGTTAATCCAAGTGCTTGATCATTCTCCGTACTCCTTTTTTTCTTTATTAAGAATGTGACCATGATCTTTCATGGCAAGAAAAAGGTGGGAAGAATCGAGTGGAGCAGTTATCCCTCTCGGGCCTTTTGGGCAAGTAATGCGGTTGTTCTTTTTCGGCGACATAATTGAGTCTCACATCTATTATGAAATATTTCATTTAAGTTAGTAACTATATAATATCACTCTTGAGATCCGAAGGTTCAATATTGATGAGTTCATCACAATTGACCTATTTACTAGAAGCCCTAAAATGCTTTCCACAAGATGTAGCTTATTCCCAAAAGCATAAACAAGCTACAAGCCATCGGCTCCCAATACCTAGTTAAGTTGCGATTATGTGGAAAACAAACAACATGAAACACCTTCATTATCCACGGAATACTTTCATTGATTTCACGAATAAAGTACGACACATGTTAAAAGTGGGCGAGAGCCCGAAATCATTGGATTGTTTACACTAAGCGATAGACGTATGATGAACACCTAATTCTTACGAAAAGTGTTCAAAAAGTCATAACCCTATTGTACTTTTATCAATTTAATTCTAAATCTTTCAATTTTATCAATTCAGTCCTAAACTTTTTCACTTCTTGATAATTGAGTCTATCCGGCTAATTTTGGCCAGAATTTGCTGATGTGGACGTTGGCAATGCCACGTAGCACGGCCGGCGCTGACGTGGATAAATTTTTAATAATATTTTATTTTATTTTTCTGATTTTTTCATTTTTTCTTTTCTTTTTGGTCTTCTTCTACCTTTTGTCGGTCGTTGGCCTCCGACTCTAAACGATGGTCGGCCACCAGCCATGGTAGGGTGGGTTGGTCTTGCCTAACACTCGTGAGGCTCGGTTGAGCGAGGGTTATCCCTAGCAGGGGTGCCCTAGCACAGGCGAGGGCTAGTCAAGCAAGACTTGGCTAGGGTTGTCCTTGCCCAGGCTGGATCTAGTGAGGCCAACCCTTACCCAAGCCAAGGTGGCCTCGCCAAATCTGGCCCTTGTGATGGTAAGCCTTGGCAAGGCTCCCTCAGTAAGGACTCCCCTCGCCAGATTTAGCGAGGTTGCTTAGCCCTCACTTAGTCTGGGAAAGGCCGACCCTCGCTAAGCCTTGCCTGGGTGAGGCCACCCCTTGCTGGGGTTGGCCCTTGCCTAGCCGAGCCTTGCCTGTGGTGGGCAAGGCCAACCCGCCCTGTCATGGTCGAAGGTCAGCCACTAGCAAAAGGTAGAAGAAGATAAAAAAAAAAAAAAACAAAAAGAAAGAAAGAAAGAAAGAAAGAAAAATCAGAAAAGCTAATTAAAAAATTTAAAAAATATTAAAATATTAAAAAAAATTTGTAAACGTTAATACCGGTGGTGCCACGTGATACTCTTGGCATCTATGTTAGTGAATTCCAGTCAAAATTGGTTGAATGAACTCAATTAATAAGAAGTGAAAAGATTTATGACTTAATTGACAAAATTAAAATGTTTATGATTGAATTAGTAAAAGCACAATAAGTTTATGACTTTTCCCCTAATTCTTACATGCATAACCATTCACAACTACTAAGTAGAACTATTAAATGGGTGGGTAGGGTCGGGTTTGGGTCAGGTCATTAATGGTCCGACTCAAATTGACCCATTGACCCAAATTGACCCATTAACCCATTTATAACTCATTTATGTTTAATGTGAATTTTCCGACCCATACCCGACCCAACCCATATTAATAAAATATTTTCATATTTAACCAAATTTAGAAAAACTTATTACTATGTTTTTTTTTAAAGATTATATTACTAAAATACTTCCAAGCTTATTTCTTATATATATATATATATATATATATATATATATAATATTTTTATAAAAATTTTTTGGTATTGCTAAAATAGTATTATACAACGCAAATTTAATAGACAATTTTTATAATTTTTAAAATAATTATTTTAAAAAATTGAATTTTAATTATTGTAATTTTAATTTTTAAAAATATATTTTTTCTTTTTCTTTTTTCTTTTTTGTTGTTCTTCTTCTTTGGCCGGCCCCCGGCCATGACAACAGCCGGCGGCCGGCCACAGGCGAGCCTCAATCTCATTAAGTTGACTTAGCGGTGCTAAGTCAACTTAATGAGATTGTTTTCTTGGCTTTTTTTTTCTTCGTAAAATTCTTGGATATGCATATTGCATCACTTTTAATGTATTTTCATTATTTGTCGCAATCAAATAAGACTCATTAGTATACTATTATTTGCGGGTTGGCGGGGTGAATAACAAGTTTCGATAAATTATAATGAATAAATAATTAGGTAGCGTCCTCAAAAACGAAATTGATTTATTTTTTGAAAGTCAAATCTTTTCTGGATATGTTATATCCGAGAAAAGGACCAAAAAAAAAAAAAGGCCCAATCATGATGAGCTACTAGGAATCTTCTTGGGCCTGATTGATTCTCTGTTCGAATTACACAGCAAAAAATATTTGATCTTTATACCAAACGAATTTCTTTAATTTGTCTCTATAGGGGGAATCTATCAATTTTTTCAAGGCTATCTAGGATCACTTCATTCTCATCGTGCTTGATAGATTTGGCCGACCAGTCATTTTGATATTAATGTCAAATAGCAATTCTCTTGTATGCCTGCTGGCTGTCTGAATTCATTTATGTTAGTTCTCTGTTCATCGCTCAATTAAATATACATCAAAATTCTCGCACAAGTTATATATAAGCAAAATATACCTCGTGTTCATCACTTGCATGCGACCACGTCCTCAACCCCAACCAGTTTCTCAGTTTTGAACTTTCCCTCTTTCTCTGTTCGATCAGACAACAACGTTGCATTGCAATCCGTTTCATGGTCGGGAACATGAGAAATCGCTCAAGGATGGTTCCTAAGTTCGTGGTGTTTTTCCTCGTGGCGATTCGACTTCAGACACAAGTAGTAGTGTACTCGTCGTCTTTGCACCGGCCCCTCGCACCGGCATTGTACGCATTTGGCGATTCGCTGTTCGACAGCGGCAACAACAACGTGTTGCCCACCTTTGCCAAGGGCAATTACCTTCCTTATGGTGACGATTTTCCAAAAGGTGTCACCGGACGATTCACCAACGGGAGGACCTCCGCCGACTTCCTTGGTATGTATCGATATAAATGCTTCGATTCTCGGCATTAATTTGCAAATAAAACGACACGCCTTGCAAATATCTCTCTCTTTTTACGAATCAAATATCATCATAACTATATCTGATCACTGGAACCGGTTTCATTTGACCTTTATTCTCTTTGATTTTGACCAACATTGTCTCATTAACTTTTCTTGATTTGTTAGCTGAATTTCTGGGGTTGCCTTATCCACCACCATTCCTGAGTTTTCGGACATCAGGAGTTATCACCGGACTAAATTTCGCGTCCGGGGCATGTGGCATTCTCCCTGAGACAGGAAATGCCATGGTACGAGTTCATTACCGTCCACTCCATATTTCATTGCTCATTCGCTTCTTTTTTTATTTTTAATCAACACATGTCTATTTCGGGTTTGTGCTGATTCATATTTAAAGTGCTCCTAAATTCAGATTATAAACCAATCTCAAAATTGAAAAAGATTACACGTGTGATCCATCAATTGATATCGGAGTTTTAGAACTTTGGCCATACAAAATGATCGTAAAATTTCGTACAGATATAACAAAAAAGAAAAGAAAATATCTTCACGTAACAAGCTTAAATCGAACTTCGGAAATGCATGATCGGGGAACTCTTTTCATTTTTTTTTCAGGGCAAATGTCTTAATTTGGATGACCAAGCGAGGTTATTTGAGAGTGCCGCCCTCCATGATTTATCAAAACTCTTCAACAGCTCCGATGAGCTCTCCAGGTATTTGGCCAAGTCCATCTTCGCCTTCGCGATCGGCAGCAACGACTACCTCGGCAACTACCTCAATCCAGTGCTCTACAGCTCGAGCAAAACCTATAAGCCTCAGCCATTCGCGAAGCTCCTCGTCGCTTCGCTTTCTCGGCAACTAGAGGTACTCCTTTGATTCTACCGACATGCTGATTTCATTACTGAATTTCCAGGAAAACGTATACCTGCATCTAAGTACATCTTAGGTTGACAATAAGTCTCAACAGTTATCGGGCAATATTATTGCAGAGATTATATAATGTGGGAGCGAGAAAGTTTGTTGTCTTTGAGATTGGCCCGATCGGTTGCATCCCAACGATCGCGAAGCAACCGAACCACGTCGGTGTATGTGACGGAGGACCAAACTTGCTAGTCTCCTACTTCAATCGGATGCTTCAACCGATGCTACAAAACATGACTTCCAGTCTCGCGGGATCAATGTTCGTTCTCGGTCGAGCGAATGGGCTTGGCTATGACGCGGTAATCAATCCCTCCAGCTATGGTACGCGCTCAGCTCATCTGAATTGAGAAAGCCTTACTCCATCAATTAATTCATGATTTTTGGATCCGTCGTGGCCATTGGATCGCATGACACCAATTCTGGATCCAATGGCTGCTTTTGGATCCGATCGGCGCGTAGACCTGAGTCTTGATAGAATATTTTGACCATGCTGAAACAGGGTTGACGGACTCGAGAAACCCTTGCTGCGCAACGTGGGGGAACGGAACCTTAACATGCATTCCATTACTTACCCCGTGCCTCGACGTCGATAAACGCTTCTTCTGGGATGGATATCATCCGACTGAGGTGGTTAACTCGATCTTAGCTTCGTCGTGTTTCAACGACGCAAAAGTTTGCTCTCCGGTCAACATACAAGATCTCGTGCAGATATGAGCATATCTCATTTGATTAGTCCTAGCCAAGGCTACTTTTCATCTTGGATTATCATCATTATTCGAAGGTCGTCCCTGGCATAATGTAAAGGACAGTGTAATTGTTCTATGTAGTTTGCGAACATCCAATAATGTGCTCTCCATATGTTTACTTCCACCCAAATTTCTTGAAAGTGAAGTTTCCGGATTTTTGCTAAGTTATTACCGTAATTTTTTACATGTTGTCTGCCTACAGAATTTTATTGTTCCATGCCTCAAAAAACGGAATTTTTTGTGCTGTTCAAATTTTTTTTTTTTAAACTATTGTGAGTCTGAGAAACTGTTAGTAAATAAAAATGTTTGGTGATTTCCTTTGCAGATAATTTGTCTAAAACTTATCAACTTTTTTATTATTGTTATTGTTTGCAAAATTAACTGTGTCTATACTAAAAGTTTTCTACTCTTATTTACAAAACAAAATTTTGAATCTTATGTGAATTTCTCTACCTAAAATTCTGTTATTCAAAGGTGATCGGTTCTTGGTTTGGTCCAGCCCCACTCACGAATCGGGAACCACCTGATCGGGAACTGGACTAGAAGGACATATTCCCCATTTTTTGGAACTAGAAATCAAACTGCTTGATTTTGGACTGGACCGATTGACCCTATCTCTATCTAGTTTCTAGGTAATCCACTTGAATAGGTGGATGCCGAGCTTGTTATTGGGGAGGTCCGGGGGGGGGAGAGGTCTCAAAGATCTTGCGGGCGATGAAGCCGGACTTGTCGACGCCAATGAAGTATATGGTGCTACCGGCGGAGGAGGATTTGATGAGGAGGGTTTGGGTGAAGCAGAGGGTCTGAGGGAGGTCGAGATTCTAGAAGAAGAAATTGAGGTGGCTTTGCTGGGATTGGAAGAGGTTGAGGACGGTGGATTCGTTGATGGCAGTGGCCGTGTTCTTTGCTTGAGCTAGGGGGGAATCTGGGGTTGAAGGAGGGAGGTCTGCGTAGGAGAGGGGAGGGAGAGACCCTATTCTTCCTTCTTCGGAGGAGGTTGAGAAAGAGATTAAAGATTTCGTGTTTGGTCCGATCCTGGTGGTCTTGTTCCTACTCTTGAATTGGGAATCGAACTGCCCATCACTGATTCCAGTTTATGGAATTGGGAATTAAACTAGCAGCCCTGAAAATCGGCCGGTTCGGGTGGTTCATATTGCACACCCTACTGTTTTTGAGAAATGAAATAGTGAAATTGCATTGTCTAACTATGCAATGATGACAAAAATATTTATAAGTCCAATTGGGGGATCCGTTTGTACTTCTAAAATATTTGCTATTTACATTACGATGAAGCAAAAAATAAGTACATAGATTTTATTCCATGAAATATGCATTTCACCTCACGAATTAGGTCATATTACTGAGAAATTTGACCTATTCATCTGCTTTTTAAATGATAAAAGTCTCTATCTAGTGTCTTTGGATATTGATTCGACAGGTAGATAATAACTTTCACTTTGGATTGAATAAGGCCTCGGCCATTGATAAATCAACACCATACTCCTTTCTTTTTTCCTTTTAAGAATGTCCTCAAGATCTTTCATGGCGAAAAAAAAAAAGGAGAGGATCGAATGGAGCAGTTATCCCT
Source organism: Eucalyptus cloeziana (assembly GCA_014182715.1). NCBI lineage: Eukaryota > Viridiplantae > Streptophyta > Magnoliopsida > Myrtales > Myrtaceae > Eucalyptus > Eucalyptus cloeziana. The sequence goes on from CM024642.1 coordinate 25,972,481, forward strand.
TCTAGGCAAGTAATGCAACTGTCCTCTCTAGGCGATGTAATGAGAGTCTTGCACCCCCCATTAAAAGTTCCATTTAAGCTAATAATATTCAAATCGCTCTTGAAGCTCAAATGTTCGACATTAACGAGTCCATCTCAACTGAGCTATGTGCTAGAAACCATGAAGTCTTTTTCCACAAGACGTATCTCATTCCCAAGAAGCAGAAACTAGCTACAGGCCGCCGGCCCTCGACACCAAGAAGAAGAAGCTAGCTACGCGGCACGGTCTTAGTTCTGCATCACCACCGCGGCATCACCCGTCTGCACTCATCACCTCCTCTCGATAGCACCGCAACGGGCGACCTTTTCCGCAGCATGAACTTGCAGCCGCGTTATGCGTGTGCGGGCCACCATCGTTACGCGCTGCTGATTCCCTTTGGCACTTCCAGATACTGTCTAACGCGTACCAGCGGTTTTTGCTGGTTTCTTTGCAGATTCTCCCGCGAATACCAGTGATCTCTGCCGTGCTTGCTTATTTCCCGAGCTTCGCAGCCTCTAGTAATTTCTTAAACTACTCTTAAAATGAATACTCAATTGCCTCAAATAGAATTATTCAATTCTAACTTTGATTTGGTTCAAGATTTGAGCCATCGTATAATCAAGAGTCTGCGTTAAGTCTTTGATCCGTTAGCTTTCTCAGGGTTCACCTATAAAAAAAGGTCGCGACCCTCTTTTCGTCGACACGAGATCCTCAACGTGGAAGTTTCCCCTCTTTTTGTTTCTTTTTTCAGTTTCGAGGTCTTTGTCACATCTTGGGGACTTAACATAGAGCTGACCCCTGACCCCCAAAAAAAAAAAAAAAAAAAAAAAAAAAAAGAAAAAAAAAAGTAGAGCGTTTTCATTATCACGTGACAAACAATAATAAGAAAAACAAAACAAACACATCTTAGCTAATCTTCGTGCCTGGCATGCATATGTGTGCCCAGCGTAACGAAGAAATGGGAACGTGCGATTCAGGCGTGAGTTCATTTCGGTTGGTTCTCGGTTCATGGCCATGTCAAATAGACACCAAAATTCACGCACAAGTTACGTACATTCACTCACCCATATATACACAAGCTAAGTATAAGGCGTGTTCATCACTTTCACGCGACCAAGTCCCCAACCCTAACAGTTTCTCGGGTTTGAACTTTCCCTTTTTCCCTGTTAATCAGACAACAACAGCATCTTATAATACTTCAGGTGCTAATGAAACTATTTTAATGAAATTTAACTGTCTCAATTCTCGGGCAATCGCACCAATTCAATTCACAGTCACGGACGAAAGAAAAGGAAATACGTTACAATCAAAATCATGGTCGGGACCATGAAAAATCACTCGAGGACGAGTTTATGGCGTTTCGTCTTTGGGGCCACTCGTGCCTTTACACATTCGGAGATTCAATGTTTGACAGCAGCAACATCAATCTGCACTGCCCACCCTCGCCAAAGCCAATTACCTTCCTTATGGCAACGACATCTCAATAGGCAATTCACCAACGGTGGGACCGTCACTGACTTTCTTAGTTCATGTATTGAGATCTAATGTTTTTTCTAACTTGCAGGGAAAACGACATGCATCCCAAATATCTCTATCTTCTTATGAACTTTGCAACTACATTTGATCACTCAAAATTGTTTTGATTTTCCCTTTTTTTCCTTGATTTTTACCAACTTTATCTCATTAACTTTCGTTTATTTTTTAGCTGAATTTCTATGGCCGCCTTGTCCTCCTCCGTACTTCACTTTTGGGACATCGGAAGTAATCACCGGAGTAAATATCGCGACCGGGGTAATGTGGCATTCTCCCTGAAACAGGAAACGACTCTTCATGAGCTCATTACTATCCACTCCATTCTTGATTGCTAATTTTCTTCTAAATTTTTTTAGTCAGCACGTATCTTTCAGGTTTGTGCTAATTAATAGTTGAAGTGCTCCTAAATTCAAATTATAAACCGGTTTCAATATTGAAAATTACAAATGTCGTCTATCAATTGACATCGGGCTTAGAGAACTTCGAGCATATAAAATCCGTGTGAAATTTCACATGGACATTACGAACAAAAGTAAAAATATTGTCACATAACAGGCCCTTGAACTTTGAAAACACACCATGTGGAAACTGTTTTTTGAGGGCAAATGTCTTAATTTTGATGACCAAGTGAGGTCGTTTGAGTGTCACCCTCAATGATTTCCCAAGACTCTTCAAGAGCTCTAATGAGTTCTTTAGCTATTTGATGTAGAACAACATGCAAATGCCTTTATGGAAATATTGGAGCGTCATAAAAGTGAATGGTCCCATAAATGAAAGAGAATTGTATGATCTTCGAGATTACAAATGAATTACAATATTTGATTCACGTGTTTCCCTTGATTTTCGAGATGTCACAAATTTCATATGCGTTTTGCAGATTTCTAGTTGTGTTTTGATAACTTTCCCTTTTATCAATATCTTTTTCTTAATTTTGTTATTCGATTTCAGTTATTTGGTTATTTTCTAGAAGGCGACCTCCTTATAAATAGGCGCCTAAGATATTGTAATATGCACTTCATTAGTTAAAATAAACACGATCTTTATGAATCCTTTCTAGACATAACTTTCCCTGCGTCACTATTTGGCCAAGTCGATCTTCGCCTTCTCGATTAGTTACGATGATTACCTCGGCAACTACCTCAATTCAATGCTCCACAACGCAAGCAAAATTCGTGAAGCTCCTCATTGCTTTGCTTTCTGGGCATCTAGAGGTACTTGTTGATTCTATCAAAAATGTTGATTTCACGACTAAATTCCCAGGAAAATGTATTAGTACTATAGCATGTCCACGCATCCATGCATCGCAGAACTGAACCGGAAAACCAAATTAAAACCAAAATAAAATTCAAACTAAACCGAATTTTCGTGCATTTTCAGTTTGGTTTGGATTTCAGTTTGGATAATGAAAAAATAATCATTTTTTTTTTAGTTCGGTTTGGTTAACGGAATCAAATTGAAAATCTTCACTCTTTTTAATATTGCAATTTATAAGATCGCTCTCATTTTCCACTAAACCTCTTTTTAATATTTCAAAAAAGAAAACTAAAAAACTAATCCGAACTGAACTGAACTGAGTCTTTGATTTAGACTATATTCAGTTTCGGGTGTGGTTCGTTTTAAAAAAACCCAAACTGAACTGAACGGTTAACACCCTTACATCTAAGTACTTCTTAGGTTAACAATCAAGTCTGAAGATTATTACTTATCATTATAATACAGAAGAAAAATACATTTAATCACAATTGGTAAATTGAGAGATTGCTCGTTGAGAGAAGGGGTGGGGAGGTGCAATTAGCACCACTACTCAATTGAGGCTTCTTTTGAGAGACTCACACTAGCACGGAATGCACCAATTTGAAGAGTACCAAGAGATTATCGCACATCACAACTTGTGACACCAATTTGAGTGGGTTAGCTCCATTACAATAGCCTCACCGAGGTACTAGAGGTTCAATACTTATCCCCCAAGGCTAAGGCTACTATCTTCAAACAGGGTTGAACTCATGATGTTGTATTTGGGAATATCCACTCGTGTAGACAACCAGGCAACCCAATCTCATGTAAAACTGGTCACTTACCCAAGCGGTGCCGTGGGTAGCGAAATTTTATATCGAGTTTATTTTCATGTATAGTCTCTCTTTTTTCACCTTTTAGCATTCACATCACATATAAATCAAACCATCAAATGTAAACACGTGGCTACAGTAAATACTTCTTGAACTTTTACAGAGAAAAGAAGTAAAAGAAATAATTGCCAAATGCAAATTTACCCTAAGCACTAACATATTTTCAACCATAATGCAAACTAGTATTGAAATAATCAATTGAAGTTCACCCTAAATCGAAAAAGGAAGCACTATTAAATAAAAAATAGTCATCGAGTAGGTAAAAGTTGACATTGCCCTTTAACTTAGGATACTTAATATATCCTTTAGATTATAAAATGGTGAGCGAAGTTTCTAGTCATTAATGACACTTGTCAATTTGTGATTGCATTAAAATCTCAATTTATATATAATAATAAGATCAGCCCAATGCAGGTACATCCCCCCCTTTTTCCCCTTCTAATCTTGGGCTAGTTCTTGAGATAATCCAATAACCAATCTCGATTTACATCAGCCCAATGCAGGTACATCCATCTTTTCTTGTAATTTTGGGCTAGTTCTGAGATTAAACAATAAGTATTGAGCGTTCTTGATAGGGCCGAGCCTCCTGAGAAAGGGAAGTAGAAGTCTGAAACTGGAAAGTCATGGAGTGGGAGTGGGAGTGGGAGTGGGAAGACATGTCGGGAAGGAGTAAATGTAATTAGGTAAGGAAGTATATATTTACCTTTATTGATTGGATGTGAGGGCCAGAGGTACAATTATTTAGGGAAGTACCCAACTGGACCGTGCAAATGGTGGGGGTATTGAGGATGAAGTTTACCCTCCCATGGCGGCTTCCCCAATTTGTCCCTTCTCCTTCACTTTTTTGATCTGACAAGGTTGGAAGCATTCCAAGCAGTATCAGGGTAATTTCGAAATAAAGTAAAGACAAGAGAACAGAGATATGAGCGAGTTTACCACAGATGGTGGAACGAGGAAAATTGCAATCTTGCATTTAATATGTTGAGCAGCTTATAACATGGTTCTGCGGTTCCTAAACTCCCTTCTTCTTTGCTTTTTTCATTTGACAATGTTGGACGCATTTCCTACATTATCATGGTACTTTCAAAATAAAATAAGGATAAGAGAGAATAGAGGTGTAAGCGAGTTTACCACGCAAATATATGGTAGATCAAGGAAAATTGAAGTCTTGCATTTAATATGTGGAGTGGCTTATAACATGGTTCCGCTCTATTGAAAGGGGTGTTTACCCATTTTGTGTGTTCAAGTGGCTCCCACCAATTGTTTATTTTAAAAAGATGTCGAGAGGCCTAAAATAGAGATTATTTCCTTAATTTTTCAATCTCTGTAATGAACATATCTATCCGCCAAACATTGTTACATTTTCGTGTTACTTTGCCTTTATATATAGCAATATTGATTTTCTTAGATACTTCAATGTCGGGAGTGGTTTCTATTTATTTTTTGACTTTTTTTTGTCCATTTGGTAAATTTTATATTGACTTTTATTTAACTCGAAACATTTGAAATCCATTAATATATTTAAATGCTGACATGTAAAATTGGGAAATATTACTAGAAAAGTAGATAGTTTAGTGCCAAAAGTTCTAAAAGGTAAACTTAAATACCACTTTTTTTTTAAAGTAAGACATTAGTGCCATGTTCGTGAGAATAGTCAAAAATTTGACGTGGCATTTTTTAATAATATATGTAGTTTACATGAGTTGCCAAAAGCTAACTTAGCAATGATTTGGCAAAAATGACGTTGTTTTGCCCCTTAATATAAATATTAATTAAAATAAATAAAAAATTAAATTAAAAAAAATAGATGAAACAATTGATAAGCTAGTGCACTTGAATTATCCTAGGTCCTCGTCGACCAACTTTTGCATGCCCTTGTTGGTGGTCGGCCAGGTCGCTGGCTACTACCTAGAGGCCAGTGACCTTGGCCAACCCTCGCCCCACCATTGCTAACCCTTTCCAAAGATGGTGGGGCAACATCGATGAGAGCTAAGGCCTTAGCCAAACCTATTCCACCTTCTTCTTCTTTTTATTTTATTTTTTAATTTATTTGAATTGATATATATATATATATATATTAAAATTTAATTCAAGGCCACGTTAGTGCCAAAACAACATTGTTTTGCAACTATCTAGTTACATTAGCGCAAAAAACGATGTCATTTTGCACTTATCTCTTCATAAAAATACCACGTTAGTAATTTGGCTAAAATTTCTCGCCATCAGCATTAAAGTATTTCATTTTTTCCGATTTTGACACTTAAATGTACTTTTTGAAACTTTTGACATTAAAGTGTTCCATTTTGCCAAGTTTTGGTACTCCAAGTGTCCATACCTCCTAAATTGGCACAATCAAAAAGTTTAGGGCTAAATTGGTCATTGTATGATAAATTTAGAACTTGTAATGCCCGATACACAACAGAAACGAGCAAATCACAGCTCGATAAAAGTATGCGTCGTATGAATGAGATTAAAGCATCCATTGTGCAGTAAGAGCTCTTAACCAGACTTCTGATTGTGTCTTGCTTTGACGGAAAAGTCACAAGCACTTTTTAAGTAGCCATAGCGAGCTCTTTCCAATCGATTGATCAATATATAAAAAGTAACAATAAGATTGACAGAGTTACAAGGAACAAAACCATAGGTACCTACTCACCCATCCCATGGTGGACGTGTTGGTTCGCGCCCTGCCCCCTCATTCGGGAGGGGAGGGGTTCGAAACTCCGCGCCCCCATTGCGCGACTAAAGTGAAGTGTCGTGGGAGGTGGGCCTCTGCGCTAGTGCTCCCCTTGATTTATGCCGCCGGCTGCTGGCTGTACGGTGGTTCCAAGGCATCAAAAAAAAAAAAAAACCATAGGTACCTACTCGATACACTTAATGAACTTGATAAATTAAATTAAAGACCATTATTGTTTAGTCGATGGAATCAGATCGAGTTCAAAATTGGGTAACCAAACTATTAATCTACAAACTACTCAACAAACCGTGTTGACCATGTTTGAATGATTGAAAAACGGAATAGCAGTTGGATTTGTCACGTCTCTTGCTTTTGTAATTAGGAAAAAGTGGGCAAATTGCATTCGAAATCCTTTCGAGTCGTTTTTTTTTTTTTTTTTTTTAAATTTATATTTTGACTAATGATACTCGATAACCATAACTTAAAGGAGCAGTTGTCCGTTGGGGAATTTGCAAGAATATACTGTGATCAAGCCCATCATTTCTAAATCGCTGTAATTTTTTGGGTTTGATTTGTTTAGGATTTCACGTCTCGGGCACTATGGTGTCTCCGGAGGTGGTGACCATATGACAGATGCGGAAATATCGGGACATTTTATGGATTTGTTATGTTCCTCGAATCATGTCCTCCAGGAAGAAAGTTTGGTTCGTGCGCTGCTCTTATTTGTCAGGTGATATGCTAGATTAATGTATAAGTCAATGGGTTGATCTGCTGAGTTGTCTAGTCGATCCGGTCGTCGCCCTAGAGGATCATGCCCATGGTTCGGGGAAAGAATATCAGGGTTTTCCAGTAGTCTTATATGTTGCTGTGCCCTAATTTTTAGGAGAATATGCAGAGAATATTGCGCAAACTTCTTGTTGGTTCTTGAAAGATTTAGATTTATATGTATTTGATAACTTTTTAGCTTGAATAATGATAGTGAAAGTAATACATATACCACTTTATCCATGAGTATCTGAATAGGCTCTACTTTTGGTCGTCCGGATTTCTAATCGGGATAAGACTGTATAGGATAGGATATGAAATCCTTGAATTTTTTTGTATTATATCCATTGTTTGGCGAGTTGCAGAATTAAAGTTGGATAAATTCACATTATATCATGTGTGTGTATTTATATTTATATAAACGACATATCATTACAAATGAACCTAAATGTTTTTAAATAGAGATGGTGAAAATCTCTCGTAACACTATTCCTTAATTTATTTTTATTTTATTTTTCCTCCTTTTTTATATTATTTTCTTTATTATTTCTTTTTCCCCTTTCATCATTCTTTAATAAAATTTTATTAAATAGTAAATTGTATTAACATACCTAAAATACAAAAATACCTAAAATATATGATAAATATAAATACTTAATATATAGATTTAATGTTTATTATAAGATAGAATTAAAGTTGAATATATATATTAAAATAAGATTAATTAAAAATAAAATTTATTTTTTTATTTTAATTTTTTAAATTAAAATTCAAATATTATTTATATTGAAATATAATTTCAATTTTGTTAATTTAATAAATTTGTTATTCGAGAAAAATAACTTTCCTATTATGGATATTAAAAATCCTATCTATTTTTATCCCACCTCCCCCATGAGATAATTTATCCTGTCTATATTCTCCTTATATCTGACTTAATTCTATCCTAAGCGAGCACCAAATTTAGGATAGGATAAATCATATCCTATCTCGAATTTTATCCCGACTGCCAAACGCAGCCTTAAGGTTAATAGAAGTGGTAGGTGTCACGATTTGAACACAAAATATGCTAAGTTTAAAGCCAATCAAGTGTTTAATATTCTCCATACTCCTTTTTTCTCTCTTTAAAAATGTCATTAAGATGTTTTATGGCAAGAAAAAAAGTGGGAAGGATTGAGTGGATCAAGTATCCCTTTCGGGCAAGTAATGCAATTGTTCTCTTTAGACAATATAATTGAGTCTCGCATCCACTATGAAATATCCCATTCAAGTTAGTAAATACTCAATATCACTCTAGAAACTTAGAAACTCAGAGGTTCAATATTGATGAGTTCATCAAAATTGATCTATTTACTAGAAGCCCTTAAGTCTTTTCCACAAGATGTAGCTTATTCCCAAAAGCATAAACTAGCTACAAGCCGTCAAATAAGTAAGACACATGTTAAAAGAGGGCGATAGCTTAAAATCATCATGTTGTCTACACCGAGCAATAGACATATGACGAACACCTAAGTTATACATGCATAAACATTCGCAACTACTAAAGGTCCATTTGATAACGCCTCTATTGCGGAGAACAATTTTTTTTTAGAAATAATATTTTTCTATTTTTATTTCTTAGAATAATTTTTAAGTAAAAGAATTTTTTAACTATACAAAATTTCTATTTTTGGAATGGATAAGAACAAGAATGTGTTTGGTATGATCCACAAGTTTTTTTATAACTTAGAATTTCTTTTAGTATTTTAATAATTTTTTAACAGCCGCCGATAGTGGCCAGACAATAGGAGCAGTCGCGGGGGATGGGGGGCGGCAAGGAAGAAGAAAAGAAAAAATAACTTATTTTTAGAAATTATTTTCGAGAACAAGAAGTTACTTAAATAACTTATTTTTAGAAAGGGTTAATACCATGAAAAACCCCAAACTGATATACCTGTGACAAATTTATCCAAAATTATTTTTTTGACCATCAAAAACCCCAAACTGGTATACCTTTGACAAGTTTACCCCAAACCGATACACTTGTGACAAATTTACCCTCTGTTAGTTTTTATTAAATTTTATTATCAAATTATTAAGTTAAATGACACGTAACAACTAATAAATATAAACATTTGGGATTTTATGCTCTATTTGTCATAGTTTACAATTTTGTGATTTTTTTTGTATTAATTTAATTTAGCGGAGGGTATATTTGTCACAAATTTACTAGTTTGGAGTTTTTTGCGGTTGAATAAATTAGTTTTGGGTAAACTTGTCATAAATATACCAGTTTAGGGTTTTTTTATGGTTGGTCGGGGTAAATTTGTCACAAGTGTACTAATTTGGGATTTTTCATGGTCAAAAAAATAGTTTGGGGTAAATTTGTCACAGGTGTACCGGTTTTAGGTTTTTCAGAATATTAACCCTTTTAGAAATTGTCTTCGGGAGTAAAAAGTTACTTTTTTTACTTCTTATTTATGTTCCAAATTTATTCCCAGCCACTTTTTTATTTCAGGGAATATAAAAATTAATTGACGTTACCAAACGAATTTTTATTTTATTTTTTGTTTCGGAGAACAAAATAATAGGATCGTTAATATACAGGCTCTAAATCAACCCCAATGAGATTGTTTTGTTGGCTTTTTTTTTTTTTTTTTTTTTGTCTTTGTAAAATTCTCAGACATGCGTATCAAATAAGACTGTATATTTTTCTGTTTTTTCCCTTTTTGATAATAATGTCAAATAAGGGTTTGCAGCAAGTTTTGATATATAATAATACTTAAGTAATTAGGGAGCGTCCTAATAAAAGGAAATTGATTTTTTTTTAAGTCAAAACTTTTCTGAATATGTTATTTCAAGAAAGAAAAAAAAAAAGAAAAAAAAGGCCAATCATGATCAGCTACTAGGAATGTTGTTGGGCCAGATTAATTCTCTGTTCGAATGACAGAGCAAAAATTATGTAATCTTAGTACTTAACGAACTTCGTTAATTTGTCTCTATCAGTGGAATCTCAATTTTCTGAGGCTATCCAACATCACTTCATTCTCAGCGTACTTGACAGGTCAAGTCTTTTTGATGATAATGTCAAATAGCAATTCTCTTGTCTGTTTGTTGTTACGAGGGATTTCCAACATCAATTTTTTTTTTCTGCATTGGTCCGACCAACGAGAATCGTGCGATAATATAATATCAATCAGAGTAAAAACTGACTTTCATTATACTTTTCAAATTTCGAAATCAAGAACTTTACATGAATTCAAGTAAAGATATTTTTTTCGAACCGTGCATCGTAACAAAAGTATCGAATCTTCTTCTAAGGAAGCCGTTGTGTTTATTATTGGAGATAATAACTCATGTATCGGATCCGAACTTCTTGGATTAGAAACACATATTAGACGACATGAGCCACGGACCTACATTGACCATATGTCCGTCCGACTCGAGATCATCAACTCGGGCAGTCCCCTTTTTTGGGTTTTTGGCCCCGTTTGGTTCAGCTTTTGGAATGAGTTTTGGGATTCTAGAGTCCCTTGGTCAAATGCAAACGCGTTTGATTCGATTTTTTGGACAACTTTGGCAGGATACAATTATATCTCCAAATGGCCCTAAGAGCCTTTAGCCCAAAGTAACTTCGGAGGTATTTTGGGAAGTTGCATCTTTGGAATACAAATTCACGGTACTATTCATTTTCTCCAAAACCACAGCACGGAAAAGCCGATCATGCGTGCTGGCGACCACCGCCTAAGGGTCACCCGACCTCGGCAACTAATGGCTTGAATCGCGTGACCGAGGTGGTCGCCTGAGGTTGCACGACCCCAGGTGACGGCCGCCTAAGGTCGCATAACCCCAAGCGGCCGTCGCCTGGGGTCACATGACGATTGCCTGGGTCGGGCGACCTCAAACGACGACATCCGGGGGTCAGATCCAGCGGTTCGAAAAACCCTATTCACCCAAAGGTATTTGTATTTTTACAAATACATTCCCTAAAAGCCAAACCAAATCTTGGGTACTTACAAGATTGCGTTGGCACCATCACATGACAAACAATAATTAAAACGTAAACATATCTCATCCGTATCATGGGAATTCCCTAATCTTCAAGCTGGCATACATACGTGTGAATTCATTTCTGTTAGTTCTCCATTCGTGGCTCAATCATATAGACACACAAATTCTCGCACAAGTTATATATAATACAGATAAGCAAAGTATGAGATTTGTGTTCAATCACTTTCATGCGACCACGTCCTCAACCCCAGCCAGTTTCTCAGTTTTGAACTTTCCCCTTTCTCTGTTGTTCGATCAGACAACAACGTCAAGTTTCAATCCATTTCATGGTCGGGACCATGAGAAATCACTCGAGGATGGTTCCTAAGCTCGTGGCGTTCTTGCTTGTGGCGATTCGACTTCAGACGCAAGTAGTAATGTGCTCGTCGTCTTCGCAGTGCCTTTCACCAGCATTGTATGCATTCGGCGATTCGCTGTTTGACAGCGGCAACAACAACGTCTTGGCCACCCTTGTCAGGGCCAATTACCCTCCTTACGGCGATGATTTCCGAAGAGGCGTCACCGGACGGTTCACCAATGGGAGGACTGTTGCCGACTTCCTTGGTATGTCTCGGTAACTGACGCTTTGATTTCCGGCTAGAATTGCAAGGAAAACGACACACATTGTGTATATCTCTCTCTTCTTACGAACCAATCATCGTAACTACATCTGATTGTTTGGAACTGATTTGATTTGCCCTTTTTTCTCCCTTGATTTTGACCAACATTTTTCTCATTAACTTTTCTTGAGTTGTTAGCTGAATTTCTGGGGCTGCCTTATCCACCGCCATACCTGAGTTGTAGGACATCACAAATGATCACTGGACTGAATTTTGCGTCCGGAGGATGTGGCATTCTCCCTGAAACAGGAAACGACATGGTATGAACTAATTACTATCCACTCCGATTTTCTATGCTAATTTGCTTTCTAATTTTTTTAAATCAACACTTGTCTATTTCAGAATTGTGCTAATCAATATTCAAGTGGTCCTAAATTCATATTATAAATCAATCTCAAAATTGAAAAATTACGTGTGTCGTCCATAAATCGATATTAGGTTTTGAGGATTCTGATCATATAAAAGGCGCATGGCATTTCACACAGAAATTACGGAAAGAAGAAGAAGAAGAAGAAGAAGAAATTATCGTCCAATAATAGGCTTGAATTGAACTTTTGAGACGTGTGATGTGAGAGCTATTTATTTCAGGGCAAATGTCGTAACTTGGATGACCAAGTGAGGTTGTTTGAGAGTGCCGCCCACAATGATCTACCAAGACTCTTCAAGAGCTCCAATGAGTTCTCCAGCTATTTGGCCAAGTCGATCTTCGCCTTCTCGTTCGGCAACAATGACTACATCTCCAACTACCTCAATCCAACTCTTTACAGCACGAGCAAAACCTATGGGCCTCGGCCATTTGCGAAGCTCCTCGTCGCTTCACTTTCTCAGCAACTAGAGGTTCTCCTTTGATTCTTCCAACATGCTGATTTCATTACTAAATTTCCAGGAAAATGTATACATTCATCTAAGTACATCTCAGGTTGATAATGAGTCTCAACAGATATTGGGCAATATTATTGCAGAGATTATATAATGTGGGAGCTAGAAAGTTTGTTGTCTTTGAGATTGGCCCAATTGGTTGCATCCCGACGATCGCGAAGACACGGAACCATGACGGAGCATGTGATGGAGGACCAAACTTGCTAGTTTCCTACTTCAATCAGATGCTTCAACCGATGCTACAGAACATGACTTCCAGTCTCACAGGATCGATGTTCGTTCTCGGGCGAGTGAATCAGCTTGGCTACGACATGATAATCAATCCCTATAATTATGGTATGCACTCAACTCGTCTGAATCGAGAAAGGCTAACTCGATCAATTGATTCGTGATTTTTGGGGGCTTAGACTAAAATTACATTCAACCATTCCTTACCGGGATAAAGTTGGCGAGATTGGATCCATAGTAACCATTGGATCGCGCGAAAACAGCTATGGATCCAATGGCTGCTTTTGTGTCCGTCTGGCGTGTGAACCCAAGTCCGGCTAAATTATTTTTACGGTGATGAAACAGGCTTGACGGACTCGAGAAACCCTTGCTGCCTGACATGGGGAAATGGAACTTTGACGTGCATTCCGTTTTTGACCCCATGCCTCGATGCCGATGAACACTTCTTTTGGGATGGATTTCATTTCACCGAAAAGGTGTCCTTGTTCTCCGGTCAGCTTGCAACATCTCGTGCAGATATGAACATCTCATACGAATAGTCCCATTGGACGCAGCTTATCATCTTGGGTCATCATCGTTAATCAGAGGTCGTCTCTTGGCAAAATGTCAAGGACATTGTAATCGTTCTATGTAGTTGGCGAACATCCAATAACATAGAGGAAATTACTAAAAAAACAATAAATTTATTGTAGTTGTATCAATTTAATTCTAAACTTTTCAATTTAGCTAATTTAATCCTAAATACTTTGACAATTTACCACTTGAGTTATTCCGGTCAATTTGGACTAAAAATCACTAATATGAACGCCAATTGACCTACGTGACATGGTTAGTACTGACATAGACAATTTTTTATTTTCTTAAAGGAAATCTGTTATTGAAAAATGAAACAAAGAAATTGTCTTGTCTAACTATAATATTCACAAGTCTAATTAGGGAATCGGTTTGTCATGAAGTTGGCATGACCGATGTGTACTTCTTAAATATTTGCTATTTATGTCACGATGAAGCAAAAAAAGGGTACATAATTCAAATCGATGAAATATGCCTTTCACCTCATGTAATAGGTCATTATACTGAGTAATTTCACCGATCATCAGCACTTTAAAAGAAAAAAGTCTCTATATAGTGCCTTTTGATATTGATACGACAAGTAGCTATAAAATTTTGCTTTCAATTGAACAAGGTCTTGGTCATCAATAAATCAACACCATTGTCCTTCTTCTTTTCTCTTAAGAATGCCCTCAAGATCTTTGATGGCAAGAAATGGTAGGGAGGATCGAGTATAGCAGTAATGCAACTGTCCTCTCTACTCTCTAGGCGATGGAATGAGAGTGCCACACCCGCTGTGAAATGTTCTCTATAAGTTGATACTACTTGATATTGCTCTTGAAGCTCGAAGGTTCGCTATTAACGAGTCCATCTCTATTGGGGTATGTGCTAGAAGCCATGAAGTCTTTTTCCAGAAGATGTAGCTCATTCCCAAAAACCATAAAGTAGCTATAGACCGTCGGCCCTCAACACCAAGTTAACTTGTATTTCCATGAAAAAGAACATGACATTAGTTATGACTATTCATAATGTACAAAACGTCGTACAATGTGATAGTTTTCATTTTAGGGAAAAGTGCTAAAAAAATCCTAAACCTTTTGCATTTGTGTCAATTTAGTCCTAAATCTTTTTACGTTATGTCAATTTAGTCATTTCCGATCAATTTTGGCCGGATTTTGCTGATTAGACACCAGCCGGCTGACGTGGCCTCATTGGCGTTGACGTTGACAACTTTTAATAATATTTTAATATTTTTTCTTTTTTTTTTCTTTTTTATTTTTTCCTTCTCCTCCTCCTTCCTCCAGCCAATCGCCGAACCTCGGTGATCGGCCAAAGGTGACGGTCGACCTCGCCGGCCATCTCACCAATGGCTGCGAGATCGCCCTCAAGGCCTGGGCGACAAGGTCACCAACGGTGGGACCGTCACTGACTTTCTTAGTACATGTATTGAGATCTAATGTTTTTTCTAACTTGCAGGGACAACGACATGCATCCCAAATATCTCTATCTTCTTATGAACTTTGCAAGTACATTTGATCACTCAAAATTTTCCCTTTTTTTCCTTGATTTTTACCAACTTTATCTCATTAACTTTCGTTTATTTTTTAGCTGAATTTCTATGGCTGCCTTGTCCTCCACCGTACCTCACTTTTAGGACATCAGAAGTAATTACCGGACTAAATTTCGCGACCAGGGTAATGTGGCATTATCCCTGAAACAGGAAACGACTCTTCATGAGCTCATTACTATCCACTCCATTCTTGATTGCTAATTTTCTTCTAAATTTTTTAAGTCAGCACGTATCTTTCAGGTTTGTGCTAATTAATATTTGAAGTGCTCCTAAATTCAAATTATAAACCGGTTTCAATATTGAAAATTACAAATGTCGCCTATCAATTGACATCGGGCTTAGAGAACTTTGACCATATAAAATCCGTGTGAAATTTTACATGGACATTACGAACAAAAGTAAAAATATCATCACGTAACAGGCCCTTGAATTTTGAAAACGCACCGTGTGGAAACTGGTTTTTGAGGGCAAATGTCTTAATTTGCATGACCAAGTGATGTCGTTCGAGAGAGTCACCCTCAATGATTTCCCAAGACTCTTCAAGAGCTCTGATGAGTTCTTTAGCTATTTGGCCAAGTATCGCCTTCTCGATTAGCAACGACGATTACCTTGGCAACTACCTCAATTCAGTGCTCCACAACGCAAGCAAAACTTACAAGCCTCAGTTATTCGCGAAGCTCCTCATTGCTTCGCTTTCTGGGCATCTAGAGGTACTTGTTGATTCTATCAAAATGTTGATTTCACGACTAAGTTCCCAGGAAAATGTATTAGTACTATAGCATGTCCACGCATCAATGCATCGAAGTAAGAGTGTTAGAACTGAACCGGAAAACCAAACCAAAACTGAAATAAATTCAAACTAAACTGAATTTTCGTGCATTTTCAGTTCGGTTTGGGTTTCAATTCAAATAATGAAAAATAACCACTTTTTTTTTTTTTTTTTAAAGTTCGGTTTGGTTAACGGAATCAAATTGAAAATCGTCACTCTTTTTAATATTGCAATTTATACAATCACTCTCATTTTCCACTAAACCTCTTTTTAATATTTCAAAAAAGAAAACTAAAAGACCGATCCGAACTGAATTGAACTGAGTCTTTGGTTTAGACTATATTCAGTTCGGGGCGTGGTTCAGTTTAAAAAATCCAAACCAAACTGAACCGTTAACATCCGTACATCTAAGTACTTCTTAGGTTAACAAGCAAGTCTTAAGATTAGTACTTATCATTATACTACAAAAGAAAAATATATTTAATCACAACTGGTAAATCGAGAGATTGCTTGTTGAGAGAAGGGGTGGGGAGGTGCAATTAGCACCACTACTCATTCGAGGCTTCTTTCATGAGAGACTTACACTAGCATGGAATGCACCAATTTGAAGAGTACCAAAAGATTATCGCACATCACAACTTGTGACACCAGTTTGAGTAGGTTAGCCCCATTACAATAGCCTCACCGAGGTGCTATAGGTTCAATACTTATCCCCCAAGGCTAAGGCTACTATCTTCAAATAGGCTCTAACTCATGATGTTGTATTTGGGAATATCCACTCGTGTAGACACCTAGGCAACCCAATCTCATGTAAAACGGGTCACTTACCCAAGCGGTGCTGTGGATAGCAAAATTTTATATCGAGTTTATTTTCATGTATAGTCTTTTTTTTTTTTTTTCACCTTTTAGCATTCACATCGCATATAAATCATGTTGGAGAAAACTTCTTTATGTGTTTTGAAGTTAACAAAACGTTTCCATCAGTCTAGTCTGAAGACTTGAAGACTCTTCCGTCAAAGTCTGAAGACCGTCAGATTCAAGCTTTAAAATCTGCCGTCATTGACAGTTTCTAGATCGATGAAGAAGACTTATCCAGAATTAAGTATCTATTTAAGGATTTGATTTGAACGGCTAAAGAAGCTTTTTACGGCTGGAGATAGCATTTCAAGATCTTTTATTCGTTTTAATTTTGATACAAGTAAATTGGATTCGTTGATTGGCAAGGTATACTTGAAAGGTTCTACTTATGGAAACCTAGATCCTAATTGTATGGACGAGCATGATTGGTGGGCTATCATCACATTCCTTAAGTAACTTGAAGATCTCCCTAATTGATTCCGTCCAACGGATAGATGGAAGAATTCTTTTGGAAAGTGATCACGGGTATGAAGGCATGGAGGAGTATATAAGGAAGAAGCTCTGGTTATTCGAGTGTGTGCGCGATAGAGAAATTCCAAAGTCTGAAGCTCATTGTTCCTTGTTGATTCAATTGTTGAGCGAAATCTGTACTCAAAAGAGAGATTAAATACTTGTGATACCTTGAGGAAGTGTAGCAAAGTCTCTACACTGTGGAATCAAGGACATGATATTGTAACAACTCTTTTGATTCTTAGTGAAATCCAGCCGGTGGGCTGTCAGTGCGGGAGAGTGGACGTAGACTTAGATTAAGCCGAACCACTATAAACTATGTGCCTATTTTCTCTTATCCCTGAACCTTTTATTTATGTTTATGAGTTTTTGATTCATTTAAAAGTTGAATTCTGTCTTACTGTCCATCAAAAATATCCTTTTAAGTCCTACGGAAATTTTTATACACCTATTCACCCCCTCTAGGTGTATTCACTAGCCCCTTTCAATTGGTATCAGAGCCTGTGTGCTTATTTATTGAAGTGTTTTACTTCTTAAGCTAAAAATCTATGGCTAGTATTTTGGCTCTAGGACTGGTTGAAGGTCAAAGCAACACCAGACCTCCTTATTTTGATGGAAATGAATACAACGTATAGAAGAACAAGATGAAAGCTTTCCTTAGATTGAAAGATCCCCTTGAATGAGATGTGGTGGAAAAAGGAGTTATTCCTACAATAACTTCAACTTCAGAAAGAGGGAAGGAAGTGATAGATGCTAGAGAGATGACACAAGAAGAGATAACCAAAAGACAAGCTCTTAACGCAAAAGCTATCTATTCTTTATGTTGTGCTTTATCTCCTATTGAGTATAACATAATTTCATCCTATGAAACAACAAAAGAAGTCTGGGACAGGTTGCACGTTACTTATGAAGGAACCGATCGAGTTAAAGAAATAAAGATCAACATTCTTCTTGGGCAATATGAAGCTTTCAAAATGAAACCAGGATAAACCATCACTGATATGTTTAGCCGTTTTACAGAAATTGTAAATGGTCTTACATATCATGGTCAAACAATCTCAGAGCAAATGAAAGTCAACAAATTGCTGCGAGGACTTTCTAAAGACTGGAATCACATCAAGACTTCCATTAGAGAAACACAAAGGATTGCACCTTTATCTGTCGATGAATTAGTGAGCACACTCCAATCTTACGAAGTGGAGCAAATCGATGAAGAGGAAGGTCCTAAAAGTAAAAAGTCAATTGCTTTAAAGTCTAATGATGATTCTGATGTTACAGATACAGAAGATGATCTGGACAATGAAGAATTAGCACTCATGATAAGGAAGTTCAGAAAGTTAAACAAAAAGGGAAGAAAATACAACTAGAAGAAGCAAAATACTCAAAGATCTCAGAAAAAAGCAACTGAAGATAATGAGTTCAACAAAGACGTGATTTGCTTCGAATGCAAGAAGAAAGGACATATCAGACCTAACTATCCTCTATCGAAGAAAAAGAAATGAAATATAGAGAAATTCAAGAAAGCTCTCAAAGTAGAGATTTGGAGCGACATAGAATGTGAAGAGAGTGATGAAGAATATGCCAACATTTGTCTGATGGCAAACTCAGAATCAGACTTAGTCTCTGAAACAGACTTAAACTCAGATTCAGATTCTGACAAGGAAATTGAGGTAAGTAACTTTAAAATTCCTATTAAAGTTTCAAAGTATATTAATAAACTCTGTCTTAGCCTTAAAGCATCTCTTAAAAGGATTTCCGAACTGAAAAAAGGAAAATTCTATATTAAGGCAACAGGAAATTTCTTGGAAGGAAATATTTGAAAGTCTGAACAACAATTTCAAAACTTCATAAGAAAATGAAGATTTTTTTCAAAAGAAAACATTCTCTTGAAAGAAGACATTTCAGCTATTTCAAAAAGGTTTTCAAATGGATCTAAAAAGCCTGATAAAATTCTTTCAATTCAAATACCTTATTTTTATAAATCAGGTTTGGGAATGACACCGAAAACTGTTACTTTAATTGATTTTCCAAAAGTAAAGGAAATAATCAAACAAAGATCTACTAAAATTTTTTACAAAAATCATTTTCAAAAAGTTTTTGTAAAATATGTTGGTCGAAATGCTCTTAAATGTTCAAAATGTAACAGCTTGAAACATTTTGAGAATAATTGTCCTAAAGTCTGGAAACCTGTTAAGAGAAACTGGGCAAAGACTATCTTTGGAATTAACTCCCTTGGATCCAAGAAAGTATGGGTACCAAAGAAAACTTAAAATCTTTGCATAATTGCAGGTCACTATCAAGAAAAAGATCAAATGGTATCTGGATAGTGGCTGTTCGAGACATATGACAGGAGATTCAAATTGCTTCATAAAGCTTACCCAATTAGATGGTGGAAAAGTTTCTTTTGGTGGAAATGGGAAAGGAAGAATTATTGGATGTGGAACTATCAAGATTGGGAGTCTCACAATCAATAATGTTTCCTTGGTGGAAGGATTAAACTATAATTTTCTTAGTATAAGCCAATTGTGTGACACTGGATTCAAAATCAATTTTCAAGAAGGTATATGTTCAGGAACTAGTAAGGATTTGTCTCAATCCTTTACTGGTCGAAGACATGAAAACATTTATCTGCTGGATATCAAATCAGAAAGCTCTTAGTATCTAATTTCCATTCAATATGTAGAGAATCGTCGGCATAGAAAACTTGGCCATGTCAGTATGAAGCAGATAGCCAAAATTTCTTCCAAAAAGCTTGTTCGTGGACTGCCTAACTTGAGATTTCTAAAGTCAGAGTTATGCATACCGTGTGTTTTGGGAAAACAGGTAAGAAATTCCTTTAAACTTGTAAATCAAGTTTCAACTGATCATGTTTTGTAGCTTTTGCATATGGATCTCTTTGGACCAACCTGAACACAAAATATTGGTGGGAAGAAATATTACTTGGTAATCGTAGATGACTATTCTCGCTATACTTGGGTATTCTTTTTATGAAGTAAGTCTAAAGCCTTCTCTCATTTTTCAAAATTTTCTAAGAAAATTCAAAATGAGAAATGATATACTATAACAAGCATTTGGACATACCATTGAGGTGAGTTTGAGAATCAAGACTTTGTAAATTTTTGTAATGAATGTGGTTTAAAGCATGTTTTCTCTTCGCCATATACTCCAGAACAAAATGGAGTCATGAAAAGAAAGAATAGATCTTTGCAAGAAATTGCAAGAACTCTCTTAATTGAAAGTAACATTTCTTCTCATTTTTGGGCTGAAGCAGTTTCTACAGCATGTTATATCATTAACAGAGTTTTCTTAAGGCTAATTTTGGAGAAAACTCCTTATGAGTTGTTCAAAGGAAAAAAAAAAGCCAATTGTTTCCTATTTTTATGTGTTTGGCTGCAAATGTTTTATTTTGAAAAATGCAAATGATCGCGTTAGTAAGTATGAAGAAAAATCAGACGAAAGAATCTTCTTTGGATACTCAACTACCAGCAAAGCTTACAGAGTATACAACAAGAAGATTCAATCTATGGAAAAGTCAATGAATGTCAAATTTCAAGACTTTACACAAAATCAATTGATGCAGACTCAACCTGAAGAATCTGAACTTAGTCTAGACTCTACAAAGTCAAATTCCTCTGAAGTAGCTCAGACTACAGAAAATCAACAACGAACGAATTTTGAAGAATCAAATGAGGAAAAAGATGAGCAGATTGTCAGACCAACCAACAATTAGAAGCACAAGTCAAGTCATCCCAAAGAACTCATCATTGGTAACATCAATGAAGGGATACGAACAAGATCCAAAAGGCATGAAGAGTCTAGCGCTATGGCTCTTATTTCTGAAATAGAACCCAAAAGCATAGAAGAAGTCTTAAAAGACGAAAGCTGTATTGAAGCTATGTAAGAAGAACTCAGATAGTTCAGTGTCAACAATGTTTGGGAATTAACTCATAAACCAAAAGGTAAATCTATTATTGGTGCTAAATGGGTTTTCAAGAACAAGATGGACGAAAAAGGAAAATTCATAAGGAATAAAGCAAGATTCGTGGCCAAGGGATACACGCAAGAAGAAGTGACAGACTATGATGAAACTTACGCACCAGTAGCAATGTTAGAAGCAATTAGTTTATTACTTGCTTTTGCTTGCTATAAAAATTGCAGGCTATTTCAAATGGACGTCAAAAGTGCATTCTTGAATAGTTTCATTCAAGAAGAAGTTTATGTGGAACAACCTCCCGGTTTTGAAGACCCACGGAAACCGGATTATGTATTCAAACTGGAAAAAAAAACATTATATAGATTAAAGCAAGCACCTCGAGCTTGGTATGAAAGGTTAAGTAAGTTTTTAATCCAAAATGGCTTTATGAAAGGTAAAGTAGACACCACTCCATTTATTAGAAGAGAAGATGAAATATTTTTACTAGTTCAAATTTATGTTGATGATATTATTTTCGGATCTCCTAACGAAAATCTGTGCAAGAAATTCTCTAAGTCTATGTAGGAGGAATTCGAGATAAGCATGATGGGTGAATTATCTTTCTTTCTTGGACTACAAGTGAAACAATTGAAAGAATGAATTTTCATTTATCAAGAAAAATATGCTAAAAAACTTGTTAAGAAATTCGGTTTGGAGAATTGCAAAAAGACTGATATACCAATGTTAAATTCCTCGAAGCTAGATAAAGATGAAGGAGAAAAGAAAGTTGACCAGAAGCTATACAGGAGTATCATTGGTTCACTTATTTATCTTATTGCCTCTAGACTTGATATTTTGTTTAGTGTTTGTATTTGTGCTAGATTTTAATCAGATCCCAAAGAATCTCATCTAAGTGCTGCAAAACGCATCATCAAATATGTTGCAACAACCTCTTCGTTAGGTCTATGGTATCCTAAAAAGGGAGACTTTACTCTTCTTAGATACTCAGACGCAGATCTTACTGAATGCAGAGTTGATAGAAAGAGCACCTCAAGTACGTGTCAATTACTTGGAAACAGAACAGTATCTTGGTTCTCAAGGAAGCAAAGTACGGTTACTCTCTCAACAGCAGAAGCAGAGTCTGTGGCTCTTGGAAGTTGTTGTTCTCAAATCTTATGGATAAAACAACAGTTAAGAGATTTTGGAATTGAAGACTTATACACTGAGATTAAATGTGGCAACACAAGCGCGATCAATCTTACTAAGAATTCAATTCTTCATTCAAGAGCAAAGCATATAGAAATTCGACATCACTTTATAAAAGACCATGTTCAAAATGGAGAAATTCTGATTCAATTCATTCATTCAAAGAATCAACTGGCGGACATCTTTACAAAACCTCTGGAGAAAAGTCAATTTGAGTCTATTCGAGACAAGTTTAATATTATAAAGTCTGAAGAAGCTCAGACTCAAGGATAAAAGCCAAAAGATATTCAGACTCAGATGATTAAGGATCACGACTGTAAGTTATTTCAGTTTTAGAAATTTATCTTTTGAAAAATTTACGTTTGTCTATTAACCCGTAATTGATTGATATTATCTTTCCAAGTTTTTGTATTTACAACAATCATTCCTTTTGAAAAAGAAATTATTTTTTATGACAGTTATCTATTTTCAAAAAGGCAGTTATTTTTAAAAGGCATTTTTTTTTGTGACGATTCGTATACTCCCGATTCGATTGCTTTATATATATTGTTATTCTTCTTCTTTTTACTCGCAAACCCTAAAGGCACAAAACTCCACCTTCTTACCTTTTCTCCCTAGTTTAATCCTTAAAGTTTTCATCTTTCTCGCGAATCGAGTTCTGAAACTCTCAAAGACTGTGAGAATGTATTTCCAAAGAAAGTCTTCAAGGATTGCAAACATGGGACCACAGCATATGAGTGAGGGTCCTACGCACTTTGACCTTACCAAGCAAGAAGATTCTCCAAGGCAACAGCAGATCCCACCACATTCTCAATCGCGCCATTCTCCTCAGGCTAGACCACAAAATGTTCAGCAACAAACGGAGGAGGAAGTTATCGAAGATGCTGAACCAGTAAGAACTCAAAAGCCTGCCTTTAATTTCAAACTTTATTCTGCCTTAAAGGAGAGAGGCTCTCCAATGACTATTATTGACAAATTTTTGAAAGAAAATGGGTACAGAAATGAAATCCACTTTTTGCAAACGATGGAACATTTGGGAATTGCTCCTACTGGCTCTGCATATAGGGCATTTGCAAATTTTCCAAGTGATCCACATTTTGGAGGAGTTAGTTAGCCTGATGGAAATGATGATGAAAAGTTGCTTACTCATTTTAAGCCTAGAATGGGTATTGTTGCGAATGTTCGAGGAACAAAATCAGATCTGTTTCGTTCTGAGGAACATAAGCAAACTTACTCTAAGTTGTTAAAACGAGGGGTAATGAACCCAAGTAGTGTGGATTTCGATTTTCTTGACTCTCTGAATGTGAAGTTGCGGGAGAAATTTACTTTACTTCAGCTTGAACGCTTTTGCTCTGACTCTTCTATAGCCCCATCCAAAACTTTCTACTTATTTCTATTCCAATCTAAGTTTCTTGGATGCGAATAGATTCTCTTTCAGTGTTAGAGACCAGGATTATGTGGTGGACATGGACACTCTGGCTGATGTGATTAGAGTAAAGAGAGAGTTATTTCAATCAATTAGCGTGTTTATTGGTCGTGCAACAGTGGAGCTTGTTCGAGATGGAATGGCAGAAAGTCGAATTTCCTATACAAGGATGAATGCTTCGAATATCTTGGTTCACAAGATTGTGATCAATTGTCTTAGACCCAAATCCACGTCAAAGACTGATGTCTCCAATTCAGAAGCAAAGCTGATGAATGCTATCAATGCTGGTAAAAAATTCTCTCTGCCGCATACTATCATGTTTCACATGTATAGATCAATGTTGAAGGACAAGGGTCAACTTCCCTATTCAGCATTTGTTATTAAGCTATTCAGACACTTTAGCATTCAGCCTCAAAGAATTATGTGTGTTCGGACGTGTTATCAAATGATGGTAGGGCTGAAGATGGTTTCTAAGATGTGTCTGAAAGAGCTAAACAAGGCTCTAGAGAAATTCAAGGAAAAGACTCCTCACTAATCTCATCAAGACTCTGTTGCTGCAAAGCGAAAAGGAAAGGAGCCCGTGACAACTTCATCTAAAAGAAGAAGAGTGATTATTTTGCAGGATGAAGAAGAAGATGATAATGATGCTACCATCTCTGCTCTTGCTTTAAGAAAGTTGCAGCGTTCTGTTCCAGAAACAGAGGATAGAGAAGACCTAGAAGAG
Source organism: Eucalyptus cloeziana (assembly GCA_014182715.1). Classification (NCBI taxonomy): domain Eukaryota; kingdom Viridiplantae; phylum Streptophyta; class Magnoliopsida; order Myrtales; family Myrtaceae; genus Eucalyptus; species Eucalyptus cloeziana. Next base: position 25,996,884 of record CM024642.1, read on the forward strand.
ACAGAGAAGAGGAGTGAAGAGAGGGAATCGATAAGGAAGGAGACAGAGGAAAAAGGAGATGCAGACAAGGAGCAACAAGGGGAACAAGGCCATCCTGTCACTAAAGAAGAAATAGAACATGAAGAGTACTTCTTTCCTCCAGAAGGCACTGAAACAGGGGGAGCTACTGAGAAAAAAGGTACTTCTTCACTCGCTTTTACTAGTGATGATGTCAGTCGTTCTCCTGCCAATCCAGAAGATGTATATGCCTCTCACTTCCCTGAAGAAGGTCATGAGGTATCTTCTCCAAATCTAGATGTTCATGTTGATGTGCCATCATCCGACCATGCTGAAGCAAGCACTCAAACTGACAACACAACAGACTTTAGAAGACTGCTTGATATTCTCATGGAGATGCGAGGTCAAATTTATGCATTAGGATGCGAATTTCAGAATATGCAGAATGCTTATCAAGCCTCTTCAGAATCTTTGATCAATCAAGTTCAGGCCCTTAATCTTCAAATTCAAGCAACTGCAAAGGGTGAAGAATTAGCACATCTGAAGGAGGATCTAAGAAAGCTGGAGACAGTTAAGTCGATGGGAGATTTCCAGCTTGTTCGCGTTCCAAAACAATCTTAAATCAATTCTTGTTTTCATCTCTACCTTTTTAATGCTGACAAAAAGGGGGAGATGTGCAGATTTGTTTGATTTAAACTCAGACTTGTTTTTGTTTTTGACTTGTTTTTTACTTTAAACTTTTGTCTAGCTGGATTGTGACTTTTGGATTGTGGTTTGACTATATGTTTGCATTGCAGTATCTTAAGCATTGTTGGTACTCATGGCAAAGATAGTCGTTTTTGCAGGACTAACCTATTTCCTATGGATGCAGATTCGATACTATCCTAACTCATTTATCTTTTATGAGATATCATGTCCTTGTTTGCTTGAGTATTGTCTTGCAGGTCAAAATTTCCAATTTTGCAGGAAAGTTTTGTCATCATCAAATAGGGGGAGATTGTTGGAGAAAACTTCTTTATGTGTTTTGAAGTTGATAAAACGTTTCCATCAGTCTAGTCTAAAAACTTGAAGACTCTTCCGTCAAAGTCTAAAGATCGTCAAATGCAAGCTTTAAAGTCTGCACTCATTGACAGTTTTTAGACCGATGAAGAAAACTTATCCATAATTAAGTATATATTCAAAGATTTGATTCGAATGGCTAAAGAAGCTTCTTACGGCTGGAGATAGCATCTCGAGATCTTTTATTCGTTTTAATTTTGATACGAGTAAATTGGATTCGTTGATTGGCAAGGTATACTTGGAAGGTTCTACTTATGAAAACCTAGATCCTGATTGTATAGGCGAGCATGATTGGTGGGCTATCATCACATTCCTTAAGTAACTTAAAGATCTCCATAATTGATTCCATCCAACGGATAGATGGAAGAACTCATTTGGAAAGTGCCAACGGGTATGAAAGCATGGAGGGGTATATAAGGAAGAAGCTCTAGTTATTTGAGTGTGTGCATAATAGAGAAATTCCAAAGTCTGAAGCTCATTGTTCCTTGTTGATTCAATTGTTGAGCGAAATCTGTACTCAAAAGAGAGATTAAATACTTGTGAGATCTTGGGGAAGTGTAGTAAAGTCTCTATACCGTGGAATCAAGGACATGATACTGTAACAACTCTTTTGATTCTTAATGAAATCCAGCCGGTGGGCTGTCAGCGCGGGAGAGTGGACGTAGGCTTGGATTAAGTCGAACCACTATAAATTCTGTGTCTATTTTCTCTTATCCCTGAACCTCTTATTTATGCTTATGAGTTTTTGATTCATTTAAAAGTTGAATTCTATCTTACTGTCCATCAAAAATATCCTTTTAAGTCCTACGGAAATTTTTATACACTTATTCACCCCCCCTCTAGGTGTATTCACTAGCCCCTTTCAAATCAAACCATCAAATGTAAACATGTGGCTACAATAAATACTTCTTGAACTTTTACAAAGAAAAGAAATAAATGAAGCAATTGCCAAATGCAAATTTACCCTAAGCACTAACATATTTTCAACCATAATGCAAACATTAGTATTGAAATAACCAAATTGAAGTTCACCCTAAATCGAAAAAGGAAGCACTATTAAATAAAAAATAGTCATGGAGTAGGTAAAAGTTGACATTGCCCTTTAACTTAGGATACTTAATATATCCTTTAGATTATAAAATGGTGAGCGAAGTTTCTAGTCATTAATGACACTTGTCAATTTGTGATTGCATTGAAATCTCAATTTATATATAATAATAAGATCAGCCCAATGCAGGTACATCCCCCCTTTTCCCTTTCTAATCTTGGGCTAGTTCTTGAGATAATCCAATAACCAATCTCGATTTACATCAGCCCAATGCAGGTACATCCATATTTTCTTGTAATTTTGGGCTAGTTCTGAGATTAAACAATAAGTATTGAGCGTTCTTGATAGGGCCGAGCCTCCTGAGAAAGTGAAGTAGAAGTCTGAAACTGGAAAGTCATGGAGTGGGAGTGGGAAGACATGTCGGGAAGGAGTAAATGTAATTAGGTAAGGAAGTATATATTTACCTTTATTGATTGGATGTGAGGCTTAGAGGTACGATTATTTAGGGAAGTGCCCAACTGGACCGTTCAAATGGTGGGGTATTGAGGATGAAGTTTACCCTCCCATGGCGGCTTCCCCCATTTGTCCCTTCTTCTTCACTTTTTTGATCTGACAAGGTTGGAAGCATTCCAAGCAGTATCAGGGTAATTTCGAAATAAAGTAAAGACAAGAGAACAGAGATATGAGCGTGTTTACCACATATGGTGGAACGAGGAAAATTGCAATCTTGCATTTAATATGTTGAGCAGCTTATAACATGGTTCTGCGGTTCCTAAACTCCATTCTTCTTTGCTTTTTTCATTTGACAATGTTGGACGCATTTCCTACATTATCATGGTAATTTCAAAATAAAATAAGGATAATAGACAATAGAGGTGTAAGCGAGTTTACCACGCAAATATATGGTAGATTGAGGAAAATTGAAGTCTTGCATTTAATATGTGGGGTGGCTTATAAGATGGTTCCGCTCTATTGAAAGGGGTGTTTACCCATTTTGTGTGTTCAAGTGGCTCCCACCAATTGTTTATATTAAAAAGATGTCGAGAGGCCTAAAAGAAAGATTATTTCTATAATTTTTCAGTATCTGTAATGAACATATCTGTCCGCCAAACATGGTTACATTCTCGTGTTACTTTGCCTTTTATATAGCGATATTGATTTTCTTAGATACTTCAATGTCGGGAGTGGTTTCTATTTATTTTTTGACTTTTTTTTTTGTCAATTTGGTAAAATTTATATTAACTTTTATTTAACTCGAAACATTTGAAATCCATTAATATATTTAAATGCCAACATGTAACATGGGAACTATTACTAAAAAAGTTCTAAACCTACTGTGCGCTGGTCAATTTAATCTTAAATTTTTTAATTATGCCAATTTAGTTTTAAGCATTTTTATAATTTGACAATGTAATTCTTCTGGGTAATTTTAGCCGGAAATTGCGAATGTGGATGTCGATTGTCCTATATAGCACAATTGACATTAACATAGACCATTTTTTTTTTTTTTTTTTTTGCTCTCTTTTTTTTTTATCTTTTTTTTTCCTCAACTCCAAGTTGGCGCCAACCAAGCCTCACTTGGTATGAGCAAGGGTGTCGCAGTCCTCACCGATGACAGATAAAGGCCTTTACACCATTGTCGGCCACAAGTGAGGGCATTCATGTATCATTGGCCACGTAGGATGGTTGGTTGACATCAATGTTAGCGATTTCAACTCAGAATTGGTTGAAATGACTAAATAGATAAATTTTCAAAAGGTTTAGAATTAAATTGGCGGGTAAAGTATACTAGAAGTGTTAAAAATTAGCATAGGTGGACACTTTAGTACCAAAATTTCTAAAATGTACACTTAAATACCACTTTTTTTGAAAATTGGATACTTTTGTGCCAAGTTTGCGAGAATAACCGGAAATCCAACATGACATTTTTTTAATAATATATGTAGTCTACGTGGCTTGCCAGAAGCCAACTTAGAATTGATGTCATTTTGCCCAAAATTGAATTTTAATATAAATACTAATTAAAATAAATTAAAAAAAAAAATAGATGAATCAATTGGTAAGCTAGTGCACTTGAATTATCGCAAGCCCTCGTCGACCAACTTTTGCGGGCCCTTGTCAGTGGTTGGCCAAGGTCGCTAGCTACTACCTAGAGGCCAGCGACCCTAGCCAACCCTCGCCCCACCATCGCCAACCCTTTTCGACACGGCGGGGCCCTTTTCGACACGGCGGGGCAACAGCGATGAGGGCTGAGGCCCTGGCCGAACCTAATCCCCCTTCTTCTTCTTTTTTATTATTTTTTTAATTTATTTGAATTAAGATATATTGAAATTCAATTTAGGGCCACATCAACGCAAAAACGACGTTGTTTTGCAGCTATCTAGTTACGTCGGCACCAAAAACAACGTCAGTTTGCACTTATCATGTCGGAAAAATGCCACGTCAGTAATTTGACCAAAATTTCTTGCCGTTGGCATTTGAGTGTTTTATTTTTTCCCATTTTGGACTTAGGTATACTTTTTGAAACTTTTGACATTAAAGTGTCTCATTTTGCCAAGTTTTGGTACTCCATGTGTCCATACCTCCTAAATTGGTACAATCGAAAAGTTTCCTAAATTGGTACAATCGAAAAGTTTAGGGCTAAATTGGCCATTGTACGATAAGTTTATGACTCTTTTTTTATAATTATTCTGTCAAATTACCATATCAAGAAATGTCCTCCACGCCTTTCGGCTTCTTATTTGCACCTTTAGAACTTGTAGTGCCCGATACACAACAAAAACGAGCAAATCACAGCTCGATAAAATTATGTGTCATGTGAATCAGATTAAAGCACCCATTGTGCAGTAAGAGCTCTTAACCAGACTTCTGATGGTGTCTTGTTTTGACGGAAAAGTCACAAGCACTTTTTAAGTAGCCATGGCGAGCTCATTCCAGTTGATTGATCAATATATAAAAAGTAACAATAAGATTGATAGACTTACAAGGAACAAAACCATAGGTACCTACTCGATACACTTAATGAACTCGATAAATTAAATTAAAGACCATTAATGTTTAGTCAATGGAATCAGATTGAGTTCAAAATTGGGTAACCAAACTATTAATCTACAAACTACTCAACAACCCGTGTTGACCATGTTGAATAATTGAAAAATGGAGTAGCAGTTCGATTTGTCATGTCTCTTGCTTTTGTAATTAGGAAAAAGTGGGCGAATTGCATTCGAAATCCTTACGAGTCGTGTTTTTTTTTTTTTTTTTTTTTTAATTTATATTTTGACTAATGATACTCGATAACCATAACTTAAAGGAGCAGTTGTCCGTTGGGGAATTTGCAAGAATATACTGTGATCAAGCCATCATTTCTAAATCGCTGTAATTTTTTGGGTTTGATTTGTTTAGAATTTCACGTCTCGGGCACTATGGTGTCTCCGGAGGTGGTGACCATGTGACAGATGTGGAAATATCGGGACATTTTATAGATTTGTTCCTCGAATCATGTCCTCCAGGAAGAAAGTTTGGTTCGTGCGCTGCTCTTATTTGTCAGGTGATATGCTAGATTAATGTATAAGTCAATGGGTTGATCTGCTGAGTTGTCTAGTCGATCCGGTCGTCGCCCTAGAGGATCATGCCCATGGTCCGGGGAAAGAATATAGGGTTTTCCAGTAGTCTTATCTGCTGCTGTGCCCTAATTTTTAGGAGAATATGCAGAGAATATTGCGCAAACTTCTTGTTGGTTCTTGAAAGATTTAGATTTATATGTATTTGATAAATTTTTAGCTCGAATAATGATTGTGAAAGTAATACATATGTCGCTTTATCCATGAGTCTCTGAATAGGCTCTATCCACAGGACAGTGGGCATAACCCTAGAACTGGTGGGTGTCGTGATTTGAACACAAAATATGCTAAGTTTAAAGCCAATCCAAGTGTTTAATCATTCTCCATACTCCTTTTTTTCTCTCTTTAAAAATGTCACCAAGATGTTTTACAGCAAGAAAAAGATGGGAAGGATTGAGTGGATCAAGTATTCCTTTCGGGCAAGTAATGCAATTGTTCTCTTTTAGGCAATATAATCGAGTCTTGCATCCAGTATGAAATATCCCATTCAAGTTAGTAAATACTCAATATCACTCGAGAAACTCAGAGGTTCAATATTGATGAGTTCATCACAATTGATCTATTTAGTAGAAGCCCTTAAGTCTTTTCCACAAGATGTAGCTTATTCCCAAAAGCATAAACTAGCTACAAGCCGTCGGCTCCCAACACCTTGTTTTGTTGCAATTATGTGGAAAACAGACAATCTAAAACACCCTTCATTATCCATAAAATACTTCATTGATTTCAAGAATAAAGTAAGACACATGTTAAAAGAGGGTGATAGCTTAAAATCATCATGTTGTCTACACCGAGTGATAGACATATGACGAACACCTAATTTATACATGCATAACCATTCACAACTACTAAAGGTCTGTTTGGTAACGCTTCTATTGCGGAGAACAATTTCTTTTTAGAAATAATCTTTTTTTATTTTTATTTCTTAGAATAATTTTTAAATAAAAGAACGTTTTTTGTAACTATACAAATGTTTTATTCTTGGAACGGGTAAGAACAAGAATGTGTTTGGTATGATCCATAAGTTTTTTTTATAACGTAGAATTTCTTTTAGTTTTTGAATAATTTTTTAACAGTCGCCCGGTAGTGGCCGGACAAAAAGAGCAGTGGCGGGGGATGGGGGGCGGCAAGGAAGAAGAAAAGAAAAAAAGAATAGAAAAAAAACTTATTTTTAGAAATTATTTTCGGGAATAAGAAGTTACTTAAATAACTTATTTTTAGAAATTGCCTTTGGGAGTAAGATGTTACTTTTTTCTACTTCTTATTTCTGTTCTAAATTTATTCTCAGCCATTTTTTTTATTTCAGGGAATATAAAAATTAATTGACGTTACCAAATGAATTTCTATTCTTTTTTTATTCCGGAGAACAAAAGAATAAGCTTGTTAATATACAGGCTCTAAATCAACCCCAATAAGATTATTATTATTTTGTTTTTTTTTTATCTTTGTAAATTTCTCAGACATGCGTATCAAATAAGACTCATTAGTATACTAGTGTTTGCGGGTTTACAGCAAGTTTTGATAAATAATAATTAAGTAATTAGGGACCGTCATCATAAAAGGAAATTGATTTATTTTTTTTTAAGTCAGAACTTTTCTGAATATGTTATTTCAAGAAAGAAAAAAAAAGGCCAATCATGATCAGCTACTAGGATTGTTGTTGGGCCAGATTAACTCTCTGTTCGAATGACAGAGCAAAAATTATGTAATCTTAGTACCTAACGAATTTCGTTAATTTGTCTCTATCAGCATAATCTCTCAATTTTCTGAGGCTATCCAACATCACTTCATTCTCATCGTACTTGAGCCACGGAACTACATTGACCATATTTCCGTCCGACTCGAGATCATCGACTCGGGCAGTACTTTTTTTTGGTTTTTGGCCCCATTTGGTTCGGTTTTTGAAATGGGCTTTAGGACTTTAAAGTCCCTTGGCCAAATGCAAACACATTTGGTTCAAGTTTTTAGACAACTTTGATAAGATGCAATTGCATCTCTAAATAGCCCTAAGAGCCTTTAGCCTAAAGTAATTCCGAAGGTATTTTGGAAAGTTGCATCTTCGGAATACAAATTCACGGTACTGTTCATTTTCTCCAAAACCACCGTACGGAAAGGCCGATCGTGTGCGCAAGCGACCGCCACCTAAGGGTCGCCCGACCCCGACGACTAATGGCCTGAATCGCGTGACCCAGGTGGCCACCTAAGGTTGCGCGACCCCAGGCGATGGCCGCCTGAGGTCGCACGACCCCAGGCGATGGCCGCTTGAGGTCGCACGACCCCAAGCGGCTATCGCCTAGGGTCACACAACGGTTGCCTGGGTCAAGTGACCTTAGGCCACCTGAGGTCGCGCGACCTCAAACGACGACATCCGGGTGTCAGATCTGGTGGTCCGGTAGCCAGACTTAAAAAAAAACGTTTTTTTGTTTTTTTAATTTAATAAAAGTCCTTTACAAATGCAAATTTTACTAAACAGTATTTTGGTCAAAGTTGTTTCTCAATACACTTTAGAATTATAATTCACCAAACACTATTTGCATTTCGAAAAACCCCATTCACCCAAAGGTATTTGCATTTTTATACATACATTCCCTAAAAGCCAAACCAAATCTTGGGGACTTACAAGATTGCGTTGGCACCATCACATGACAAACAATAATTAAAACGTAAACATATCTCATCCGTATCATGGGAATTCCCTAATCTTCAAGCTGGCATACATACGTGTGAATTCATTTCTGTTAGTTCTCCATTCGAGGCTCAATTAAATAGACACCAAAATTCTCGCACAAGTTATATATAATACAGATAAGCAAAGTATGAGATTTGTGTTCAATCACTTTCGTGCGACCACGTCCTCAACCCCAGCCAGTTTCTCAGTTTTGAACTTTCCCCTTTCTCTGTTGTTCGATCAGACAACAACGTCAAGTTTCAATCCATTTCATGGTCGGGACCATGAGAAATCACTCGTGGATGGTTCCTAAGCTCGTGGTGTTCTTGCTCGAGGCGATTCGACTTCAGACGCAAGAAGTAATGTGCTCGTCGTCTTCGCAGAGCCCTGCACCAGCATTGTATGCATTCGGCGATTCGCTGTTTGACAGCGGCAACAACAACGTCTTGGCCACCATTGCCAAGGCCAATTACCCTCCATACGGCGATGATTTCAGGAGTGGCGTCACCGGACGGTTCACCAATGGGAGGACCGTTGCTGACTTCCTCGGTATGTATCGGTATCTGACGCTTTGATTTCCGGCTAGAATTGCGAGGAAAATGACACGCATTGCGCCTCTCTCTTCTTATGAACCAATCATCGTAACTATGTCTGATTGTTCGGAACTGATTTGATTTGCCCTTTTTTCTCCCTTGATTTTGACCAACATTTTTCTCATTAACTTTTCTTGAGTTTTAGCTGAATTTCTGGGGCTGCCTTATCCACCGCCATACCTGAGTTATAGGACATCACAAGTGATCACTGGACTGAATTTTGCGTCCGGAGGATGTGGCATTCTCCCTGAAACAGGAAACGACATGGTATGAACTAATTACTATCCACTCCGTTTTTCTTTGCTAATTTGCTTTCTAATTTTTTTTAAATCAACACTTGTCTATTTCAGAATTGTGCTAATCAATATTCAAGTGGTCCTAAATTCATATTATAAATCAATCTCAAAATTGAAAAATTACACGTGTCGTCCATAAATCGATATTAGATTTTGAGGATTCTGATCATATAAAAGGCGCATGGCATTTCACACAGAAATTATGGAAAGAAGAAGAAGAAGAAGAAATTATCGTCCAGTAATAGGCTTGAATTGAACTTTTGAGACGTGTGATGTGAGAGCTGTTTCTTTCAGGGCAAATGTCTTAACTTGGATGACCAAGTGAGGTTATTTGAGAGTGCCGCCCACGATGATCTACCAAGACTCTTCAAGAGCTCCAATGAGTTCTCCAGCTATTTGGCCAAGTCGATCTTCACCTTCTCGTTCGGCAACAATGACTACATCTCCAACTACCTCAATCCAACTCTTTACAACACGAGCAAAACCTATGGGCCTCGGCCATTTGCGAAGCTCCTCGTCGCTTCATTTTCTCAGCAACTAGAGGTTCTCCTTTGATTCTTCCAACATGCTGATTTCATTACTAAATTTCCAGGAAAATGTATACATTCATCTAAGTACATCTCAGGTTGATAATGAGTCTCAACAGATATTGGGCAATATTATTGCAGAGATTATATAATGTGGGAGCTAGAAAGTTTGTTGTCTTTGAGATTGGCCCAATTGGTTGCATCCCGACGATCGCGAAGAATCCGAACCACGACGGAGTATGTGATGGAGGACCAAACTTGCTAGTTTCCTACTTCAATCAGATGCTCCAACCGATGCTACAGAACATGACTTCCAGTCTTGCGGGATCGATGTTCGTTCTCGGTCGAGTGAATCAGCTTGGCTACGACATGATAATCAATCCTTCTAATTATGGTATGCACTCAACTCGTCTGAATCGAGAAAGGCTAACTCGATCAATTGATTTGTGATTTTTGGGGGCTTAGACTAAAATTACGTTCAACCATTCCTCACCGGGATAAAGTTGGCGAGATTGGATCCATAGTAACCATTGGATCGCGCGAAAACAGCTATGGATCCAATGGCTGCTTTTGTGTCCGTCTGGCGTGTGAACCCAAGTCCGGCTAAATTATTTTTACCGTGATGAAACAGGCTTGACGGACTCGAGAAACCCTTGCTGCCCGACATTGGGAAATGGAACTTTGACGTGCATTCCGTTGCTGAACCCATGCCTCGATGCCGATGAACACTTCTTTTGGGATGGATTTCATTTCACCGAAAAGGTGTCCTCGTTCTTAGCTTCACGGTGTTTCAACGACGCCAACGTTTGTTCTCCGGTCAGCTTGCAACATCTCGTGCAGATATGAACATCTCATACGAATAGTCCCATCGGACGCAGCTTATCATCTTGCGTCATCATCGTTAATCAGAGGTCGTCTCTTGGCATAATGTCAAGGACATTGTAATCGTTCTATGTAGTTGGCGAACATCCAATAACATAGGGGAAATTACTGAAAAAGTAATAAATTTATTGTAATTGTATCAATTCAATTTTTAAACTTTTCAATTCAGTTAATTTAATCCTAAACACTTTGACAATTTACCAATTGAGTTATTCTAGCCAATTTTGACTAAAAATCACTGATATGAACGCCGATTGACCTATGTGACATAGTTAGTGCTGACATAAACAATTTTGTATTTTCTTAAAGGAATTCCATTATTGAGAAATGAAATAATGAAATTGTCTTGTCTAACTATAATATTCAAAAGTCTAATTAGGGGATCAGTTTGTCATAAAGTTGGCATGACTGATGTGTACTTAAATATTTGCTATTTATGTCACGATGAAGCAAAAAAAGGGTACATAAATTTCAAATCGATGAAATATGCCTTTCACCTCATGTAATAGGTCATTATACTGAGTAATTTCACCGATCATCAGCACTTTAAAAGAGAAAAGTCTCTATATAGTGCCTTTTGATATCGATACGACAAGTAGATATTAAATTTTGCTTTCAATTGAACAAGGTCTTGGTCATCAATAAATCAACACCATTGTCCTTCTTTTTTTCTCTTAAGAATGTCCTCAAGATCTTTAATGGCAAGAAATGGTAGGGAGGATCGAGTATAGCAGTAATGCAACTGTCCTCTCTACTCTCTAGGCGATGGAATGAGAGTGCTACACCCGTTGTGAAATGTTTTCTATAAGTTGATACTACTTGATATTGCTCTTGAAGCTCGAAGGTTCGCTATTAACGAGTCCATCTCTATCGGGGTATGTGCTAGAAGCCATGAAGTCTTTTTCCACAAGATGTAAGCTCATTCCCAAAAAGCATAAACTAGCTATAGACCGTCGGCCCTCAACACCAAGTTAACTTGTATTTCCATGAAAAAGAACATGACATAAGTTATGACTGTTCATAATTTACAGAACGTCGTACAATGTGATATTTTTCATTTTATGATGTTTCTCATAACCAAATGCAAAACGAACAGAACGATACTTACTATGAATGAATAAAAACTAGACCTATCAAGTACAATAAGAATGAAGTGATCCTAGATAGCCTCAAAAAGACTGATAGATGTGTTGATAGAGACAAGTTAATGAATTTCGTTGGGTGTCAAAGCTTGTATGAATCTTGTTCTTTGTCATTCAAACATAGAATTATTCTAGCAGGTCAATTTCGATAAGAAAGCCAAATTGGCAATTCTTTAACCATGTGGAATTTCATAGAAATATCAGATCTTCTTGATTTTAAACATATAGCTCATATATATTGGTATACGGCCGACGTGAGCCATGGCGCTGACCCGACTTTGTTTTTGTTGAATGACAAGATGAATAATAACTCAAAACCAACCACCGGCCGTGGTGGCTCCACTGGATAAGAACCCCATTGATCATTTCCCAAAGGTGAGGGGTTCAAAACCCAGTAAAGGCATTTTGTGTCTTAAGTGTGGCGCCAGGGGTGGTGAGTCCTCCGCTAGCGTCACCCAGGGTTTACCCATCAACTACCGGTTATACGGGATTCCCTGGGTATAATAATAATAATAATAATAATAATAATAATAATAATAATAATAATAATAATAATAATAATAACAACTCAAAACCAAAAACAAGATTTTAGCTTGTATCATAGAAGTTTCCTGATCTTCGCGCCAGGCGTTCATACATGTGCACCCCAAGTTACCATTCAATCATAGCCTGAGGATTGCAGATTAGGATTAGGGATTAGGGATTAGGGTTAGGCAATAATCGCGTGCCGAGTGGACGATTCATCGGGACCGAAGTAATAAAGAAATGGGGATGTGTGTTTCAGGTGAGATTCAGTGCCGTTAGTTCTCAGTTCATAGCCATATCAAGCAGAAGCGAAATTCTCGCACAAGCTACATCTATATAGGCACACCCACAAACAAAGCATACGTTACGTGTTGTTCATCACTTTCACGAGACCTGTTCCTCAACCCTAAACAGTTTCTCGGTTTTGAACTTTCCCTTTCTCTCTGTTCGATCAGATGATACCGTGGCAATCGATTTCGTGGTCGGGACCATGAGAGATCACTCCCCGATGGTTTCTACGTTTTCTGCATTTTTGCTTGTGGTGATTCGGCTTCAAACACGAGTAGCGTGCTCGTCATCTCCAGGCCCGCTCGCCCCGGCACTGTACGTTTTCGGGGATTCGACGTTCGACAGCGGCAACAACAACCTGTTGCCCACCCTTGCCAAGGCCAATTATCTTCCTTATGGTGACAATTTCTCGGGGGGTGTCACCGGACGATTCACCAATGCGAGGACTGTCCCGGACTTTCTCGGTATATATCAAAATCTAATGCTTAGACTCTCGGCTTCAAATATTTTTCTCTACTTACAAACCAAACATCATCATAACTGTATTGATTACTTTTAATTGGTTTGACTTGCCTCTTTTTTGTTCCTTCTTTTTTACAAACGTTATCTCATTAATATTTCTCGATTTATTAGCTGAATTTCTAGGGCTGCCTTATGCTCCACCGTACCTGAGTTTTAGGACATCGGGAGTGATCACCGGACTGAATTTCGCGTCCGGAGCATGTGGCATTCTCCCTGAGACAGGAAACTACTTGGTATGAGCTCATTACCAGCCCCTCCATCTTTTATTGCTAATTTGCTTCTAATCAGTTTATCTTCGACGCGTGTCCGTATAGGCTTGTGCTACTTGATATTTGAAGTTCTCCTTGAGAAAGTAGACACAGAAAAATTCAGGTTAAAACCCGGTCTCAAAATTGAAAAATTACATGTGCCGTACGTGATTGATATTGACCTTTGGTAACTTTGACCATATAAAATGCGCATGAAGTTTTTCGCAGACATAAGAAGAAAAAAGAATAGAAAATGTCGTCACGAAACCAACTTGAATTGAACTTTGGAAACGTATGACATGGGAACTGTTTTTGCAGGGCATATGTCTCAACTTGGATGATCAAGTGAGGCTGTTTGAGAATGTCGCCCGCAATGATTTACCAAGACTCTTCAAGAGTTCCGATGAGTTCTCCAGTTATTTGGCCAAGTCGATCTTCGCCTTCTCAATCGGCAACAACGACTACATCAACAACTACCTCATTCCAACACTCTACAACACGAGCAAAACCTACGAGCCTTGGCCATTCGCGAAGCTCCTCGGTGCTGCGCTTTCTCGGCACCTAGAGGTACTCCGTGATTCTACCAACATGCTGATTTCATAACTAAAAATTTCTGGGAAAACTAATTAATATGTCATGATTACTTATCGGAACATGAACATTTATACATGCTTATCATATCACGGATACATGCATCTAAGTACTGCTCAGGTTGACAATGACTCTTAGCAGATGTTGGGCAATATTATTGCAGAGGTTATATAATATGGGAGCAAGAAAGTTTGTTGTCTTTCAGATTGGCCCGATTGGGTGCATCCCAACGATCGCGAAGAAATCAAAACATGATGGAGTATGCGATGAAGGACCGAACTCGCTAGTTTCCCACTTCAATCAGATGCTTCAGCTGATGCTAGAGAACATGACATCCAGTCTCGCACGATCAATGTTCGTTCTCGGTCGAGCAAATCCACTTGGCTATGATGCAATAATCAATCCCTCCAGATATGGTACGGACTCAATTCGTATGAATTGAAAAGGGCTTACAATGATTAAAATTACATTCAGCTATTCCTTATTGGGATTAAGTTCACATGATCAGATCCATCGTAACCATCGGATCATGTGACACCAACTGTGGTCGGTTTCAATGGCTGCTTTAGATTCGATCTGCACTTGGACTCGAGTTCTGCTAAGATACTTTTACTGTGTTGAAACAGGATTGACGGACTCAAGAAACCCTTGCTGCACGACGTGGGGAAACGGAACTTTCTCATGTGTTCCATTTTTAACTCCATGCCATGATGCTGATAAACACTTCTTTTGGGATGGATATCATCTAACCGAGGCGGTTTCTTCGATCATAGCTTCTCGATGTTTCAACGACACAATAGTCTGTTCGCCGTTCAGCATACAGGATCTTGTGCAGATATGAACATATCAATTGATTAGTCCTATCTAAGGCTGATTATCATCTTAGGTTATCATCAATAATCAGAGGTCGTATATGGCATAATGTCTCGTCAATTTAGGGGTCCTGGCCTTGATTCCATAGTATTGGATTGTAAAGAAGGATAGTGTACTTGTTGTATGTGGTGTGTGAACAAGCATAAATATGTGCCCCATATGAATACTCCCACGCATATTTTCCAGGTTTTTCTCTAAGTAGATATATCTTTTTGCATCATGTTACCTACAAAATCTAAATGTTCCTTGTCCGAAAATAAATAGTCCTTCTGTGCCAGAAAATTTCAATAAAGCTTTGCAATTGTGGAAAAAACTATTAGTGAATAAAAACGATTGGTGATTTTTTAGCAGATAATTTGTTGGTAACTTATCGATGGTATAATTTCTAGATTACCAATTTTTTTACTAGTTTTTCAATTTATATTTATAGAGCTTAACACTATCTTGAATCTTATATGAAATTACCCACTAAAATGTCCGTTTTATAGAAATAAATATACAAATTGTCTCGTCTAACTATGCAGTGAGGGCATAACTACTTATGAGTCCAATTAAAAGATCGTAAAGTTAGCCAAACGGATATGTAAAAGAATATTTAGCTATTTATATTATGGCGACGAAGCAAAAAATAGGTACATAAATTTCACAATCATGAATACCCTTTTTTATCTCATGAACTAGATTGGAATATCATGTAATTTTACCTATCATCAGCACTTTAAATGAGAAAAGTCCATGCACTACGTTTTGCGGTATCGACATAACAAGTAGATGCAAAATCTCACTTTGGATTGACCAGGGTCTTGGCCATCAGTAAATCTAACACCGCCATGCAAGAAAAACAATGGGAAGAATCTATGTACTATATGGAATCTTGTACTAAACTCAGCATTGCAAAACTCATTAAAATGACAACTTTATTATAATCTTCTTTTTCACGTATAGGTCAAGGGACTTCACTTTCCTATATATCTGGTGGAGGGGGGGGGGGGCAAAATTGTGAGAGCCTAAACCTATATTTATATGTACCTAAATCTAGAGGGTCATGGCCTAAGGACCGATATAAGTATAAAACGTAAGATCGTGCTTCGATTGGATCAATTTGATGGCTGGCGATTGTTGATGGGGGGCTTGCGCTTGGCCTTGGGAGGGCCTCTGTAGTCCTTGCGCATAAGGTTTGCGATCTCGTCCTCCGTCACTTCGACAAGCCTCCTCGCTTCGGCTTCCATCGGATTCGCTTGACGATGATGATGATCGAGCGTCGGAGATGATCCTCGAGAGAAGCGCTGGTCAGACATTGGGGAACGACAATCCGAGCTGGCTTCATCAGAAGTGTCGCTCGTTGGAGGATGGAATGCTCCCTCACTCCTAGAGATTCCCCCGCCACTCTTCTGAAATTTAAGGGGAAATATTAGTTGTAGGAAGTTCCTCAATAATCGTTTTTTTGTCCTTTTATATGAGGTAATAGCATAAATGATTCTTAAATTTTAGTTTGATGTACAATGTAATCCATAAATTTTTAATTTATTCAATGTGGTCCCTGAATTTTAACCTAATATGAAATGTGGTCCTTAAACTTTTGATTTATTCAATGTGGCCTCTGAACTTTTGGTATATGTTTAACTTAGTCATTGACTGTATGAAAGTAATCAATATTATCTTAGAATTTGGATTTATAAAAAAACAACACTGAACATTTTTTTCTTATAGTTCAAGGACTAAGTTGAACATGCACAAAAAATTCCAAAGATCATAGTAAACAAATTAAAAGTTCACAGACCACATTGCATATTAGGCTAAGGTTTAGGGATCACATTAAATAAATTAAAAGTTCATGGATTACATTGCATATTGGGCCAAAGTTCATGGACAATTTGTGTCATTATCCCTTTTTTTATTGCTAGAAAGTTCCTTGATAATGACATGAATCATGAGAGAGGAAGAGAGAAGAATTAATCCTTAGGTAGATAAGATGTGTGTAGAGTGAATATGAACAAATATAGGAATATTAGCCATAGAATGTCCAATTTTCCATGAAAATGAGACGACCCGAATAAGTTATTTATTTAGTTTGTTGCGAGAGTGTTAAGTTACTAAATATATTTCACATTACTCTCTAACACTTTCGATCAGTGTACAACCGATTGTCCTAAAAACTCATATTTATTGGAGATTTAACTACTCAATCAGTATTTTATATCTTAACACGTAGGGAGAGGAGGGAGAGCAGGAGAGGGAAACCTGATTAGTAGATGGGACTGCTCCTCTTGTGAGAGACCTCTTGGACGGATGCTCATTTCTTCCTACAAAAAGCAACGAACCATAAACAATGAACAGATATTTCGATAGCTAGGACTGCAATGAGTCAGTCGATGGAAACATTTCCACATGTTTGACTAATATCGCATGGTAAGTAACCTTCGACGGTGCATGCCATGATGATCATCAGCAACAAGTCATTAACATAAATAACTATTGCTCCTTTCAAGAGTGATCAAAGAAAAGTTGCATTAGCATAGACTTTTTGATATTTACAAGTTTCCACGAGGAAACACCATCCTAATGACTGCACATTGACATTTCAGTTATGTTTAGGAGGGTGAAACTTGGGGCCACGGTAGTCAGAAGTGGCAGCCACGAAGCTAGACTCTCCAGAATATTGTTTACAGTAATAATGTCCATTACTAGAAACCCAAACCCTTTGGCCTTGAAATATGCATTTTCTCTCGGTATGGGTTGCACCTGATGAAATCCCTGAGTAAGTCCCTCCATTTTGCACTTGTTTCTTCTCATCACCAGCGCTCCTTGGGGCTTCATAATGCATCATCATTTTCCTTCCATCTATCCCCAGTTTGCCCTCGCTGGAAGCTGGAAGATCACTCCCAAGAAGCTCCTGCATATGTATAGGTTTAACGGTATTTACACAGGGATGTATTCTTCAGATAGAGAGCAACAACTTTTCTTGGAAAAAATTTCAGTTAAAAAAAACTGCATGACCCGCTGCTAAAAAAGGATCGCATGAGATAACAATCTACCTTGTGCACGGGCAAAACAAGATCATTTTTGGCCGACTGAAACCCTGAGGGAAGAAGAGAAATATATGTAAAAACTATCGTCTGGGTGAACTTGAACTTTTCGTATTATGAACAATCAAAACATAGAAAAAGATTGAGAGATATGGTACCTTGACGAGCTTGTGCTAAGGAGCTTTCCATGCCATGCATGACCACGAATAGAAACCCTAGCAGAACAAAGCTTCTTGTAAACCCTAGTCTCACCATGACTGTATGTTTTCTTGCTTTAAAAGGCCCTTGTTCTGAACATCAAGAAGAAAGGAGAGACTCTGAAGAACACAAGAGTTGGTTTTATAGAGAGAGAGAGAGAGAGAGAGAGCTCAAACCCAGTTAGTCAAAGCAAAGCAAGAGGGTCTACTCTCCGACACCTGTCAGCATAAAATATTACCTCTGAAAACATGCAGGGCTTCGTATTTCTCAAAGGTGACATGATTAAATATAAAGAAATCGGGAAAGAAAAATCGATCAGACTCTAGGAAAAAAAGTTTGAATGGAGTTCTGCTTTGCATGGGTTCGATGGAAGATATGTGCCCCTAATTTTCTAAGTCATGCTTCTGATTTCTGATGTTAGTCTGCGCACAACTAGACGGGGAGGATTAATTTGGTCCCACACCAGGTTGATTATCATGTTCATGTTGATGCCCGTCTCTTTGTTTAAGGACACCTCACGCATAAAATTGAGGAGGAAGTTGTTGGGAAATCTTGAACCTCTCTCACCCAAAAACTAACTCAAAGGGTGAGGGTCTACCTCATATTTATAAACCGATCATTAACGCCTTCCACAATTGATGTGGAATAAACTCTAACAATTTCTCCTTCACATATCGAGCTTAGGTTAAAGCCACAACAACTCACTACTCCGATACCATTGTTGTATAGTTTTTAACCTCTTTTACCTTAAAAACTAGTTTAAAGGATAAGATTTTCCCTTACACTTATAAATTTACTATCAACCCATTCCACAACCGATGTGATATAAATTCCAACAATCTCCCCCTCTCACATTTGGCTTAGATTGGAGCCATAACAGCCCTCTTCGAGTAACCATTGGGTCCAGACTTGTTAGTCACTTAGGTTCTAATATTAGTGTTGCGTGGTCTTAGGGCTCTCTTATCCTAAAAGCTAGCTCAAAGTATGAAATTTTCTTTCAAACTTATGAACCGACCACTAGCCTCGTCTATTACCGATGCCAAATAAACTCCAAGAATCTCTTCTTCAATTTAAGACGCAACATCTTTTTATCACACTTGATCTCGATTTATTAGGACTTTTAGATGTGTATATGTTTACATGGGTGTGCGCTAGATAGAATTGAAGTAGGAAATGAAGATATAAGTATAGGTATTTTTTGAAAATGTAATTCGTGTACAAAACATTCATTAACTAACATTCCTGATTTATGAAACATTTTTCAATGGTTCCAAAGAGCATGCGCTCGTATATATAAATGAATAGCAGAATACAATTCATAGTACCATGAAAAACATGATGAGAAAGATGAAATGGTGGGAGATTATAGAGGTCTAACTATACACTCTCCTGTATTTAAATTTTCTCTGAGGAAGAATTAAATCCACAAAACCCAATCGCAACGTTTTTTCGCAGAATCAATAGAAAAAGGAACAGTCCCTAAACGGCATTAGCCTCAATTTAAGAGCTTGAACAACGTGGGCGGGCCTGCTTTTCTGTGCATAGAATTGCTAAAAAAGGGTACCGATCTTTTAATATTCTGTGTGTCTATATTAAAGAAATGGAAGGTACACGAGGACGTGACCTCCAAGTCGATACTTTGGCTGGCTCTTTGAGAACAGTGCGGTCCCCATAGGTCGGTTTCGGTGTCTCTGCCAAGACAAAAAGGAGAGAGGGCTTCTTAAGGCAAACAGATAAAGGCCACCAAGTTCTCAGATCAGCAAGACTTGATATCATGGAATATTATTTCTGGTGCAACGTCTTATGTCCAAATATCCTAGAAAGAATCAACATCCTTAAAGAGAACAAGAACAATAGCCGTTCAAATAAGAATCGAATTTGAGACTCATAGAAATCACTTCGAATAAGAACCGAACTTGAGACTCCACACCTTCCCTGAAGTGCAGCAATTCCTCTTGCTGATAGAGCGTCACACTAGTAATCTGTGAGAGCAAGCGTACCAATCTTCGGCTCAAGAGTTTCTAGGGAGAAAACCTTCTTAAGATAAGTAAGCCATATTATCTACTTGAAGATTTTTCATGGCTGGGTTTGTTTTCTTAATTTGAACAAGAAAGAAGGACAGGAATGAACTCCGCCGAAGAGAAAGAGGCACGTGGATACAGAGAGCGGCTCCCTTTACCAAAGCTTTTGTCTTCCCCTGTGCGCCATTCGAGTACATTGGCGTGGTACTTCTTCAAGATCTTTTATGAAGTATTACACAAAACAGTGGGTGAGAATCAAAGGGTTTTTTTGAGTTCCAGATGTTGGGAATTGGAGCTGCTTGTCTCTTGGAAAGTATAAGCTTATGAGAGTTTCCCTTTATTGGCGTGGTGTGGTACCCATTTTTAGTACGGTAATGAAGCTTTTGAGGCTCATAGAGACTCTAAGTCATGTTCATGGGGATGCATGTGTGAGGTTTGTGTCTGTTTTGCCACATGAAAGAGGTGGTGTGTTGTCGGATTTTCATGTCCCGATGCGGAAGAAAAACGAAGAAAAAGAAATTTGTTTGGGAGGTGTACGTGAGAGTTTTCGGTTTGGATCAAATGTCCAGAGAAAATGTCTGTAACACACGGTGCAAGGACTTTGTGCCATGTATGGAGTGAAAGCATCACCAAAACGATATTAGTGACAATTAATCTTTCTTTTAGACGACTTAGAGAAGGTGGTGTAACGACACTAGGATGCGGAACTGGTACCCATTTGTCAATCAAGAGGTGCAAATTTTAGAACGATGAAGAGGACGGATCACCTGACGTTCGTTCTTCGAGTCCAAGGCACAAGTGTCACGACCCGAAAGAAGACTGATCCAAGAGGTTGCCAAGGGACGGCCGTGACTCATCCGTGGTGGACCTCCTTTGCTCGCTCGGATTTCCAACCAACCTTCTTCCGGAACTTTCCAAGGGCGAGCGATATAGTAATTGAGCCACATTCTAGAATTCTCTAGCTATTCATGTCGGTAGTTGGTAGTTGTCATTAAGTGTCGGTAGATAAGGCGGTGCGATCTCGTCCGCCGGATAAATTCTAGATCAACGGATGTAATAAGAAGGCCTCAAGTATAAGAAAATGTGCCCTCCCCCTCATTTGGATTCATCCAACTATTTCAGTTTATCAAAGTTCATTTCTTTCCAAATCTTCTTTCTCTAGAAGCTTTCTCTCTCTACGATTCAGGTGCGCGAGTGAGTGTGCGATCGAGCAAGGCTTGGCTTAGGCGATCCAAAAGAACCTAAGTCGCCGCGCGGTCCAGATCCCAATCGATCAGCCTGTGACACAAGCATAGAAGGACTACACTACCTAGAGATTTATAGAACACTTGACAAGTCTTATGAACCGATTATATTCAAGTCTTTAGGCAATGTAAATGAATCATAACCAAAGAAATTAGCACATTATTTGTGGAATTCGATTCGATTTGTTTTGCTTTTATAAAGTCTTCAAATCACAATTCCTTCCTACGTGCGTCTATATGGACATATTTGTATATTGCATGCAAAATTAATGTCGGTATATTTTCCGTATTACCTAAGGCAAGGGGTGCATTTGTTTTGGGGAAAATGCTTTCTAAGAATTGATTTTTTGGACTTTCACCCGTTTGATTTGTGGAAAATGATTAATTAACCAAAAGTATTTTTCAGAATTGTTCATTAGGAATATTTTAATTTTTTTCTTTTTATTCATTTTCTGTTTTCTATGGCGGAGACCAGCAACAAGCCAAAGGTGAGCTCAAGTCTCGCCATTTCCAGCTAGCCCCAACCTTGCTTGAGGCGAACGACGACCTTGGGCAAGCTCAAGCCTTGCCATTCCTGGCAACCTTGAGCCACACTAGCCCACGCCTATGGATTGGCCATTGCCAAGTGTCAACAATTGGCGGAGGGGAAGAGAAAAAGAAAAAGAAAACAGAAAAATATTTAAAATGTTGATTTCTTTAAAAAAGAAAAATAACTAAATAAATCAATTTTTTAAAAATAAAATAAAATAGGATTGTTTTTCATGAAATAAAGATATTGAAATCATTTTCTAATAAGATCCAAACGTTAGAAAACGTTTTCAATCATGTATTACTAAGTAAAGGAAAATTAACTTTATTTCTTAAAATTTTTCCTTTATCATTAAGTTTTCCGTGAAACAAATATACCTTAAATCAAGTCTTAAAAAAAAAAAAAAGACCGAAAAAATTTACTTCCTAGCAATTGGGTCTCTTTCCCTCCTCAACCGTTAGTGTCCATATTATGTCTAGACTCACCAGGTGATGGTGCCCTTTTTACGGGCTAGTAATGAAATTTTAGCATCTTTCGACAAAAAAAAAAAAAAAAGTCTTAAAATGATAATTAGACGGGGAACAAGCACATATTTTGAGACTGAGCATGCCTCACGAAGGAAAACCCCAAAAGGCTGAAGAGTGTGATTCGGTAATTTTTCGAAAAGATTGAGAAAAATAGGGTGCGAACAACAATTAGTTTGGCTAGAAATGATTTTTGAAACAACAATAATTTTTTCTATTTCTATTCTTAGACGTGTTTCTGAGTAAAAACACATGTTTGATAACAATACAATTTGCGCTAAAATAAAATAAAATTTCTCCCTTCTGAGCAATGGCGGATGGCAGCGATGGACTGCGGTGGCAGCGGACGATGAGCAATGGCTAGTGGGTAGTAAGCTAGTAACGAAAATGAGCGATAAAAAGAGTTTTTATTTCTCATTTCTATTCTAGAAATAAATAAGTAAAAAATTTACTTCTCATTTCTGTTCCAAACCTATTTCTAAATTAAAAATTTATTCCAAAAGTAGAAAAATGAAATTGTTTTGCCAAATGGATTTTGTTCAGAAACAAGTCTGGAACAGAAAAATAATTCTTGAATAAAATAAAATAATTATCATACACGCCCATAAAATTAGATAGTCCAAAGCTAATGTTTTGCCTGGATCAATCTGAGCCTTTTAGGCGATCAACGTATAACCAAACTTGGTTTTGATTTTCTAGGGATTATTTGTTTATTAATGATTGTTATTGGTGATCAATCTTTAGTCTCATTTTGTCGGACCCATTTTGTATGTTATACTTAAATCTACCCAACACGTTAATTACAAAATTGATAACCCTTAAAAATTTTCTCACGAAAATGGATTGGAATCACGTGCATGTTCAAGATTTTGGAAGACAAACTTCTTTTTCGAGGAAGATTTATAGCTCTTCGTCACCCTGGTTACGAGCCAACGTAGAATCAAACCGCCGTATTTTTTTTTTTTTGTAAAAAATGTGATTTAAAAATTATTTTCTTAGAACTGTATTTTTCTTTTTCTTTTCTTGTTGAACTTATATGCCTTGATTCTGATTTAAAAATTATTTTCTTAGAACTCTATTTTTTTTCTTTTTCTTTTCTTGTTGAACTTATATGCCTTGATTCTGATTTAAAAATTATTTTCTTAGAATTGTATTTTTTTCTTTTTCTTTTCTTGTTGAACTTACATGCCTTGATTCTCCAATTGGCTCTTGTTCCTCGAGGGAGGGAAAAGTACTAAATAAGTCCTAAACTTATAACATTGGTACCGATTTAGTCATAGATCTTTCAATTGGATCAATTTAGTTATAAACCTTTTCACAATAGTACCAATTCAGTCCTTCCAACTAATTTTGGTCAATTGGCGCTAACATGGAGGCTCGCTAGTCATTGCAGAAGAAGAAGGCTAAGAGGAAGAAAATGGAATGGGAAAAAGGGAAAAGAAAGAAAAAAAAAAGGAAAAATTAATAAAAATTAGAAAAAATAAAGAATATTTAAAAATTTTCACATCAATGTTCGTCGACTAGTCGGCTTCTACATGAGTACCGGCAAACCAAAATTGGTCGGAAGGACTAAGTTAGTATCAATATGAAAAGGCTTTGGACTAAATTAGTTTAATTGAAAAATTTAAGACTAAATTGGTATCAATGTCATAAGTTTTGTACCTCTTTGGTACTTTTCCCCCTCGAGGGAGCATGTTCGCAGATTGATTGATTGCTTTTGGAGTTGTGAAAAGTTTGACTTGAACTGTGAAATCGATACATGATGAAGAATTTTGTTGATATTAATTTCTTTAATTGAACTTATAAACTTGTATTATTTTGCTGGAACCTAAAATTCCAAATACATGTAATTCGCATTGTTGTACTTGTAACTAAGTCCATTCTTGAATGTTAGTCTTTGATTTTGGCCTTTTTTTTTTCTTAACATACTACTTGTGAAAGCTAGCGCTCCGCAACGAATATACTTTTACGAAGAGTTATATATTCAATATAAGAAAATTTGTGATATTAAATTGAATGAGAGAAGTGTTTTTTATTATATAAAGAATACAAAACCTTTTTTTTTTTTTTTTTTTTTGTGTCTTTGACCAACATCTCGTGGTTGCCAGAGTGAACCCCAGCCACTTTGTGAGGCTTCCCCAAATTGAATGTGCCATGGACTTCTTGAAGAATATGGACACAAACGCGAGAGTTATTTTAATTTTGATATGGCCTACGATAAGATAATTTTAGTGCAAACTTTCAAAGGTCTAAAAAGAAGCATAAATTTATATCCATGAGATAATTCTAACATCAGTCAAAATTGTAGCATTAGTCTTGCATAGGCTCAATTCCGTGACCCCAAATAAATCACAGTCCTTAATCATTTGATGTACGATAATGACAAACTCGTCATGTATATTTAGATAATTAGATTCAAGCAGCTTCTTTTCTTCGGAATCTTGAAAGTTCACGTGAAAATTGTTCGTAGGGGGAAGCGTTTTATTTAGTACTTTGTCCAATTTTTATAAACTTATTGAAAATTATCAATAACTTCATACAGCTATTCCTTAACATTTACATTACACGTTATAATTATATTTTCGGATATTTGAGATAATAAGGAAAAATAAAAACTCAAAGTGGAGAGACTCCAATCAGACCAACAGGCCCATGGGCCGCAAGGATGGGTTTGTATTTATCTAGGGTTCGAGCTCAAATCTGTTCTGCATCCTTTAACTCGCTTGAACTCCTCTCTCTCCTTTTCCGTCGAACCTGCGATTCCATACTCTGCGTAACTCCGGTACGCCGTCGATCGATCTTGGCCTTCGTCTTCTGCGCTTCTTGGGTTTTTTTTTTTCGGTTTTCTTTGGTGGATTTTCTGTAACTCGTTATTGCTTTCGCCGGGAGACACCGTCGATAAGGTTTTTGCTTGGAAAAGGTTTGATCTTGGTCTTTTTCCGAGAATCGATTATCGAACGACGATGCAATTCGTCGAAAAATCTGTTCTTTCGATTTGAAACTGTCGATTCGATTGGATTGCTTTATTGGGTTCTCTTTGTTATTGCGAGTTTGGGGAAATTTCGATGGCTTTAGTCGAAATCGGTTTTGAGAAAGCCAGGCGGGCGCGGTTTGTTCAGGCTACGTTTTTGTCTTGTCAGAAGATAAACCTATTGGGTGAGGGATCGAATTGTGTAGATAGGGGGCTGTCTTTCTCTTATGCTGGGAAGTTCTTGTATATGAATTTCGTTGCACTGTCCCTTGCATTGCTCATTTCTTGCACTCCACTTTCTGGGTAACTTCTGTATGTGGTGGATCTTGGCATTCGTCTTATAAACTTCATCGGTTTTTTTTTTGGGTGAATTTTCTGTAACTTGTTATTGCTTCTGCTGGAAGACACTGTCGACCGGCTTTTATTCGGATTAGGTTTGATTTTTGTCTTTTTTCCAGAATTGAACGATGATGCAATTGTCGAAAAATCTGTTCTTTTTTATTTGAAACTGTTAATTCGATTGGATTGCTTTATCGGGTTCTCTTTGTTGTTGCGAGTTTGAGGAAATTTCAATCGCTCAGTTAAAAGGTTTTGAAAAAGCTAAGCAGGCAGAGTCTGTTCAGGCTACGTTTTTGTGTTGTCAGAAGATTAACCTGTTAGATGAGGGATCGAATTGTTCAGATAGGGGGCCTGCCTTTCTCTGATACTGGGAAGTTCTTTTATATGAATTTCGTTGCAGTCTCTTGTATTGCTTAGGTGTTGCACTCCACTTTCTGGGTAACTTCTGTATATGGTCGATCTTGGCATTCGTCTTCCGCACTTCATTGTTTTTTTTTTGGGTGAATTTCTGTAACTTGTTATTGCTTTCGCTGGAAGACACTGTCAACAAGCTTTTATTTGGATTAGGTTTGATTTTTGTCTTTTTTTCAGAATCGAACAAAGATGCAATTGTTGAAAAATCTGTTCTTTTAATTTGAAACTGTTAATTCGATTGGAGTGCTTTATTGGGCTCTCTTTGTTGTTGCGAGTTTGAGGAAATTTTGATGGCCAAGTTGAAATCGGTTTTGAAAAAGCTAGTTCAGGCTATGTTTTTGTGTTGCCAGAAGATAAACCTGTTAGATGAGGGATCGGATTGTTCAGATAGGGAACTTGACTTTCTCTGATATTGGAAAGTTCTTGTATATGAATTTTTTATTGCACTGTCTCTGGTATTGCTCATGTCTTGCACTCCACTTTGTGATTGGTCTTTGGTGCCCCTCACTCCAATGCCTTTTTCTGCAGCAATTATGGCTGACGATAACTCCATTGATGTCAAGGAGGAGGTGGCAGAAGTAAGTTTATTTCTCTTTAATTATTAGAAGATATTCACTGAATCATGCTATTTCAATTTCTGCAAGTTTTTTGTTTAGTGAAGTTCTGCCTCCTGAAGCAGCAGATTAGATTCTATTATAAGCCAAGTAGATGAAAAGGCTGCTGCTTTAAGCAATTGAATGATTCCTGCTCACGAGGGTGATACTCTGGATGAGCCTCAGAGATTATGCTCGCCACTTGTCAGAATTCAATGATAGGGTTAGGATATCATTGTGGGGAAGGCTTAGTTTGTCTTTGAGTAGAAGATGTTTACCTTGTAGGAGCACATGACAACACTTGATTGTTCCGTTAATCCAATTTCGGGATTTTGGGGATTTTAACAGTAGCACATGCTTTCTTCAAAATACACCAGTCAACTGTATAACAGCAATGTCTGCTGCTTTTGTTATTTGCTATTTCGGTACTAGACAGATGTCTATATAGCTAGAGGTACTGTGGGCCATCTCTATTGGTAGGTAATTGGCTGTCAGAGATCGCAGTTTACTGATTTTCCCCTGCACTGTAGCTTGCGCCATTTGATCCTACTAAGAAGAAAAAGAAGAAGAAGAATGTTGTTCAGGACCTTGCAGATGATTCAGTGGATAAGTTGGCTGAAAAAACGGAGACTCTGTCAGGCAAGACAAGTGATAGTTCATTATTTTATTGCAAGCACATTTCCTTCTACAAATGACGAGACAAATTTTAGTGTACACTTCTTAGCTTTTCAGTCTAATCTCCCCCTTTAATCACTTTATGCAGTTTCTGATGGTCTTGATAGTAGTTTTGCTGGTCTGAAGAAGAAGAAAAAGAAACCGGTAAGTTTGGAGGCTTTAAATATGTCAATTTCAATTTCAGTTTAGTGTAAAGAGCAATACTGCGGTAGGAGGTATTCACTTGTTATGACTCTTATAGGTTGAGACTAGTGCAATGAATGATGAAAATGAGGAACCAAGGGAAGATCTTGATGGTAAGAATGCCTCACGATAATGTCTCATATAGAATACGTGTCTCCAAGTATCGGAACTGATTTCCTTTTGGCATTTTTAGATCTTCCTGGGGAGGATGACGAAGGAGAAGGAGCCCCCCTTCAGAAAAGGTACCCTTGGGAAGGCAGTGATAAGGATTACGAATATGAGGAGGTACGTCTCTGATAATGATGTTAATTCTGATTGTTATAGGTATGTTTATATGTGGGTTCGTCCAACCCCCTCATGCCCCCTCCCTCTCCTTTCCTTTGAGTCCCCAGGTATTATATTTCCATGAACGACAGTGTCTAGATTGTAATTCCTTCTTCGAGTCTACCTATGTTTGTATTCTTTAATTGTTGTAGCAGTGCCCCTAGCTCTGTCTGCATATCCTTGCATGTGTTTGTCATGCTGGTTGTGTACATTTTCATTATGTTTCCTCCTTGTTTGTGTTTGTGTTTTTTATGCTGTGTCAAATGAACTTCCTTCTCATCTCTTGAAACTTGCATTTCATGTGGCCATAGCACTTGAGTGTGATCAATCTTTACTTCATTCTTTCCAAATGAGACACATGAGCTTTTTGTTTTTTGACAAACTTCATTTTCAGCTTCTAAGCAGGGTGTTCAACATTCTTCGTGAGAATAATCCGGAGCTTGCGGGAGATAGGCGTAGGACAGTTATGAGGCCTCCACAAGTCCTGCGTGAGGGTACAAAGAAAACAGTCTTTGTGAATTTCATGGATCTTTGCAAGACGTACGTCTACCTTTACTACTTCTACCCTATTTATTTGCATGCTAGAATTCATGAGGAATTCATTAGCATTAGTAGCTACTTATTTTTCTAATTCCTATGTCAGTAGTGGATTGGATTTCTGCGCATGCTCACATTTTACATTTTTTTTTTCTATACATGGGGGCCTCTATATTTCCTTTCCAGCAAAGTGGTTATGGTTTTTCTTTTCTGGCTATTTTTGAGCTCAACTTCATTTTCTAATTTGGGAATTGTTACATAGGATGCACCGACAGCCAGACCATGTGATGGCTTTCTTACTGGCAGAACTGGGAACAAGTGGATCTCTTGATGGACAACAGAGATTAGTTGTTAAAGGGCGATTTGCCCCAAAAAATTTTGAAGGAATACTGCGACGATACATCAGTAAGTTACTTACTGAGGCAAGATATCCTGTTTTCATATGCAATGAATGACCTTTAGTGGCCGTTTCTGCTGCCTTATTATTCTGGCTTTCTTGGAGATAGTGTGATATTGTGAAATGTTCTGGCTGGAAAAGCTGGTTCTTGCATTTAGATGTACTTTTTCCTTCTGTTTTGGGTTTCCATTATGAAAATCTAAGGAAGTTCTGAGTTACTATCAGTGTGCGCATTGGAGATGATGCAGGATAGCTTAGTACCATCTATGTGAGGATTTGATTTGGTTTTCTTCTAATCAATGTGGAAGTTAGCACTTCAGAGTAGTTGGAACTGGTATTTGGTTCACATCAGTCTTTCCAAAGCAATTCTATAGCTGAAGCAAGCTTTATCTCACCCTTCATATGGTTATTATTTTCTCATAAGTTTTGTACAGCACTTCAATTTCACCCTTTATCTGGTTTCTGTAGCTGATAAGTTTTGTATGGTTTTTTATGCTTTCCTCCTATAAAGCACATCTCGCATACTAGTCTTTGATCTATATTTATCCTAGTATTTGTTATTCTTGTTCTAAGATGTGGTCGCCACTAACAACATTCCCTTCTTTATAACTAGATGAGTATGTTATCTGCCTTGGATGCAAGAGTCCAGACACAATACTTTCGAAGGAGAATCGGCTTTTCTTTCTCAGATGTGAGAAGGTAAAAAATTACTATGGTTATACATTTTTGGCATTTCAGTCGAATATCTTCAGGACGACTCTGTTTTTGCATAATTGCAGTAAATGACTTTTTTTGGTTATTTAAACGTTAGGGCCTCCTTTTTTTTGGCTGCCTTTCTTTTTCAATTTTCAATATTTGAGACACAGGAAAAGAAGGAAAAGTTCTTTAGCATGATTGCCTGCCCTGGATTTTCATAAATCAGTAGAAAATCACAGTATACGTAATTTGGCTTACGTCATTGGAATGTTAAGTTGAAATGGCAGCACAAATAATTGTCTCGGCTCTGCAACCCCCCCTTTCGTTTCTTTCTTCTCTCCCTGTCCTCCTCCTCTTTGCCAATATAAAATATTAAAATCTCATGGAGTGGCTAATATCTTGAGCCCCCTTTTTTATGGCAGTGTGGTTCTGGACGATCTGTTGCTCCAATTAAAGCTGGGTTCGTTGCTCGGGTTGGCCGAAGAAATGCTGGGACTTGATTTCTCCAACTTTGGTTCTCTTCGTGCAATACTAGATAGGAGTCTTTTTTGTTTTTGCCTCCCTTTATTTTCTCCCTTTTATGGATGGTATCTCTATGCACATTTCTCCGTGCTTTTTGACTGACACTACTAAATTAAGTATTATGGTATTGTGGATGTGAAGATCTTATGCGGCAATTATTTTCATGTGGGCTAAGTCTTTTATGATCTTGGTGAGGCACATGCTGACATTATTGGCTCGATGAAACGCCAGGTGCATGATATATGATTTCTTATGTCTGGCAGCATGTGCATGCCTAAAGCCAAATTTTGATTCTGTGGCTTGACTATTCACTTACATGAAAGCTGTTGGTGGTTGCCGGACTTCCTGTGAAGGAGTGGTTGGAAAGCAATGGTAATGATCTAAAAATTTTATGCTTATGTAATTCGTTCGCACGGAGTAATGAAGCTTTTGCACATTATAATTGATATTTCTTGCTGTTCTTTTGCTGCTGATGAGCCAGCAAATGGCAACGTTCGCTTAGATAATCCATTATGGTCCATGAAGAAGATGGCTTTGTAGAGAAGATGTCTTTGTAGGGATAAGCAATCTCTCTCTCTCTCACACGGAGCACTGAGGGCATTGAAAACTGATAAAAATACAGCTTTTTCAGACTTAAGCCGGGAGTCATAATGGCTCACTTTAGGTACCAAAGAAGGCCCATCCCTATGTAAGGGGCCTGTGGAAGAAAACTTTCATATCCATATTCTCTCCACCCGTTTGGCAGATTCTTTTCGTTTGAGGGGAAATTCCAGGGAGCGGACTGATTGTCAATAAAATATCAGAAGCAATCATTGTCAATAATGAATTGGCGTCTTCAATTTGAAATCCTGCTTTGACCCCTCTCATCGTACCCCCTTCCCATTGTCACCAATCCTCCAACTCGCGTGACTCTTGAAGTAAATACATGTGAATCCATTTGGCCTTTCCCAAGGAAGATGACATGTACCTTTCAAGCGCCTGTTCCTGATGGGAATCTTTATATGTTGATTGTCATGTATCCGCTACTTGAATTCGGCTCATTGGCAAAGTTCTGTCCATACCAGTTCTTGGGAGAGCATAAAATAAATATCCGACATAAGTTGTCATTATCATTTGAATAATGCATCAGACGAATCGGTGTATTGCGAGCCAATGACGAGGCCATTTGAATTTTAGTATCGGACCGTCTCTTCGCTTTGCTAAACCCTTTTCCCATAGATTTGCTAGTAGAGATTGTGGATTTGCTGTACTGTCTTTCCTTTTTCATTTTTCGGTTGCTCCTTGCCATGCTTTCCGGTCAAGCAAAGATCCAAACGAGCAGATCCGGATTGATGAGGAAGGGAGGGGAGAGAAAATAAATACGACAATGAAGAACTCGACATAAACAATGGAATCACAGCCTGGGCAGCTGCAGGAGGTGTCCACCCTCCTGTGCCCTCCCCATTTTAAAATTTTATCTTTTTGGTAGGAAACCGAAGAGAGAGAAAGCTGTCCAATGTCTTCAGACACTCCACTTCCAGCCGTTACATAGATCCAGACAAACAAGGTTCAAAAACGAAATAAAGAAACTTGTGAAAAAAAAATAAATTATATATCAAGACGATTAGCATAACTGAGTGACTCTTCACATTGAAAACAAGCAGAAACAGATGGAGGAAAAGGCCACTGCAATCAGTGTATCTCCCTCCATTGCCAATAAATTGAAACTTGAATACCGCAAATGCGAGACAAATTCTCATGTTAAAGAATGGTTAATCGGGTAGGCGAAAATATTCAATTTTTTATTTTCAGAGAAGCTAGGTGTCGGGGGAGAAACGACAAAAAACACTTGTGATGCGCTCAGCCCCTCAACCCCCGGCCCCCATGGTCCTCCTCCTGCGGAGAAAGAATTTCAATAGGAACCAGAGAGAAGTGAACAGCTTCCCTTTCACAGCATCAGCATCAGCATCGCACGCTATCCCAAAACCAAACCCTGAAGACTTCGATTATCAAATCGCATCGAAGCGTTTACTTCTCACAGAAAACGCGAGAAGAGAAGAGGAGAGAGAGAGAGAGAGAGAGAGGGGAAAAGAAAATTTACATCACACGTGCCGCCCTCCGTTTCCACGCCGGGAAATCCTCTGGACATTACCATCCTTCTCTTCTTCTTCCTCCTCCGGAGCACCCTGCTCTGCACTTTCTCACTCCCACCCAGACCGACCCGACCCAACCCAACCCTAGAAAGGTCCCCCCACCGTCTTCCCTCGCTCGCTTTCTCGCTTTCCGAGGACTGCCCACGAAGCCTTTCCGTCCACTCGAGCGACATCGCTGTTCAAAACTTGCCCTTTTTTGTGGACCTCATGATCCGCATCTGAGTTAAAATCTCAGACCTTTCTCTCTCTTTCTTTCTCTCATGGGTCCATATCAAAATCTGTCCTTTTGACCGTTTTTAGAAAGAAGCGCTCTTACCGCTGTACTTGCGAGAGGACCCACCGGTTAATTTTTCGCTGAATTTGCGGGGGGGATTTTTTTTTCGCTCGATGGGGGCGGTGACGTCGGCGATGGCGGCGAAGTTCGCGTTCTTCCCGCCGACGCCGCCGTCGTACGGGGTGGCGAGGGACGAGGTCACGGGGAAGCTGAGGATGACCGGGTTGAGCGTGAAGGAGAACGTCGACGTCCTGAGCCTGCCCACGAAGAGAGGGAACGAGATCGTCGCGCTGTACGTGAAGAACCCGGTGGCCGCGTTGACCGTGCTGTACTCGCACGGGAACGCGGCCGATCTGGGCCAGATGTACGAGCTGTTCAGTGAGCTCAGTGTGCACTTGCGAGTCAACCTCATGGGGTTAGTTTGTTTCTTGGGTCTCTTCTCTTTTGGGTGATTTTGGGTTCACTTGATGGATAAAGTTTGGTTAATGGTGCGTCGGTTGTTTTTTTGAAGGTATGACTATTCGGGATACGGCCGGTCCACCGGAAAGGTAAGGTGATTTGGTTTCTTCATGCTCTGGTTGTTTTTGTCTCATTATTATGTGAACCATATGTATCCTATCTTATAACACTGCTTGAAGAATAGCATATAGCCCTTTTGGAAGTGTGGATGTTGGATCCTGTCTTTCCAGTTAACCAGTAATGGGGTTATATTCAGGGCCCCGATGAAACAGTAGATTTTGCTGAGCTGAATGAGCTGTGGGTGAAAAATGAAAACCAAAGTGGGCATTCTTGTTAAGATTTCGAATCTGTCTTGTATGGGATAAGTTTTGCCATGAGTTTCTTTTGAAGGGAGTTTTCTGATTAGTTTTGCTCTGTACAGCCAAGCGAGCAGAACACGTATTACGACATTGAAGCAGCGTATAGATGCCTTGTAGAGAAGTACGGGGTGAAGGAAGAAGATGTTATCTTGTATGGGCAATCAGTTGGCAGTGGACCAACTCTTGATTTGGCCACCCGGTTACCAAGACTGAGGGCTGTGGTCCTCCACAGTCCCATTCTATCTGGGCTTAGAGTCATGTATCCAGTGAAGAGAACGTATTGGTTTGACATTTACAAGGTTTTGTATCATCTCTGCGAGTTGATTCTTTGTCATTTTTTTTTCTTCTAATTTGGTTTAGTGATTGCCTTCTCCGTGTATGGTGCAGAATATCGACAAAATACCATATGTCACCTGTCCTGTTCTGGTGATACATGTAAGTTTTTCTATGAATTTTAGATGTGGGGCTTTGCTATGCAAAATAGCTTTTGACATAGGCTAACTGCAATACTATCTTTATATCGCGAGAGATATCGCTATCGATTATGACAACTACTACCTAAGTTTTACCTGCTTAGATTTACTCAGCTAGCCAATTGGATGATCTTTATTTGTTAGTGTAGATTGATTGTTATGTTAATGGTTAACTACTTCTTGCACTTGGTTGAGTTTCACTATTGCCTTGTGTGTTTGATGAGCAATAGGTCATGCTTTTTATGATTGTTTCACTTTCCTGTATCTTCTCTACAGCAAGATTGATGAGCTTGAATGTTTGAAAGAATTAAATAGTGGTGGATTAAGAATTTCCTTGCCTGTAACACATGGGAATTTGTACAGTAAATCATGAAGATAGGTCTCTGACACGTAAAGTATGGGGATGCCGGGGTGTAGAAAAGTCAATGCCAATTCGTATCTTTATTGGATTTACATTACATTTCTTTGGGGCAAATAGGATAGCTTACTGTTTGTAGGAGTAGTCATGAAGGGCATTATAATCCTCAAAGCAGCTTGCTATAAGCTTCAACTAATGTTCTAGAAAAGCTAATGGATCGTGACGAACATATCATCGGCAGAGATTAAAGATAGAACACATCTTTTGCATTACAACGCACAATTTGCATTTTTTGACATTCCGTATTTTTTATGAGAGCTGCGCATTACTTTGTTCTTTCAATTGAATTTTCTGCGCGTGTTTTCTCCTTCTTTTGAACCCTGCTATCAATAGCTACTTTGTTTTTGAGAGTTGCTGTAAAATGCTTGGAGACAAATGTTATCTCCACTGGGCAGTTTACAATTCTGTCTTCGATTTCATATCTCACATTTATAATATCTTTTGTGATGTCTATTTAATTGGAATGATTACTCCTGCTGAGAAAAATTGAATGGAACGATATGGACTTTGGAATAAATCATAGTTTGTATATCCACTTTCTTTATTTAAGAGACATATCAAGTCCACCCTAAATCCCACATATTACACATGGCTACTGAAATTTTGAACCTTTTTTCTTTAGTCAAAATGGAAAACTCTTAGTTTCTGAGTGACTCTCGGGTCTTCTATGTGCATATTGTCTTTGCATATGCACAATCCATATGGGTCCGGCTTTCTATGAGGATGTATAATGCCTATTGATCTTGCTCTTAAAGTAGTTATTTCCTATCATGGGATATTTTTGAATGTTAGACATAGCCTCGTGACCAATTTTTGCTTGGTGAGGGATGGGCCCCTGAAATTCTTTTCAGAAAACAATTTAGACATTAAAGGAAATATAGCACAGACTTGCTAATCCAGTCTTTGCCTTTTTGGATGTAGGGAACAGCAGATGACGTGGTGGACTGGTCCCATGGAAAGAAGCTATGGGAGCTTTGTAAAGAGAAGTACGAACCACTATGGATCAAAGGGGGGAATCACTGTGACCTGGAACTTTACCCGCAATACATAAAGCATCTTAAGAAGTTCATATCAGCCATCGAGAAAGCTCCTCATTTGAGGAATAAACCTGTTCTAATTGGAGATCAGCCAGAGAACCCTCGTACTAGCACGGACTTCAGAGAAAAATCCAGATCAAGCACGGATCAACGAGAGAAATCGAGGCCTAGCACTGATCAGAGAGAGAGGCCAAGGTTAAGCACAGATCGAAGGGAAAAATCAAGAGCCAGCGTTGAAAAGAGAGAAAGGTCACAAAAGAGTGTAGATTTACCTGAGAAAGTAAGTAATGGCACCGATCAACCAGAGAAGGCGAGGAACAGCATTGACCGGTAAGCTTTAGTTATATATGTTCTGAGTTGTTTATGATTCTGTGGAAAACTGTTCTGCGTCTGCAAGTGGCCACCTGAATAGGAGCATATTGTCTTGACTTTGGTGATACTACCATTTTTTGCAGTTTTGGAGGCATAATGAGATCGAGGTTGTGCAATATAGATTGCTTCAGGCCACCGGCAACAGGTGTATGACGAAGCAAGGTTTAATTTCAAGATACTTGGAATGTATTTATGCATTTCCTCGATTCAATTTATTTGTTGTTGGGTAACTTTGAATAGGAAAATTAGTCAGGGTAATATATGAAATGAATTCAACAGGCAAGTTATTTATTTCAAATGGTTGTCTGTCTTGCAAGTAAAAGGAAAAGTAATATTTTCTTATTCAGATGAATAAAATTTGATCTCTCTCTCTCTCTCTCTCTGTGATCGCGTGAGCATGGGTGTGTCTTTTCCTTTCTAGGCATTGGGGGTTTGTCAATCTTGGAAAATTGTCCAAGTAATCGCCAGCATCTCTTGTTCATTCAATGTATGGACGGATTTTGCCATTTAATCTTAGGATGCAACTGAGCCAAGCTTTTTATGATATACTTGTTCAAGTTTGAGTTCAGCTTGTGTACCTTTTCAAGCTGATCTGACTTTGCCTTGACCACTCCGCAAGCTTATTGAGTGTGTAGTTATGTGTTCAAGATACTTGTGCCACTACTCTATTCACCATTTTTGGGCTTCTCTCTAATGTTTCCATGACCTGACGCCCAGTTGCAGATAATTCTTTTGCATAAATCAAGGGCTTCATTCATGTTCTGTTTCTTCTTGCTTTTGTACGTCCAGTTTGAGGTTTGAAGCCCTTTCGTTCTCCTTTCAGGCCCATATTTCTCTTACCCTATGGCTTGTTCTCGAAGGAGAACCAATGTACATGGATTGAGGCTCCTCTTGCATGGTCGAACCAGGCAGTTCTTCAGATTGATGAAGTTTCCGTAGTTGTGTTATGGTTGTAGACTGCAGTTTATGTACAGTGGGGTCATCTTCAACGTTTTTAAGTTCTTTGAATCTAGTTCATGTGCTGCTAGGATGTGCATGTTTATGAAGTGTTTTTGTGTTTCGTTAGTTATATTTGCGGTTTAAAAACGGCAAAGAATGTACACAAAAGGATCTTGGGTATGTTTAGATAGGGTCTTGTTAAAGAACGACACATGCGTAATACTTGTTAAGCATATTTAACAAGGAAAGATTTGATTTTGAAAAATTGACTATATGTATCACGAGAAAATCAGTGCATCGATAATTTTACTATTCCTTACTTTGCCATTTAATAGAGTGTTTAGGGGTTATTTTAACAAAAGCTTTCTTCGCATGGCTTTTCAAAGTGTGGCTCATATGTGAAAAATGTAGGCCCAAAAAAAAAAAAAAAAAGCCGAGTTTGAGTTTTGGTTGGAGCATTAAATATTGGGTTGGATCGAGTCGGGTTTGAGCTGTTTTCATCAGGCCTAGCGTCGACATGATCATAGTCCTAATCAAGACCTTGAGTACATTGACGAGCTAATTCTGATCGAAACCATCTCAACTTTCTTGATACGCCTATGCGAGTATATTTGGAGAGCAACACGAGCGCTTAAAGTTAAATTTTACGTATTTGCGCCTTGAATGTGATAGTGATTGCAATACCTAAATGAACTATTTTGATAAGGTACGACCAATAGTTGCGAATGAGCATATGCGTTTTGAATGTCGTTTCATGATATCAATTTGATGAGATATCATCAGGATTTTGCTCTTTTTAATGATGTTTTGAGTAGAGTTTACTTTTTATTGGCAGGGTGGGCTAGTATTGTGTCCCTAAAATTTAAATCACTATAATTATTGTTTTGAGCGTGTGAGGATGAATATATCTTATGATTTCACCTCTTTGACCACCCAACATCGTTGGAAAAAGATTTTAGTTGCCCCAATCACTTAGACATGAGCAAACATAACATAATTAGCTACGAGAACAACAATTATTGACTCAATAAATATATTAGAACACAACGTAGCACGATTAAAATTAATTAGATAATATGTAGGACACACATTTTCATTAACTGATGAGTGAATACTCACAACGGCCAAGTGAGATGATACCAATTAAATAATATGCATAACACATATTTTCCTTAATGGATGAATGAATATATAGGTGAGTATTACAACGCCCGAGTAAGATACATATGTATACACATAGTTATGATATTTAAAAACGATAATTCATTATTAATTTCGCGCTATCTAATGAGAAACCAAAAACCATTATTGTATATTTCCATGATATGTTTTCGTTAGAAAAGGATGAGCATTTTTCTTTTCCATATAGCTGCAAGAGGAGGAAGTTCTATTGAAATGGAAAAAGAAAAGGAGCAGAAACCGGCATAGAGATTGCGACAAAGCGAAAGGTTCAAGCAGGGTTTTAAGGTCGGCGGGCCCCCTCCTCCTCCTCCTCTTCTTCTTCTTCTTCTTCTTCATGAAGGCCACTGCAATTCCGCCGACTCCATCATCTCCCTTCCACTTTCATGTCCATCTCTAAACCCCCCATTCCCTCCTCCGCCCTCGCCGCCGCCGCCTCCTCCCCCTCCGGTCTCGACCCCCTCCTCCTCCCGATCGCCGCCGCCGCCCGCCGCGCCCGCGTCTATCCGCCCCCGCTCATGTGGCGAACCGCCGCCAAGCTCGCCGTCCTCGGGGCGCCGAGGCGGGTCCCCGCCGCCGCCGCCGCCGCCGCCGCCCGCCGTTGCTCCCGCGCCTACAGCTTCCTCGGCCCCCCGCAGGAGCCGGCTCCCGATTCCGGTAAGCTTAGGTTGAGGCAATCCGACGTCGGGCGGTCCGTGGGGTTGGGGTTTCCGGAGGTGCTCCCGCGCCGGAGCGGGGAGGTCTCGTCGAACGAGGATTTCGTGGGGCGGCCCAGCTTCGGGCTGGGGCTGACCGGGTTCTGCCCCAAGGGGTACGCGAGCGTGGCGGAGGCGGAGGTGGCGTCGTCTACGGATGTCGAGGAGGACGTCTCGGTGGCCGAGGAGGAGGAGGTGAAGGAGCTGCTGGAGGAGATGACCAAGGCGGAGAGGAAGGAGAAGGTGTGTTGGAATAGGCAGCGGAACTTGGCCGCCAGGGGAATGGGGAGCACGAAGTATCACCGGCTGAGGAGGAGGCAAGTGAAGGCCGAGTGCGAGGCGTGGCAGCGGGCGGCCAACGAGTATAAGGAGCTGTTGAACGATATGTGCGAGCACAAGCTGGCTCCGAATTTGCCGTATATGAAGTCTCTGTTTTTAGGCTGGTTCGAGCCTCTGCGAAATGCCATCGCCGAGGAGCAAGAGTCGTACAGGTCGGGCAAGAGGAAGACGGCTTATGGGCGTTTCTTCGATCAGTTGCCAGCGGATATGATGGCAGTGATCACGATGCATAAATTGATGGCCCTGATGATGACGGGAGGAGAACATGGTCATGGCCATGCCCGAGTTATACAGGCAGCTTGCACGATAGGCGATGCTGTTGAGCAGGAGGTAACCCTGTTTAATCTATACTTCTATGGTGAGAGTTTTTTTGATTTTCGCGGCAATTTGGTTTTCCTGAATTTCTTTTTTATTTTCCTTTTCAAATAAAGAAGCGTTCTCAATGATTCTGTGAAGGTATGTTTTCATTTATATGGTAAGACATACTTCTCCCCTCTAGCCGTGCTGAGCCGATATGTGATAATTGCAAACTACTTGGACCAACTTCAAGACTGTTGTTAATATCTAGGTTTTATAGCCCAGCGGATTGCAGAATCTACGTGATTGTGCCATGAAATGGAAGGTTTATGTTAGAAGTTTAGAAGAAATGAACAATTGTGAGGTTTTCTGGGTACAACTGGTGTAAGCGACTCACAGGATGTTGGTGTGATATGGAGACTCATCACCACACCACACCCACCACCCCCCCACCCCAAAACCCCAAAATCCGGGGCCCCACCCACAGTCACAGGGGGTTTTTTCGAGGAGCAGTTTCTTTCTGATTATTGTTTTTCACAGTCATCGTGTTGGAAATGAGAGAAGTGTGCATGATTGGGTTGTTGACATACACATTACATCATCTGTATACATGGGAGTACTGAAAGGATGCAATCCTGTGGTGCATATGAAGAAATCAAACTTCTACTTTTCATGATCTATATATATATATATACCCATGCCAGCCAAGCCATAAAAATATGGTTCCTTTGGTATGCCATAGGCATAATTTTTTTCTCCAGACTGATTGCTTATCATCATAGTTCTGCAATTTGTCAGGTGAAAATACAAAGTTTCTTGGAAAAAACGAAAAAGAAGAAGGTAAAAGCAGGTGATGAAGACAGAGGAGATGGAACAAATGCTGCATCCCAGGAGCAAGAGAAGTTACAAGAGAAGTTGAGGCACAAAGTCACTGATCTGTTAAAAAAACGTAAATTACCGGCAGTGCAGAAGCTAGTGAAGGGACAGGATGATTTGAAACCCTGGGGGCAGGAGGCAAAAGCAAAGGTTCTCTAAGATTTTTACAGTTACTGCCATATGTTTATGTACTTGTGAAAGAATTTGTTGCTTGAGGACAGTAAGTGGTTATCTATTATTTTTTCATGAACTTTGTAATAATGAGGTATTACGCCCCTATATTTCAAAGGTGGGAAGCCGTCTGATTGAGTTGTTAATACAAACTGCATACATCCAACCTCCTGCTAATCAATTGGCTGAAGATCCACCTGAAATACGACCTGCATTTTTGCATACATTCAGGACTGTTACAAGAGTTACAAAGTGAGGATTCGTTTTCCTTTCCTTTTTGGTGATTG
Source organism: Eucalyptus cloeziana (assembly GCA_014182715.1). NCBI lineage: Eukaryota > Viridiplantae > Streptophyta > Magnoliopsida > Myrtales > Myrtaceae > Eucalyptus > Eucalyptus cloeziana. Next base: position 26,037,260 of record CM024642.1, read on the forward strand.
TCAATGTAGTCCAATCTTAAATAGGCATTTTTCTTTTCATCCCAGGAGTTCCAGCCGAAGATATGGTCTTATCCAGTGCGACCCATTAATTCTCAAAGGCCTGGAACGAACAGTAAGTAACTCACTTTTCATCTCACATAGGATAATGCTTCCACACTACTCATAGATTTTTCCCTGGGGAAAAGAAGGAGTAGGTTTTCACTTGTGAGTTGCTTTTCGGGCCAATCTTCTTCTTTTTAGGATTTAGAATAAGTTATGTTCCTTCATTTTCAATGAATAATATCTTTGCTATTGAACAGGCAAGACATATGGTGATTCCATATATGCCGATGTTGGTACCACCTGTCAAATGGACTGGGTATGTTTTTAATTCATGACAGTGATGCTGTCTAATTTTTATTTTGCAAAACATCTGTGTCTGACCAAGGCAAATTTGAGTTCCTCTTGATTGCATGTTTCATTCTGCTTATCAATCGAGATTTATAGTGGAAAATAACTGCTCTTAAGGGGAAGGTTTATTGACAATGGCATTCGTCTTTTCTTTCCATCCCAGTTATGATAAAGGGGCGTACTTGTTCTTACCTTCTTCTGTCATGCGCACGCATGGAGTTAGACAACAACGTGAAGCAGTTAAGAGGGCCCCTCTCCAGCAACTTCAACCAGTATTTGAGGTTCGCACGAGACCAAATGTTATTTTGATTTATGAAGACACTTATATAGTGTCATCATTTCGATTGCACATTTCTGAATGTATGAAGAAATGTCTTCTCATGTTACAGCTCCTTTGATGACTATTCTGTTGATCAGTTGTTGTGACAAATTTTACAGGCTTTAGATATATTAGGGGCTACTAAATGGCGGGTCAACAAAAGGGTGCTTTCTGTTGTCGATAGGATATGGAATAGTGGGGGCCGCCTTGCGGATCTTGTGGACCGTAATGATGTGAGTTATATGAAACTTATTGCTAGAACATTTACTCTGCATTTAACCTCTTCCTTACCAGACCATTTCTGGAATGAACTCTCATTGGGAATAAGTTCCCATTCTTTTAAAATTTTATACGACAGATAGCTTTGCCGGAGAAGCCAGATACAGAAGATGAAGCACAGATAAGAAAATGGAAGTGGAAAGTCAAATCCACCAGAAAGGAAAACAGGGAGAGACATTCACAGCGTTGTGACATAGAACTTAAACTTGCAGTAAGAACACACTTTGCAGTCTCATTGAAAGAATAAAGAGAACAAAAACATGGCTTTTGCAATTGATGCCAGCAGTTACTTTTGCCTTACAGGTTGCAAGAAAAATAAAGGATGAAGAGGGTTTTCATTATCCACATAATCTCGACTTCCGTGGTCGTGCCTACCCCATGCACCCTTACTTAAATCATCTTGGTTCAGATTTATGTCGTGGCATTTTGGAGTTCGCTGAGAGTCGCCCCCTTGGAAAGTCGGGTTTGCGCTGGCTGAAAATTCATTTAGCCAATTTATATGCTGGTGGAGTGGACAAATTGTCTCACGAGGGAAGATTAGCATTTACAGAAAATCACTTGGATGATATATTTGATTCTGCTGACCTTCCTCTTGAAGGAAAGCGATGGTGGTTGAATGCTGAAGACCCATTCCAGTGCTTGGCTGTTTGCATTAATCTTACTGAAGCTTTGAGAAGCTCTTCTCCGGAGACCTTTAGATCAAATATACCTGTCCACCAGGTGTGTGAGCAATCTTCCATTTATCAGCTGCTTTTAGAAATTTTCTGCCCTTGCAACTTGATGGGAAGACAAGCAGAAGAGATGTGATACTTCATGCACTACTTTGTGTATATTTTCTGAAGGGCAAAGAAGCATTTGTTAGTTGAATGCAAATTTTAATTGGATTGTTCAAAATGTTAAGAGGAATCTAGGAAAGCGCAGTACTTAGTATAAAAGAGAAGAAGGGAAATTGCAGTAACTGGAAGTGTATTGGGAGGAAAGTAGCCAGATTGCTGTACCGTGTATAAGAAAATTCTTTGATGTTTTTATTTAGGTGAAATTATTGTCATTACGTCCTTTGTTGCTCAGTTTTGTAAAATGAATAACTTGAACCAAATTTAGTCATTTCTTTTGAATGATTTAGAAACTGACACTTGTTGTTCCCAGCGCAAAAAATTACATACCCCTCTCCTCTTAGAACAATGATTATATACTTGTCTATATTATCATTTTCTTGTTTCTCTAGGATGGTTCCTGCAATGGTTTGCAACACTATGCCGCCCTTGGAAGAGACAAGGTGATAGTTCTTTCCTTTTTCTCAAAGTTAAGTATCAAGTTCTGGTGTCTGTTTGTATATCTGTGCCAATAGAAGATAACTCTAGTCTCTAGATTCGTCTTATATCCGAGAAGTAGTGTAGGCCATATCAGTGTTATGGGTCAAATGGGACTCCCAAATTAAAGCTTTATGTGCATTTTTGTCTGCTTTTGTACTCTCTTCTTTCCTCTTTGGTTATAAATGATCAGAACCTTAATCAGTTTTAAGTTAAAGTTAGGCTTTGTTATGGAAGAATCTGTAAGATGTGATGGATATCATGTTTGTTGTAGTTCTGTTAATCATGCAAGGGCGGAATCACTTCCTACTAAAGCAAGATATGCCATGATGTGAGGTGTTCATGTTGCACCTTGTGCCTCTCATTTTGGATTTTCTATTAGTGCTTAATATATTTTAGCACATTGTATCACATCACCGAGCTGGTGAGAAGTGCCTATATACTTGATGGCAAGGACGACTGAGACATCAGAGAATAGGGATAATTCCTTTTGGTTGTGTTTGTTTATGCTCAATAATCCAAAATGACTATCACATCTCTGTTGCTTGCATATGATTATGTGATCTGGCTTTTTGTAAACCCTAAACCTCTTTGAGATTGATAAAGGAAAATTTTGCATTCAGTTGGGTGCAGCTGCTGTCAATTTGGTTGCAGGAGAGAAGCCTGCTGATGTTTACTCTGGAATAGCAGCTCGGTAAGCCATTTTCATAGCCATGCAGCCACCCTTTTTACTCTGGCATTGTATTTAAGGGAGCTGCACTTTCTCTGTTAACTACACATTCTGACCTGTTCATGGACAGTATCCGCCACTTCAACTTAAACTTTAATTAAACACTTTTTGTTAATTTTCGTTGTAATTATAGTCTGTTGAAAATTTTTTTGAAGTAGCTTATCGTACTTACACGCTGCCCAGCTTGTCTGCTAGAGATTATGCTAGGATCATCATTTTTCTAGCGTGCATGCTAGAAATTACGCTTCATTCGTCTTCCTTAACAAGTTGCATTGATGTGACGGTTGATTTTGGATGAATTTCGGAGAGTGAGTTGTACTTTCTAAATTGTGATCCGACTAAAGTGGAATATAAACTCTGTTTAAACCCTGAATATCCCCTCCTCTTAAAGGTGTGAATAAGTCCCTTTCAATATTCTCAGAATGAATGTCATCAAATGAACTAATTACATGTGTCAGAAGCCATGCTGTTGTTTTACCAGAATAAAAAAGGTAATTCTACCTTCAAAATCAATGCAGTATTCATTCACAGATAAGATGGACTTGTATATGTGTAGACCATAATGGTGCAATATAGTTTACCCTATTTTATTTGAACCTAGAGATTTCTGGGTCAATCTGTACTTAATTACTTAAGTTATGGTTAGCTAAACTTCCATTTCCCTTGACCCATGCATAACAAGTTATCAATATCATGATGCAAGTAATAGTTCTAGTTGCTTGTTAATCATGTTCACCCAATATGGAACAAATGGGTTTCGTCACCACTGATGATTTTAGTATAGGTTTGAGAATTTGTGGAATTGAAAATCAGGAAATGGAAGAAGGGGACAAAGCTTACTGTAAGTTTTACGTCTTTTATTGCATTACACTATTAGTATCAAGAGTTAACTGAACTAGTGTTTTCTGCTGCCAAGTACTTGATGCTTATGGGCCTGTCTTGTATCCTCCAATACATTAGAGGATCTGTTTAGGTACCTTAATTGTCACAATGAGTTGAAGAATAGGTTGAAAAGGTTTGGATAATGTAATTTTGAGGTGAAAATAATCTGATCGATGAATCTGAAGGATGAGTGTGATAAAATAGAAGCTTTCTACTTTTCCGCCTAATATTTCTTTCTCTTCATATGCATCTTTTTCCTGGGTTCTTTTTTATTTAATTTTTTTGGAATATCTAGTGCAGTTACGGTTCAAAACTATTAGCTGGTAAATGTTCTGCTTCAGTTTTATCATTTGTTCTGTTCCTGTCATCCATGTGCTCTCTAGATAAATACACTTGCAAATGGGATGATACAACGTTTCCCCTGTGCAGAGTACTTGAAATAATGCAAACGGATGCAAAAAAAGATCCAGCTGTGTTTCGAGATGCATTGCACGCAAGAACCTTAATTCATCAGGTCAAGTCTCAACTTTTGGTTTGCCAGTTTAACTGGTTAACAATTAATTGTTCTGATACCAGACGATCAGTATTTTATTATTCTAAGACATTTATCAGTTAGATGAAAGATGATAGGATTACTATTTAGGTATTTTTGCCGTAAATCTGATATTCTCTAGTAGTTGCCAGCTGACACTCATAATTGGGCATGCCAGGTTGATAGAAAGTTGGTGAAGCAGACAGTTATGACGTCTGTATATGGGGTCACTTATATTGGTGCCCGGGATCAGATAAAGAGGAGGTTGAAGGAACGTGGTGCGATTATGGATGATACAGAACTTTTCCGTGCTTCTTGCTACGCTGCAAAGGTAAGGGTGATTGTACTTTTATCTTTTTTCAGTTTTGTTGCTGTGGTTGTTATGGAGTGAAGCTTGTTGGCTATTTGTAGTTATTTCAAAGCCATCTGAAAGAAAAATGAATTGATTGTTAGCTTAACATGGATGTTCATTGAAGAAAATAATGCTGTTGGAATGACAATGCTGTGACATTTGTGGTTGTGCAGACCACCTTAACAGCTCTAGGGGAGATGTTTGAAGCCGCAAGAAGTATTATGAGCTGGCTTGGTGACTGTGCTAAGGTCACCGTGTTCCTTTGTCCTCTTCAATTTATACTAGTCTTTGTTGGTCTCTGACTTCAAATTATTTTCACAAAGCAGATTATTGCATCTGAGAATCAACCAGTTCGGTGGACAACTCCCCTTGGGCTTCCTGTGGTGCAACCTTACCGTAGAGTAGGAAGACATCTTGTGAGTGTCTTTATCTTTGTTTCTTGGGAATATTGCACTGGAAGTTGCAAAACTTGTCTTTACCAAAAAAAAAAAAGTTGCAAAACTTGTCACAAAAGTGTAATCGAGTCCTAAAACTTTTAAAAAGTGCAATCAAGTCTTAAAACTTGTCACAAAAGTACAATCGAGTCCTAAAACTTTCAAAAAATGTAATCAACAGAGAGACTTAGATTGGACCAATTTGACAAGTTTTAGGACTTGATTGCTCTTTTTGAAAATTTTAGGACTCAATTGCACTTTGTGACAAGTTTTATGACTTTCAAAGAACTTATCTGTTGTATCTTTAATAAACTCGAAATATTCAAATCCCGATGTGAAGTTTGATTTCTGAACATTTGCAGGTTAAAACTTCACTTCAGATTTTGACATTGCAACGTGAAACTGATAAGGTCATTGTTTTTCAATATTCCAACCCCTTCTGGCTATGTGTAGAATTCCTTTGTTGTGACTATCTATGCATCGTTTACCTGTCATGTTGTCCTCATCTAAACAAGAATTCTCACCATGATCTTGTTGGCTTGAGGATCTTTTTGAGTGCATAGAAATCCTAAAAATTCACAATGGGGAACCTGCCACTTGAGTATAAAGTGACTTGTCAGCAATAAGAATACTCCACTGGTGTTTAGCAGTCCTAGTATGATGATTTTGATGAGATGTAAGGGAATTGATGGGGCATTAAGTCATCGACTAAAAGTTCAGGCATATTTGACATTTCAAAGAACAACCAATCTTGCTGTTGAATGGCTTTTCCAAATCTTAAGCTGTTACAAAAAGATATGGTTTTCTATATCTCCGAATCTAATTGAAGAAACTATCTTGGAGATTCTGCAGGAGGTGTTGGAGATTCTGCAGGATGTGTAGATCAATTAGTGTGAGCAAAATAATGGAACTCATATGATAGTCTTACATTTTCCTTAAAAGGATTGCTAGCCTGCAGGGCCATTCTACAATCGTGGTTTAATCGCTAAGTCATGGAATTGTGCATCATATAGCAATTTGGATGTGCTTTTTTCTGGACCATTAGCTTGAACAGTAACTTAACTAAAGTTCCATTTTGCTTTTATCAATAGCGCATTTAATGGAAAGAATATGACAAGCCAATCTCTCTCTCTCTCTCTCTCTCAACTTAGCTGAGGTTCCATTTTACTTTTATGAACAGCGCATTTAATGTGAAGAATATGATGAACCAATCTCTCTCTGGGGTGTTAGGCAAAGTTCCATGCCCTATTCCAGATATGCTTGCCTCATAATCGATTAATCATTTGAATGAGAAAGCAACCATTGATGTCTCTCATGGAATTGCTGTGCAAGTACCAATCCTGGCAATGTGTGTTTTCCAGTCTGGTTTTATGAGCGTTAATGTGGGCACACCGTCAATTTCTAGCCATAATAGGAAGTTCAGAATGTTCACTTTTATTTTTGTTTAATACCTGTGCTATTCTGTCTCCTCAATCCAGCTAGTCCCCTTCCATATTGTCCTGTTCTGCCATTGTCTAGCTAATATTTTGAGATAGTGTGGAGGTTGATCCTAACAGGAACAATCTGAAGTACCTTATGCCCTAGGATTGTGCCAAAGTGAGGCATCATTATCCAGCTAGTCAAATTTGATCGATAACTGATAAAGTGATGAAGTGGTTTTGGATTGGAGAAGGATATAGATCCACTGTCCCGAGCCATGTCAACTCTAGGTACCAAGGAAAATATAGGCGTTAGTACTCAATGAAGAATAGTTAAAAGAAGATCATTTCAGATCTCCACTTTTTAAAAATAATTTTATGTTGTTCAGAGGCCGAAAGTGACTGCTCTTGGCATCATTTTTGCGGTTTGGTGTTTAGTTTATGGTGGCTTCATGATATATCCCAAATGGACCTTTTATGCCTTTAAGAGAAGAGTTTTGGACATTTTTGCAAAATTCAGAATGATCAGATTTTAGTATTTCAACCTGAAACTTATGTCTTGCACTAGTTTTTGCTCTGTCTTTGCCTTCCTCCTTATTTCTGTGATGATCCTGTTGAGTTGCTGGTTCTTGATTATAGCGAGCGTTTTCACAGCTTTCACTTTTAGCATGATAAAAAGTTGAGATTAAATTTGAGATCAAATTCTTTGGATCCTGCCTTTATAGTTTCTGGCTGCTGGTGATTATCTGTAGGTCCTGACCAAGCGTCAGAGAACAGCTTTTCCCCCAAATTTTGTGCACTCACTTGATGGTTCTCATATGATGATGACAGCAGTTGCCTGCAATAAGGCAGGGTTGAACTTTGCAGGTTTTCCCCTAGTCTTCCTTATATGTGACTTTCTCATTACATATTTGCTACTAATGTGGTTTGGGCTATCAATTCATATGGTTGCAGGGGTTCACGATTCCTACTGGACACATGCATGTGATGTGGATGAATTGAATAGGATACTGAGGGAGAAATTTGTCGAACTTTATGAAACTCCGATCTTGGAAAATGTACAGTATCTTCCTTGCCATATACACTAGAACTTATTTGTTGGAAAAATGAAATATCTGTTTGGGAAAAAAATCTTTCCTCAAGAGTTTTGATCAAATTAATTAAACCTTTTATAAATTAACATTAGAAGCCTTGGAATATTATCATCTCAGTTATAGGTCTGTTTTAAAAAGTGCAGCATCTTGAAAGCCTGAACTGACCCAGGTGATCCGGTCTGATTTTTTCACATCATTCCCAGTAAAATTTATTTCTGGAATCCAGAGTTGTACTATTGAGCTAAACCAAATTTGATTGTTTGCTAATTGCTTTGCTGTTTCTTTTGTTGTGCACAATCTCTTGGTATTTTAGTAGGCACACTAGAGTCTCACACTGCACTGAAACTCATAGCACGAACTTGCTTAGTTGTGCATGCATGCCTCGAAAGTGGACACTTGTGTATGCACATCTGGGTAAGCTACATGTACATGTTTTCCAATTCGTAGAGGAGAAATAATAAGGATAGTCATTTGTTGGTTTGTCACCTGCAAAAGCTGAAGTCTTTTGCTAGTCGGTGGGTTCTCCCTTTGCATATTCTTGAATTGAAGTCGTTCTAAACATTGAAATCCAAATGAATACACTTTTCTTATACATTCAATGAATGTAACCTCAATCATCTAATCTTCTTTATTTGGGTGCAGTTGCTGGGGAGCTTTCAGAATTCTTTCCCTTCATTATCTTTTCCTCCTTTGCCTGAACGAGGTGACTTCGATCTAAAAGATGTTCTCGACTCACCTTATTTCTTCAACTAATCCAGTATGAGGATTTCCATTTGTACTCAGCTGGCTTAGGCCTGTGCCCCTATGATAGCAGCCATGGTGCGTGACACATATCACTATAGTTTGACTTGAGGGTTGTCAAAGGGTCTCCAGTAGGAGTTCTTGCATCATGCGATGCGTACATATCATGTACATGTCTGGAGCCATCAGATCTCTGTCCAATTATTATGATATGTTGGGCCTTGGTATCGAATCACATCAGACTTAACCAGATGTCAGCTGCCTTAATCTAGACAGCATGAGTTGGATCTCAAAACAATTAAAAGGTCAGCCACCTTGTATGCATGGAGATGCCGACAGCATGACCACATACAAAACTTCCAAAGTGATGGGAATAGTGATCATGGGATGTCAGACTTGACTCAGGAATTTGCATCTTGTGGGGAATGTTGACCTCTCTTCGGCTAGCACCGTGGATAAAATCCAGGTATTTTACTAAAGAAGCCAGGTGATCCACAAGGATAAGAGAACTCGCCCTGGTTGCCTATGCTTTGAGATCTGTCCCGCTACTATCTGTAATTGTCAAGTACATATGGTTCTACGACTTCCTGTGGAGCTCAAGACATTAACCACCAGTCAGTCTCTCTCTCTCTCTCTCTCTCAATGTAAAGTGTAGAAAAAGGAGGAGTAGGATTGTCGTATCATGAAACTCAATTGTTTTATGCATATGTACAGAGGTTAACAAATTTGATGGCACGAGTGAAAGTCCAATTTCTAGTTGCAGATGCCCTTTTCCCTTTCTTATTTTCTTTGACAAAAACGTCAGATGGCTTGGCATTGTAAACTTAAGCTCTCAGCGAAACCGCTGGGAGAAAATTATGTTGATTCTTTCTGGCCGTCATTATATTTCCAGCCAATGCTCAGAGTGCTGGCTTTGATAGCCGGAATTCATTATGAGAACGAAGAGAAAGTCAACATTCTGCTTGACCGGTTGAAGATAACACAATCTATGGCTGCTCAAAAATTGCCAAAGAAAACACGATCTACGGCTCTGCTCATAAATTGCCAATTTCTCATGAACTGCTTGCGAGTTACATCCAGATTGACCACCTTTTGGCTATTGTTTACTCTCGCACGTGTGCCTAGCAGAGAAACATATATTTTAAAGGGCAATTTCAATCACCGTGCCCAATTCTCGTGGCTTTGTGATCTCGGTCATAATTTAACTATTCATAGTACTTGCATTTTAAGATTGAAATTACATATCTGATCAGTTTAAGATCAACTGCATGAAATCCATAATTCATATTTATTTCATAATGCCCGGGAATAAACTGTTACATCGCATTTGACTTTCAACATGGTTGCTTGCAACTAGAGGTGACAAATGGGTGGGTCGGGTCGAAAATGGGTCGACTCATATTTGACCCATTTAACCCGTTTTGACCCATATTTTTGTAATGTAAATCTAGTGACCCATACCCGACTCGACCCGTATTGCTAAAATATATTTATGTTAAAGCATTTTTATGTAATACAAAATTTTTAACAATTTTTATGCAATACAAATTTTATGGAAAATTTTTATAGTTCTTTTTAAAATATTATTAAAAAATCGAATTTTTAATTTTTTTTTAAATATAATTTTTAATTTTTTAAAAATATAATTTTTATTTTTTAATAATTATTTTTTCTTTTTTTCTTTTCTCCTTTTTTTTTTTTTCTTCTCCTTCGGCCGGTTGCCAGCCACGACAACGGCCGGCAATCGGCCATAGGCGAGATCGAGCTCACCGATGTTAGGCAAGCTCAATCTTGCCGATCCGGCAAGGCCGAGGCTTCGCCCAACGCCGGCGAGCTCGAGCCTCGCCAGATCCGACGAGTCTCAAGTCTCGCCGAGTCATCGGCGAGGCCGAGACTTGCCGGATCTGGCGAGGCTTGAGCTCGTCGACGACTGGCGAGGCTCGAGACTCGCCCGGCGAGGAACGAGCTTGCCGACGTCGGGTGGGGCCTCGGCCTTGCCGATCTGGCGAGGAACGAGCTCGCCGGTGTCGGGTGGGGCCTCGGCTGGCGAGGCTTGTCACCGGCCGCCAGTAAGGAATGAAGAGAAAGAAAGAAAAAAGAAAAAAAAAATTGAAATATGAAAAATAATTATAATTTCGATTTTTTTTATTAAAAAACATTTTTATAAATTTAAAAAAGTCAAGGGTTTAAACTTTAAAATGAGTTTCCTTATAACCCATTTAGACTATATTTTTTTGTGTTTTACATTCACTGACCCATTTATGACCAATATTTAACTTTCACTTTACTCATATTTAACCTTCACTCAACCCATTTTTGACTCATATTTAACTTTCACTTGACCCATATATGACCCATTTAACTAAAAATAGGTCATAATATGGGTTTTTGATCCATATTGCCACCTCTACTCGCAACGATGTACTAACTGGAGCATATTCAATAACCATCCAGCATTCAAAAGCTCAAACAGATATGGTAACTGAATATTCTCCACCTGCCAAATCGGGCGAGCATGTGGCAGTTTATAAACACGTACATGCACGATGCATGCAGCATTCCATGAAAATCAATGTCGCCTTGTGTTCTCACTCAATTGATGAGTTGGTACAACGACACTGACCAGCCATTGTAAACTTCCAATCCTTTCAAACAGAAGTTCTGAGTTTTTTACAACCACTCTCTGTCCCAAAATATACTGAAGTTTAGACTATAGAAAGGTCTAGCAACAGAACTGTCCAAGTCACCATGGTATGTCTGGAGTTCATTCCAATTACAACGAACAATCTAGTAAGCCTTAGGCATCTCAAATTGCATTGTATTCAATTATTCATTCCAGTGAACTCCACCTAAATTCGTAATTTTTGCCAAATTATGTCTACTATCAGCTGTCATGTCTTTCTACCACCCCAGCCATTTGCATCAGTACAAGTCACTGTTTCTTGATGTAGAAATCATCATGCGAAGCCAGGGGCAACTCTTCATCCATTTTACAACCATAAATGAGCACCACAATTCTCACTTTCATTGGCAGGTTGAGAATAGTGGTCTTCCACACCTTTATGACCCCGTCTAATTAGTAACTGAACAGCATCGATGATTTCCAAAATCTAGGCTCAGCAACCTCCAATGCTATTGCGAAATTGTTATGAATCCCACTTGTGTCACCAAGCATATAAAAATAAGCTGAGCTTCCAACAACTTCCAGACAGGTCAACCAAAAGCTGTATATCTCAGTAACCGAAACGATCATTCAATGAGGTCCGTCCGTCACCTGATTGTCCTGCATGACCAAATGACTAGAAATTCAGGTTTTTTTGAATTGATATAATGAACTGGTGAGTAAAAGAGTGTACCTTCAGGAGGCACCCATGATTCATAATCTGAGCTACCATTGAGAAAAGATGGTTTCTCTGGGCCAAGAACTCGTTTAGGTTTTTTCACATCATTGCTGGATGGTTGCCCGCTAGACAGATCTTCATTGCCTTCACCGTCCATTGAGTAATGCCCTTTTTGATGTTTCAGTAACAATGCCACAGCATCCTCTACTGCAAGTTCAGATCCTCTAGCAGAAGAGCTAGAATGATCATTGGATTTGTCTTCACTGCCTTCAGGTTTCCGCTTCCTAATAATGAGACCGCATGCAGCTTCAATCCCTGAAGTTGACCTTGCATGTGAATCAACGCCAGCCAAAATTTTGCTCCTGTCTTTGTAACCAACAAATTGATCAGAATCAGGGACATCTGAAACTTCTGGTTCCTTGTGTGTTTCTCTTTCTTGTATATCATCTGTGGCACCAAGCCACTGAGGCTTTACAACAGTATATGGAACGGCTTTTTCCCTGCCTTATCCTCAAGGGTCTTGATATCTTCCGGATTTTTGCTTGATTTAGCATTTTGATTAATAGTTCCTTCAGACCTGGAGCCATTAGATGACTTCCCCTGCTTATTTCTTTCTTTTGCTTCTGAAGAAATACGCTTCTCAATAGGGGCCAAAGGATTTTCAGAAGTGACAGATTTTGGTTCTTCCACTTTCATATCTCTTCTTTTACTAGCTTCTCCTGTTGGATCGGCAAACTTCAAGAGATAGAGTATCCGATCCAACTCAGACTGAAGCGAGGATTTTTCCTTTTCTAGATGCGCAGTTTTGTCAAGGACTGAAACAGACAGAGAATCAGCAACAAGGAAATAAGCAAGATGGTCTTAATCAAGCTGATCAAAACAACGGTGCACTAAGAAACTTCCTTCAGAGAAAATTACTTACTAAGCTGAGATGAAAGCCCAGACATGTAAGCATCAAGTGCATCTCCAGCATCAGTTTCTGCTGCACTGTCTGATTCCATTTTCTTCTTCTCATTCAGAAGCAGCTCTTTCTTCTCTTCTATTTGTTTCCTGATTGCGTCTCTCTTGTCAAGAAGAGTGTCTGCAGTTTCCACTGCTTGGCTTTGGTCAGTCTTAGGGACATTTGCTTTTTTCTTTGATCGGTCATAGTATTCATCATCATCACTGAAAAAGAACAAAAAATAACATGCATTTTATTCAATAGTGTAGCCCCCGTTTCTGTTCCTTTGAAATCTAATTATAGCCCACCACTTGTTCTGGTTTTAATTCCCTCTTTACCAGCTAAGCGGCAAATCTTCAATTCAGTAAGAGAACCTAGCAACTATAAGATACCTCAAATATTCTTCTTCTTCTTCAGTCGTTCCTTTGTTTCTGCCGCGAGATAACTTTCCTGTATGAGCGCCTAAACTCTCTCGTATGCTATCATTCAGGGTCTCTTCTAAGCTTTCAAGCTCTTCCAAGATCTACAGAAAAAGAAAATTGCAATGTGAATTGCAAAGAAACGAAGGAAAAAAAATGCTCGCTAAATGACAAGCTGGAAAAATGATCGTATCAAACTGAAAAGGAAGACCAGTAATGCGTACGATACCTGAGTAATTCTCTGTTCATTACGAGCAATTTGAGTTTGTTGTCCTTGTGTTAATCCACCTTGAGCAATGTCTTTAGCACGGATAGCATCGATTTCTTTCTTCATGTGAGCAATCTAAAGTAGAAAATAAATGGGGCAAGCAATTAGATTCATACATTACACAAGATAAAAAGCATTCCAAACTTTAGAGCTTTCGATTTCAACAGTGACAACAATCTTTTTGTTAACCATCTTTGATCTGCTAACTACCATCAATTCTTGAAATCAAAGTTCAGAAACCTGATCGCAAAATTCACTAAAGTTTAGTGACCATAGTGGATTTAATTTAACCCAACGCTTGCTCTAATTATTTTATCACATAATGACTTATATTCAGCTTGACACATCCTTCTAAGTGAGGGAGACCACATAAATCTTCTAGCTCCTTAGGCTCTAGTTGGTATCGAGTCCTCTATCGGATTTAAATACTCGAGATCCTTTCTCACTTCTTTTCACTATCCAATGCTTTTTCAGTCTTCCCAACCCAATGACCTTTTTCCCTGTCATAGAAGAACCATAGGACAAATATTCCTTACTGCAGTTTGGCCAGAAAAACATTTTCCCCAATACAAAAATCCATATCTTGAAGGATCCCACTTATGAATTTAAGCTTTTGGATGTCACAAAGCATCATGCAGACCAAATAATAAATGATGCTACCAAAAAATGAAAACCAAGCCATGTGATCTCTTCCAACAGAGTGCACTTTAAGATTGAATGGTCAGCTCAGAGTAGTTGACAATTAAAAAAAAAAAAAAAAAAATTCCTCCGTTGATGATATTCAATAACCTTTTTCTCTTTCTGAAATGAACCCATTTACTTTCAAAGCATTTTTGCTCTCTAAAGGGCATTATAGCCTGCTTGTCCTCATTAGTGCTTTATGGCTATGGTTCACTTTTAGTTTGGGCACGACCTTTATTGCTTGAAACTGATCATTCTTACTATGCCTAGGGGTGATTGATTCCAGGTTTGGGAAGCGGACCGAGAGGACCAATCCCTAAAATTGGGAACCGGGGACCAGACAAGACACCGGATTGAGAGGACCAGTTCCCAAAATTGGGAACCAGGGACCACACTAGACATCGGTCTGGTCTAGTCCAATGGAACCCATCATTTTTATTTCCCACTACTTGATGCCTTCTATTAAGAAGAAATTTAAAAAAATAAAAAAACAATGGTCACTTTTATTTTTTTGAAAATTTTTTCAAAAAAAAGTATATGTAGTCAGGCTGGTCCAGTCCAACTCACCCTTAGAACTGGGAACCAGACTACCCAAACATCGGTTCCATTTTTAGGAACCGGAAACTGGATCTTCATTGTCAAAAACCGGACCAAAGCGGCCGGCTTGGTCCTGTCCAGGCCATTCCTGGTTCAGGCGGTCCGTTTTATACACCCCTAACTGTGCCTCGAGATTAGCGTTTAGAGGCTCTAATTTGATATAATACACACAAAATTAATAATGGACTAAAAAACCTGACTGATATTAGAAATTTAACGTCGTGTTTCAAAAGCTGAGGCATATAAACAATCCAAACACTAAAAAAATTCATGATGGACCAAAAAACCTGACTGAATAAGAAATTTAACATCATGCTTCAAAAGAATGGCATATAAACATTCCCAGCAATAACAAAATTCATAATGGTCTGAAAAACCCTGACCTTTTGAGTTCGTTTCAACACTTTTTCACGGGTTTTTTCCTGCTTCTCTGTGAGCTGCCCTTTGTAAGTTTGCCAAGTCACTTCCTCTGTATCATCCTGCCGTCCAAGTCCCAGCTCATTTTTAAGTTCAATAATCAATCTTCTTTAGATTTCTAACAACAAATCCTGAACTCAAATTTGATGAGAACTCAGGGAACCATTTGAAAAACACATCTGAATGCATAATAAAAAACAGATTGCACGCATGAGATAGAAGCACACAAAAATGCACATTAAACCTTCCACATTTTTTTCTGAAAATCATCACTTGACATAATAACGCAGCAAATTTGCAATTGTAGTGGCACCATATAGAAGGACAAATAAGAGCTGCAAGCATTATAAGAAAGAGTAACTTCTCACAGACCTCCTCTTCTTCAACAGCATCCTCTCCCATGCCCCAGGAGATACCATCCGCAAGATATGCTTCCTCCCTTGCCCGTCGAAGAGATGCTTCCCTGTCTTGCATCACTTCTCGCATTTTTGCATCTCTAATAACTTTCACGTCAGCTTCCTGTTAAAACAAGGAAAAAAATTAGCACTTCCCAATGGTATAACACAAAAACTGCATCACCACGCTAACAGGAACCTCTATTCTCTGTTTTTGTGTAGTAAGGTTAAACGACAATAGTCATGAAGGTAAAAAGGGACAATGTCGAGCGAATTAGAAAAGCTCAAGCTCGTTGAAGAAAATCCAAATGGATTAATCAAGTGTCCCTACTTTGTTCTGATCCAGCATTTATATATACACAAAATGGTCAGTCCTGCAGTCATTTGAAGCCAGCTCTGGCAGAGTGGACAAGCTACGTACTAAGTATTCTTTTCCTGAATAATAGTTCTATAAGACTTAAGCAGGCTCAAGCTTTTTGGCAGGCATCACCAAGGATACTATCCAGAAGAACTTTTCTCCAGCACACTATCAGGCCTCATTGCACTTTTGTTCAGCTTCAAAGGAGGCATACCTCTTTGTTGGGCGTAAAAGATTGAAAAGCTTCAAACAGTTCCAGATGTTAATGAGGTTTGAACCTGTCCAACCCTTTTAATTGAATCATATACATTACACGTACACTTACTCAATCAGTTCAAAGTATTCCTCGCAGTGATTCTTCAGTCATACGTAAAACCAATAAAAAACTATGCCTTTTTGGAATCCTCTATATTATTTTGACATCTCAAAATGTTCTGGCGGGTGGTGCTTTACCAAAGTTAATTTTAAGATATGTTTCACATTAGTAAAATCTATATCTGCATGACCATGGCACCAAAAGTAACAGATAACAAACCTAGTACCTTTAATTAGTGTGCTCATATTGCTCAATTGGTGAAAGTCATTAATCATACAATGAAGGAAAGGTATAGAATTTGGAAATCTTACCGGTGGCATCAAGTCGCTTGGACCTTGGAATATGTACAGCCGCGAAGATCTGCACAAGCAAAGGAACAACAACGCTCATTATTGCGTCAAGCAAGCACGTACATACACCTTAAGCACCAAGTGCCCTCTATCTCATGCTCCAGTATATCCATATTCGTAAGAAAGGTGCCCATATTTGTTATATCAATACACCTTATGAATTGCAAGGAGATTTGCCCTAAGGCGATTGGCTTAAAAGTAGATCTTATAGGATAGGTACATTCAGCAATGAATTATTGACACATCTAAGACTTGAGATCACTTCCTGATTATACTAATTATATCCACCGGTCCACCTGGACTAGTTCTTAACAAATGGTTCAGGGAAAGAAGAGCAGGAGGAACATATAGAAATGCAAATGATTGAAATTACAAGTAAAAAGATTGGGAAACTCACTGGCCAAACTGAATAACATCACCAACATGCAAGTCCACATATACTTTTTTCTTGACCTGTTTAAAGGCAAGGAAAGACCTGTTAAACAACATTTGATAAGAATTACTCCTATTGGCTAGTGGAAGCATGAAAATTTAAGTTTCTGCTGATGGTGAAAATTGATATTTCAAGAATATTAAACAAAGAAGTATCTGAAAACATCAATTAACAATTCAAAGGAGAAACTTTGGCATCCGCAGAGCTACGTCAAATGAAGGAAAGTTATGTACTATAAAAAATTTCATAAATACAACACACAAAAGAATACTTCGGTCATTTTAAAATGAAACTGCTCACTATACATCACATAAAAATATGATTCTTTTCGAAAATCGCTATAAATCAAGTTACAATTAATTCCTTTGGCAATTTCAAAGAAAATATTTTATCGACAAAAACCATGGGACGTATACTTGAGAGAAGACATTACACACTCTCAACGGCAGCAAATTGTTTCTTTTGTGAATAAATAAATAAAACTGCATTCCGAGGGAGTCTTGAACCAGAGACATAAGACATGGCATGCGCCTAGCAGCAATCTAACTTATTTATTGGCCATGATCCATTGACCGAATTAAGTATGAGTTACTTGCCAATATAGTACCTGGTTCTTGTTCACAAAGGTCCCATGAGTACTCCCAATGTCAAATACATAAGCATCTCCCTCCCCATTGAATTGCAGAACTGGCAAAGAGGCGAAACCAAGCAGTCAGAAGAACAAATTCTGTGCAAACACCTTTTAACAGCTCGTTTACAAGCTTAAGCCATAATTAAGGCCATTCTTTAGCAATTCCGATCTTCAATTGGCCTTGGCCAGCGCGATTCTTCAGCAGAACGGCATGGCTATGTCCACAAGAAATTTAGAAAAAAACACGAAAAGAAATCGTCACATTACCAGCATGGAATCGAGATACGGTCGGGTGCTCAAGCACGAAATCGCACAGATCCACCCGTCCAAACATGTACGCCCCCTTCTCGTGTCTACAATCCCAAAGACGGACGCATCAAATTCAGATGACGCGAAAAGAGAGGGTGAATCAAAGGCTACTCGCAGGAGCTTGCGTAAACAACTCAAGGCGCGATGCAAAGAGACTCACACGTCGAGCTGATCGACGATCGCACCGTCCTTGAGCACTTCCAGGAAGAACTGGTGACGAGGCGGCTCGCTCCACGGAGGAATCGTGTAAGGCACCGCGATGCCCCCCCCACGCTTCGCTGCCGCAGGGCTCTCGGACGCGGAGCCGCCGCCGTCGCCGCTGGCGGTGGCCGCGGGGGAGGGGGTAGGGTTTTGCGGCGGAGGCGGAGGCATCGGAGCGGCGACCGCGGCGGGGGAGGAGGCCGCCGCCGCCTCTTCTCCTTCTTCGCCTTCTTGAAGAGGTTCGGGAACTTCCGGTTCGGGGGGCGGGTCGGACTCGGGCTCGGAGGCCCTCGGCGGTGGAGGACCCATGGCGGTCGTCATGGCGTTGTGGCGAGGGAGAGAGCGAATTTGGAGAGGGGAAAGTGGCCGTGCGAGCGCAGTGCGGTGCGAGTTTTCAGTTGTCGCGACGGGACGCCGATGTGCCGACGGGCTCCTTAAAAATGAAAATGTCCTCGGATAATTTCGTCCGAGGTTTCTACTTCCTCCTGTCCTGGTAAAAGCCAGAAATACTCTCTCTCTCTCTCTTTTTTTTTTTTTTTATCGATAATATCACTTGGAAAAATCTCAAAATCGATAATCCGTAATAAATTTACTTGGAAATAATTTCTTAATCACTACGAATCCCAAACTTATATTTTTTTTTACAAATTTATTATCCATGTAAGTTTCGTTAAATTGAGCTTAATATCACGGTCGCCGGCCATGGCCGAGGCCGGCGATCGCCAAAAGAAGAAAAAAAAAAAAAAAAAAGAAAGAAAAAAAAGAAAAAGAAAGTAAATATTAAAAAATTAAAAAGAAATAAAAAAGAATACAAATTTACCAAACTTTTTCGTTATAGTTTATCAAACACGTTTTTTTTGTTCAAAAATTGTTCCTAATGTAAACATTTTTCAATTTCAATTTTTAAACAAGTTTACCAAACGCACACTAAGAATCCAAACTTATATAATTTTTACAAATTTATTATCCATTAAGTTTCGTTATTGAGTTAATATCGTGAAATAAAAAATGATATACCTGTCAATTTTCACCTGCAATTTAACTTAATAATCTAACTGTAAAATTTAACACAAATTAATGAAAGGTAAATTTGGTACAAATGTACTAATTTTGAATTTTTTATGGTAAAAAATTTAATTAATAATAAATTTATCATAAATATATCAATTTAGAATTTTTTGTAGATATTAACTCTTTTTTTCCTTGCCCTAATGTTATTTGTAATGTGTGATTTTGGTAAAAATACTTACCCATTTCAATCAAGTCTTTCCATCAATAGCTCTCCCAATGTTTCATTGTCCCTATTACCATTTGCGTTGTTGTAATCCTTTTTCATGACTCTTAACACCTCGGCGCCTTCTCTTCTATGCTTGCTCTCTAAATTACCCTTGCAATATCATGTCGTTTGAACATAATGTTTCCTCCTCTGGAAGAGGGAGTTACATGTCCATCTCGTGGTCGAGACGTTCTCCATCGAGTCAAGATGAGTCATAGCCATGTTGAACACGACATGCGAACTTTGTTATTGGTCGATTAAAATGTAATTTATAATAATATTCGTATACCTTTGCACGATAAATTACGAACTGTGCATGTCGCAATTGTTCGGGTGTGATGTGACAACAATACAATGAGTGTCTGTCCTCTTGAAACGTTTAGGGATCTATAAATATGAACACGTGCACAAATTAGAATCGCGGGGGGGGGATGTTGTAAGAACAGTAAAAACGAGACAGCTCAGTAAATGAAATGGCAGACATGAATAACTTTTATAAATGGAAATAGAAGTGCCGGACAGCTGGGGAACGAGAAAGAGCGTGGAGGAGGCCAGAAAACAAGGGAGGCCGAGGCTCGACGAAGCGTTCTCGTCCCAGAGTCTCGAGCGAAGAAGTTCGAGAGAATGGCGGAGGAGGATTGAATTCACGGCGCGCGCGAGACTCCCTCCCGGGAAAGAATCGGCGGAGAAAAGATGAAGGCAGGAAGCGCCGCGAAACTGATCGTCGACGCCCTCCTGCAGCGGTTCCTCCCCCTCGCCCGGCGGCGCATCGAGACCGCCCAAGCTCAGGTCAGTGCTCCTCTCCCTCCTCTCTCTCTCTGTGTCGGGCGGGCCGGCGGGGGCGAATCGCGCGATGGGTTCGATTGCCGGGTTGTTCGGGCCGAATGGAGCCCTGATTTGAATCGGAGATTGCGCCCTCCCGGAATTAGAGGGTTGTATTCGGTGTGGCTGATGGGGGTGCAGGAGCCGGAGCATTTGTCGAAAAAGCCGGCGTAATGCGGCCGAAGTTGTGTTAGTTGTCGAGAAGTGAGCCGGTTGTGGAAGCTTAGGATGTGTCGGAATCGGTGTGCGCTTGGTGGCGAATGAAAGCCCACGGGTCGGAAGTTTAGGTTGTAGAGAAATGTCTGTTGAACTGTTGAGGAAGGGGACTTGTTGAGTGAGGAAGGTGTTTTACGGAATCCTTGTCGACGAGGGAAAGGTGACATTTTTTGATGAATTGTCTGCCGTCGGTCTCTGTGGTGGCGTAGGTGGCATAGTATAGGGCCTCTTTTCTCTGTTGGTCGTTCGTGTGCCTGGAGGTGAGGCAGTAAGGTGGGATCCTTAGACATGAATGCCGGCGAAATGGGCGAGGAGTGCCTGGTTTTGCGAGTGTGTTAAACTGGTGCGTCTAGCTATGACTAGCTAGACTGATTACTGTGAGCCTAGTTCATTTGTTTGGACTGATGTGGGTACTGTTGTCTTTAAGGTTTATGCCAATAGATGGAATTTCCTACTGTATTACAACTGGCTCTCTCTGTCATTCTCTCTTGACCATAGGAAATGGATTTTCTTCCGATGGCATACCAGCAGTAGCTGCCTAACTTTAGGTTTGTTGGTATGTTGAGCTTTCTTGTAATGTGTATTCACAGGACGGGCAGTACCTTCGACCATCAGATCCGGCCTATGAACAAGTACTCGATTCATTGGCTATGGTTGCACGGCATACACCCATACCTCTTCTGGAAGCCCTTCTTAGATGGAGAGAAAGGTAACTTCTCATTTCTTCTTCAAGATAATTGACTGTGTTTGCATATGCATTATGGGATGTCTTTTGGGACCTAGCATGTGATATTGTTAGTGTCTCCGTGTCTTCATGACTTCATAGACATTGGGTGACTGAATTTTGACTGGTCAGATGTGAAGACTCTAATTGTTTCTCTTAGTACAATATATCTTTAAAAATGAACATCATTCTATCTGAGATGAAGAATGAATTTGAGTATTTATGTCTGGGCTTGTTGTTCCATCTAGAAAACCATTCAGCAAACCCATGTCTGGTTACAGTCAAAATTACTTTAGGTGCAGCCTTTTTGAACAAAAGACAAGAACACCCATTGATGCAATCTGAAGTCCACCCGATGGACTAATCAGCCATATTCTATGGGCTTTGCTGCACCCTTCTCTCTCTCTCTCTCTCTCTCTCTCTCTCTCTATTTCTGCTTTTCATTTATGTCTAGATGGCGTCGCAGAGATTCGATGAACTTTCATCTGAAACCCATTTCTCTTAAAATAGTTGAATTTTAGAACAGAAAGAATGTCAGGTAAAAAGCATCACATTATTCCAATCTACTTCTTTTCTCTCTTCTTGTTGCAAGCCACTATTGTTGCTTCTTTGATAATTGGGCCACACATTATGATTATTGTTGTCCTCTTGTCCTTTACCAAGTCCAGCAAGTGGGGCTTGTTTTTGGGTAAGCAGATTAATGCTGTGCCAGCTGATCTGGGTGCATGCTTGTTACTGTTGTGGCAAGTAATTTACTTAAAATAATTTGCACATACCCTTTGAAGAAAGTGTTGATTTTCAGTTGGTGACACTGACTCCCATGTCCTCTAAGGAGTGATGCCATGCCTTTGCCAACTCAGTTGAGCGAAGTTTCTGTCAACTTTTGCGTTAAATTATATATATTGTGTACTTTTCTTGATCAGCCATAAGTATGAACCCCAGGACACTTTCAAAAAACAGTGTCGAGAGGAATTGCAGACATGTCATCCAAAGTTTGCATTGTGCTTAGTTGGAAGTTTCATTTTTTTGGGATAAGTGCATCCTAAAAATTGTCACGAAAGTGTAATTAAGTCTCGAAACTTTCAAAAAGTGCAATTGAATCCTAACTTGTGAGGAAAGTGCAATCGAATCCTAAAACTTTCAAAAAATGCAATCAAATCCTAAAACTTGTCAAATTGGTTCAAATCAAATCCTTCAATTGATTGCACTTTTAGAAAGTTTTAAAATTTAATAGCACTTTCGTGACAAGATTTAGGACTTTTAATGCACTTATCCTTTTTTTTGGGGGGGGGTTGTGTGTGTGTTCAAGCCAAGTCAAAGCTTGTACATCTTTTTCATATGTTGGTTGAAAGTTTATATCGTGAATGATAGTTCAAAGAGATTATCAATCTCCTTGAGGTGTCATAGTAGCAAACTTAGAAAGGTTAAGAACTCGTGACTTTTTTCTTATGCTGTGATATGAGGGCAATGAACATTTTTGTTATTTTATTACTTATTATACTCATTCTGGGTTTATGTTTCAGTGAGTCCCCAAAAGGTGCAAATGATGCATCTACTTTCCAGAGGAAGGTATTGCTTTTATTTTTGACATTTCAAAATCATTTGTGACTAATTACCATTTTTCCCTATAAAAAGGATTTTTTGCATGTGCTTCTATGTGCGCTTGTGCATGCTAGTGCACTTGCTTGTCTTTGCGCCCGCATGTGCTTCTCTAAATATCACAGTTCAAGAACGAATATGTGTCTTTCTGAAATTTGACTGGTTGGTGGTTTTTTCTCAACAACTGTGACACCCACTTTCAAACTGCCTTTGCATTGGACTATGATGCATGAAAACAATACTGAGATACTGCGAGTTCATGTGCACTATCTTAAATGCTTATGTGTATTAATGCCTCTGTCTTGAGTTTCTTGATGACTGCATAATACTTTCTTCTTCAGCTTGCAGTGGAATGCATCTTTTGCTCGGCATGTATTCGGTTTGTAGAATGCTGTCCTCAGGAGGGACTCACAGGTTTTGTCAATCTTACAATTTCTATTTTGGTTGTGATGGTGCAACAAATTACTTGTGTGACTGTGTTGTTGTTTGTGATAGTTGTTGCTCTTTTGCTAAAGAACTAATTTGGTGGAAATATTTTCATGGCAGAAAAGCTTTGGAGGGGACTTGAAAGCTTTGTTTTTGATTGGCTAATTAATGCTGACAGGTGAGGCTTTGCTGTAATGTTTATATGAAGGAACTATGGCAATTATAAGCACCCCCATCTTGTCAAAGACCATCTCATTTTAGAGACTTTGGTTACTGATGTGCAGATGATGCTTGCAGTACCTTTGACTAGTTTTACATCTTGCTTTCAGTATGAACTTTTTATCATGAAAATGTGCTAATTGAGGCAGCAATTTTCTGGTGAAAAATATGGTTTATATGATTAATGCGAGATCTACTATGAGTGTAACATACGTCGGTCCAGTTTTCTTTTCAAACCGAGCTAAACCAAAAGTTTTAGTTTGGATAGTTTCAAACCAGAACAAGAAACCAACTGAATTATCAACCATTGCAACTGACTTGTGGCAGTTTGACTTGTTTCACGGGTAATGGTTGAACCTCTCTGCTTTCAATCTTGTTTGAAGTTCCTTTGGCTGAAAGGCAAAAGAAGTTATATTTTGTTTATGAAATTTTGACTTGTGGTTGCATTTGTCACGTTGGTGCCCTAGCAGGGGGCGGGGGAAGAGGAAGGGGTTGGAAATGATTTGCAAGTTAGATTGAGGAGTCAGTTTGGTTTCTTGAAGATGAAAGGAATATTATTATTATTATTATTTTTTTTTTGGGGGGGGGGGGGAATGATTTGCAAGTTAGACTGAGGAGTTAGTCTGTTTCTTGAAGATGAAAAGAATTAAGGTTTTCAGATTGAAGTGAATTTAATGGGTAAGGTGAAATTTTGTGATTTCAAATCCATTCTAGCAGCTTGCTATGAGACGACTCTAAATTTAATGGCCACTTAAGGCCTGTTTGGCTTGCCAAACAATGTTTGTTTCTATTCTTTTGTTCCTAGGAGTAGATTTGGAACGAAAATGCGTTTGGTAAAATTTTTGTTCCCGGAAGTAGATTTGAAATAGAATCGAGAATAAAAAAAAATTGCTTCTTTGTTCCCAGAAACAATTTTAGAATCAAGTCAACCTATTTTTTTATTTTTTCTTTTCTTTCTTCGTCCCTCTCCCTTGTTCTTCAAGTGCTGCCACCACCACCATTGCCGTCTGCCGCCACTGTCACCCCCCGTCGTTCGTCGTCAGCCGACGCCGGTTGCCGGCAAGGCAAGCCTCGCCTGGCCGAGTGAGGCTCGACCTCCCCCAAATCTGGCGAGGCCGAGCTCACCCAGCCATCGGCGGGGCTCGACCTCACTGGGGCACCACAAGGTCAGCGTCGCCTGGCCCCGGCAGCTGGGCGAGTTGGGCCAAGCCTCACCTAGCTATCGTCGAGGCTCGGCCGACGAGGCACGGCCTCGCCGAGGGTCGACGACACTCCGGTGAGGTCGCCGACCCTCATCTAGCTGGTCGCCAGTCATCCCAAAGCCGACGACCAGCCACCTTGAAGAAGAAGAAGGGGAGAAAGAAAGAAAAAGAAAAAAAAAGGAAATAAAATAAATAGAATGATTTGAAATAGGAATTGAAATTTTGCTATATATAGAATACATATTTAATTTTGTATTTTAATTTATTATTTAGTATTTATATATATAGTTTATACTATAGTTTATTATTTACTGTTTAATAAAAATTTGATTAGTTAATATTTTTATTACTTTGTATAAATATAATTAATCAATAGAATTTATATGATTTGATAGAATTTTAGAATGGAATAGAATTCTAAATTCGAATTCTTTTGAAATTGAAAATATAATAAAATATAATATGATTTCTTCACTCATAAGAAGACAATTATATTGGTGAGTGGTCCATGAGAATTCAATATTAAATTTACACTCATCTAAAAAGATAATTGAAAAAGAATTGGAATAGAAATTTTATGTAGTTACCAAATGCATTTTTGTTCTTTTACTATTCTAGAATCAGAAATTTTGTATAATTACTAAACGCATTCTTTTGCTCAGAAATTGTTTCCATGAACAGAATAAAAAAATCATTTATGATTAGAAATTGTTTCCGGGAACAGAATGGTTACCAAACGCGCCATTAGTCTTTACTTCAGTTCAACTTTGCCTTTTCCTTGTTAACTGACACAGATAAATTGTCAGTTTTCTTTATTAGCTGCCAAGTGTTCAATTAACAGTACCATCTTCGAGCTTTTGTTTTTTTTCTTTTTTTGGTTGCATTGCCTATTGAATGGCCATGACTTTAATTTGAATGGCATGGTTAGGCTGCATCATGCCTGCAACATGCATTTAGCCATGAGATCCAGCAAGCAGACTAACTTATGTATCGCGGATATATTTTTTATGTTGCCTTTTGAACAGCTTTTGATTTAGTGCTTGTTGCTTTTCTATCTATGAGTTGACTAAACTGCTATTCCAGGGTGGTAAGCCAGGTTGAGTATCCCTCATTAGTTGATTTGCGTGGGCTTCTTCTTGACTTGGTAGCTCAGCTTTTGGGTGCCTTATCTCGAATCAGGTATAATTTGTTACGAATAATGCTTTATTCTTCCCTTGCTTGGTAGAAGTGGATGAGCTGGTTCTTGAGAAAGCTGTTGTTTCCTTTTCTTTTTCTTAGTTTGGTTTATTTACCTTTGTTTGGATGAGAGGGCAAGAAGATGGGTTTTCATAGGAAGGTTACAGATTGTCATCACTTGAAGGTTCTAGATGCAAACTTCTGGTAAATGGGATATGTACCTTTTGTTTTCCCTGCTATGGGGTTGGTAGTTCCATCTCCAGGTTGTGTACAGTTTATAAATGCTGTTTGTTTGTGCTAATTGGCAATCTTTTTTGCCAGACAAAATCAATTCTATTGTCAACAAAATTGTCACGTTTTCTCCTTCTCATTAGTATAATCATTATTATGAAAGTTCCTGTAAGAGAAGATAGACTACTGCCAAGTAGCTTTTTCTTTCCTGCTCAGTTTTTCTACCTTGGCTTTATTTGGATGCTGTTGTAGTCCAGTGTGGAAAATGGCATCTGGACAAGTTCTGATATTTTGGAAAGAAAATAGAAAAAAGAGAAGAAGAAGACTGAGAGCTTTCAGCTTTTGGTGGAATTCTGCCTATATCAGTCTGCTAAGTAGCTCCCAAATCTCATTGACAACAAAAGTGTGCTGGTCAACTGCTGAATGCTCAGTTTTGTAACTGAATTGTCAAACTCTTCCAACAACATAGTTCTTTCTCATTTTTTTCACAGATTCAGTTCTGTCACTGAGCGCTTTTTCGATGAACTCAAGAGTCGTTCTCTCGATACCAATATTTATCGAAGTGAAACTCTCAGTATTATTAATGGCATGCGTTACTTGAAACTTGGGGTAAGTGGCATATTCATTTATTGTTCTTCCTCTCGGTGGATATCAGTGGAGGAACTTTTAACAAAGTGGTTGCCAGGTTAAAACTGAGGGAGGATTGAATGCATCGGCATCGTTTGTGGCAAAGGCCAACCCTCTCATACGGGCTCCTCATAAACGGAAAAGCGAGCTTCATCATGCACTGTGCAATATGCTTTCAAACATCCTGGCCCCACTTGCTGATGGTGGGAAAAGCCAGTGGCCTCCATCAGGTGTGGAGCCTGCACTTGCATTGTGGTATGAAGCTGTTGGCCGTATAAGAGGGCAGCTTATGCAATGGATGGACAAGCAAAGCAAACACATCGCGGTAAGTGAATTTCAATCATATATTACTCTATTGTGAGATTCATATTTTTTGCCTTTTGTTAACCCTTAAAGAGAAACTTCTACTTCTGAAATTTCTATCTCCAAAAGTACCGATGGCCTTCATCATCTATCTATGCTTTGAAGGTTCTTTTGTTACCAACTAAAGGAGTTTAAAATGCCAGAGTGGAATATTAACTCATCAAGTTCCTTGAAATTTATGTATTCTGCATGGAGACTTCTATAAAAATTTCTACCATGTGAAGATTTAACTTCATAAGTTTTATTTTTTTAGTTCTCCGGAATTCGCATAACTTCTTGCACCTCTCTGACTTTCTGAATCTTTATGATTTCTGTTATTATGACTCATACATTATTCTTTTGACTAGGTTGGTTTCCCATTGGTAACTCTTCTTCTCTGCCTTGGAGATCCTCAAACCTTTAACAGCGGCTTAAGTTCTCACATGGAACAACTCTACAAGCTACTCAGAGTAAGTCCAGTCAGTCGTCAGTCGATGAGTACAGAGAAACATGGATGAGATGTTCTGATGTTGAGCTGTGGATTTTAGACAGTGTTTGCCTTTTTTTGCATATTTACTCATATTTTATTGACATTACTGCAGGACAAAAATCATAGATTCATGGCCCTGGATTGTATTCATCGAGTAATGAGGTTTTATCTAAGTGTGTATGCATCTAGCCATGCCCAAAATCGCAGATGGGACTACTTAGATAGTGTGACCTCTCAACTTTTGACAGTTCTGAGGAAAGGAATGCTCACCCAGGATGTGCAACATGACAAGCTTGTTGAATTCTGTGTGACAATGGCAGAGCATAACCTTGATTTTGCCATGAATCACATGGTGCTAGAGTTACTCAAGCAAGATAGCTCAAGTGAAGCGAAGGTGATTGGCCTCAGAGCTCTGCTCTCCATTGTGATGACACCTTCAAGTCAGCACTTCGGATTGGAGATATTCAAAGGTTGGCTAATTTGTCAGTTAGCCTGTTGTTCATTCCAAAGGTTGACTTTGACGATTTAACTGAACATATTTGGCATCTGTTGCATTAGCAGGTCATGATATTGGCCACTACATTCCAAAAGTTAAGGCTGCCATTGAGCTGATACTGAGGTCTTGCAATCGGACTTACAGTCAGGCTGTTCTAACTTCCTCAAGGACCACGATCGGTATTAATTTCTATGAAAGTTCCATTGAAATGTCTGAAACAAGTATAGTGATTGCTTCCTTGAATTTTGACCTCAAAGAGGGCTATTACTTTTCAAGCTATTACTTTTCAACTTCACGACGAACATCGCCAGAATGGATCTCTAAAGAATGTTTGTAGAGTGGATCTCGTTATAACAATAATCAGAAAAAATGGTCATTTTCCTATGGTTTATTTATGTGTTGCTCGTATAATAGAATAAGCTGTGAACATTTGTTTCTTGAGCATTTGGCACTTGGTTTAACTTAAATTAGTTTTGTTCCTCCCGTACTAATTACTTAGTGGCATTTTGTTCCAGTTGTAAGCTAATCAAATGAGCTCTATAAGAATTGAAAAAGAAAAACTTAATGTGCACTGGCCTGTTAAATTGCACAGAGTTTCACACGCAATCGTACTGATCTATAAATCACAGCTTATGAACATAGTGATCCATTTTTGTCTGATGGAAGATTCTGTTTAAGATCCCTCCTAACTTGAAGATGCAGTCAACATCACTTTTCTTAACCAAGGAGTTGCTTACTGGTGGATCTGTTTATGGTATACAAAAGAAAGTGACGACTTTTATTGCTGTTTCACAAAATGGTTGAATCACATTCTGGGTATATAAGGAGTGCAAATAACTTATTTGTATATATAAGGATACTACCTTGGAATAGGTTTGAACTTCATGACCTGCTTGTCAGCCATTCCACATGAGAACAAAGAGCTGTTTAAAGCAAACACCTTTAGCTGTCTTTTGATATTTTTTTGAAGACTGGTAGTCTGTGAAATTTAAACCGGACCACTGATAGCAAATCCAGGAATGGTGATTGATGTGAGGTTGCCTCAAACAATGATTGAAAGCTGCCGTGTGAAGTATTTGAAAGTTCCGGAGTGCAACTGCTTCTTGTCTCCATAAAATTGGGCCTTTCATATGTGGTGGTGACTTGACATTGATTAAATACTTTCCAGCATCAATATCCCAATTTACTTACTATTCATTACTTCTCTGCTGAACCACTTCGATTGACATATTCTGTGACTGTAGATGCTGTGACCAAAGACAAGGCTCAGGTATCTCTCTTCAGGTCAGTGCTGAAGTGCATACCCTATCTGATCGAAGAAGTTGGCCGAAGTGACAAAATCACTGAAATAATACCTCGACATGGCATAAGTATTGATCCTGGTGTTCGTGAAGAAGCTGTACAAGTACTGAATCGGATTGTGAGGTATCTTCCCCATCGTCGTTTTGCAGTTATGAGAGGGATGGCCAACTTTATTCTGCAACTTCGTGATGACTTCCCACTTCTCATTCAGACTTCATTGGGGCGCCTATTAGAACTCATGCGTTTTTGGCGAGCTTGTTTATCTGAAAATAGGGTTGACTCCAATGTGGAAGAGTTAAAGAGTGTTGATCGGGCAAATGAGGGATTCAAGAAGCCTTCTTTCCACCATTCAGCTGAGAAAATAGA
This sequence comes from Eucalyptus cloeziana, assembly GCA_014182715.1. NCBI lineage: Eukaryota > Viridiplantae > Streptophyta > Magnoliopsida > Myrtales > Myrtaceae > Eucalyptus > Eucalyptus cloeziana. The sequence continues at coordinate 26,066,911 of CM024642.1, forward strand.
ATTTCATGCTTCAGAGATAGATGCCGTGGGTCTCATCTTTCTCAGTTCTGTTGACAGCCAGATTAGACACACTGCACTGGAATTGTTGCGTTGTGTTCGTGCCTTGAGGAATGATATAAGAAACCTTTCAGCACGTGAACACTCAGAGGACTATTTTGTCAGTGAAGCCCAGCCTATTTTCATAATCGACGTCCTCGAAGAACATGGGGTGGGCAATGACTTTCGTCAACTCTTTCTCAATTTTTTGCATGGGTTAGGTGTGAATTGCAATGTTCTTACTATTTGTCAGCTGTCCTTACAGGATGAAATTGTTCAGAGCTGCTATTGGGATTCTGGGCGTCCTTTTGATTTGAGACGAGAATCTGATGTCATTCCTCCTGATGTGACGCTTCAGTCAATAATATTCGACAGCCCTGATAAGAATAGGTGGGCTCGGTGTCTGAGTGAGCTTATAAAGTATGCTGCTGAGCTATGTCCTAGCTCTGTTCAAGAAGCAAAGTAAGTCAATCATGTTGGCTGACATTAATTTTTTTTTCTAAGCACTGGAACAAATGCTATTTGACATCTCCCTTTGCTTGATAATTGATATTTGTCTGTTAGCCTTGATGTCGGTATAGAGGATGCTAGCTTGTCAAAAAAGCTTGGTCCATCGCTTGGGATGCTATACCGTCTGAAGTTGAGAGGCAGTAAATTAAATTATGATTGCTAGCATAATCAGGCAATGTCTAGCCCAAAGGAAGGGGTGCTCTCCAGTCCCTTCAGCCCTCATATTTTCTGTAAAATTGTCTAGAACAAAGGGCAAACTAGTTATAACCAAAAATGACCGAAAGCTGTGGCAGAGTGCATGACCACTCTAATAATGGAGGATTTTGTTTTTTTCATTTTTTAGATATCATTCTGTGAGCAGGGAGGAGAGAGATGTTAACATGAGTTGACAAATGTTACTTGTGATGGCTCCATTATACAACATATCAGAAGCCATGTTTCTAGAACTGTACTTCAGTCTGCTTTTGTTTGCCTAGGAGTATAGGATCTCTAATATTTTTGCGTGAACTGTCCTACACTCCTTCATTCATCTGGTTATTGTGGCATATCTTTATAGTCTATTAGAGTGCAAAAACTAATGTATAAGTTGCAACTTGTAGAAGCTATGACTTTAACAGCCCCCTTATAATGTTTCCAATCTTAGATCTACTTATTCACTGTGATCTCTAATTGGTGCATCTTGCTAAAGGGTGCCTTTGATTAAGAGACTAATGGCAACTACTGATGTAGGACGGAGGTCATTCGACGTCTTGCTCATATTACACCAGTTGAGTTAGGTGGAAAGGCGACACAGGCACAAGATATGGAGAATAAACTGGATCAATGGCTTATGTACGCAATGTTTCTATGTTCGTGTCCACCAGATAGTAAAGAAGCTGGTGGCTTGACTGTAAACAAAGATCTCTATTATCTGATTTTCTCCTCATTAAAATCTGGATCAGAGGCCTACACGGTAAGTGCATGGATAGCTCTGCAATCTTGAAAATTCTAGTGCATATTTATGTAGATATTTCCTTACATTATTTCGTGAGGGTTCTACAAGGAGTTCCTCATGATGTCAACATCCTAGGTGCATTTAGCTGTTTTTAAGTGTAGAGTGCACAAACTGTGTCAAGAGTTGATTGTTTTTTGTGAATATGTTGTGTGATGATGGTTTTAGTCTAGTGTGATGGATATGCTACTTGTGGATCAGTTTTAATTGCCTTTTAGCAGAATATAACAATGCACCATTTCTTTTTCTTCTATGGCATATTCCATTGACATGGGTTAATCGCTGTGCTGTCAGCTAAGTGTCTTTTTTTCCGTCTGTTTGGTGTAGCATGCAGCTACCATGGCACTCGGTCACTCACATCTGGAAGCGTGTGAAATCATGTTTGGTGAACTTACATCTTTTATCGATGAGATTTCAATGGAAACAGAGGGAAAACCAAAGTGGAAGGTACTTGAATTTCCAGCATATTATATCTTTATCTGTGACTTTTGTTTTGTCATTACCAATTAGACATCCTCTTGGATAGCAAGAACGTACTCGCCATCATGTTCAGTTTTATCTCTCACAAGGTTAAGTGCTGCATGCAGGAGTCTTGTCCATATTTAGGAAGTAAATTTTGTAATTTTCTATATTTTCTGACCTGTAAACAAAAGTTAATTGTGAATTATCTTTCATTTTTCTGGTTAACAGTCTTCAAAATCTCGGCGAGAGGAACTCCGTATTCACATTGCTAATATATATCGGACAGTTGCTGAGAGTGTCTGGCCTGGCATGTTGGTCCGTAAACCCGCCTTCCGTCTCCACTATCTGAAGTTCATTGAGGAGACAATGAGGCACATAGTTTCAGCACCTCCTGAGAGTTTCCATGAAATTCAACCTCTCCGTTATGCACTGGCTTCTATTCTAAAAACACTTGCCCCCGAATTTGTCGATTCAAAGTCTGAAAGGTTTGATCTTAGAACCAGAAAGAAACTATTTGATCTGCTTCTCTCATGGTGTGATGATGCTGTGAGCACATGGAGTCAGGATGGTGTTACTGACTATCGTCGTGAGGTTGAGCGGTACAAGTCCTCACAGCATTCTCGCTCAAAGGATTCTGTAGATAAACTTTCTTTTGATAGAGAAGTTAGCGAACAGGTGGAGGCCATCCAGTGGGCCTCGATGAATGCTGTGGCTTCACTTCTATATGGGCCTTGCTTTGATGACAATGCAAGAAAAATGAGTGGCAGAGTGATATCTTGGATCAATAGTTTATTTATGGAACCAAGTGCGAGAGCTCCTTTTGGTTACTCACCGGCTGATCCACGAACTCCCTCTTATTCCAAGTACACAGGAGAAGGTGGGCGGGGTAATGCTGCTCGTAACAGAGGTGGTCATCTTCGTGCTTCTCTGGCGAAGTTGGCCTTAAAAAACCTGCTTCTCACCAATTTGGACCTGTTTCTTGCATGCATTGATCAGGTAATGTCTTTTACGCTGCCTCTTCTACCAGTTTGGACCTGTTTACAGCTTTAGTGTTTTTTCCACTTGTAACATGCTAAGCTCACTGGGTTATTTTAAACATTGCTTTTAGCTGGCGTAGCATAGTCATCTCCTCTTGGAACTCATTTAGGTTTACCTTTTCTGCAGTGCTACTATTCAGATCCCGTCATTGCTGACGGATACTTCAGCGTGTTGGCTGAGGTCTACATGCGGCAAGAAATACCAAAATGTGAAATTCAGCGACTCTTGAGCCTTATCCTGTATAAGGTGGTGGATCCATCTAGGCAAATTCGTGATGAAGCACTTCAGATGCTAGAGACACTTTCAGACCGTGAGTGGGCAGAGGTTGGCGTTGATGGTTCGGGGAGCTACCGAGCTGCTGTTGTTGGAAATCTTCCTGATTCCTACCAACAGTTTCAGTACAAGTTGTCATGCAAGTTGGCTAAAGATCATCCTGAACTAAGTCAACTTCTGTGTGAGGAAATTATGCAGAGACAACTTGATGCCGTTGATATTATAGCACAGCATCAGGTCCTAACATGCATGGCTCCCTGGATTGAGAATCTCAATTTCTGGAAACTCAAAGAGTCTGGTTGGAGTGAAAGATTGTTGAAAAGCCTTTACTACGTGACATGGCGGCACGGCGACCAATTTCCAGATGAGATTGAGAAGCTATGGAGGACTATTGCCAGCAAGGCCAGGAACATTAGCCCGGTTCTAGATTTCCTGATAACAAAAGGGATCGAAGATTGTGACTCAAATGCATCTGCAGAAATTAGTGGTGCATTTGCTACATATTTTTCTGTTGCAAAGCGAGTAAGTTTATACTTGGCTCGCATATGTCCACAGCGGACAATTGATCACTTAGTTTTCCAGTTGTCTCAAAGGATGCTGGAAGATAGTATTGAACCTGTTCTGCCAGGTGGAAATAAGGGCGATGCAGGTGGAAACTATTTGTTGGAATTCTCGCAGGGACCTCCAGCAGCCCAGGTAGCAGCTTTAGTGGACAGCCAACCGCATATGTCACCGCTCCTTGTTCGAGGTTCCCTTGATGGTCCACTTCGGAATACGAGCGGCAGCCTGAGCTGGAGAACGGCAGCTGTGACTGGAAGAAGTGTATCGGGCCCACTTAGTCCAATGCCTCCTGAGCTGAATATAGTTCCAGTAACTGCAGGACGGTCAGGTCAGCTGCTTCCAGCTCTGGTGAACATGTCAGGGCCATTAATGGGGGTCAGAAGTTCAACTGGAAGTATGAGAAGCCGCCATGTTTCTCGAGATAGTGGGGACTACCTGATCGATACTCCAAACTCTGGAGAAGAGGGGATTCATGCTGCTGCTGGAGGGCATGCTGTAAATGCAAAAGAACTGCGATCAGCATTGCAAGGGCATCAGCAACATTCACTCACCCATGCAGATATAGCATTGATTCTGCTTGCAGAAATTGCATATGAAAATGATGAAGACTTCCGCGAGCACCTTCCTCTGCTATTTCATGTCACATTTGTGTCGATGGATAGTTCAGAAGATATTGTGCTGGAGCACTGCCAACACTTGCTTGTTAATTTGTTGTACTCGCTTGCTGGACGGCACTTGGAGTTGTATGAAGTTGAAAATAGTGATGGAGAGAATAAACAGCAGGTTGTGAGCCTGATCAAATATGTCCAGTCAAAGCGTGGGAGCATGATGTGGGAAAATGAGGATCCTGCAGTTACTAGAACTGAGCTTCCAAGTGCAGCTCTTCTATCTTCCCTAGTACAGAGCATGGTTGATGCAATCTTTTTTCAAGGAGATTTACGTGAAACTTGGGGCGTCGAGGCACTTAAATGGGCGATGGAGTGCACCTCGAGACACCTTGCATGTCGCTCACACCAGATTTACCGTGCACTTCGACCCACTGTTACCAGTGATACATGCGTATCACTCCTCCGCTGTCTTCACAGATGCCTAGTAAACCCGGTGCCTCCAGTTCTGGGTTTTGTTATGGAAATTCTCTTGACATTGCAAGTCATGGTGGAGAACATGGAACCAGAGAAGTTGATACTTTATCCTCAACTCTTTTGGGGGTGTGTGGCGATGATGCACACAGATTTTGTTCATGTGTACTGTCAGGTACTTGAGCTCTTCTCCCGTATAATTGATCGCTTATCATTTCGAGATAGAACAACAGAAAATGTCCTCCTCTCAAGCATGCCCAGAGATGAGTTTGATGCCTCTGGTAGTGACATGGGAGAGTATCGGCGGATGGATTCCAGGAGTGCCTCTGAAGTTCCCCCATCCATTGGGAATCTGCCAGTTTTTGAAGGGGTTCAGCCTCTCGTGCTAAAAGGACTCATGTCAACTGTTAGTCATGGCGTATCCATTGAGGTCCTCTCACGGATCACTGTGCATTCCTGTGACTCAATTTTTGGTGATGCAGAGACAAGATTGTTGATGCATATCACATGCTTACTCCCATGGCTCTGCTTGCAGCTGAGCAATGATCTAGTGGTAGGTCCTGCTTCTCCGCTCCAACAGCAGTATCAGAAGGCTTGCTCGGTTGCAGCCAACATATCTATCTGGTGTCAAGCAAAATCGTTGGAAGATTTAGCTACAGTATTTATGGCTTACTCCCAGGGTGAGATCAAAAGTGTCGATAACCTCCTTGCCTGTGTGGCACCACTTTTGTGCAACGAGTGGTTTCCAAAGCACTCCGCTCTTGCTTTTGGGCACTTGCTGCGGTTATTGGAGAAGGGGCCAGTAGAGTACCAGCGTGTGTTACTTCTCATGCTGAAGGCATTGCTTCAGCATACTCCCATGGATGCTGCCCAGAGTCCACACATGTATGCAATAGTGTCCCAGTTGGTGGAGAGCACATTGTGTTGGGAGGCACAGAGTGTTCTGGAAGCTCTCTTGCAGAGCTGTAGCTCCTTGACAGGTTCCCATCCACAGGATCCAGGGTTATTGTCCGAGAACGGCCTCGGGAGTGATGATAAACTTTTAGCTCCTCAAATGTCCTTCAAGGCGAGAAGTGGACCTCTTCAATACCCGATGGGGTCCGCATTCGGGGCAGGTTTGAGTATGGCCTCACAAGGGGGATCAACTGAACCAGGTTTGCCACCAAGGGAGGTAGCTTTGAGGAATACACGCTTGATCCTTGGGCGAGTGCTTGATAACTGTGCTCTTGGACGGAGGAGGGATTATAAAAGACTTGTGCCATTTGTTGCTAATTTTAGTAATCCGTAGTGACTCACAATCTGTTAGCAGTCCAGACAGACACCATTCCATAAATATTTGACATGTTAGTTACATGTACAGTGTTGTATATAGTCATTGTAAGAGATGAGTAGTTGTCCAAGCTTGTAATTGCGCAAGAAGTTTAAAACTTTATCAATGCAATTGATTTTGCTTGCTCCAATAAGTTAGAAAGGATCTAGTACTTCCTGTAATCCCCCGCATATATTGTGATGGAATTTGAATTGTCAGTAACACTTCTTATTCTTCTTGAATCACGTACATTCAAGTATATTGGTACAAGAGCACAAATTAGTTGTAGCTCATGAAGAACTCGTCTTTATTACAGTCCATTTGGTTCAACTCTGTTTACAGCGTTTATGTCACTTTAACAATTGTAGTTTGGGGAAAATTAAGGTTTTGGTACGAGCTGGTTCGAGTTCATTATGGATTTTCTCATACAATGGTACGAGTACGGGTATAAGATTCTTCGAACCAAGGAGGTATTGTTCGGACGAGAGAGCATTAAAAAGATAATTCCGTTTATATACACACAAATTGATAATCAAACCTTTTGGAGGCTTGTAAGTATTTCCATGTTGCCCCCGTACATTCCAACCATCTCTCTCGTGATTGTCCGTTTGTCTTGGTATAAGGCTAGTTTAAGACAGAACTAGGCTATTTTCTAGGGAGGGGCCTAACTTTGCCTGGTTACAAGGTGCGTCCATCGTTGGTCAGATAGTCAAAACTGACATACGGATATCACAAATTAGTCTTCCTCATGAAAAAAACTCGATAGCGGTGCAATAGGCGGAAAGAACGGAAGGTAGTTCAGGTGATATTAAGGGTGAACTTTCGCGAATGACCAGTGTATCAGGAGAAAAAGCAAAGAAAACAAGAATAATAATCCAACTACTTTGATATTAGGTTCCAAGACAATGCGTTGGCGTCAAAAGATGCTTATTTTGATTTCACTTGTAGTGAGGAAAGGTTGACTCCCCCCACCACAACCTACTGGTTCGGACACGTGCCGATGTTGCTAGTAAGAATGCAGGTAGAACCATGCTTCGAGTCGTTTCATGCCATAAAAATACTTGAACAAGAAATAGGGAGAAAAGGTCTAAATCACGACACTCCAATATATTGAGCCTGCAGTTGGCAAAGCAGTTCCGAGCAGATGACAATAATACCACCCCGTCCTCACACGGTTTTATACAGATTTTTCAAACTAGCAGATTTGTACAATGACCGGCATGCCATACATTTCCGCGCTTGAATCCTACAGAGTAAGCATTCCCAGGTCTTCTTTTTTATTTGGGTTGACTCAAAATCCAATACTATCTCGTTCTCCACATTACCAAGTCTTAGATGCTGTAACCATCATTCACGGGGAGATTCATGCTTCTTGAACAAAGCATAAGCATCACTATAGATAGCCACCACATTTGAGAAGACGGCAAGAACAATCATGAAAATGGCTAAAATCTTGTCCTTCTTGGTTGCTATGCTGTGATTATCCCTGCAATTAGCAACGTGGAATTGGGGTTGAGTTTTCAACAATTCTTCCAACAAGATAAAGGTACTATCAAATTGAAATATAGAGGTAGCAAGAAAAAGAAGCAGCAAGAAGGATCAAGAACTTATCTACCATAAAATTTGATTATGTCACATGGCAAATAAAACAAAAGCATTATAGTAAATCCAGAAAAACTTCATAAACTCCCTCCCTCATAATAATCGACAAAAACTTCATAACTGAAAAACCCAAAAGTACTGCCATTCTTAGCTGGCAGTGGCATGCTGCATAGGTTGTATCATCATTTCTTAAAGTCACAAACCAGCACACTACAATCCTGAAGTTAGGGACCTCAAACATCCTTTGCCTAATTGAACATGGTGCTGGGAATGAAATGCTCAGCATATGTCTTATCAGAAAGGCCCAGAGAGATCAATTTATAAGGAAACACTATTGAAGGTGCCAACTCAATACTTTCAGTGATTCAGGCAAAGCAAACACTCACCTCAGAGTGATAGCAGCAGGAAAAATGAAGCCAAGGCAAACAGCAGCTGTCGCTCCAGTAAATTGAAAAGCATCCCAGATGCTGGGGATAAAATTTGCACCCGCAAATATTACAGTTATAAGACCAGTTGTGAGCAATGCAAACCTCACGTTATCTGAAACAAGTGGCCTTGCAGAGGGAAAGAGAAGGCCGTCCATGTTCAGTCGCAATGGATAGAAGACTATGGGGAATACAAGCATAAGATGCGCTGCATAGCTAACACGAACGGCATCATTGAGCAAGGAACTGTAAGGAATGCCAAGGTCGGTGTCAAAATTAGCAAGCACGTCATCAAGTGTCCCATCGCCGAAGAGGAGGAACCCAAAGAAGCTAATCATTATATACACAGATGAACACAGAGCAAGTGACGTTCCCACAACTGCCTTTATCTGTGTGGAATCTTCGAGTTCATTGTCAATGCTGTGGACTGCAAAATCGTGAAGAGCATCAAAAATCAAATAACTCGTCTAGCTCTTCAATTCATATTTTAAAAAAAAAAAATCATGCCATTTGCCCATATCTAATCAAACTTCCCAGGTTCAACTTCTTGCAAGTTCATATTTAATATACCAATTCTCATGCAGGGTTAAAACTTACATAAATACTAATTATAAAAAATGGCTTCCAAAGAATGATAACCGATAACACTAAGATTGTCAAAACAACAACATAAAAAAACAAAAATAAGGAAAAATTAAGCATCCACTTTTATTATGCAAACACATGTGCATGTTCAAGATCTTATCTAAAAAAAGAACTGCAAGCATCACCCTGTATAAATGCCAATTCATTTAAACATTTAATTTCATGTTGAAGTTTAAATGACTAATCATACAAATAATGCATTGCCATGAATACATATAGATTTGGAAGTGGGAGCAATTTTCAGTAGCATACCATTGTAATGGCAGATATATGCAGTGACGAGAACAGGAACTACAGTGAAGATCTTCCAGAATGATGCCAAATCAGTTATATCAGGTAGCATTCTGGGCATTGCAACGCCTCCACCAATCAATTTAATGATTGAAATTCCCACAGTGATAACAAGAAACACCACTGCCAGTGCAACAGACAAGGCAGATGTGTATCTCAATGAATCTGCAACCAGCATGAAAAATATTACATCAGTCTTACTAATATGAGGCCAAATATAACAAGAAGGCCATCAAGTTATATCTGTGAAGATAGCTTGTCTAGATATCTGAGATGCAGCATAGAATACATTAGAGCAGTAAAATCAAGATCCTTTCTTGGCCACTCTGAAAGACACACCATAAGATCAAATTACTTCCAAATATGACTAGCACAATTATATATCCTAACAGGCGAGATCTTCCAAACCAATCGGTAGATAATTTGAAGTAGACTACCCATACACGCGCACAGAACAAAAATGATTGTTTCAATTCCATTTACAAGTAACAAACAATAAGATCAGACCAGAGCAAAAGGATACAAGATGCCCCAACAAAATGATAGAAGCTGCAACACTTACCTATTCGCTTAAAGCATGCCAACGGAGCAAATATTCCTAGTGTTGTGACAAGAAGAACCAAAGTACGGCCATTCCACCAGTGTCCTCCAAACCACCCTTCAAGAACACCAGCATGGTGAACGCCGCTGGAAGATGTTCCGGAGAGCACGTCCCCTTCAGATAATGTCCAAACGTCAGAACATGGTGATACCATACGACATCACAGCCGGAGTCTAAGAAACATCATTGACAATACTCAACGAAATTATATGGTCGTTCCAAAATATCCTAAAATGATCGAATTCATACCGATGATGATCATGTACACAATGAGCACACCGATGTTGTTGACCATGACGCATATCTGCAGCAGAATCCTCCCGAACTTGCCGAAAGCATCCCCCATCAGACTACTATACGACATACACTTGCCCGCCCTGCTAAACCGGAGCAACAATTCAATGGACGCATTGGTCAAGAAAGCCATGAAGACGATCGTAGCGATCCCCAGGCCGAGACCCAGGACTTTCATGGTCGCCGGCAGCGCCATGATTCCGGCGCCGACGATGGTCGTGGCCAGATTGAAGACCGCCCCGGTGAAGGAAGCCCCGTTGAACTCATCGAAGCTCTCGTCCTCGTCTTTCCTCGTGGGCAACAGCGGCGCCTTCTCGTCCGCGACCGCCTTGCTCCTCCGCGACTTCCCCTCCTTCTTCGGCGCGATGTCTCCGATCGTCATCTTCCGGTTATCTTCTTCCGAATTCCGACTTCAACTAGAGTCTCTGGTGCCTAATTCATGAACCCCAAAAAGGGTCAGCTTCAAAAGTTCGACAGCATCGAAATTCACACTAAAAATTTCAACTTAGAAGCAAAGACGAACAGACCCGCAACAACCAAACAGCTTCGAGGTCAAGACAATCGCGGACTGCAGCAGCGGACGGGGAATCCCCAAGTGTCCACCTTTCCGCTGCGAATCTCGAATCCGCGGTCCCGGAGCGGCGACGAGCGACGGGATCCCAAGCGATTCCGGTTTTCAACGAAGAAAAGCCCTCCGGAAATGGGCGCGGGAGCGGGAGCAGGGGAGACGTCGACGGCGGCGATCGGTGCACCTCCGATTGGTCGCGGCGGAAGATCGGAACGGCGAAATTCGCCGGAACCCAGCTGCTGGAATGGAAGAAGGAGGCGAGATTTGGAATCAAGATCGTTGCTTTGTTCCGATAATGGAGGGCTCGTGGTGGGATTTTATAGAGGAATCGCGCAGAGACGGAGAGAGAGAGAGAGAGTGATGAGGACGCAATCGAAGAAGAAGACGAAGAAGAAGAAGACGGTCGGTGGCGGACAAGGGATTCCTACGAATGGACTGCCATCCAGGGAAAACAATAATATATTAAAAATTACTAATTTTTCTTCATTTGAACATTTAATAATAATATTCAGGATTTTTTCTTTTTAGTAAAGATTTGATGAATATAGAAAATAGGTGCGACTGTAGAAACGTGAGGCATTCATTCCTCCGGAGTTTTACTGTTTCGGGCAATTTCGACAGTCGTCCACTAGCGTCTAACTCACTATTCCAATCTTGTCGGTAATCAATTATTCATGTCCCCACTTTGAGCTGAATAAATTTAAATATTCGAGGATTTAATTAGCGAGTCGTGGTTGGCGATGTGAATTAGAGGAAAGCTTCCCGGCAGATTTATGAATAGGGCTTTCGAAGTGAAATTATTTCTCGATTGTATCCCTCAGAATAGATCCCATCTTAAAGTAAGATCCTAAAGTGAGCCACTCAATTTCAAAACATGGTTTGCCGAACAACTTAGATCTTCGTTGGTCGGTGAGCACGTGCATCTCGCTCTACATTTTACAAGTCACGGCTGGCCGGTGAGCTGCAGGGTGACTTGAGATTATTTCGCCCATTTGCTAGACTTATTTAAAAAAAAAAAAAAACAGACCGCCGGTTCAAATTTTAATTTGAAAGTTTTCTTCTTTATTGAAAAAATAAGAAGAAGAAGAAGATATTTCCTTCCTAATTAGTACATCTTTGGGAAGGGCCCGTTTGTTGGAGAGCGAGAGGGCATGTGAATCGAAATTCATGTGCTACTTCTTAAGCCAGGCCAGCTTTTGTTTGTTTCCTTTTCCTTTTCGTATTGTCTTTTCTGTATTAATGGTTGAATTTAAAAGTAGTGTCACGAGCCCATATTCATATCTTTTTCAGCAAAAAAGTGTTAAAAAGACAATTATTTAATGATGACATTGAGAAAAGAAATTTCCGGCACGGTTCCCTGTGCATCATTAAAGTCCTCGCTGGCCATTATTATTGTTAAGGCTCGGAGCAAGTTGTCTTAATAATCGATCCACTTGATTAAGTGCTTGAATAAGATGCATCAATTGACCCGCCATAGGTGAGTAGGGTCGAATTTAAATCAGATCATAAAAGATCCGTCTAGACCTATGAAATCTATTGTGTTTCGTATTTCACGCTATGTAAATCTAATGATATATCTGACTCGGCCCATATTACTAAAACACTTACATATTTAACTAAATTTACGAAAATTCATAAATATCATAGTAATTAAATTTAATTAAATATTAAACTATGTTTTTATCTAATAACTTAAATGTTTAGAACGGTTAGCAAGTGGTCTCATAAAATTCCATATAATATCATAGCAGGAGGTTTTGAGTTTAAATCATTTTATGTCTCATTTGCCTTCTTAATTAAATATTTCCACGCCTCCAATTAAATATTTACTTGCTTAGTACTAGGCCAAAAAAAGACTAGATTAAGCATGTGAGGGAATGTTAAAGTACCCCAATTAAATATTTCTACACCCCTAATTAAATATTTTCAAGCTTAGTATTAAGCCAAAAAAGACTCAATTAAGCGTGAGGGGGAATATTATAATAATTAAATATTAAATCATATATTTATTTAACAGCTTAACATTTTAGAATAGTTAGCAAGTGATCCTACAAAATCTCACAATAACCAAACTGAGGTGAGGGTGTGAAATGAGCAAGCATGAGAACGAAAGAGATTGGAAATGATATGTCCAGTCCCAACCTACGAATTAAGACATATTGATTCTAACTTAGCGTAAGCTCTATTGCACAAGCTTAATCTGACTTTGTAAACAAGAGGAAATCGTCAAAAAAAAAAAAAAATCTTTGCAGAGTTAGTTAAATTTTAATTGAATTGGTCACTAGCTGACAATTTTATAATAATATAGCACAGCAAAAGTTCATAAATTCAAATGTGGAATGGGATAGGAAACGACCACGTGAATCTTGAATTCCGGGACTAGGAATTTTTCCGGACCAATCCCGCGTTGGACGGCTGCCAACGTGGAAAGCCCAGCCCGTCTTGATTAGCAAAAATACAAAAACCATTATTTATTTTCGGTTTTTCTACTTTACTGTTCCTAGTCAACGTCAACGTCAGAGCGCAAGAAAAGAAAAATCAACGGAGCCGTAGGGAAAGAAAAATCTCATCGGCTACGATTCTGCACTGCGAAGCACCAGATATCTCCACGTGGTCCCCCTCCCTTGTCCCTTCCCTCCTTTTTTTTTTTAATCGCTCATTTTTCATTTCGAGAAATTTCTCAACACGTCCCCTAATTATTTTTCAAAATATTTTTTCATTCGTAAAAAAAATTATCAATAAAAAATTATCAATGAAATTTCTACTTTTGTGAACGATGAAAATATATTTTATTCCTTTATTTCAATTATTTTTTTGGGAAATATTTCATAAAGTATTCATTCTTTGCAAAAATAAACATATCCATAATCTGGGTAATAACTCTTATCCATCACCATTAATATGAATAATCAGGCAATGCAGATAGAAATGATTATGTGGAGAGAGATTACACGAATTTTAAACAGTATAAAATCCTTTCGCTTTTCCTTTCATTTTTTATTTATATTTTTCATGATTCGTTGAAGGGCAAAGGCCACACATAATCAAGCATCTACAGACCTCCATTAGCAGCCACATACTTCGACACGAAATAATAAAAAAGAAACGAAGCTTACAAATAATCAAACGTCTACAAACCTCCATCAGTAAACACCTACTTTGTCACTAAATAATAAAAAAGAAACGATGTCTCTTTGTGGTAATAGACTCGTTAATCAATTGAAAAGTTCGTGGGTCCATATAATCGCCAATGGCATTTCCCTCCATATAGATGCACAAAAATTCGATACTCTTCCGAGCATGTTCAAAGAATTGCCATTTTAAAAGGAAAAGAGTGTTCTATCCTACTCGGCCCTCACTCAATGTTTGGAAACAATTACACAAAAAATTCACTTTCTTTTCATCTACTTAGAGATCTAGAATTCACTTTCACTTATAAATGTCTTGTGTTTAGAAGCAAGTTCAATCCTAAGAATAAATTCGATAATTCAATTGTTTAAAAGTAGAGCTATAAAGAATTTCTCCATGAAATCCATACTCATTGTTTGAGCTCTTAGATCATGCGACTCTCCAATGAAATCATCCGAAAACCTAACACATGGCAAATCCTAATCACTGCCACTTGGACAAATCCATGTGCATTTTGGCAGGATCATGTGCAAAAGCTAACCTCAGCAATGCCAAAATCTCAAGCATACGGACCATCTACTTCCCACCGCACAAAGGCCTCAACACCTTTCTCTTTATCGTCTTGTTCCCTCGTCAATCAATGCGCGTCTCGTTCGCTAATGAGCATTCATTACCAATTTAATTAATATAACCTCGCTAATCAAAACGATCTTCTCCTCTCCCCACACACACACATACACATATCATTATCAAATTCGTGGCTGCGGTCGCGCCACGTTTCACTGGCTCGATCCGAGCGAAGCCAATCAACTAATTGTCTATTAGGAAAGAAGGCCCCTTCGGCCTCCCATCGGCCAATTTAAGGAAAAAGTCATATGAACGACCTCGATTTCTCCCCCAACTTGTTTATGTTAATTAAAAGGAAAAAGTCTAATTGCTCCGGAACACGGTGCGAATGAAATTAAAAATTTTGAATTTTAAAGTCTTGCGGGCCGGAATTCCGGGCCGCAACACCACATATTTGCTCGTCCTATCAGAGACGGATTCGTGGGTCGAAGATGTCGGAATCGCGTGGGCCCGCGGAGTTTGGCGAGGTTTCGCCATCGAGGGGACGCGGCATCACGCTCGAGCGAGTTCGACGTTCCGAGAATGCAAAGCTGGGTGGCATCGAGAGTGGATGATGATAGCGAAAGAGCATGGTGTGCAGACCACAAGCGTTTGTGGCGACAAGTTGCCGTCCGCAACTTTTCGCCAACATGCTACAGATCCGTAGGCAGCCGTGAAAAAATGACTTGGACTCGGCAGTTGTTTGTTGGCGTCCAAGTGTCGGCGTTTCATTGCCGGCGCCGCTGCCGCCTCTGAACATGGAAATGAGCAAGAGAAGATGATGCTGCAAGTCACAACCGACGAGGAGGGCCTCCTCTGGGGTTCGACTGCTGTTTGCTCTCGGTCTCGGGAAGGCTATGCCCCGAGCCTGAGTCGCTGGATATGTGCATGGGCACGGGCATATCACAAATCGCGTTTAGATAAGAAACTTGGCTGATGGAAAGCTACTCGGGAGTTGCGATGCATCATTTGTCAAATCTCCAAACTTTTTAGGATAATATCACTTTGTCTCATCAGGAAAGAATTAATGTAGTACAAAGAAAGTGAAAACATGGAGGGTTCTTTCCTCCTGCAATCGAGATGTTCCGCGACTTACAAACCTGAATCCTGCATTTTGCAACCCCTTCCCATCCGGTTTTCAAGTTTCATCTGTGAGAATCTTGAAATAAATCTTATCTTTGAGGATGGTCACTCTCGAACCTTGCTGTCATTCGACAACCAGGCATCCCGAGAGTTCTCTAGTTAGCAGTAATTGCTGTCATGGAGGCCATTCACAGAGGGACCCCAAATCAAGGTTTCTTGGGACGACTTCAGTTTAGGGCCAAATTCTGTTATCTGTGCTAAAGGGATGCAGTTATGCCACACCGCCTTTTTTTGTCCTCTGAGCCTGGATCGAGAATATGGAATCTCGTTCAATTGTCAGAATGAATCTGTGAGCTAATCTTAAAAATATTCAGATGCTTCCCTGTACCAACATGCAGTACAATTTGCCAATGGCATTCTCCTTTCCCTATTCACGACTTGACTTTTTCCTCTTCTTGTTCTGAGGAATCTGATAATAATTCCAAACTATGAGTAGACATTCGTTCTCAATTCTTCCTCAGATTCGTTTTCTTCTATCTCCTCATCAATAAGGAAATTGGCAACAGGCACATAACCAGATCCCCTCATTTCATTGATGAGCAGATCAAGCTTCCAGTAAATTTCTCTCGATCTTGGATGAGCCCTCTCTCCCACAAGAAATGCGTGCACCTCATCTTTCACCTCAATCCAGCTACATCCCGGCTCCTTCCTTAACTTTTTATTCTTCATTACTTTCCTCATCTCTGAAACTTCCTTCCACATTCCTGCATTGGCATATATATTTGATAGGAGGATATATGCAGAAGAATCTTCTGGTTCCAATCGCAGAAGAGAATTTGCTGCCACTTCTGCTATTTCCACATTACCCTGGTCACAGCAAGCGCTAAGTAGACTTCTCCAAATAACAGCATCTGCTTCAAAAGGCATATCGTATATAAGCTTTAGAGCATCATCAACTCGGCCTGACCTCCCTAGAATATCCACCATACACGAGTAATGCTCTAACTGGGGATTCAAACCATATGCAGGTTGCATAGAGTGAAAATACTGTAATCCTTCTTCAGCAAGGCCCATGTGTGCGCAAGCTCGAAGAACTGACACAAAAGTAGCATGGTTCGGCTTCACGTTTTCGAGTTGCATCCTCTCAAAAACTTTAAGGGCCTCTTCACCGAGCCCATGATGTGCGAAGCCACAGATCATTGCATTCCATGTCACAAAGTCTCTCTTAGGTGCTTTCTCAAACATCAACTGGGAATCTTTCAAATTTCCACACTTTGAGTACATGTCAACAAGGGTGCTGCAGATGTAAACATCTGCTTGCAGCTCTAATTTCAAAATTTGGGCATGGATTTGCTTCCCTAGACCGACAGTAGCAAGATTAGCACAAGTGTCAAGAACTGTTGCATAAGTGAAGCTATCGGGCTCTACGCCAATCTCCAACATCCAAGAGAAATATCTCTGAGCATCCTCACTCTGCTTTTGCATTACGAACCCAGAGATGAGTGCATTCCAAGAAACCATCGTTTGTTCTTCCGTTCTAAAATGGATCTTCTCTGCCTCTTCTATCATCCCACATTTACTGTACATGTCAACCAATGCACTCCCTACAAAACAGTTCAACCCCATTCCAGATTTGATTACTCTATTATGAATCTCCATGCCACAACTAAGAGCTTGATTACCTGCACAAGATTTCAAGACACTTCCATATGTGAATTCGTCAGGTTCCATCCTTGATCGAAGCATTGAAGCAAATAGCAAGAGTGTTTCCTTCACATTATCGTTCTGCTCATGTGCTGCAATGATCGCATTCCATGAGACGGCATCTCTAATGGTCATTTCATAAAAAACGCAGCATGCTTCCGATAAAGCTCTACATTTTCCATACATATCCAACAGGGCATTTGCAACGCATATATTGTTATTCAAGGTGCTCTTAATTGTTAGTGAATGAATTTGAAGCCCCTCAAAAAGCCCTTTAATTATGGCACATGCACTTAAGGCACCCGACAAACTTATTTCATCAAAACCTTGACCAGACTTCTGCAAATTTCTAAATAGATGCAAAGCTTCAAATCCTTGACCACTTCGAGCATACCCAACAATAATGGCATTATATGACTGCAAACTATGATCTGGCATAGAGTTAAACAACTTTCTAGCAAGTTCCATTTTGTCACATTTTGCATACATGTCCAAGGTGGCCGTCGCTACTATGATATCAGCTCCAAAGTCACTCTTCAATGAATGACCATGTAACTGAGTGCCAATTCCTAATGCTGACAACCCTGCACACGACCTGAAGACACTCGCATAAGTGGATTGGCTCACTCCACATCCGGCTCTCAGCATTTCCCTGTATATCTCTAAACCCTCAATCAATTTATTGTTTTGGATGCAACCGGCAATTACAGCACTCCATGAAACCCAATTCCTCTCTGGCATTTCCGCAAAGAGCTGAAGCGATCTATCTAACTTCTTACACTTGGCATACATGTCAACTAAAGCACTCGCGGCGACTACATCCTCATGAACTCCCATCCTCACTGCAAGCCCATGGATCTGAATTCCCAAGTTCAGATCTTCTAAGCATGAGCAAGCTTTCGAAACCACGGCCAAAGTAGTGTAATCGAGCCCCACTTCCACCCCTCTCATCTCCATGAAAACACCAACTGCTTGCCAATTGTCACCATTCTGTAGAAAACCGGATACCAAAGAATTCCACGAGACGACATCCTTTTCGGGCATCAACTGAAAAAGCGCCTCCGCGGCCGCCATGTTCCCACTCCCCGCATACCCAAATATCAACGCGTTCCATGAAAAGGTGTCCCGAAGCGGCATTCTGTTGAACACCTTGAGCGCGTGGTCCAAGCTCGAACATTTGACGTACATCTGGATCAAACAGTTCGTGACGAACACCGTCGGCGAAAACCCAGTCACGATCATGCGCGCGTGAGCCTGTTTTCCGGGCACCAGGGCCCTCTGGCTCGAGCAGTCCTGGAAAAGATGCGAGAACGTCTTCCTCCGAAAGGAGGACGACCTCGGAGCTTCCGCGACCGTCGAGCATCTCGAGACTCGCACGGCGCCGAGCGAGAGCCGCGAGAAGAGCGCGAGAATGGACGGTGCGGTGACGCGAAGGCGAGGGGAGGAGGAGGAGGAGGAGGAGAAGCGAAGGGCCATCAACGATGGCGCTCATGCTTTGGCGGGTTCTCTTCCCTTTTCTTCTCGGTTGGCAAGCATTTGAAAATTGGTTGAGACTTCCGGGCCAGTGTCCAGTCGATCAGGCCTGGGAAACTGCATCACGGGCCGGGGCCACGGCCCGAGTTTCGGCCCGCTAGCGCTTCCACGATCGTGTAGCGTCTTCCATAGAACCGATGCTTCTCCAGCATCGGCTCGGCACCTCCTCTGGAGTTCTCCTCGCTCGATTCTTCTTCTTTCTTCTTTGGTTTCATCGAATCTTGTTCGTTTCTTATTTGGGAAGCAGCATAGTCGTGGAGCTTCCCATGGAAGCTGCGGCAGAAGCTGGTGCAACTGGAATAAAAAGTGTCGTGCCAGAGGAGGTTAAACGGACGAATTCTGATCAGGTGAGGCTACATTGCATCGCCGGTTTTCATCCTGATCGACCCGTTTAGCAAGTTTAAGTTTTTTTCCTCCATCAGCAGTCTTTATAGGCGACGGTATATCGGCCCGAACTAGAAGTAGAAAAGATGAACCGGTAATAATTCGGCGTGTGTTTTGGGTGCTTTTGAGTGGCAGGATGCAGGGGAAGACCATCCCAGTGAGTACAGAGTCGTGTACGTCTTAGGTAAATCCTCCAACTTCTTGCGCTTACTCTTCATGATGTTCGCTCTTCGCGCCACTTGTGCATGCGAAGGATGGTACCCTGCGTGTGGCGGTGCGTATCGTTTTGTGGGTTCTTCCCGATGGAGCGTGTCCAAATGGTTTGTTGCTTCGATCGATCGTGAAGCGTCGGTGATGGATGCGGCGATCGAACATGGGAGAAGGATGTGGGTGGACAGACATCGATTTGAATTTTTTGTGTAGCTCTTATGATAATCGCTTGGCCTCGAGACAGATCGGGCGACCCGCGAATCGACTGTGATGCCAGTTGACTGTGTCAAACCATCAGGTTTCAAACTTAATTTGGATGTCACATAGCTAGGCCGATGGTGATGTATTATCAGAACCATCTCGGTTTGGTGTTTGGCTAATTGCAATCGGGTCAAAAGCTAAAAAGAAGCAAGTGAACGAAAGGTTAATGAGAAAGAGAATCTTCTTTATATAAAGGAAACCGACTTCGATTTTTGAATAATCCAAGTCACTTTTGCTTTTATTTTAGCAAAAGATAAGAGCACCATGAACTTTATTCTTCGCAAATCTTTTTGGTCTGAAGACTATATGCTACACAGCATCAATTCATTGAGGGTGACGAATTTGTTCATCAGCGGACGGTGCAATTCACAGGAGTGGCTGAAATTTGCGGAAAAGCTCGACACTACTTGAATTCCTATAGGATATTGTCTAATGTTCCTTGTATCTTCCATTAAGTTTGCGTGGATTATGACAATAGGGATTTGGCAGGTGGTCCTGGAAGTGGGAAGAGCACGCAGTGTTCCAAGATTTCTTCAGAGTTCGGGTTTAGCCACTTGAGCGCCGGGGATCTTCTGCAAAAAGAAGTCGAATCTGGTTCCGAAGAAGGGTAATTTTTGATATTTTTGAACTTTCTAATTCCCAAAAACCAAAAAAAACTAAATAACTTGTGCCTGCTGTAGAATCGATTTCTTTGTTTCTAATCTGACAATTTCATAAGGAAGGCGTTTTTTTAACCCTCCGAGGATGGCTTCGCTGTAACTTGCTTTTGACTTAACAGGAAGATGATCCGGGACTTGAAGAAAGAAGGAAAGCTGGTTCCCTCGGAAATAGTCGTAAGGCTTCTGCAGCAGGCGATGCGCAGAAGCGAAAGCAAGAAGTTCCTCATCGACGGTTTCCCACGTAACGAAGAAAATCTTGCTGCGGCCGAGAACATTGTGCGCTATTAGTTCTGTTTCTATATCGTTTACGACTCTTCAATGATTTTTCATTACTTCACTATCTATTACTTCGGTCATTTCTTCATAATAATTTTCCATGCAGATGAAAATCGAGCCCGATGCCGTACTGTTCTTCGATTGCTCAGAGCAGGAAGCAACGAGGCGCCTTCTAAGCAGGAATCAGGTGGCAATGCTTTGCTAATTTTCATTACTTAGGACAAATTGTGAAGTTAATGAGTTTCTCTGAGTGCTAAATTTGCAACCATGAAGGGGAGAGCTGATGACAATGCCGAGACCATTCGGAACCGTCTCAAAGTTTACTCCGAATCGACTGTCCCCGTGATCAATTATTATAATTCAAAGGGCAAAGTTCGAAAGGTAGGTGATGATTTTTGGCTTTTGCGTTTGTCTTCTTGTATGAACGAGCATCGGTCATCAATGGCTGACTCGGCTTTTTCCCGTCTGGTCATCCTTTCGGTGGCTTAGATTGATGCTGAGAGGCCGATCGAAGAGGTACACCAGTCTGTAAAGGAGGTCCTGTCTGGTGTTGAAGGTAAGGGACGGTGAAAGAGGAATTCCACGGTTGTACACTATTGAAATTAGCGTGCTTGAGCTGTAAAGGTATAGCGCGCTCCGAATCCTTGCGTGTAAGTTCTGCTTATGCATGTGTACGGATTTTATGTAGCTTAAGAAGTAAGATATTTTCTCCAGCTTTCGAACCATGTACTAGAGGTGTAGTCGACGCCTTTTTCTACTCGTTCTGTCAAGTTGATCGATCTTCTTCAGTCTTTTTTTCAGTCAGTCGGTGTGGTGAACTCTATGCTTACTACTCCGTATTGTTAGATTTTGTCTTAAGAATTGTTAAGCATTTGGCTTGGCTTAGAAGCCAAACCCAAAGGTGAATTTGTGTATACTCTTGAAATGATAAAAAGTTATTTATTTTTCAGGTAAATTCTTGAAACCTACGGTGATTTGTAACGCAAAGCAATTATAACATGAAATACTATCTTTGTATGATGGGCTTATGTAATCCTGAAAAGTGGAGCTTCATTTGTCCCAATCATAATGCAGTCATATATCTCAATAACATATTTTATCGTCACAAAAATCACTCGTGTTTAAGAAAACAATCATGGAAAAAGGACTGGACTAAGATGTAAGTAAGTTTTATGGACTAAAGCTCTTGTAAATAGAGATGATCATTGGTTAGGCTGAACTTGTTATTCATATTTGTTCATTAAAAAAAAAAAAGTATGTCTAAATCTTCAAGCCAACATGATCTGTAACGATACTATCATCCAAGCATACTCATAAGTGCTCTTTAAGTGCAAGATTCTTGTAAGATTCAGGCGGGCCCATGAATTGTCCTATTTATGAAAATGTTTTCAAGCAATGTTTAAATGTTAAAAGTATCTTATTGGATTATTGTTGTTAAGTTACTTGATATCACTCTAACGACATGCCATTAGCAATCAATGAATGTCAGAAAAAAGGCTTTTACTAGAAAAGATCTAGGTGATATTAGAAGATAAGCTCCCGTGCAAATGAATACTCGGAGACATGACGATGAGAAGATCCGGTTAATCCGGATAGATCCGGCCCAACCTCGACGCCCGTGACCTTTCCCCGACCCGGCCCGGATCCGAAAACGTGTCCTGCCCCTCCCCTGCCTATCCTGCCTCCCTCCACACGAGAACACTTCCTGAACCAGAAGAACATCAATGGCCGGATCGCTGACGAACGAGAGGAGTCCGTCAATGGCCGCCGCCTCGTGATCATCTCCGCCTCGTGATCATCTCGTGGCCATCCGTCCAGAGGGCATTCCGGGGAGCGGGTTCTGATCAGCCGATTTCCCCCGCCCGATGGCGCGCCCGCCTGAAGATCCCGAAACCCTAGAACCCGGCTTCCTCTTCGAGTGGTACATCAACCCCGCCTTCCCCTCGCCCTTCTACGTCGCCCGAGGCTCCGGCGTCGCCCCCGCCGCGCTCTCCCCGGCCTGCGATTCCGATTCCGATTCGGGATCCGACGGTTCCGGCTCGGCCCGCGGTGCTGAAGACGCCGTCGGGGTCGGACCCGGAGCCGCCGCTGGTGCTGGTGCGGAATCGGGGCCGAGGATCGATTCGGATCGGCGGGAATCGGTCCCCGAATTCGCCCGACGCGCCGCGGCTGACGAGGCGGATCCGCGGCGCGCGGGATTGCGAGTGGTGAGCATCGATTCGGATTCGGATTCGGAGTATCTGGAATCCGAGAACGTGGTCTCGTTGGACTTGGAATCGCAGAGGAATCTGGCCGAGGAGCTCGAGTGGGAGGAGGTGAGCGAGCAAGCGCACGATCGGGACGAAGAAGAGGTGACGGTCTCGTCGGATAATTTTACCGAGGAGTTAGAAGGAGGAGAAGAAGATGATAATGATTCCATCGCGCGTCATCTGGAGTGGGAGTTTCTCCTCGCCGTGAACAATGTGCAAAATATCCCAACTTGGGACTATGGTTCTCATGTTGCTCCTCCTGATGATTTCTTTTACGCCGCTGAGTTTGACATTTTGTTGGACCAGTTCGCTGAAAACGAAGTCGCAATTAGGGGAAGTCCACCGGCTGCGAAAGCAGCGGTCAAGGATTTGCCTCTGATTATTCTGAGTGAATCGGATGTGCAGTTGAGTGGTGGAGTTTGTGCGGTTTGTAAGGACGAGGTATCGGTTGGGGATGGGGTGAGGAAGTTGCCTTGTTCCCATTACTATCATGGAGATTGTATCTTGCCATGGTTGGCCATTCGAAACTCATGTCCAATTTGTCGATATGAGTTGCCCACAGATGATTTGGAGTACGAAAGAAGTAAAGGCCAGAGCAGCGGAGGAAGGGTCACGTGGGATTCGCAGGTCAGTGAGGATTTCGAACTGTTTGCATGAGATTGTCTGTGGTGCAATGTAAATAGTGTTCCTTTGGCTTACAATGTGTAAGATGGTTGAATGGCCGGCGATAATAGATATGTTTGGCCATTTTGTTTTTGTACATACAATGATTTATACAGGAAATGTACATATGCTACATCAGGAGTGTCACCTTGGCATGGTGAAACAATTATTGTAGGGTTTGTTAGTCTTATTTTATAGTTGGTGAAAGATTCGCTCTGTTCAAGAATCAGTTGCTTATCACCATAAGTTATTGTAAATTTTTGACTCGCTACTCTCTATGAGAAGGATATGATAGAGCTTCAGCTTTAGTTGGTGTAGTTTGCGCTTGATTTTGGGTGATATCAGGAAATTATGCTTTCCTCCATGCTTTCTTGGAGATGTCGAGAATAATGGATCAAACAATGCTCTTCATCTCTTTGGGCTCCAGAAAAAGTAGTTTATGTTTGGCACTACATATACTCGTGAAAAGAGAACTTTTGCAGAATTCGTCAAGCATTTACCATGAAGGAAGCTAATAATGGTCTGGCTACTAGTTGCTATTTGATTGTTGTAGGAGAAGTTTAGTTTCAGTGTTTCTTTTCATGAATTGCTTATTTTATTTGGGAGGATGTTGAGCAATAGACTGTTAGTGAATGGTCTGTTTCACTTTTTATAGGAGATTATTATATGTTTGTGGTGGGTTTTTTTGGTAATTATGTAATTAAAAATGACTTTTAACATAGAAATGATGCAATTATCTGCTCTATTTCTTCTGCTTGAGTGATGATGAGGATATGAAATGAAATGTGCCTGTTACTGTTAGCATCCTTTTTGTGGATTCTCAAATTTCGAAGCCAATCTGCATTCATAAAATATATTGACATGATTCCCGGGAGAACCATTTGGTTTAGATCCCTGGAGATATGTCACATTGAACATGAGATAGTATCAGAAAGTTTAATTCCTTTCATCCACATTGAGGTGGAAGATCTGGAAACTTCAAGTGTTTAACCTTTGAATCATCCTTTCACAATTTAAATTCCTTGTTATTTTGGAGCAAGTGATTTTTTACTTTTATGGCTACTGGATAAACCCAATTCTTGGGAAGATCAGCTCCATTTACTTTGATTATTAGAAAGTCAGAGAGTTGGAAGCTGATGAGCATATTGTAATATCTAGTGGTTGGTCATATTTAATTGTTTGAGTGTGTTCTAAATACTGAACAAAATCTGCACACAACTTATGAAAAATCAGCTCTGTTTTCTTTTTTATCATCATTAGAAATTGAGAGAGTTGGAAACTGATGAGCTTATCCATTGTGAAGTTATGGCAGCCTATTAAAGCTAATTCAGTGTTTAGTCACATGAAGTGATCTTTGCAGTTTGAGTGACTTATAGTGTCATGTGAGGCTCGCATAAATGAAGTGCAGTTCGAATGATTTTTTAGACAGTCTTTTGGTAACTGATGCTTTTTTCTTTGTTAGGAAGAAACAGATAGATAGGTTGCGCGCGCTTGCTTCTGCCTGTCTACATTTTTTATTTGATCAAGAAAGTCTGGAGGCAAATAAAGTAAAACTCAGATAAACTGCACATGTTCTCTTGAATGCCAGACATATAATGTGACTCTTATGGCGATATCATTTTGGTGGGCATCGATATGGTATGCTTTAACTTATGCTTCTGCAAGTATATGGTGGGTAAAGTGCTGTCGAGTGTTCATGGTGGCTAATCCTCACTTGTGCCTACCTGTTCTGAACATGCATTAGCACTCTCCAGGATGTTTCTTTGGAGACATTAACAAAAGATTCATGCTGGGTTCAGACACGTAGGAGCTGATTTCTAGTACTTTCAGTTGCATGGACTTTTTCTTTCCCACTTGCTCAATGACTGCCCAGGATCAAATACATCAAATCAAACTGAGAAGTGAACGGTGACTCAGAGAGAGATTTCCCGAAGGAATTTGGAGAATCTTTTGGCCATGGGATGTTGCCAATGCTTCGAATTCAGTTTAGAGTTCTCTAGAATAGTAAACCTGTCAAAATGAGTTGTAGACTTATCTCTTTAACTCATATTTGATGGACTGAATCATTATATGGAATCGTTATGTTTAGTAAATAGGTTATAAATGAATTTAATATTTTCACCTATTATAAATATTGATTGTGTATTCATGACAAGCCACTGATAACCAACTCATAAGGGGACATCTAAGCTCGATGTCCCATACACTTGCCACTTTATCGTTGATAGCTAAAATGTTTTATAGCGATGAGGATAGAGCGGGAGAAGGATCCTCTACCCCGATCGGTGCCTTTAATGGTAACTCAATAAATTTCGATCACTTATATATTACGTGAGACCTTGGGTTCATGCATTTGAGAAATTGTCTACTTTAGCCTGATCTCATAGTTTTGTCATTTAACATGTAAGTACTTTTCTAGAAGGTCGCTTGGACTAATAGTGCTCTCAATTTAGCATGATCAGTATTGGAGATGTTGAACGACATCATTACTTCAAAAGGTGCATCTTGGTCTCATATATATTTCAGGATTATTCTACCCCTATTATTGTTATATTGTTCGATTTATTATTGTCCACTTCATCATCTTAAAAGTCTACCAAGAGTTGCACCTTGCTTGGCCCAATGGTCACTCTACGCCCTCGTTAGATTGGGTTGCGACAAGCTCATTTCCTGATTCATCCTCAAATCACTCACTTATTGGAAGGGGTCATATTCTGGTACCGAATTGTGACATTTTCGAATTAACTTACCTTCCCACGAGGTCATCTACATTGGTACTTCTCTCTAAAGCAAACTTTATAATGGAGATCTAATGCTAAACAACATTTTTACATCAAAAGATGTCTATTGTAAGTTATCTCAATTTCACATATATAATCCACGAATGCTTTCCCCCTATTCGGTGTGTTACTCAATTTATTTTCCCCTTTCTCCATCATAGGAACCTACTTAAATCGATACCTTATCCAAACACTCCTACTTCGATGATCACTCTCTCGCTCTTGTTGGACTAGATTGTCCAAAGTTAGATATTATATATGCAAAACGAAATTGACATGGCTTCCAAGGTATCGATTGTACATAAAAAAGCTAGAAAGCTTTTCTTACAAATAGGAAAACTACAAAGTTTCAATCAATGCATTGAAAACTATAAAGTTTTCCAATAAGTTGCTTTTAAACGAAACTAGATGGAGACTAGCTCGTTGCGCAAAATTATAATGCTTGACAAATCATCAAAGCATCGTTCGGGAAAATTTCAACAAATTATATAAATTATAGTATGAAAAAGTCAGCAACTTTTATATTATTTTGCCAAATTATAGCCCAATAAATAGAATGTTATATTGACAAATGCTATATATCGAGGTAGAGTGGATGTCTCAATAGCAACGTTCTTACTAATTGTCTTCATTGGACCTCCGAGATGTTGAAGAAAAAAGTTGGAAAAGGAAAAATCAAAGAGTAAGAAAGAAAAAAGCAACCAAAGATGTTGATATGGATTTTTAGGGAAAATTTTTAATAACAATAATCAAATATGAGCTTGAAGTGGACCCGTGTCAAATAAGGACCTAAAATGGTCATATTTATTTCAAATAAAGGTCTATAATAGTTATGGTTGTTTCAAATAAGAGTTTATAATGGCCATTTATTATTTTAAATAAGAATTTAACCTCTTTGATCCTTATTTGTCCCCTTCTGACGAGGGCCAACAGTTGCTGATGAGGGCTAGGGCATCCTCATTAGCCGCTACAAAGGGCTGGCCAAAGCCTGCAAGCCCTTATTAGTCACGGGTGTCGGTGATGTTGTCCCTTGCCTAAATATGGTGAGGGCCTACCTCATCAATGGTAGTGATTGGACGAGGGTGACCCTCGCCCAATCCTCTTCAGCCGGCTACTACCCAAAAAGAAAGAAAAATTGGAAAAAAGAAAAAAAAACAGAAATGATTAAAATGCTTTTCACTTGTTGAAAAGTCAATGCTTTATCTGAAACGAAGATAGTCACTTTAGTTCTTATTTAACAAAATGATAATATTTAAGAAAATGAAGACATGTTATGATTTGGAATTTTCTCAAATTTTTATATCAATTGAGGAAAGGAAAAACCCTTCTCTTTTCCCTCTCTCTTTTAATTCCAAAGGGGGGACGGGACGTCCGGCAAAGAAAGAGGGCGCACACGGCGGCGGCGCGGCCGAACTCTCTTTCAGTCTTTGGTCCCGAAGACAGAGGCGCCCTCATCTCACGAGTCCCCGCTCCCTCTCCCTCGACCGCCGGTCGCCGCCACTTCCCAGCCGCCGGGCCCATCGCCACGACAACCCCCACAGAAAACCGGGAGGCCCTGTTTTTTGGCGGTCGTCTTCGTTCTCCTTCGTGCCGGAGCTCGCCATTCTCGTTCGGACCCTTCGTTACATCCAATCCCGAAGTTCCGGAAGCTCGTCCCGTGCCTCGACGGCGGCCGCAGAAGCCCCCAGTTTCGGCCTCAAACCCGGCCTCGCCGAGCAGATCCGAGAGTCCCCTGTTTTGGCCTTTTTTTCTCGCCAAGGCGGCTTTTTTCGTGCCCGGAAATCTCAAGACGTTTGCTTGGAGCTTGTTCGGCATTTGCGGCTTCAATCCCTCAACGATTACGGAAGTCTCGCTCGCTGATTCAGTCGTCCACCGCGACTTCGCCTTCGCCTTAGCTTGTTGACCAGGTAACGCTTCCCCCATAGTCTGCCCTGCTCTGGGCGTGCTAACGCTACTTGGATAAATTAATCGTTATCTGAGTCTTTCCCGAATGGTTTGTAATGATATTGTCGTTCTAGCGATGTTCTGGGTAAAGAAAATTTTCTTCGGTTCCCTAGCTAGGTCCGACATTCGTGGTGCCCGTGAACCGTTCGATGATATGCCTCTGACAGGAAGTTATAAAATAGTATCTAGAATTGCTAAATCTGAAACGCGCTTTTGATGCGGTTTGCGTCATATGGTTTGTTTCATCATCCATTAGAAGCAGTTTTGATGCATAATGAGGTCATCATCAATTCCCTGAATCCGTGTTTTCTCTGTGTTCCCATGTTATCAATGACGTCATCATAAATTCTCTTTTTTGATAGTCTTGTTTTCTGACCACTCAATCCGTTGTAGATTTATCGGACAGTTTGTAATTTGATTTTGGATTTGAAGGAAGCCTGCCAAATGGCGGGTCTATTCTAGAGTTCTATGACCATATTTGGTTAAGCTCAAAAGTGGGTTTTGACTACTGCAGGATAATGGAGTTCGAGGATGGGTATCCGGCGCAGAAGCTGTTCCATCAGGGTTACTCCTACACATATGATGATGTCATCTTCCTCCCGGGCTATATAGGATTCCCAGTGGAGCAGGTTGACCTCTCCACCAAGCTCACCCGCAACATCTCCCTCAACATCCCATGTGTCTCCTCACCGATGGACACTGTCACAGAATCCTCCATGGCCCGAGCCATGGCAGCTCTTGGCGGCATTGGCATCATTCACGCCAATGTCCCTCCCTCTGACCAAGCCTCCTTGGTCAAAGCAGCCAAATCCTCCCACTTCCCAGTCCTCTCCAATCCTGTCTTTCTATCTCCCACAGATTCTATCATCTCCCTTGAGGATTTTGCTGACACTCCTTGCATCCTCGTCACAGACTCTGGTGATTGCCGTGGAAAGTTGGTGGGCTATGTGACCAAGTCTGATTGGATGAACCTTACAGACAAGGAAACACAGCTGCTTGATTACATGATCAAGTCCTCTGATTCTGCCCCTTGGGATTGTGATCTGGCAAAGATGATCAGCTACTTTGAGGAGAAGGCAGGGGAGGAATTTGCGCCAATAGTGAAGGGAGGAGAGATAGTAGATGTAGCAGGGAGAGAGGATGTGGAGAGGTTGAGAACATTCCCCAAATTGGTGGGAGGGGCTTCAATGGGTCCCAATGGAGAGTATATGGTGGGAGCAGCGATTGGGACGAGAGAGGCCGATAAGGAGAGGCTGGAGCACCTCGTCAAGGCTGGTGTCAATGTGGTGGTGCTCGACAGTTCTCAGGGAAATTCCCTTTATCAGATTGACATGATCAAGTATTTGAAGAAAACATACCCTGAGTTGGATGTCATTGGTGGCAATGTGGTCACAATGTACCAGGCAGATAATTTGATCAAGGCTGGGGTTGATGGTTTGAGGGTTGGCATGGGGTCGGGTTCTATTTGTACGACCCAGGAGGTCTGCGCCGTTGGACGTGGGCAGGTAAAGCCACTTGGCATATCATCTTATTTATTTATTTATTTATATAATAACACATCAGTATAATAGGTCGGATTGCATAATTTTATTAATCTTCCTTCAAATTACTTCTCTTAAGCACTCATTCTGATCGAGATTTCTTTGATTACCTTATTCTTCTAAACTTTTCAGGCTACTGCTGTCTACAAGGTTTCATCCCTTTCTTCTCAATATGGTGTGCCAGTCATTGCGGATGGTGGCATTTCAAACTCTGGGCACATTGTCAAAGCTTTGTCCCTTGGGGCATCCACTGTGATGATGGGAAGCTTCCTTGCTGGTAGCACTGAGGCTCCTGGTGCATATGTGGTTCAGGTAATTTGTACTTACTACTGTTTACGCATAATTTTTCTACTCTCAATAAGGTGCCACATGTTTCTCATTGGTAAAAAATGATCTCTCTCCTTTATATCTCTGTTGACATGTGGTGTGGTTGGATGAAGAACTCTGAATGTCTTGCCCAAGTGTTTTTGAGTCTTATGTCTGTTTTCTTCACCATGTTACATCTTAGGATTGAGAATGAAACCTTAACTCTTGTTTGCAATTGGTTCTGAATTACTTTTGGTCAATTGATTTCCAAGTGCCCTCTAGAAAACATTTTTTTTATCCCTTTCCTATATATAGATATTCTGTTTGTTGGAGTTTCAAAATGAAGCTTTCACTTGTTCTGACTTTTATTTCCTCTAACATTTGAAGACATAAATGCAAGAACTAAGATTGTAAAGTTTTATTAAACTAGACTTTTGGCTAAGGGAACTCTACATTCTTTAGCAGTAATTTGATTGAAATCTGCCAGAAGCACTTTTAACACAAACTGAGAATTCTACTAGTTTTTGTCCAAGAATGTTTCCAAACTAATATTCAATTTGTCATTGTATGATTTTGTAAGGATTAATATGGCGGGGTGTGCTTCATACTTCTTAAATTCTGTTTACACAGACTTACAGCTAACTCTCGCCTTCCCTGAGCCAGGAACAAAAAAGTACTTCTTATATGACTATCCTTTTGTGGAAAATGTCGGGGTGTCCTATGATGTGACACAATGGTTGTGGAATAAAATCTTACTTTTATCTGGCTTCTATTGACTACCAAGTGCATCACGTAATGGATACAAATGCATAAAATTGATTTAGTCTAAGTGTTGATTTGGCTGTCATTGCGACCATGTCATATGAAAAGTTGGCTATGGGCTTAGTTATTTTTAAGGGCTGTTTTAGCAGAAACATTTTCAAAATTATACTGATAAGTTTGCATTTATTGTCTTTGCATGGACTCATTGGGTTCCTAGGGATAATATGTTCTGTCCTATATTAGTGAAGTGCCTTTTGGTTTATTCAGGATGGCCGTCGATTGAAAAAGTACCGAGGCATGGGTTCACTTGAGGCGATGACTAAAGGGAGTGATGCAAGATACTTGGGTGACACGTCAAAACTCAAGATTGCACAGGGTGTTGTTGGTGCAGTGGCAGATAAAGGGTCGGTCTTGAAGTTTGTCCCTTATACCATGCAAGCTGTTAAGCAAGGTTTTCAAGATCTTGGAGCTCAGTCTTTAAGAGATGCTCATGACATGATAAAAACAACGCTGAGGCTAGAGGTATGGCCATTTTATAGTGTTATGATTTCAGAAAAGTTTTGTTTTGGTTTTTACTTTTCTCAATAGTCTTAACAGGTTGTTCGAATTTTAACTAGTGCATTAGGTTTTATTGTCCGGAAAGATCATAGGACAGTTTCCCTTTATTTATTATAATCTGTTGAATGGTGCCGTTAGGGCACTTGTCAAGCAATTAGTTAAGGGAATATTACAGTTTATTATGCTTTATGATATTGTTATGCTTAAGTTGTGCCCAACAGGATCATTTAACCAATATTCTAGAGCATTCCCTTTCTCTTTGCAACATTGTCTGTTGAAGGGGAACTGAGATATATATAATTTTTTTTTGTTCGTGAATAACATTGCTTGGAATCTTTTGATGAAACTGAGGAAAACGGCACTATCATACGGTTATTTTACATTGACCATAACATTTCCGGTTCATCGCTTATTTTGTAAGCAAACTCTTGTTATGTAAATGTTTCCATTGCAAAGAGAAATGTGATTGGTAAATTAAAACTGACGAATTCTCAATCGGCAATGATTATTAAAATAATTATAACATAATTGTTGGAATGCTGTTGCACTAAAAGACGGTTCCCAACATAAGCGAACCCTGAGAGAAATTAGATCATAACATCCCATTTTTTAGTGGAAGCTTTAGTGAACGAGTAATCGTTTGGCCTGTTTGTAGCCTCTCACAGGTGCTTGAGGCGTATGATTGCGCAATTTCCTCATGCTCTTCTTCTGTTGCAGGTAAGAACGGGAGCTGCTCAAATTGAAGGCGGAGTCCACGGGCTGGTCTCCTTCGAAAAGAAACCGTTCTGAGATTCCTCCTCCTGTGGGAAGCTGATCTTGCCAGGTTAGGCAACATCAAATTCAAGAAGCTGGCAATTGAATGAGCCGTCAACAATTGTGTTATTGGCATTGAATGAGGAAGTAATTGCTATAGGGAGTAGTTAGGTCATGGTCGCCAGAGCTCTCTTCGCATTTGTTGGAACTTGTTGAATGAGACAAAATGTTGTATTTTTTTTTTTATCTTAATCAAAAGGATTACAATAATACATATAATATACATACATACATATATATATATATATAGGTAACCCTCTCAATATAAAATAACTATCGACTATTTTATCCCTATTATTATTTCCTAACACTCTATCTCAAGTTGAGATGTTGATATCAAACAATCTCAACTTGTTACATAAAAATTTCACTCTATTCCCCCGTAAAGACTTAGTAAAACTATTTGCAAGTTGATTCCCCGTCCTTGCAAGTTGACCCTCCGTCCCCTCTCTGAACCTTCTTGTATAAAGTGACAATAACCTCAATGTATTGGTTATACTTAGGGAAGACAAGATTGTTTGCAATATGTATAGCTAATTGATTATCATAGTATAATATCGATGGTTCCGATGTTGATATCCCAATTTCTGACAATAACATCCTCAACCAAAACAATTCACTTGTCACATGTGCCATTGCTCTATATTATGCTTCAGCACTTGATCGAGAAACCAAATGTTGTTTCTTGCTCTTCAAGGCAATTAAATTACCTCCAAGAAATATACAATAACCTAACATAGATCTCCTACTAGTAAGACATCTAGCCTAATATGCATAAGAGAAACCTATGATATTTAGATGGTCATAATTCTTGAAAATTAGTCCTTTACACAACACTCCTTCTAAGTATTTGATAATTCGAAACACAACATCCCTATGAGTAGTTTGAGGAGCACTCATGAATTGACCTACAACACTGACAAAAAAAGATTAATCAAGTCTCATGACGGTAAGATAATTCAGCTTACCAACTAATCTCCAATATTTCACTGGATTATGTAATAATTCTCCGTGATTTGTATCAAGTTTCACCTTAAGTTCCATATTGCTCCAATAAGCCCATCCTCATCAAGAATGTCAAGTATATATTTTCGCTAGGTTAAATTGATACTTGTATGCGGGTAGGCAATCTCGATACCTAGGAAATACTGCAGCCCCATATCCTTAATACTGAACTATGTATTCAACAATTGTTTTAAGTCATTGAATACCATCTAAATCACTACCAGTAATGATAATATCATCCACATATATCATTAGAAGAATACAACTAGCTAAGGAGATAGAATTAAATACTAAATAATGTACTTGACATTGCTCTAATCCAAACTTGATAATAGTGTCACTGAACCTACCAAACCAAGTACAAGAAGATTGCTTGAGTCCATAAAAAGTCTAAATGACATACTAGATTCTTTCCCTGAGTAATAAATTCTATTGCTTCATATATACTTCTTTAGCCAAATCACCACGCAAGAATGCAATTTTGATATCTAATTGATGAATAAACCATCTAAATCACACTGCTAGGGAAATAAAGACAAGAACAGATGAAATTTTAGCTATAGGTGAGAAGGTGTCATCATAATCAACAATATAGGTTCGAGTATTTCCCTTGGCAACCAATTGTTCCTTTAATCGATCAAGGGTGCCATTGGGGTGAACCTTAACAGTGAAAATCCAATGGCAACCAACAGATTGCTTTCCCGTAAGTAAAGTAGTGAGCTACCAAGTGCAGTTCTCAATAAGTGCCTTCATTTTATCCTTCATGGCTTGTCGCTAACCAGGATGAGCAGGAGCTTTAGCGACACTGCTAGGTATAGGAACAAAGGACAAGGACGAAATAAAGAAAGTTGGAAATAGTGTGACAAGTGTGAAGACAATAAGACAAACTAGAGTAAGGTGTGTAATGATCCACAAAACGATCAACGCAAAGACGTGTGCCTTATCCAATGCAAGGACGTGTACCTTTTTGAGTAGCAACCGATAGGGAACAAATGAATCAGGTGATGGTTGTAGTGGGAGCTCCTCCATGTCTATGGTAGGTGTAGTTAGCAAACTGAAATCCTGTGGATGATACTAAATGAAATGAGATTGATGGAACTGTTGGTAAGTTAATCGTCATCATCAGGAGGCATTTTAAGAACCTTCTAAGTATTGTAGTGTGGCTGGTCCTAAAAAAAATGTCAAATCCGTTGACATAAACACATGACAACAAGTAGAACTGTAACATTTGTAGCTCTTCTGAGTTCAAGAGTGTCCAACAAAGACACATTTTTAAGCACGAGGGTTGAACTTATCAAGGCTTGGAGAATGAACAAAACAAACACAATTGAAGACACGTAAAGGTAATGGAAAGGGATGACGATTTTGATGTTAAATGGAGAAAGGTGTCTTCCTTCGAAGAACAAAAGTTGGAAGCCGATTAATTAAGAAGCGGGCTGTAAAAACAGCATGGCCCCAAAAAGTTTTCGGTATATGCACATGAAACATTAGACAATGAGCAACATCAAGAAGATGACGATTTTTGCGTTTAGTTACACCATTTTGCTATGGTGTATATGAACAAGAAATCTAATGAATAATGCCATGAGAATCAAGAAAATGTTGAAAACCCGAAGTAGCAGTAAGATACTCTTTGGCATTGTTTGATCATAGAGTTTACAAAAGTATTATATTGATTCAATACCTTAAAATAGAATAGATGAAAGTAATGAAAAATCCTAGTATGGTTTTTTGTTAAGAATAACCAAGTCATCCGGGAAAAATCATCCACGGATATAACAAAAATGTCTAAAATTAGATGTATTAGAAACATGCTGCAGACCCCACACATCTAAGTGAACCAGTTGGAAAGGACTAGACATTTGACTTTGAAAACGAGAAGGAAAAGAAGCTCTATGATGTTTACCAAACTAACAAGCTTCACATTCAAAAGTATTCACAAACTCAGACTCAAGAAACAAATGTCAAAGAATGTTTGGTGGTGGATGACTAGCACGATAATGCATTCGATACATATAAGAAGATGTGCGCTTCATGGCTACCGCAACTATCACCTTCTTGTCAAGATAGTATAGGTCATTTGATTCATGTCCCCCACAAATTATTTGTCCAATCCTCAAATCCCTAAAGACACAACAACAAGAAGAAAATGTTATTAAACAATTTAGTTCTTTAGTTAATAAACTAACAGAAATCAAATTGTATGAAGCTTTGAGATGAAGGACGAATGATAAAGAAAGAGGGGAAATTAAATGAGCATCTCCAGTACTAGTAACTTAGGAATTGAACCATCAGCCGATGAAATAAAGTTGGACACTCCAAGAGGTGTGGAATGTAGTAAAAACAATAATTTAGAGTTACCAACTATATAGTGTGCTGGATATCTGGAGTGCCAAAACTTGACATGGAGGGATACTTAAGTGCCAAAAGTTTGAAAAGTAATACTTTAGTACAAAAATCGGAGTAAAATGGATCAGTTAAGTGCCAACAGTGAAAAAAGCTGGCCAAATTACATACGTGGCATTTTCTGGCGACATGCTTTACCGACGTGATAAATATTTTAAAAAAAAGCACACATGGACGAGGAAAACGACGTTGCCCCATCTACGCTGGTTTGGCCAAGCTAAACGATGTCGTTTTTCCTTAATGCTAAACGACGTCGTTTAGCTTATTTTGGGTTTAACCAGATTTGGCCATTGTCGCTCCTCTCTGTTCACGCTCGCGTTCACATTAGATTTGACGTCCTCTCCATTACCGTTCATAGGTCGCCGTTCACGCTCATTGAGGTGGTCATCGCTTGTCATCGTCACTCGCCGTCATCGCTCATCATTGCTGTTCGCCGTCATCACTCGCTCAGGTTTGTTTTATTTTTCCTCTCCTTTATGGTGAAATTAGGGCTCCGACTTGTCTATTAGGGCTGCAATCTGAAATTTGGGGCTCGATGGGGAAATGTAGGGCTCGGCTAGTATTTTGATGCGAGATTTAGGGCTCAGATGCGGTGCTAGAACCTTATTAGAGGTTCAGTTTGAAAAGTAATACTTTAGTACAAAAATCGGAGCAAAATGGATCAGTTAAGTGCCAACAGCGAAAAAATCCGGCCAAATTGCATACGTGGCATTTTCTGGCGACATGCTTTATCGATGTGATAAATATTTTAAAAAAAAGCACACATGGACGAGGAAAACGACGTTGCCCCATCCACGCTGGTTTGGCCAAGCTAAACGATGTCGTTTTTCCTTAGTGCTAAACGACGTCGTTTAGCTTATTTTGGGTTTAACCAGATCTGACCATTGTCGCTCCTCTTTGTTCACACTCGCGTTCACATCAGATTTGACGTCCTCTCCATTGCCGTTCATAGGTCGCTGTTCACGCTCATTGAGGCGGTCATTGCTT
Source organism: Eucalyptus cloeziana (assembly GCA_014182715.1). Classification (NCBI taxonomy): domain Eukaryota; kingdom Viridiplantae; phylum Streptophyta; class Magnoliopsida; order Myrtales; family Myrtaceae; genus Eucalyptus; species Eucalyptus cloeziana. The sequence goes on from CM024642.1 coordinate 26,103,455, forward strand.
GTCATCGTCACTCGCCGTCATCGCTCATCATTGTTGTTCACCGTCATCACTTGCTCAGGTTTGTTCTCTTTTTCCTCTCCCTTATGGTGAAATTAGGGCTCCGACTTGTCTATTAGAGCTGCAATCTGAAATTTGGGGCTCAACGGGGAAATGTAGGGCTCGGCTAGTATTTTGATGCGAGATTTAGGGCTCAGATGCGGTGCTAGAACCTTATTAAAGGTTCGGATTGGCAATTTAGGGCTCGGCCTCGAAATGTAGGGCTCGGCGGGGGTGGGGGAAAATGGGGGTCCTATGCTACTGTGATGTGTGATTTAGAGCTTGGATGTGGTATTGTGATGTGTGAGAGCAATTTTTAGGGGTCAAATTCGAAATGTAATGTGAGATGGTGATTGTTAGGGTTCAGAATAGTTGTCGTGGGGACCTTTGGGCATTTTTTTAAATTGAAGTATTGAAATGGGTGTCATGAGGACCCGTACTTATCTTGAGGACCTCTTGTTGTTGATCAATATTTTAAGGGAATGTAACATAATCAAAGTAGCTATCGTGTGGGGACCTTTATTTGTCTCGAGAGCATCTTTCTAGTAAATCTCGTCTGACCTGTGTATCTCTTTCCTCTTTTTTTTTTTTTTAATAAAGTCTACGAGAGTGTAGGGACCTCCATATGCAATTATCTATTGTCCTTTGTGGATGTGGTCCCAAAAGTTAATTATATTTTTTTTCTCATTGGTTGTAGAAATGGCTTATGATAAGGACTATGTTGTTGTCATTATTTGCTACGGTGGTGATTTTGTGATTGGAGAGGATGAATGGGAGTATGAGGGGGGAAATGAGGGCATATCTTTGTAAATATAAAGAAGGAATCTTATATTGAATTTGTTAGGGGTATAGTGACATATTTGCCTTGTAAAGTGTGAAATTTTAGATGGAGAGAAATTGTTATTCTCATTCATATCTTCTGGTGCTTTACAATGCTATATTTATAGGCTAATATACAGATAAATCCTAGCAAACGAAAATAAAGGAAAGAAAAACTAAAATCCCACGATTTGGGGTTAACAACTATAATCCCATGATTTGTGGGATCAAATCAGAATCAAATCAGAATCAGAAAACCTCCTAAAAATCTTATGTATTTACAGCCATATAATTTGTTTATTTACAGCTCAACACTCTCCCTCAAGCTGGTGAATAGATATCTTCCATTCCCAGCTTGGAAATTAGCTCATGAAAACTTTCACCATTAAGCCCTTTGGTCAAGACATTCGCCACTTGTTGTCCTAAAGGAACATAAGACAAACAAATCAATCATTCTTCAAGTTTCTCCTTGATGAAGTGCCTATCAATCTCAATATGTTTCGTCCTATCGTGCTGTATAGAATTATGATCAATATTAATTGCAGACTTATTGTCACAAAATAGTTTCATAGGACTTTGCCACTCAACCTTCAAGTCATCAAGAATGATCTTGATCCATAATAACTCACATATTCCTTGAGCCGCTGCCCTAAACTTAGATTCTGCACTTGATCTTGCCACCACATTCTGTTTTTTACTCCACCAAGTTACCAAATTACCTCCAAGGAAGGTATAATAACCAGTTGTAGACCTCCTGTCAACCATTGAGCCTACATAATCCACATCTGTATAAGCCTCGAGCTTGAGATCTGGGCTCCTCTTGAAAAGTATTCCCTTTCTTGGACTACCTTTTAAGTAGTGTAGGACTCGATGAATAGCCTATAGATGTGATTCCTTTGGATTATGCATGAATTGACTAATTAAGTTGACGGCATAAGAGATATTTGGTCGGGTATGAGTAAGATAAATTAACTTTCTCACCAATCCCTGATACATTTCTTGATCCACTGCCGCCTCCTCTTTTGCTTCTGTTAGCCTCTGGTTCGGCTCAATTGGAGTAGCTATTGGTTTGCAACCAAGCTTTCCAATTTCTTCCAAAAGATCCGTCACATACTTTCGTTGTGAAATAAAGGCCCTTTGCTTGGAGTACGAAACCTCAATTCCTAGAAAATACCGTAGCTTCTCTAACTCCTTTATTTCAAATTCCTTAATCAAGCACCGTTTTAGCCGCTGTTTCTCCCTTTCATTATTACCTGTGACTATTATGTCATCAACATACACCAACAATGCTGTAACTCCCCCCATGTCCGAGTGTTTTGTGAATATTGTATGATCTCCCTGGCTTTGTTTACACCCAGATGCCTTCATGACTCTAGCAAACCGTCCAAACTAGGCTCTAGGTGATTGCTTGAGCCCGTATAATGCTTTCTTAAGTCTACAAACCTTTTATGTTGTTTCCTTTCCTTCAAAACCAGGTGGGATGCTCATGTAAATTTCCTCTTCCAAATCTCCGTGTAAAAACGCCTTCTTTATATCATATTGTTGAAGTTCCCAATCACAATGAGCAGATAAAGACAATAAAATTCTTACAGTATTCATTTTAGCCACTGGTGCAAATGTCTCTTGGTAATCCACTCCATATGTTTGAGTGTAACCCTTCACAACCAATCTTGCCTTGTACCTCTCCAGAGAGCGCCTTGTACTTTACAATGAATACCCATTTGCAACCAACTAGATTTTTCCCCTTTGGCCTGTCAACAATTTCCCATGTTTTATTTTTTTCGAGTGCTTCCATCTCTTCTTTCATGGCATTCCTCCATTCTTCTTTTGATAGTGCTTCAGACAAGGTGTTAGGGATAGCAATTGTGTTTAAACTCACCATAAAGTTTTTGCATGATGATGATAACCTATTAAGGGACACATAATTTGATAGTGGATATATCGATTTCTTGGTGCACTCTCTAGTCCTTTTTCTAACAGCAATAGGGAAATCAAGATCACTCTAAAGTGTATCACTAAGCTGTTCATCCAAAGGAGATTCAGAACTTACTGTGTTTTCATTGACAGTATTTGGAGTGGTATTTTGGACCCGCTCTTGTGTTGGGACGGCTGTCCTCCTTGAATACACCTGAGAAAATCTCTTTGAATCATGAATATGAGTTGGACTAGTGGGAATAGGAACAGAGAGGTTGATGTGTGGGAGATTGTGATGGACAAGAGACATGATCCAAGATAGGTTCATGAGCAACAATGGACGAGTTTTGGTTGATAAGGACATTGGACGATAAATCTAAGTTATCAATGACACCAAGGTCCTTATCTTCCATGACTGAAAAATCCCCTTGAAGACGAGATTGTGAAAAATAGGGTTTATTTTCAATAAAAGTAACATCTGCAGAGAGATAGAATTTTTTAGAAGGAGGATGGTAACATTTATAGCCTTTTTGTGTTTGTGAGTAACCAAGAAACACACATTTGATTGCACGAGGATCTAACTTTCCTCGTTGATGATGATGAATGTGGACATAGGAAGTGCAACCAAAGACTCGAGGTGTAAGACTATTAGATGTACGAAGGTGAGGATAGAACTGAGAAAGAACTTCCATAGGGGTCTTGTGGTCTAATGTATGTGAGGGTAGTCTATTGATCATGTGTGTAGTTGTAAGAACAGCTTCCCCCCAATATGCTTTAGGAACTTGTCAGTGAAACAACAAGGCATGATTAAATCAAAAGGATTAGAATTACGGTGATTGCTAATAGGAAATGGTACACGATTATGCTTGGCTAATTCACAAACATCACAATGGAAGTCTTTAATATTCAGATCTTTAAACAAGGATGGAAACATAACACTCAAGACTTGAAAGGATGGATGACCAAAACGAAAATGATGAAGCCAAATGGCTTCTTTATTTGAAGTACTAAGAAATGACATAGACAGATTATTCATAATCCTTCTTGTAGTGAGAGGTGTCTCAAGGTAGTACAACCTATTTTGTTCCTTAGCAAGTCCAATCCTCCCCTCCGAGTCCCTATCTTGAAAAACACAGTAAGATGGGTAAAAAACAGCTTGACAATAAAGATCTTTTGTGAGTTTATGTATTGAGATAAGACTGGCAGATAGTTTAGGGACATCAAGAACATCTTTGAGGACAAGATTAGGTGTGATAAGAACATTTCCAACCCCTGCAACAGTAGCAAGAGACCCATTTGCCACAATAATCTTCTTATTGCTAGGACAAGGTGTATAAGTGCTGAAATGAGATGAGGTGTGAGTCATGTGGTCAATAAACCCTAAATCAATAACCCAAGAATTACCTGAGAGTGCTAGTGAGCATGCACCAGAGGGTTTTTTAAGAGATCCTAACAAACCTCTTAATTTCTCAATTTCTTCACCGTTGAAGGTTGCTTTCTCCCGAACTTCTTCTTGACTAGCTTTCTCAATTAGGTGGACCTGAGGCCTTGGCTGTGTTGCCTGATTCACCCACTCTCGACCCGAAGTAGTTGGTCCGCCATTCAATTTCCAGCATTGTTCTTTTGTATGTTTGGGCTTCTTGTAATAAGCACACCACAAGTTGTCCTGGTTGTCTTTCCTTGGCAGGTCACCCTTTTCATTAACCTTTCTAGTTGTCAAGGATGAACCTTCTATAGCTTGCGGTTCTAGCACGACGGATTGACGGCTTTGTTCTGCCCGAATCAAGGAAATTGTTTCCTTTAATGATGGCACTTCCTCCCTGCCAAGTATTTGAATTCTGACTTGGTCAAATTCAGAATTAAGCCCGGCTAAGAAATCGTAGACCCGATCCTCTTCAATAAAACTCTTTAGAATGGCCGCATCATCTAGACACCGCATCTGAAATACTCGATAATGATCGAGTTCATGCCATAAGTTCTGCAGAGAATTAGCATACTCGGTAACAGTCTTACCTCCTTGCTTTGTCCCACTGGTTTTCACCTTAATTTCATACACCTAGGTTGCATCACGAGCGTGTGAGTATGTCCGTCGAATTGAATCCCAGATCTCCTTTGCGGTTGGTAGAAACATACAAGTGTCGCTTATGGCTGGTTCCATGGAATTCCATAGCCATGACATGATCATAGAATTAGCCTCATCCCACGCATCAAAATTAGGATCTCCTATCTTGGGTCCCGTCCCAAGTAAATGGCTGAGTTTTCTTTTCCCCTTCAGATACGTCTTGACAAATTGTGATCACTTGAGGTAGTTCTTCTCATTCAATCTATAGGTCGGCCCAATATTCTGAATATCACCTGTCATGTGTGTTGATGTGACCTCCTCAGATTGGTTCATGGAAGGATCTGTGGTTTTGGATGTGATTTCAGATATAGCCATTTTGGAAAGTGAATGTTAAGAAGAGAACAAGGGCAATAGTGCAGCAATAAAGGCTGCAATTGAAATCCATAAATCTATTTCTGGAGAATAATAGATAGCAACGAAGGCTGAAAAAAACGCAACAATGAAGACTGCAATTTTAAATTTAGGAATCTAGCTTAGAGCTCTGATACCATGTGAAATTTTAGATGGAGAGAAATTGTTATTTTCATTCATATTTTCTGATGCTTTACAATGCTGTATTTATAGGCTAATACATAGATAAATCCTAGCAAACGAAAATAAAGGAAAGAAAAACTAAAATCCCACGATTTGTGGGTTAACAACTATAATCCCATGAGTTGTGGGATTTAATCAGAATCAAATCAGAATAAAAAAACCTCCTAAAAATCCTATGTATTTACAGCCATATAATTTGTCTATTTACAGCTCAACATAAAGTACAAAAGTTGTTGTATTGTGTTATTGGGAAAAGCTTGAGAGATGGTTTGAGAAATTTAGAATATGATAATGATTTTAGGGATGTCCTATATCATTATCTTCATGGCGAAGAGGCGAAAGTATACATTGAATACAATGGTGATAGTGAGGATGAAGATGATGATGGAGATAGTACCCAAGTAGGAGAATGAGGAGATGGTATTCAAGTTAATGCTGAGGTTAAGGATGAAGGAGGGTATGATAGACAGGACGGGGAGGAGAGGGGCGCAAATGTTAATGGTGATATAGGTGATGTCACAATTACTAAATTAGATTGGGAAGTAGCTAAATCTAGTGATGGTGATGATGACGATGAATGGTTGCCTACTGAAAATTTCTTAAGTGATGACGATGACGAGGAGTTTACACAGTCAAGGAAAAAACAAAAAGCCTTTTTGTTAGATAGATTTGTAGCTTTGTAGGTAGCTGATGAAATTCCAAACAGAGATGAAGGCCCTACAGATGCTAGTGTTGCTGGCCAGAAGACGGATTATGAAGAAAGCGTTGAGAATGCTACTTTTCAAGACGAACTTGAAAAAAAATCAAAGAGTTATGTGTAGAAGGAAAAGCAAGTTTTCTTCTTATGATCCATCCGTTGCCTACTTTATCAATAGGTATGAAATTCCAAGATGCGAAACAATTTAAGGAAGTTATATTAAAGAACTCCATTACTGCACAAAGAAATATTGACTTCATTAGAAACATTAAAAACTTTGTAAGAACTAGGTGTTCGCAGCAAAATTATCCATGGAAGATTTACGGTGCGTTTATTAGTAAGAATGAGTCTTTCCAGATTAGAGTCTACCAAAGGGAACATACTTGTTCCATTAATTTTCAAAATAAAAGGATAATAAGTGCATGGTTGTCCAAGCACTTCTTCGATCTGATCAAGTTGATGCTCGATATGAAAAGTACCGACTTTAGAATGCTAGTGAAGGAGTGTGTAGGCATCAATGTATCTAGGAATCGGTGCAAAAAATTGAAGCAAAATGTGATGAGGATACTTATTAGTCAGTATGGCAACGAATATGGGCGGGTGTGAGATTATACTTAGGAGTGTAGGCTGCAAAACCCTTCAAGTAAAGTATATGTAGAGGTGGTGGAGAGGCCACTTCCTGATAGTGGGACTAAGTTCAATAAGTTATATGTGTGTTTTGATGCATGCAAACGGGGATTTTTAGCTGGTTGTAAACGGATTATATGATTGGATGGTTGTTTCTTGAAGGGCTTGTGCAAGGGGAAATTGTTGGCCGCGATTGGAAGACATCGAATAACCAAATGTTCCCATTAGCTTGGATTGTTGTAAGGATTGAGAACAAGGACAATTGGTTTTGGTTCTTGAAAAATTTTGATGGCTAACTTAGAGATAACAAACGAGGAAGGGTGTGCATTCATGAGCGACCAACAAAGGTAATGCTTGTTTTTTGAAAAATCTAGTCAATTGTTTGCTTTATGATATAGATATGTTATTTGCTTACATTTCTTGCTTTGAATTATTGTAGGGATTGGTTCCGGCAATAGTCGAGTTGTTGCTCCATGCCAAACATTGAATGTATGCGCGGCACATATACGGAAATTGAGCAAAGACCTACAAAGGGGATAAAGCTGCAGTTGCAATTTTGGCGGTTAGCAAAGAACACGAATATGGCTGACTTTAGGATAGCCAAAGAAGGACTGCTTTAGTTGACAAATGAAGGTTATGCTACACTATTCCAAACAGAATCGAAGCATTTGGTGCAAGGCATTCTTTAGTGAGGAATTCAAGTGCGATAACATCGACAACAACATATGTGAAGCATTTAATGTGAATATAATAGATGCTAGATGCAAACCCAATCATCTCAATGCTTGAAGATATACGACTTATGGTCATGATTCAACTGCACAAACAAAGGGATGGGGCTGCAAAGTGGACTAGATAATGTGGTCCTAAGATTGCCAAGAAATTGGATGAGAACTTGTCTGTAAGTAGGTATTGTCATCCCATTTGGAATGGGGATGACAGATATGAGATGATGAAGGATTCCGATAAGTATGTTGTCCATCTAGGTATGGGGAAGTGTTCATGTAGAATATGACAACTAAGTGAAATTCCTCATGCACATGCCATATGTGCCATCCAATTGAAGGGCCATAATGTAGAGGATTACATTGATGATTAGTACAAAAAATCGAAATACTTGCTTCATACTAATTCATGATGCAGCCAATCAGAAGTAGCAAGTTCCGGGAGCCGACGGATGGTGAAGCACCTCAACCTTTGCCACTAAAGAAGAAAATAGGAAGGCCAAAACAAAGACGAAGAATGGCGGAGGGAAAGGTCTCGGGTCAGCAAAGAATGAATAGGACAGGTGCAAAGTAGGGCACAATACTAAAGGTTGTCAATTGAGGGAACAACAAGAACATTTGAGGCCAGCTGAAGGGCTTAGTGAAGGGATAGTTGGAGAAAGGCAAACAGAAGGGTCAAGTGAGTCGACTGTTCTTCAGTCAACAACTAGAACCCTAGTAAGTCATAAAATTTATGTTTATGTTGTTTTGTGGTTTATCATAAATATTTACATAATATCATGTTTGGCATTGTATGTAATGTCTTTGTCAAGTCACGAGAAGAACCCCAGTAAGTCATGAAATTGAAGGGTTTGTTCGAAGAAAGTAAGGTAGAAGACGGCTAGCTGAAGGATTGGTCTAAGCAGTTAAATTGCTAGTTCAGTTGACTGTTCTTCTATAGATAAAGAAATACTTAGTAAATTCAATAATTTGTATTCAGTTTTCATTTACATTATTATATGACCCAATGTTATATTTATGGTGTCTTTTGCCTTTTTCTCAAGTTCAAATAATGCAAGTTAGAGCTCAACTGCCAATTGAAGGGCCATCACAAAGGTCACCGCATGGGCCACCAGAAGAATCACTACAAGGGTTTTGGACTTTCACCGGAGAAATCGGTCTCTCCTTAGGGATGGCTTTTGGTTTGAGGGATGGGGATTGATCGGAGCTCAATCGGTTAGGGTTATCACCGGAGGCTCCGATCGTTCTCTCGAGAGAGGTGAAGGGGTCACGGCGACGACGACACCAACGGCTGCCCGATTTCTCTCGAAGATCGGACGCTCACTCACTCAATCGGAGATTCTCTCAGATCAGCGGTCAGGGATCGCACACCGGTGGTTAAGGATCGCATAAAGCTCTGGTCAGAGGGAAGGTTTTCCTCCATTGGCTGGCGATCAGAGATCGAGCGCCGGAGGTTGGAGATCGTGAAGACTTGGTTCTTTCTCAGAGATCGGACGTTTGCTCGCTCGATCGGTGGTTCTCTTTCTAGATCGGACTCGCCGAATCAGGTTCTATTTCTTTATCTTTCTCTATCTCGATTACCTTGTCTCACGTACGATCTGTTGCTCTCTCTGGCTTGATCGCAATTTGTTTCTCCCTCGATCGCTCTTTCTCTTTTAATTTTGCACTTGTATCTACTTTCTAGCTCCGAAGTTGCATGCCCCGTTTCTGCTGAAGGTAGGGATTGAATGCTCGATTACACCTGCATGAAATCTAGTGATGTGCAAGCCTTTGTGATGAGTCTGGACATGACATTTCTCTTATTTTTGCATTTAAACCTTTTGGCCCGAAATGTCTACTACCCGTTCGATAGAATTGCTGAACTAGATCATGCGAGAAAAGTCAGTTCATGAATATCTGTGCTCGGTTAAGTGTTTCCCTGGAATGGATTCTGGTTGAGATTGATTTGTAGCTATCAATGGTCACGCCTGACAGCTTTATAGATTATGATTCAACTTGAAGCTGAACATAAAATTGCTGTAGCTATATCTGCATCTTCCAAAACTCTACATGTTTTTCTCTATTGTTAATAATCTCCTGAATATGTGAGCTTCTATTGCTATTCATTGTTTGACATGCACCTGAACCCATGAATGATGTTATGCGCTCAATAGGAAACTATTGGCGAATCGGATTCGAAATCTTTAGATGTCTACTCTTTTGGTCGTGGTATATTGCAAACTCTTAGTAAGTCATGTATTGTGAGTGAATCTGACAATTTGCATCGATGGATGAAATGAGAAGTCAAGTTACTTACGCATTTAAAGAAACCTACAGAGGTTAATGAATTTCTGTGGTTTTTGTGCATTGATCTAAAGATAGATGTTTTCATTACACTTGTCTTTGACATCTATACTTATGACATGCCGAAATATTATGGAATTCATGTATCATTTGAGTAGGTTGAGAGTCCAAACACCGCATGATATTTTCTGTTTCTTTTGCCGATCTCGACCATATGTGCATGCCGTGGTTGTGAGGTCTTGGGTGTTGATTGTTTTTGAATGTCGACTCGAGTTCGGCCTCTCGTGCTCCCTCGTTTCTCTTTCGCCTATTTAGTGTTCGATAAAATGCTTGAGTCAAACGCACTTTCACGATCTCTACTATGCTCGAAGCTTGCTGTCCTTTTGTTTGAATTGAGCATAGACTAGTTGACCCTATGTCAAGGCTGAACTTAGTTCATTCATTGTTTGCTAATTGTGATCTAAGTTTGGGTCTCGGATAAGTTTGAAGCTCCACCTTGTGTCATCCTTCAGCATCTGTTTCTTAGCCTTTTGACATTCGAGCAAATGCTTTCTGGATTATGGTGACTACATCTGATGTTTGTCTCATCATACCATGGTTAATCAAACAAATTGGCTGTTCTGCCTTGGTTGGTCTATTGTCAAATGCTGCTGATTATTCTGCATGCAAATACATTCTCGTGTGGGAGATTATGTGGTTCTCTATTATTGTCAATATGTCCATCACGAGGATGAACTTAAATTTGATGTTTAACTCTGTCGGATTTTACCAAATTTTGAAACTGAGCATGATTCCTATTGTTTGCATGATGAAGTGGATCCTGCACAATAAGTATTACTCGAGGGAAGTAGAAATGGCTGTTCTGGTTGTGGTAATAGGAGTGGTTGTTTACACTGTTATGGACGTTAAAGTCAATGCCAAAAGTTTTATATGTGCTTGTATGGCTGTCTTCTCCACATCGTTGCAGAAAATTTCAATATGCTCTTCACAAAAGAAATATTCGATTGAACCTTTTGAATTGCGGAGCAAGACAACTCCAATTTAAGTCTGTTGTCTCTCTCCTTGTTTTTAGTCCTTTGCCTTTTGATCTTGAATCCGATAAGATGAGAATGGCTTAACTGATCGGGCTTAGGATTCGACTTTAGATTTACATAGTATGCTTAGATCTTGTGATTGATGATGTTATTGGACGATTTTCTGTGGATTGATGATCAATGATCATGAACTTGAGGTTGATTGAATTTGATTTGCCTTGATCTGAAATTTCGTATGACTGATATGTCACTTTCTGTTTTGGCTTAAATGAGGTGCTAAATGATGTTTTTTGATATCGAGCCCTTCTAGACATAGAAAATAGACTTCTCAAGCTTCGATTTGATATGTTGCACGCCCTGAACGGATGTCATTCAGTCATCAAAAAACACCTACAAAGTCTGTCAATTCTGCAGTAGTTTTTAGGTTGATTTACTGTTTTGTCTTACTGCAATTTTCTGCTTTGACTGGAACGAGCTAGTAGATGATGCTATTACGACTTAATGTCTTCTAGAGATTTGTAATAGGCTTCTTAAGCTTTCCATAGACATATTATATGTGCGATTTGGTCATCATTTGCCCTGCCTCTTTTTTTTTTTTTTTTTTTAAATCGAGCTTTGAAATCTGGAATTTGTCTTGAACTGCAATGCTGTCTTGTCCCTATGAATCCGATTGTTTACCATTCTTGTATGGTCTTATGCATGATGATTTTGAAGTTGAGTCCTCAATAAAATTTTGTCCACATCATCCATGTGATCACAATTAGGTTTTGAGTTCTCGATGAGAAATGTTTGTCATCCTTTATTCTATATGACACATTTTTGGTTAGATTCATGCCTATCTCTTAGTGAGCGAGATCATGCATACTTTCTTAGAACTTTCTTTTTAGAATATCATGCATACTAACTTTGATGATGTATAACATGCTGTCTTTTTCTGTGGTTAGTTGCTGTTGGCTTTGAAGTGAAATAATTGATGTGTCGTAATTGAAATTGGAATGCATTTTGCTCCCTAATGACTAATCACATGTCAATGTTGATGAATTTGTGTAATTTTTTGCACATGGATTTAGGGTTAAATGTCTTAACCGAATTTGTTCCTCACATTTAGCCCTATGTCATGTTTAAATTTCATAATTTTCATGCATTGACTAGATGGCTTAGCAAGTTAATTACCATGCATCATTTTCTGATTTGCTTATGATTGATTCGCCATACTGTCCTGCTTTTGACTATTTTGATATGTGGTGATTGTTTTTTTTCATTTGTATGCGCATAGTTATCCATTTTTCTTAGATTAGGTTTAGATTAGGATTCCAAAGATGGACTTTGGTGTGAAGACGATGGAAGTCGATGTCCATTCCGACTATTATCTTGTACCATTTGTTTTCCCGATATATGTCTCGGGCTCCATGCATTGTATAAGACCCGACGAGTTGCGGGTTCCTTTCTTTCCCGTTTGTTTTCTCTTTCATATTCTTTAGGATTGCATGACTAGATATACTGCTTTTTCTTCATTGTACAAGGGTTACCAACAAGTACCACTAGAAGGGAAACTCTCCCAACCCTCGATTGGGTTTTCTACGACCTCCAAAAAAAAAAAAATATATATATAAGGCTAGTGGCACTCCTGTATGTTTTTAGGTTGAAGGGCTACAGCTTGGGAGAAAGGACAACTAGAAGAAGATCGGGTGAAGAGGCAGCTACAAAAAGGCTATCTAGAAGACGTCCGGCTGAAGAATTGGTCGAAGAAGCTCCAGCTGTAGTTGAAGGGCCAAAAGAAGGGCCTAAGAAATCACAAGCAAGAAGAAGAGCCAACAAATCACAAGTTCCTGAAAGTGATGCCCCTCTTGTTGAAGGGGGCACTTGGAAAGAGGTTAAGATAATATGGCTATGGCTTTTATACAGATGAGCATACTGGAATAGTCATTCTGAATATAAGTTTTATTGGTTGCATTTAATTTAATTTATGTCGTGTTGGAGAAAACTTCCCTATTTATTTTGAAGTTGACAAAACGTTTCCATCAGTCTAGTTTGAAGATTCATAGACTCTATCGTCAAAGTCTGAAGACCTTCAGACTCAAGATTCAAAGTCTACCCTCACTAATAGTTTCTAGACCGACGAAGAGAAGACTTATCCAGATGCAAGTATATTCTTAAGGATTTGGTTCGTACGGTTGAAGAAGGTCTCACAACTGGAGATAACACCTCGTGATCAAATTATTCTCATTGAAATCAATTTGGAAAATTGATATAGTGATTGACGAAATATACTTGGAAGGTTCTACTTATGGAAACTTAGATCCTGATTGTATGGGCGAGCATGATTGGTGGGCTATCATCACATTCCTTAAATAAACTCAAGATCTCCCTAATTGATTTTGTCCAATGGTATGATTAGAAGAACTCATTTGGAAGGTGCCAACGGATATGAAGGTATTGTGGAGTATATAAGGAATACGCTCAAGTTATTCGAGAGTGTGCGTGATAGAAAAATTCTAAAGTCTGAACCTCCTAGTTCTTTGTTATTTCATTTGCTGAGCTTATATTGTATTCGAAAGAGAGATAAATACTTGTGAGACCTTGAAGAAGTGTAGTAGAGTCTTTACACTGTGGAATCAAGGACGTGAGACTGTAATATCTCTTTTGATTTTTAGTGAAATCTAACCGGTGGGCTGTCAGTGCGAGAGAGTGGACGTAGGCTTAATCTAAGCCGAACCACTATAAACTTTATGTTCCAATTCTTTTTCCCTAAACTCTTTACTTTAACTTATAGTTTTATATATCTGTTTACTATCTTTTACATCTTCAGTCTATCTTTATCAAAAGATGAATTAAGCCGTTAAGTTTTTGTAAAGATTGCTTTAACACTTATTCACCCCCCCTCTAGGTGTTCATACTAGCCCTATCATGCTGCACACTTTTGCTGACTATTTAATTGTCTTTTTGTAGCATGGGAGAAGTTTAGAGGCTCTTATCTCTCAAGGCCCAACTCAAGAATCAATGGCTGCACCAACAAAGAAGAAAACATCAGTTGCGCCAACAAGAAAGAAGAGTAAGAACCCAGTTGTAGGTACATCTGAATCAATTCAGCTTGAGACAGTTGTAGCTCATTCTAAATCAATTCAGCCTGGGACATTTGCAGCTCCATCTGAATTAGTGCATATTGAGAAGGTTGAAAAAGAAGTTGCACGTCCTAGTTAAAAAGAGTGTAAGGATTATGAATAAAGTGAAAGGCCTATCAAAAGGAGCACGAATAGGGGGCATTGTGCATATTGATTGATGAGATGTGACGTGAGAGGATTTGTGGAGCTTAGGAGTTAGTTTTGTAAACGTTTATAATAACTTGCTATGGATTTTTTTTTTTTTTTTTTTTTTTTTAAGTTTGTTATTGACTTTGTGAGACTTAATTTCAATATCAATGGAATGATCTTACTGCTTGTCAAATTCTTTTGCTTTTTGTAAAATGTGGATTCTACTTTTACTTACTGCTGTTAGTGTTGGGTTTGTGGTGGTAGCTGAAGTGTTGGTGTGGCTGGTGGTGGTGGATGGTGATGCTTGGTGGTAGTTGGTTTGTTATGGGGATTCGGTTGAGGGCTTGTGCTGCATTTGGTTCAAGTGTGCAGTGTGCAATTTGGAAGGAAATCTTGTCCAATTTGAGGGAAAACAGTCTAATTTTAAAGAAATTGGGCCAATTAAACGATATAAACGCAATCCAGTAATTTCCTATTGACCTAATTGCTTAATTAACATGAAAATACTAAGTTTACACCATGGATACATGCAATTGGACTTTGTAGATTAAATTGGACAATTTCACGTATTTTCTTGATTGAAATCGCAAATTAATCCAAATTGAATTCGATTAATATCGTGAGGCTCCTATTAAATCAACTGTCACACCTAAGGTGACCTATTGTATCCAAATTGACTTTAAATTGGTGGGATGACTTTTATGCTAAAATAGAACCAAGGTTTAACGATGAAATTAAACCTTAATTCGCAAAATTAAACCCTAATCTTAAATAGGTTAACTTGAATTTCTTTCATTAAAGTTTATTAGCTTGGTTTTCCTATTTTCAAGAAGGTTAAATTCTTCAAATTGAAAAGTTCTCGAATGAATTTCCTAAAATGGACTCCAGGTTCGGATTTATCTCGCAAAAATGAGTGGAATGGAAGGGAGCACTTGGTAACGCTCTTGAGAACAAGTGTTTCTACTCTTTTGTTCCCTAGAACAAAAATGGAATAGAAACACATTTGGTAATTTTTTTGTTCATAAGAACAATTTGTTCCCAAAATTAGATTTGGAACATAAATAAGAAATAAAAACAAAATTGTTTCTCATTCTCGGGAACAACTCAAGAAACAAGTTTTTCTTTTCTCTTCCTTTCTTCCCTTTCTTCCCTTTCTTTTTCTCTAGTTTTTCTTTTCTCTTCCTTTCTTCCTTTTCTTCCCTTTCTTTTTCTCTTCCTTTCTTCCTTTTCTTCCCTTTCTTTTTCTCTTCCTTTCTTCTACCCTCAGCCGATCGCCTGGCCTCGCAGTAGCCGAGTGAGGCTCGGGCTCACAAATCTGGGCGAGGTCGCCTTGCCCAGCTAGGGTGAGGCCGAGCCTCACCAAGCCACAACAAGGCTAGGGGGGGACCTCGCCAGTGGCTAGTGAGGCTCCCCTAAGGCCGGCGACCGGCTAAAGGAAGGAAAAGGAAAAGAAAAAAGAAAAAGAAAAAGAAAAAAAGTAATAAAATTATTGATAAATTAAAAGAAATTCTAAGTCACAAAAATATTTGAGGTCGTACCAAACATATTTCTATTTTGGGAACAAAAATTTTATATATTTACCAAATATCTTAAAATACTCAGAAACTATTCTCGGGTATAAAAATAGAAAAAAGTGTCTGAAAAGAAACTGTTTCCGAAAATGGAAACATTACCAAATGCAGCCAAAGTGTCCATTCACAAATCGTGAAGAATTGATTCGGACCCCTTAATTAGGGCTAATAGTGACAATTTACGTTTCATCATGACTGTTCTCGAAACAAATGAATGAGTAAATGGGTGATGTCCCTTGGATTAAATGTTGTAAAAGGAACCAAACCTAATTATGACTAGAACGAAAGTAATTTTATTTTTGGTCAATTTTGAACTTAGACCCAAAAAATTTGGAACACAAAGTTCTTAATTGATTTTCGCAAAATTTTTGACGCCAGAGTCAAATCGAGACTAAAATGAAGTGATTTGTGGATTATTATTATTTTTTTATTTTTTGTCAAATATTTGAAGAAAAGTCAACCATTTAGTTGACTTTTCTTAAAATGTTGATTTTTAGGTCAAATCTTTAAATTTTTTGAAAATTAACTTAGATAAAGTGAAATTAGGATCATTTAGGATTTTTGTGTGCAAAAAACCAATTTTTGACCTAGAGTTGACTTTTGGTCAAAAGTTGACCCAAAAATCAACCATTGACTCTTTCGGTTTTCTTTACAAATAAGTGGAAAATTGTTTAAAAATGACAAAACAATGGAAAGAAACAAAAAATGACACTTTTCGCTCAAGAAATGGATTTCGTCGCAATTGGAAATCTTAATCTCGATTTTCTACCATTAATGATGCGTTGGTTAAAAATAAAGTGTCAATAGTTGACAACTGAATGCAGAAAAGCCATGCAACATCACGGACAGCCCCAACCTGTGCCCGAACCGCCTGGAATACTTGTTGTGGGACTTGTTCCACCCGACCCTGTAAGCCGCCATCACTCTGTTCATCGGGAAACTGAGGTTTGTAGCGCGGATGAACTTCAGCCAGTTGGCCCAGGCCAGCGCATGAGGTCGACATATGCGACCCTATCATCTCCTCTCTTCGTTCCGAAACAATTTAATTCATGTTTTCCGTGGATCATTATTTCGGCTGCCAATAATAAACACCCTCTTCGGCCCGTTCCCTGGTGATGAACCTTGCCGAATCCCGCGATTGAATGAGCTGTACACTAAGATTGCAGAAGCATTGTTCTTGTGGACACACAAATAAATTCGCTTTCCCTCTTCACTGTTGATTTTCTAGACGATCCTGATATTTTTAAGTGGTTAACGTCACCGATTCCCATGAAAACGACAATGAGAAACCTCTAATTTAAGAGCTTGTGGGAGTCCCACGTTGAGAGGAGGAGAGCGAGTGAAGCACAAAGTGGACTAATCAATGGTCAACTTAAGTAAATATTGATTCTTGCAAGTCAATAATTGGTGAAGAGATAGAGAGGGGTGATTACTGTATAGAATCCTATGAATCTATATCGGGGTGATTATGTATTACTAATGATGGACAGAATAAATTCATGTTTCTACCGTATTTTAGATATGAATTCAGGATGAGACAACCTGTTTGGATAACTGTCTCATTTTTGTATTAGTATATGTCCGATTTACACCACGCATGGAGTGTCGTTTAGCAAGAAACAACTTGTTCTGAGAACTTTAGGTATGGGACTGCGGAGGATAATTACTGATACTTCAGAACATTGTCCCGACCTTATCCTATGATTTCTCGGCAATTTTGTCCCTTATATGTCTTCTGTCACGTGACCTCAGTAAATTGTTGGGGGCTAATACAAAACCGCCATTCTCTGTCATTCCATCTAGTGTTTTTACAAAACAAGGAAAGAAACGATTTTCCTTTTCATCATGATTTTCCGAATTCATTATGGCTTTGAATAATGTTGCGAGCTAACCTCGGGTGCACCACCTAAGATTTGGCTAATGGACTACTAATTCGCAACTTAGGTTCAATTATTTAGCATGCAGTGTATTATTAGTTAGGAGTCGCAATTAATCAGTTTATGGTAGGTTGATTAGATACCTAAGTAAAATAATAAGAGAATTATTTTACTCCTACGAACTGGAGACTTTGGGTACAAAGATTTGGTTCCATCTAGACTTCTCTAAAAACCTCTCAGAACCATTCTTTTTATTTTCAAAAATATCTTTGCAGACAGTTTGATTTAATTTTAACCTAGATTACTATCATGCAATATGATAATCACACGGATGCTCATCCATTATTAAACAATCAAATGACTTGCACCAAAAGAAATAAACACACAAAGTAAGTAATTTTTTTTTTTTTTGGGTTTTCTTTTATCTTAAAAGTAGAATTTTACTATATAACATGCACCTTAACTACATGACCTAATTTTACTAACAAACAAATTTTAATTAAATGAACCTAACATGCAAACTATTTGACATGCACCTAATATTTTTGTATTTTTTTTCTTAAAATTCATAATAAAAAAAACCTAATTAAATTGTCTAAAATGAATTATTTTCTAAAATGTTTTAGGGGTTAATTTGACTTAAACCCTATTCTATCTTAGAAAACTATTTTTTTTAAAAAATGAGATTATTAAAAAGTGCAAACATTATCTAAGACCCTATCTATATAAAAAAAAAATGTTATTTAGATCCAACCCTAATCTATGTGCAATCCTATTCAAGCTAGATAATAAAGTCCTACATATCCTAAGGCGCAATCTAAAAAATGCAATCTTGATTTATGAAACTAACATATTCCAATGCAAGATTTGATTTTTTTTAGTGTTTTCCAAAACAAGCAATTACCAAATAGACATTACATCCAAGCCACCTAGGATATTCATCAAATGAAGGATTAAAATAATTGAAAAAATAATCCGTTATCTCACGGATTAAATTAATGATTATTTTAACCCTAAACATAACGACATATAAGAAAGTTCAAAATAATTAAAAATTTAATTCTAAGTCTTACGGATAAAATTAATAATTATAATGATTCAAGAGTCAAAATACTATCAAGCCAAAAAAAAATCAATATGATTAAAAAAATGATTTGACGTCTTACGAATCAAATTAATAATTATAGTGATTTTTGGGAAATAATACTCTACGGATCATGCCTAAAATATTCATAAAATCAACATTGAATTTTCTCATTTAAAGTGATAATAATAATCTCCAGCATTGATTCACGGCTTCACCACTTTCACGGTTGGAGTCCGGAAAACAATGTACATCAACAGTTGCGCAGAAGGCCACAAGGTTGTCGCCTAGGAGCCGTTCGCAGCGAGCTTGGCGAACGCCGCGGCATCAATGGCGTTTAGCAGTGAGGCCTTGGAAAGCACTAATGCTGGCAAGAGGGTTCCTTGCGGGGCGAACGGCCCTCGGTGTTGATGGTCGCCGTCGCTGCCGATCGGGGAGGGTGGCAAGGTGGAGATAGGTGGTGGGCGATGGGAGCAAAACGAGGGGCGAACCCCAGAGGCGGCAATGAGTGAAACAAGGAGGAGGAAGACGGTAGTAGGTTTCCCGATCACCATTTCGCGTTTGCAGGGATGTCAAGGCCATTTAAGCCCTTAAATAAAGATCGGGTGGCTGGGTGGAGGCTCGAGGTTAGTGAAGGACGAGATACGGTGCCAGGGATCCTCATGTGTCCGGACATGATTGCACGTCTTTTCTAGATTAAATTTAGTTAAATCCACGCTCGAAATAAGGTTATATTTTTCCCTCTCACAGTGATCATTAGATGGAGCTATTACAATATTTATAAAAACCAAAAAGGTAAATGGTAATAATAAAAATACAAAATTTAACTTAAACCTTATATAATAATTTTTCAGATGTAATTATATAATTTTTTATGTTTTGAAGACGTAATTTTATTAGCTTAGCCTGAGTGTATTTATTTCATTTAATTTTATTCGTGATTAAATGTGTGTTTTGGGATCATGTAAGTTGCCTTTAAAATTATTGAATTTCATAAGAAAAAAAAAGATATGAAACCAAAAAGATCGTAAATACGATCCCTTTTTAGATAAATTGGGATTTCAAATTTATTTATTTAGGATCTCTTGTTCGAGATAAGATACATTTCCAAAGTAAGGATGACTACAATGCATGAACAATAGAAAACAACAAATGAATCATATTCAAATACAGAGTCACAATACATCTTGAAATATAACAATTGATCGAGTAAAGAGTGCAATGTAAACAAATTTAAAGCATAAAAGACTATTGATAATTTATCATTCTTGATTTTATCGTGTATGATTTATGTGTTTGATTGGTCTGTGAAGCCAAGAGAGTGTTGCTATGTGTTCTTCTATTTCATCTGCAAAATTCATCATCCATCTTTCGATGCATAGCATCCAAATATGTAACTAGTGTCCGCACAACAAGATTTTGGCATTTCCATCTCGAGGAAGACTAGGTTTGGTGTTTATCGGCAAACTCTTCCAAATATAGATTTTTTTCTTTTTGTCAGTTTTACTTTAATCCTATTTTAACATTCACTTTCGATTTTTTTCCGCTTCGCCTGCGAGGAAAAAGAAAGAAAAGCAGCAATGAAAAGGTTTCCGTTCACCTCAACCATCCTCTCACATGGTTTTTCCGGCTTTGACAGTGATATCTCCCCGCTATAAGTGCGAGCGGGCAAGTTGAGGAGGGGAGAGAAGGGGAAGGGGAAACGACAAAGGAATAAAAAGCTCACGTGGGAAGCGACTGGCATTTTTGTTTTATTTTATTTTATTTATTTCCCTCTTCTTCTTTTGTCTTGCAGAGCATCACACGACTGGTGTTCCCATGCATTAAGGCAAATGGAGCCCGCGCGATATTGTTGGTGTAGCAAATTACACCACAAGATGTATTGTGATTGCGTATTTGAACATGACAATTCAAAAAATAACAACATGCACATAATAACATACAAATGCAGAAAGTCACCCAAGATCAACCAAGTAAATAGGAGATCCCACCTCTTTTCATCCTCCTCTTTTTGGTATCGATATGCTACTACGTGGGGACGGAGGGGCTGTGTGAGACCCGCTCGAATTTTCATGCATTGCACAACCGGATAAAGCCACCGTTCATAATCTCTCTATCTCTCGTCTTTTTCTCCATTTTGGTTGTCGCCATTGGGTTGTGAATAGAAAGGGATGTAGGGATGTGGGAGTTCGAGGTGGGCTGTGAATAGAGAGGGATATAGAGATGTGGGAGGTCGAGGCTGCCTAAAAAGAGATAAAAAGTTATTGAGATCACAAGCTGTGAAGGTTCCCCATGGGGGTGGGCGGAGGTTGGTGAAAGATAATTCAAAGCGGGGAGCATGGATTGGAAAAGAAAGAAAAGCAGCGGTAAAAAGATTTCCGCTCCCCCACCACCCTGTCACATGGCTTTTCCCGCTTTGACAGCGACGTCTCCTCGCTATGATTGCGCGTGGGCAAGTTGAGGAGGGGGAAGGGGGCGGGGGCGGGGGGCGGGGGAAACGACAAAGGAATAAAATGTTGAGGTGGGGAGCGACGGGAAGTTTCTAGTTTGTTTCTAGTTTTTACAAATTTTATTTTATTTAGGGTTAATACCTAAAAAACCCCAAATGGTACACTTGTGACAAATTTACCCCAAACTATTTTTTGACCACCAAAAACCCCAAACTGGTACATACGTGACAGATCTACCCTATAGTTAGCTTCCGTTTGATTTTTCTTAATTTTCCGACGTGGTTGACGCGCGTGCGATAAGTCGTGTGGAAATTCATAAGTTTAATACCATTAAAAACCCCAAACTGGTATATTTATGACAAATTTACTCCAAAATGGTATATTTACAACAAATTTACCCTAAATTAATTTTTTCGATCATAAAAAACCTAAATTGGTACACGTGCGGCACATTTACCCTCTTTCAATTTTCCCAAATTTGACCGAGTTGTGATGTCCAATCAATTTTATTTTATGGATTACTCTAACATTGCCTCAATATCATTAATACTTGATTTTTTTCTTTTTATTGGAATCATTATTAGAAAACTATTGAAAATTCCAAATGTGCACTTCATTCTTGTCTTGAGAAGATGCCCATTAACTAAAAGATGGACAGATCGCTTGCGCACATATACAAAAGAATCACACTCAAAGCACACCTAAAATTAGCGACAAACATAAGTGATTTTGGTTCCGGCATTTCAACGAGCATGTGATGTACGAGTCACTCATACCATGTTCGTTGGCGTTACGTAGTCTTTCCTACCTTGAATCGTAAGTGTGTCAAAATTTTAACATGGAACTTGCATGTGAATGGTATGAGTGACTCGTACATCACATGCTCATTGAAATGCCGGAACCAAAATCACTTATGTTTGTTGCTAATTTTAGGTGTGCTTTGAGTGTGATTCTATTGTATATGTGCGCAAAGCGATCTGTCCATCTTTAGTTAATGGGCATCTTCTCAAGCACAAGAATGAAGTGCACATTTGGTAGCCTTTGAATAGTTTTCTAATAATGATTCCAATAAAAAGAAAAAAAAATCAAGTATTAATGATATTGAGGCAATGTTAGAGTAATCCATAAAATAAAATTGATTGGACATCACAACTCGGTCAAATTTGGGAAAATTGAAAGAGGGTAAATGTGCCGCACGTGTACCAATTTAGGTTTTTTATGATCGAAAAAATTAATTTAGGGTAAATTTGTCGTAAATATACCAGTTTGGGGTAAATTTGTCATAAATATACCAGTTTGGGGTTTTTAATGGTATTAAACTTATGAATTTCCACATGACTTGCCACGTCAGCAACCACGTCAACAAAATTAACGGAAAAATCAAACGGAAGCTAACGGAGGGTAGATCTGTCACGTATGTACCAGTTTGGGGTTTTTGGTGGTCAAAAAAATAGTTTTGGGTAAATTTGTCACAAGTGTATCAGTTTGGGGTTTTTTAGGGTATTAACCCTTTTATTTATTTCCCTTTTCTTAGTACGTAGAGCTATCATTTGTCAATTTGATAAGCGAATAAAAGAATTTTAAATTAGAGAAAGGATCTTTCGGCCTCATTCACTTTGAGGGGAGATAATCAGCAGATTAATTTCTTTTCGGCGTGACAGGAGCCTCCATGGGACTGGGACTTAAGTCAGATTAAATGGAAGAATAAAATGCCATTTTCTTGCATGGATTAGCTTCTTTTTGGAATAAATAAGTTTTATTTAGTCAAATCTATCAATTAGGAAATCAAAATATCATGATTATTGACTTGATACGACTCCAAATAAAGTTATATTTTTTCTCTATTATAGTGATCATTAAATGGAACTATTGTCATATTTATAAAAACCGAAAAGGAAAACGGTAATAATAATAATAATAATAATTTAACATGAACCTTATACGGTTAGTTTTCAAATGTAATCGTATAATTTTTTAAGTTTTGAAGACGTAATTTTATTGTCTTCGCCTTAGTGTATTTGTTTCATTTAATTTTATTCACGGTCAAATGGGTATGCTGGGATTATGTAAGCCACATTTAAAATTTTAAAATTTCAAAAAAAAAAAAAAGATATGAAACCGAAAAGATCGCTTTTTCAGATAAATTGGGATTTCAAATTTATTTATCTTAGGATTCTTGTTCGAGATAAGATGCATTTCCAAAGTAAGAATTATTACAATACATGGACAATAGAAAACTGCAAATGAGTCATATTCAAATACACAGTCACAATACATCTTGAAATATAAGAATCGGTCGAGTAAAGAGTGCGATGTAAGAAAAAATTAAAACATTAAAGACTATTGATAATTTATCATACTCGATTTTATTGTATTTTGCAAATTACGGGTTAGAAATTTTCACTTCACATAGTGTAGTCTGCTACATCAACGATAACTTGAGTTAAACTAGACTCGACTTGACTAAATTTGTATCCGAGTTTAAATTTTCTCTTTACACTTAAAATTATTGAATTTCAAAAGAAATTTTCACTTCACATCCTGCAAGATGAGGCTTCAACAGTTTGCAATATCTGTGTTTCTTCTCTCAGTACAATGACAAGCCAGTTAACCTACTGGCTTCTTGAACCTACCGGCTTCTTTAGTGTCACTTTTGTAAGTTATGGCACTTAAATGTCCCTTTGTGCCAAGTTATGGCACTTGAAGAGATCATTTGCATATATATATATATAGAGCAAATACATTTACTATTTTAGTGAATCGTGTGAATATTTGTGTTACTATTTCATCAGATTTCATCTTAAAATAGCTTGTAGTTATCGAGCAGGATGTTTAGCTTTGTTTCTTTGACTCTTTCTATTCCTTCAAATGTCAGCATGATGCAATCCTAGATTTCCTTTCCTGTATCACAAGAAGAGATTCTGTTAAACTCAAAAGATGACAGTGCATAATACAGAAAGTGTTTAGCTTTATCATTAAGAGCAGCTCTTTTTCGAGATTCTTCTGTAATGTTGACAGTTGCTGCTTCTTAGCCTTCTTGTCGAACATGAGTCAATACTTCTGGACCATTTGCAACTACGTTCCACATATCCAAGTCTGTGGCTTTAATGTATGACATCATTATTTGCTTCTAATAGCCATAGTTGCTTCCGTCGAAGTATGGTGGCTTGTTGGGAGCTTGAGCATCATTAGAAAAGAAGCTACCAATATTAGCTATAATAAAGGATCTTTGTACTTAGAAGAAATGTACTTAAGTTAATGAGCAACAAAGTTCTTATACCAATTGTTGAGGCTAACAATACGACTTAGAGGGGGGGGGGTGAAAAGTTGTTTTCAAACTTTGATGATCTTTCATGGAAATTAGCTAATTGCTAAGTAAAGATCACATTGACCTAATGTTTATGTAAGCACTCTCTAACTGTATAGAAGATGAAAAATAGTGGGACATAGAGGGTTATAGTAGTTCAGCTTTATCTTTAAATCTACATCCACTCTTCAGACTAATAATTTTAGGACAGACTGGATTCCATGAACAATCTGCTTGGAAAGTAACAACCGGCTAGTATTGATTCTTCACGTGATAGATCACTCTATCTGGACTCGATTGTTGCTCTTACACTCATACACTTAATCCGTAGCACGACTACTAAATAGCACGACAATCAAAACAGTAAGACATAAAGCTTAAGAATAATAGTACGTAAGCTACTTGATCTTTTATGTGGCGCACATTCTTTTGGTTCCTCAAAGCTTCCCTTTTATACTATTACTCAATCTATCCGTTAAGGATGGTTTAGAGAAGTATGTGATTGTTGGAGAGTTTTCCAATGAGTTGCTATCTGGAAGGTACTGCCCATACAGGTTTTGTCCTAGAACTTTTGTAGACTAACCAAAAATAGCAACTACTACTATCTTCTCATTGCAATCTCCGATTAACCTGTTAGACACTCTAGCTACTCTACTACATGCTTTATTCTGATTCCGCTGCTGTGCGAATCCAGATCTTTCAATGGCTTTTTAGCTGACCCAACAAACACCATTTGATGTACTTGGTTGTTACCATCAACCTGATTTTTACTATCTCGACATAAACATCATCAACGCCTGATTTTTTAGGTTGGCTGGTGCTATTTACTATAACAGGACATCTGTAAACTTCTTCCCAATGGATTACATCATGGATGTTGCTTACTCCTTTGGTCTAAATATCTACAAACAACATAGTAAGTAATATACTAAGGATAGTTTGGGCATCATCAAAATCACTTGAAGATGTTTTCTCCAACAATCTCCCCCTTTTTGATGATGACAAAACTATCCTATGTATGTGAAAGAATAGCAAAGATTGTTTGAAATAGTTTGCATAATTTAAAAAAATGGGATCTTTTTAGGATGTTTTGTTATAACGATTTGGTGAGATATACTTAGATGATCTTTAGTAAGATAAGATATGATTACACAAAAGATCTTCACCTTAGAGTGTGTCATCATCTAATTTGAGGATCATAGGATAACATTTGGTTGCTCCCCTGTCTTGATGAGCAGTTTAATTTCAAATGTCAATAGGTTCTAAGCTAAACATCATTAGAAAAATACTTAGCAAATTAATAGTATCAGATGTTGCAAGCATATTCATAATTTTCAAAGGAGCATTCAACATCATTAGTAGCATATGTCTAGGAGCAAATGTTTAAGCGTAATTTTTCACATCAAGTAGCTCTCCCCCTTTTTATCATCAATCAAAGAGAATGAGAAACAGTTACATGAATCAAAATATTTGCTTTATTGATGGCAAGAGATAGGGCGGTACAAAAAAGTTAGACCTAAGTAACCAATTGGAATAGATAAAACAGCAGGAGCAAAACGTGAACACATTAAGATTTTGAAAATGGTTAAGTGTAAGGGCATTTGTGCTACTGAGAGAAAATGGGCATTTCGAGTTCGGCGGTTTCCAGTTCAGGGTGTACAGGGTTGTAGGAACTAAGCTAAGAATGGTATGCTCGATCTTCATCATGTATCGAGTTAGAGACAAGAGAGTATTCTTGATTTCCTTAACATCTGCTTGCAATTGGTTAAGGTTGGTAGAGAGGCAGGTGCATCCATAGCTGGTGAAGGTAATCTTCTAGTTGAGGTGGACGAGAGGTCTTAGTCGATGTCAGAGCCTTAGCATGTTTGCGATTTTCTAATTCAAAGAGCTTAGCATGTCTTTATTTGAGCTTTGCCATTGTTCGGTCATGGTCGTTGTGGCCAATGGGGACAATCTCTCCTCTATGATTGACCCATTCTTCTGGCGTCATCCTGAGCATCATCTTGTCTAGGGTTTTCTTCCAAATCTCCACATTTGGCATGACAATAGGTGAAAATTTAGAGTAATCGATCTTGAGATACTTGAAGATACATATCACAAAAGCACCATAGGGTAGCTTCCCTGTCTTTCTCTGAGCCATGCGATATATGTGGATAAAGATCATGTGGGGGAAGGAAAATTCTTCAAACTTGTTCAGAATGGCTCAAATTACTCTTACCTCATATCGAGAGACGTAATTCATAGAAGATGTTTTCGGACAGAGGCAAAGAGTGAGGAATTTTTTAATAAAGTTCATTTTGAGAGGGAGAAAATTCAGTGGGACAATTTCCCTAGGACTGCAAGCAAAGTTGGGCATTTCTAAAATAAAGCTATAGACCTCATTAGGCTCTATTGGAATGCACTTAAAAGCATTGTACTTTGTTTGGATGATTCCAGCTAGTTCATTCGGAGTCACAACATGGTTTTGTCCACGAAAAGTGAAGACAAAAGAGTCCCTATTTGGAAAATGCAGATTTGAGTAAAACATTCCCAAAGGTTTGAGTCCACGAAAAGTGAACCTCCTCTTTCATGGAGCATAAGTATTTGAGTCAAAGAGCTTTAAAAAACTCAAATAGAAAAATCCCATGATTTTCTAAGAAGTCAAATCAACAAAATGATGAGGAATAATGTCTTGATGGTAGAAATGATTTTTGCAAGTTCATATTCTACTAAAAGAAAAAGAAAAATTGGGTTTGAAATGTGGATCTTTTCAAAACTAAGAGTAGGTTCGAAATTTTAAAATACCCGGTCGTCATCATCTTCATGACGCTTGTCTCTCAGGGCTTCTCCTATTTCTTTTATGGCTTCACTTCTTTCGAGCTATAAGGTAATTGGCTTAGGGATGATTTCTACGTCTTCGACAATTTGTTTTTCTTTGTCTTTAGGAGCAATAGGTACATGTACCTTCCTCTTTAGTTGAGGATTTGTGAAGTGAGGGTTGAGAAGGTTGAGAAGGTTGAGCCATTGAATCCGATGGTTCAACGGCTGTTTTTTTTAGCAATCAGTGCTTATTCAAGCTGTAGGGTTTACGACCTTGTGGTTTCAAATTTGAGGAGTTTCTTTAATTCTAATCCATGGGTTTCCATGAGAGCGGCTAAGCCTTTCAATAGATCACTTGGAAGTGTCTAGGTAGGAGCTGATGGAGACAGCACACTTGAACCAAGTGGTGTTGGTACACGGCTCAGCTTGCACCAACACCTTCTGTAGCAAACCCACCACCAACATAGTGGCTGCTAGGTGGTGGGTCTATGGTGGTGGCCAAGTGCTAGTGTGGCTAGCGGTAGTGGTTGGTGATACATGGGGGCTTATGTTGCACCTGGTGCGAGTGTGTAGTGTGCACATCTTATAGTAGGTGTACTAGTGCAAGGCTTAGCAGTACCTTGTGCAACAACACCACCAGCATAGTGGTGGCTAGAGTGTCTGGTGTGGCTAGTGGTGGTGGTGGTGGTGGCCAGTGATGGTGGTTGGCGCAATTTTTAGAGAAAACTTACAAAAAATTGACACTTAACTGATCACATTCTAAAAAACTTGGCACTTAAGTGTTAACTTTAACTACAAGTGACACTTAAATGATCATTTTAATAATAACTTGACACTTAAGTGATCATTTTTTCATCGCGATTAGCACTTAAGTGATTACTAAATACAACTTATGGCACTTGGGTAATCACTCGTGTTTGTCTTGTCTATATGCTGATTTGTAGCAAAACAGAGAATGTGATGGTAGTTCAACTTATGGCAACTCTATTCAATTCTAATGTTTGCTATTGGTTTATGTTTATATTTAATTCAAGTAAAAAAGCCACCACAACACATTGACCCAATACACATCCATCATTGTTGGTTTATATTTAAGAACAAGTAAAAACATAGTACAAGCAGCATCTAATTCACTCATTCCCTTCATTGACCTCCCCACAAACACAAGAAGTAACCCACAATACATATGATAACATAAACAACAACAAAGCCACAACAATTTTGTGGAACAACACAAACTTCTTCTCATCTTCCAAAAAAAAAGAAAAAAAGCCTACATTTAATTCAAAACAATTACATTTGTCCACTCATTTTTAACTATGGCAATCGGAAAAATTTTTCTCATCTTTAAGTGCTTTACATTTCATCATAAAGTAGGATAGACAACAAAACAACACCATAATAAATGCTTGGTAACTCTTCCGTTCAAATATTATCCTTGAAACTTCATTCTTGAAAAGTTTAGCCGAAGATGCTTGAACTTGCATTGAGTCAACATCGTCCAAGTCATCCATGAGCATAGATGGAGATTGATGTCGTTCATCAAGTAAATCCAATATCACCTTTGTGGCTTGGTGAGAGAATTTCGCATCGACCCATTTTGAAATATTTATACTTCGATCTTTCTTTATATCGGGCACATCCATAAAATCTTCTCACAGGATTCATTCGAGTCCACGATGTTCTTCTTGGACTTGGTAACTCACAAAAACAGAAACTTTAGCCTTCTCCTTCGCTTCGCTGAGAGGAATTTGAGGCGCTGCGAGAGTCTTGCTCTCCATTTCCAATATTCGACGATGGAATTTTGGACAAATCAAAATTATGGTTTGGGACTAGGATTTGAGCACTTCAATAGGGATTTTGGCCAATTTAGGATTTTAGATTTGGGGCAATTTGGGAGACGACGTCATTTTGGTAGATTTAAGGCTTTTATTTTGCAGCGTCGTTTTGGATGAGTTAGAGCTAAGTCAACTCTCCAACAAGCCACGTAGGCGAGCAAAAATAATAAAATATTGGCACGTAGGATTTCCGGCGGAGTTCTCTCTTAAGTCACACTTTAAAAAAAAAATGGCACTTAAGTGTCACTTTCTTAACTTTTGGCACTTAAGTCACTTTTTTAACTTTTGACACTTAAGTATCCCCTCGTGCCAAGTTTTGGCACTTAGGTTGTACTTCTTCCCAACTATATGATGAGTAGCTCTAGAATTTATAACTCAAGAGTCGGACATAGTAAAAAGTAAACAAGATGAACTACCTTTTGAGGTATGTGCTAGAGTTTCAATGGGATTTGAAATTCTTGTCACCTGTTGAGAGCAAATCCAAGCATCATACTCAGCACGTGTTGATGTAAGAGAATCTTCTGTATTCTACACATTAGTAGGATCCAATTGAGCTGGTGAGGAAGAATCTTCCACCTTGGCAAATGCAGCAAGTGGAGGTCGAAGCTCAAGATAAAGCATGTAACAATAAGCTTCTCCATGTCTAGCCCTTTGACAATGATTACAATAACGAGAGGCGCAACCACCAATACCTCTAATCACGACCACCACGACTTCCACTCTAAACAAAACCACGTCCACATCATCAATAACCACAACCACGAGCTCCATGTCCACTAGAACCATGAGTAATCATAGCAATTGTCTCTAACATTGTAATTAAGATCTTGTCAGTAGGTGTCAAGTGAAGGGCTCAGGAGAAAATCTCATCAACTTAAGACGGGAGCTTTCAAACGTAATCAGCTGAAGAAGGGAAGAATATTTAGATCCTAATGCTTTAAGAAATATTATCACTTGAAGATCCTCTTGGCGTTTGACTAAAACATTCAAATCGACTGAAATTGGAAGATAAGTGTCTAATTGTTGGCAAAGTGTAGTGAAATGATGATAATATTTAGATAGAAATTGATCTCCATGCTAAAGATCAAACGGTGCCTCCCATGTGTCACACATTGTGTCATATTATTCTAGCCAAAGTGAAGTAAAGCACACTTCTCCTAAACTTCTTTCACAAAATTCCACTGGGTTCACCACTGAATTGCACTGAATGGTAAAGTATACGCCAAATGCCAAAACTTGACACGAATAGACACTTAAGTACCAAAAGTTAGGAAATTAACACTTAAGTGCCATTTTTTTTTTAAAAATGGGACACTTAAGTGTTATCTCCAGCGAACCTTGCCGGAAATCTTACGTGGCAATTTTTTATTATTTTTCTCGCTTATGTGGCTCGCCAAAAAGCGACTCGGCAAAGAAACACAAAAATGACGCTGTTTTGGCTCGAATTCGAATTTTAATATAAAAATTAATTAAATTAAATTATAAGATAAATAAATAAATTTAATAAATAATAATAATAATAATAATAATAATAATAATAATAATAATAATTAATAATATATTTATTTTTTTAAAGGTGGAAGGGAGGAGGGACACGGTTGAAGGCTGAGCCCTCGCTACCACCGCCTCCCCGCGAGCCCTCACCCAGATCTGGGGCAAGGGTCGTGGCCCTCACCTAGATCCGACGAGGGCTCGAAGGCCCTTGCCGGTGAATGCTGCCCCCACCGTCGTCAGCCCTTCCTAACGATGGCGAGGAGGCGGCGGCGGCGAGGGCTTAGCCCTCAGCCACGTGCTTTCTCTCTCCCTTTTTTGTAAAATATATAATTTTAAATTTTAATTTAATTTAATTAATTTTTATATTAATTATTTATCATGTCGAGACAAAACGAAATCATTTTTGCATTTTCTAGCCACATCAGCGTGTAAAACGACGTTGTTTTGCACTTATCTCGCTAGAAAATCGCCACGTCAGCATTTTGGTCAAATTGACATTTAAGTGATCTATTTGCTCCGATTTTGGCACTTAAGTATGACTTTCCTAACTTTTGACACTTAAGTGTCCATTCATGCCAAGTTTTGGCACTCCCGATGTCCGGCACTCAAATTATATGCTCAGTATAAAAAAACTATTGTAAACCATTCGACACTTCAAAGATTACGAGGTGCATATCAACCAACACTTCAAGGAACAATATGCTATATCAGAGAAGTCATATAAGGCTACTAGACAACATCCTCAATTGTCCCTTTTTTTTTTTTTTTTTTCGAAACCCTAGCAGTCAAATGCTTTCAAACTCCTCAGCTGCATAGTCAAACACCGGTCAGATCTCCAAACATACGAAAGCCAGATCTACCCATCGGTTGTCAAATTCTACATCATGGAAGAAGGCTAAGCACATGCCGATGATAGATTCCGATGATCGATGTTGGTTCTGGACATGCTTGTGACAGTAGGGTTGGTCGCTGGTCTTGGCCAGATTTGGTGGCTAGGCTCCGATGGCAACAGTGGTGGCTGGGTTTTGATGGCAACAATGGTGGCTGGATGGCGACGATAACGATCGTGGCTGGGTGGCGACGATAGTGACTGGGTGGCAATGGTGGTGGTTGGGTAGAGGTGATGACTCTAGTGGCAATGAGGGTGGTTGTGGTGGGGTTGAAAATGAGGGGTTTTTTACTAACTCTGATATCATGTAGAATGAGATAAAACGTCGTATTGTATTATTTTAATCAAAAGGATTACAAGAGTAAATATAATATATATATGGGTAACTCGCTTAATATAAAATAATTATTGACCATTCTATCTTTATCATTATTTCCTAATAGAACTTATCTTGCGCTTGTTTTCACCTTCACTTATCTTAAATTAACACAGTGGATTATATCAAAGCTATATGTAGGCGATTCTAAGATAAGATTAGGAGGGGATCGAAGCGGGGAAGCATTAGGGTTGGTTTTTGCTATTTAAAGGTTTCGCTCTTACCTTGACGAAGAGTTGTATCATTCATGATGTATTTTATCCCTACACGTCAAGGGGTCAGGTTTGCAAAAGTTTTTCAATTTTCATTTGCCTTGCGTTATTTCCCCCCATTTATCGACTCCTAACACTCCCGTCATATTGATTAAACTATATTATTCCTCGCAGTTCCACTCTTAATTTAAGATTATTTCCTCCATTTTTTTCTTCTTTTTCTTTTATTTCAATTTTACTAGAGACAAAACAACCCATGCTCTAGCCCATTCTTGAATTAAGATTATTTCTTGCCTTCTTTTCTTTTGTTGATATTTTTCCCTTTCTTTCTCCATTTGAAACAAAATTGGTGTTCCTCATTTTCAAAAAAAAAAAAAGTTTATTTGGTAGATAGCTAACGAATTATTGTGTTAATGAGTTAATTTTCTCTTCTTCTTTTTTCATATTAGGAAACTATTGTTCAAAAGATAACCTAAGAATAACTAAAAGTGTAAAGAACCATTTACCAATTTTTTGTATGCATTTCGTTTAATTTTAACTTTAATGTGTGTCATTACATTGTAGTACACATTTTGTATAATTATAACTTTAATATGTCATTATGTCAGAATCTGAGTGTTTTTTATGCTTTACGTTTCATTTTATTCAGTCAATTTAGGCTCTGCATGGGAACATTTCTGTTCTCCTTTTTTTTGTTCTTTTGTTCCTTGGAATAAAAAAAGAATAGAAATCCGTTTGATAACGTCAACTAATTTTTCTATTCCCCGGAATAGAAAAGTGGCCGGGGAATAGATTTGGAATAGAAACAAGAAGTAAAAAAAAGTAGTTTTTTGTTCTCGAGAACAATTTGTAGAAATAAATCATTTTTTTTCTTTTTTCCTTTTATTCTTCTTCCTTGCTGCGGCCGTCGGCCTTAGATTTGCGATTGCCCGCGGCCACCACCGCTTGCTGACCACCGCCTACCGCCAACAGCCCCTTGCTAGCGTTGGCCGCTTGACTGTCGCCGCCACCGCCTACTAAATGATGTCTGCGGCCAGTCGACCACCTACATCTGACTGCTGACAGCCGGTTGCTCAACCATCGCTAGACGCTGTCCGCTGCACACCAGCCGTTGCCTGCTGGTTGACCGTTGCCGCCCTACCATCGACGACCGCCACCTCTCGATCACCGGCCATTGCAGGCTGCCCGCCAATCGGCGCCGATGCCCGCTTGCCATCAACTACCGCGAGCCACCAGCCGACGACGATCAAGCGACGCCGGTGGCCGTGGTGGCCGACGATTAGCGTTCGCCGATCAGTGAGCAAGAAGAGAAAACGAAAAAAAAAAAAAAAAAAAAAAAAAAAAAAAAAAAAAAATTTATGAATCATACCAAAGGCATTCCTATTCTTTTTCTATTCCGAGAATATAAATTTTGTATAGTTACCAAATACGTTATTTTACTCAGAAATTATTCTAAGGAGTAGAAACAAAAAAAGAACTATTTCTCAAAAGAAATTGTTTCTCGGAAACAGAAATGTTACCACGCACACCTCTAGTAGTCCAATTTCCATTTATTTTTCATGCCATCATTGCACGTTGTTTTAAAAGTTACTTTTAAAAAAATTAAATATATGATAATGTTAAGCACTTAAAAAATTCTAAACATCCATTATTATCTAGTAAATATAAAGGAAATGCTCCCTAAACATTATTACATAGAATACAATCTTTACTTAATTGCAGGTATACTTAGTCGTTGACAAGAAATTATGGCAATTGTAACAGTATTATAAGATAACCCATTCAAACTAGCTGCAAATACATAAATTTTGTCAATTCTAAATGCATCAAAATTTTCATAGAACCATCAATGAACAGAAAATTATCCTTAACGTACAAATGTGTTGCAATAATAACAAGTTATATATACAACTTAATAGAAGAAATCGTCTATTTACCCGGTTCTCTCCCCTCGAAAAGGCTACTCTCTTGATTTTTTTTTTTTTT
The DNA here is from genome assembly GCA_014182715.1 of Eucalyptus cloeziana. Taxonomy (NCBI): domain Eukaryota; kingdom Viridiplantae; phylum Streptophyta; class Magnoliopsida; order Myrtales; family Myrtaceae; genus Eucalyptus; species Eucalyptus cloeziana. The sequence goes on from CM024642.1 coordinate 26,137,380, forward strand.
AACTTGAATTAGACAATAAAAGTTTTCAATTACATTTATAAGAGAGTAATTATTTATTTAAAAAATATATATATCAAGGAATAATTTTTAATGTCATAGTGTAAGAAACTCTACCCTTAGAATACGTCTTTCCAGTTGAATTGTTGCATGCTTGAGTTCTTTGTGCCAACTATATTTCACCACAATGAATTCCAATAGTCTTTGAATGTGAGTTTGATCCAAGATCTTTGCCTTTTGACCTTATAAGTACCACATCTCTTCCCCTTTTCAACAATATCAGATGCAGAATGATCAATTCATTTTGAAGTTGTTTTCACTTTAGTTTTTGAATTGGAAGGATGACCTTTATGAGATGTAGCTAGGGGCTCACATAAGAAAGGATCACTTGCTCATACAAATTGCTGAATTTGCTTTCAAAAAACTTCCTTTCTGAAAAGGTCATTCCTGATACCTCAATTCCAACTCAAGAAGTAGTTGCAGATATGAATCTTCTCAATTATTTTGCATATTATCGCAATCCAGAAAGGACCTTACATCAAGCCCTCATTGTTGATAAATTATATCTTGAGGTTAACCATCTAAAAACCTAAATCTTATCATTGGTACAAGCAAGTAGCTCAATTTTACTAATGGCAATCTCATATTGCTTCTAGAGATTATCTAAAGCAAATATTGGCACCCAAGTAATCAAGTTCTTGAAAAGAGGAATATGAAGATGATGGGAACTTTTACCTTTCCACTCGACAATTTGGTTTTGATTTCTTGAGTCCAATTCTCAACTGCAAGCCAATTTTTCTTTTGAACCTCAACTAAATTACGCGTTCAAACTTTGTAGATATGCTTTCAAAGTTGAATGTGCCTCTTCAACTCTTGAAGTAATGCAGCTCTCAAAATACACTTGCAGGTTTGTCCAATCAGGCACAAAAAGCTTGTAGAAAGGAAGTTCTTCCAACTGAAATTTACATTTTACCTCAATATTCTTCTCAATGTGCCACATACACAACAAGTTCACATTTCTAGGAAAAACGAATCGAATTGCATTCCTTAATGTCAATTCTTTATCAGTGACGATAGCTGAAGGTTGACAATCAACTCTCAATATGTTGCTAAACATAGTCAAAACCCAAACATAATCTTCCTCTTCTTCCTTTCTCAAAAATGCAAAGCATGAGTACAAACGTCATGTGGAATTCGCAGCTAAATGAGGATTTCGAACTGTTTGCATGAGATCGTCTATGGTGCAATGTAGGTAGTGTTCCTTTGGCTTGCAATGTGTAAGATGGTTTGAATTACCTGCGATGATGGACACGTTTGGCCATGTTGTTTTTGTACATACAATGATTTATATAGGAAATGTACATATGCCACATTGGGTCTGTCACCTTGTCATGGTGAAACAGTTAATATAAGGTTAGTTAGTCTTATTGTATAGTTGGCGAAAGATTCGCGCTCTTCAAGAATCAGTCGCTTATCAACATTATTGTAATTTTTGACTTGCTACTCTGTATGTGAAAGATATGATAATGCTTTAGTTATATTAGTGAAGTTTGCGCTTGATTTTGTGTGCTATCAGGAATATTTATGCTTTCCTCCATGCTTTTCTTGGAGATGTCGAGAATAATGGATCAGACAATGCTCTTCATGTCTGTGGGCTCAAGAAAAAGTAGTTTATGTTTGGCACTAGTGTTGAGTATGTCTTGAATTTTTTTATGGGCTTAGACCAACATTTGGGCTTGGGGGCAATATAAATATTGTTTTTCTCAAGTTATTAGGTTAAGAAGTCGAGATAGAAAAAGTCTTAATCTTTTGAGAGCCATCTTTTATAATCCTTGAAATTCTATAGTGGATTTTGCTTCTACTCTCTTCGTGGTTTTTCCCTCGAGGGTTTTCCACATAAATCCAGTATTCTTTTATTCCTCTTAATTTCGATCTCGTTTTAGTTTCTGCATCTGTCGTAACAACTACGTATAGTCATGAAGAGAACTTTAGCACAATTAATCAAGCATTTACCACCAAGGAAGCTAACCATGGTCTGGCCATTAGTTCCTATTTGACTGTTGCAGGAGAAGTTTACTTTGGGTGTATCATTTCGTGAATTTCTTATTCCAATTGGGAGCATGTCGAGGGAAAGACTGCTAGTGAATAGTCTGCTTCATTGTTTATAGGAGAGTATGAACTGTTGGCAGCAGATCTTTTGGTGATTGTTTGATTAAATACGACTTTAGAACATGGAAAAGATGGTGACGTCTCCCCCGTCCATTTTTTCCTACTTGGGTGATGATGAGGATGAAATAAAACGTACCTGGCATACTTATTTTTTATTCTCTAATTTTGAAGCCAATCTGCAATATATCTACATGATTCCCAGGAGAACCATTCGGCTTAGATCCTTGGAGGAGATACATCATGATGATTATGAGATAGTATCTAAAATTTTATTTCTTGTCATCCACATTGAGGTGGAAGCTTTGGAAATTTTAAGTGTTTTTAACCTTCGAATCGTCCTTTTATATAGTTTTATATTCCTTCTTATTTTGGGGCGAGTGATTCTAAACTTCTACGGCTACTGAATGAACCCATTTCTTGGGAAGATCAGCTCCGGTTTTCTTTGATTATTAGAAAATGAGAGAGTTGGAAACTGATGAGCTCATTGTAGTAGCTTGATGGTACATTCAACTCATCCAGTGATTGGTCATATATAAGTGTTGAGTTTGTTCTAAATGCTGAACAAAATCTGCAGAACTTTTGAAAGATCACATCTGTTTTTTCTTTTTAATCATTGTCAGAAATTGAGAGAGTTGGAAACTGATGAACTTATGGAAAGTGATGTTATGGCGGCCTATTAAGCTAATGTAGTGTTTAGTCTCATGAAGTGATCTTTGTAATTTAAGTGACTCCCAGCGTCATTTGCACAAATAAACTGCATACAAATGTCGTTTTAGACGGTCTTTTTGGTAAATGATGTTCCTTTTCTTTGTTAGGAAAAAAGGCTTGGATATGTTGCATGCACCTGCTTCTACCCTTCTGCATTGTTTGTTAGATTAAGAAACTCTGGAGGCAAATAAAGTAAAACCGGATATGCTCCACGTGTTCTCTCGAATGCCAGAGATTACCAGCAACTGATTTTGGCGATATCATCGTGGTGGGCACCGATACGGTATGCTTAAGCACTCTCCAGGATGTTTCTCCAGAGACATTGGCAAAAGATGCATACTGCGGTTCAGGCAGGCACATGGGAGCTGATTTCTAGTACGACTGAAGTTAAGTTGCTTTCAGTTGGTACATTTTTTTCTTTTCCCACGTGATCCATAATGGCGATTTGGAGAGAGATTTCCCAGTTCGGCCGTGGACTCGTGTTGGTGCTTTTGAATTCAGTCTAGGTTTCACCTGAACAGTGACTGATTTAAGTGCTGTTCTTCTTGTTGCTTTTGCATCTGGGACCTGGAATTTCCCGCTTTAAATCTTTAAGTGGCTCTGCTGACTTTTGAATTCAGTTTAGGTTTCACCTGAACAGTGACTGATTTAAGTGCTGTTCTTCTTGTTGCTTTTGCATCTAGGACCTGGAATTTCCCGCTTTAAAGTTTTTAAGTGGCTCTGCTGAGTGATTCCATTTCTGTTGCCATGTGATGGCACCTTTGGTTGTTCTTGTATGCCATTGTGACGACGTAGCTGAACCAGAGGCCGCTATGCTTTTGGAAGAAATTGTCTAGCCTGGTTGATCACGTAGAATTTCATTGCCATATCAACTAATAATCTTTCTGGTTTTTAGTTCATTACATCAGCCTCTCCCACTTCCCCCATCAGTGTCACCTAGTTTACACATCCGCGTGCTGCAAGACCAGTTTTTTTTACTGCCATGAGAGAGCAAGAGAGATGCCCGTTTCTTCTCCGGTCGAAATGATCTCACCTGGCCGGAGAGTCCGTGTTGCGACGCCTCAAAAAAAGATTCACCGAAGATAGGAAATCTGTATGACTTTGAGACCAATGGCATCGTTCGGGGAGAGACGAAATGACTGTGTTGTCGAGCGATGTCCCTTTCATCCATGTTACTTCTCGAACGTAGTAGAAGATGACAAATCAGATACGTCCTGGGAGAACCTCTTCATGTGCATTTTTTGTTTTCAAATGTGATCAGCAGTCTAACGTTTCGTGTGAGCTAAATTGCAGCACGTCACTCCTCATGTCCTACTTGTATCCTTCTGCCCTATTGGTAATACTTGTGGATTTGCTGCCACTCTCTTTTTCTCTGATGTTCGTCTATATATACGCGCATTTACAATTCGATCTTCCAAAATTATTGTTCGAAGTCAAATAATAAAAAGGACCACATCCCATCTCACCGATGTTATCACAATAATAAACCCAAAAAACCTAATTGTAAAATCCATTCATACATTCTCGAAAGTAAAAGATGGGTTTTTGCTAGAAAACAGTTTTTATAGATAATTTCTACTCTTATCCAATGTAAATATCGATTTAACCATATCTACTTTTTCAGAAAACTTTTCGAAATTTAGATAATATTTTCTTTTTTCTTAAAATGCGATGCAGAAGGAACCAAAATAAGGCATCAGAGTCAGAGCCAGCAAGAAGGCCAGAGCAACAACCTCCAATAAGAATAAATAAGGGAAGGAAGAAACAAACAAACGGGTCGTTTTCGCACTTCCGTGGCTCTGAATTCCCCTCAGTAGCGTTCCCACGGAAGCAATCAATCAAAGAGCACTCAAAACGGGGGAGACTGTCTAGAGGAACTTTGCCATTGGATTGGCTTTTGAAAAAAAAAAAAAAGGAAAAAAAAACCCTAAATAAATAAATAAACAAATAAATAAAATTCACGTGAAAAGGAGGATGTAAAGATACGGGAAGATATTTATTGAAGCGTGTGTGGGGGCTGACATAATGGATTTGGCCTTTGCCCCTTGTGCTGGGTGTGTGTCTCCCTTTCTGCTCTTAGCCAATGTTCCCCAGTTTCTTCCATTGTTGTCATTTCTGTTCATCAATCCAAAGCCCCACCAGCCATGGCAGGCAAGGCATGAACCTCCCAGAAGCTTGCCCCCACTTACCCCCCTTTTCTGAGCACAAAATTAGGATGCAAGAAATCACAAGAAATCACTGCCATTTCTTTCTGATAATGGACATTATCTCACAACGATTATATATATATATACTATGCTGATTGGGGATTAGGATTGATGTTCTTGACCTTCTATTTCTTTCTTCTTATTTTTAGTCGAAAGTACATTGCATTCATTTACATAAGGAAAAAAAAAAACAGAGAGAGAGACAAACAACGCAATCCAATTACAAACCAAGACAAATTCCAGATAATTTCAAAGCAAAACAAGCTCTAAATGATAAGATAGATTATCATAACAAAGCTAGGGGTCATGCGCTCAAAGAGCAGACCAAAATCGGTAGCGGATCATCAAATCCTTCTTCAGTAATGAGCACATACCTAGAACTCTATCTATTGCTATGACTTTGCCTTCAACAGTGTGCACCTGTGCCTGGATTCAACGTTTTTGACACCATCGCTACTCAGAGTAAAAAAGTCAACTGAACACAAATCTATTTGTGAGAGTGAAACTTTCATGAAATTCCTCTGATCTCCTATGAACTTGAACTTGCACATTAACCAAATCTGAGAAAAGCGAAACCCCAAAATTATGCATGCAAAAATTTCCAAATCTAGACTAGATCAAGATAGAATTCCTGCCGAAATGGGAGAGGGAAGCTTCTAGATCTATATTAAATCAGAAGAGAAAAGCTCCCAAATGTGAGGAAAGTATGGGAAAAAAAGAGAGAGAACTAAATTGGTCAAAGACAAAGGGAGGGAATGAGAGATCTAGTTCAAACTCTCCTCTGCGTGAAAGTTGAAGAAGAAATTTGTGTGGAGATGAGAGGGAGAGGATAAGAAAAGGTTGGCAGCGAGGGTTGGGTGGAAAAAAGATATTTGGTTACAAATATTCGAGAACACGCTGTTGAAAGTTTGTTTGTAAAACAAACTAAGTACATTTATCTTTGTCCCACATAGGAAAAATAGGAGGAAAAAGGCCAATTTATAAATGTGAGGTTTCCTTTGTGTATCAAAAGGAATAATTAGGTATAAGCTATACCTCACCATACCCGTGTGTGGGAACTCGAATAATTACGCAATTATTTGTCGCACTTAGCACTTTGCACGCTCGCAATTTAATTAGCACTAATCCCTTTGTTATTTGATTTTAATTTTTATTTCGTATGGTTATCTTATTAACTTTAATCAATTCAAAGGTTGTTTTGTTTATTGAGAATTTTTGGAAATTAATTAATTAATAAATAATAATTTCGAAATTTTATTTATTAAATAATTATTATTATTTTTATTCTGAATTTTTTGTTTGTGTCTTTTCCAGACAACCTTTGAAAAAGATACCGTTCAGTTTGCATCCTTTCCCGAAGGGTTGCATTTGTTCGGTTTTATTTCGTATGGTTATCTTATTAACTTTAATCAATTCAAAGGTTGTTTTGTTTATTGAGAATTTTTGAAATTAATTAATTAATAAATAATAATTTCGAAATTTTATTTATTAAATAATTATTATTTTTTTATTCTGAATTTTTTGTTTGTGTCTTTTCCAGACAACCTTTGAAAAAGATACCCGTTCAGTTTGCATTCTTTCTCGAAGGGTTGCATTTGTTCGGTTTGGTTTTTAACTTCTTACGAATGGACGCCTTTGTTTATTTAAGCAATTTTCGAAAGAATGTATTTGTTCATTTTCGCAACTTTTTATGAAGAATTGTCTACGTTTTAAGACTGTTTTATATATACTTGTCAGATTGTCGGATTGAGAAAGAATGTATGTGATCATTTTTCATCTTTTCGAGTCTCTTTTTTAAAACTATAGCCATCCTTTCAATTATTTCCTAGAGAGATCTTGGAAAAATACTAGAATCTTTATCTAAGACTTCTCACTGGACTTTGTTGTATCCCTGGAGGATATTTGTCGTGGAATTACAAGCTTTGTGGGCAAAAGAAATAAATCTTTAAAGAAAGTGATATCACATCTCAAAATCCGACTCAAGTACTCTAAAGATCTGTCTTCATTGTTCTACTCAATTCGAAGCCATATTTTCTCAACATATGCTAGTAACGAATAAAGTGCAGTGTGCTTTACATTTTCTTATGTAAGGTATACGATCATTATCTGAGGACTCGATGATCGACTAGGCCAAGGCAAGGCGAGAGCGATTGGGTGGTGCGAACAAGCCGTTTGCCTTCGATAGCCAGGGGGAGTTGAACGCGTGCCACGCATCTAGTTCACACAAGGCGCCGAGTCTTTTTCTAACAGTTGCTCTCTAGTGCTTGACATAGAAATCGCCCGAAGCGAACTCTACAACAGTGCCTAGAACCATGTTCTTTCCAAGAAGGCTCTCATTGCCATGTTGACCGAGCACGCTCGTCAACGAAAAATAGCCTAGAGAAATGATCACGGCTCGTGCATATCCGGACCAGAAAAGGGCAAGAACTGAGGTTGGGGGAAGAGAAACGCCAAAGGGGACAGGAACATCAGCAGAAAACAAAGCGCGATATCTATCATGATGAGGCATGAAGCAAACACAGTAGAGAGCCCTCTTCAAGTCTCTACTAGGGCACACTGTCTACCAAAACGCACGCACATCGCAGCATCTTTGCATCACCTCGAGAGCAAGGCATGACCCATGAATAAATTCTTCGCTGTCACCACGGATTTTCGAAATCATAACGTGATGCCTTGCCCCGGATTTTCCGCTAGGAATTTTGTAAATCTTGTTCGCCATTGAGAGTAGGGTATCCAACACCTAGAGCCCTATCTAAGGGACATTCTTCAATACCACACCTGAAGCCCCCCCCCGATTCTCATGATATCACCATGACTTGAGTTTTCGAGAGAAAATGATCGTCTCGCCTAATCGTATATGAATGATAAGAGGAAATATTTAAAAGAATAGATATCACAACAAATCTCGAACTATGCTTATCGTAACATAAATATCTTTTCTCTTCGTTTTTTTTTTTTTTCTGTAACCAAAAATTCTATAAAATGCTGATTTTTTTTGTATCACAAAAAATTCAAATTTATACATGTATAAACATATGTACCCTCTATTTCAGTTCTATCTAAGATATATTTGTCATACTAGTGTGAGTTCAAGATTTTGTATGACCCAAATAAAAGTTTAGGCTATTTGTGTCACCATAGGCAAGTTTAGGATTTTTAGCGACACAAAAAAAGTTTGGAATATAAGTATCACAATAGTTATAGTTTAAGGTTTTTTGTGGTATTAATCTATTTAAAATCAGCTGGAAAGACTAAATTGACAAATCATTAAAGGGTTTAGAATAAAATTGGCACAGTCAAAAAGCTTAAAACTGAATTCGCCATCATACAATAGATTTAGGATTTTTTGGACAATTTTCCCAAATGAAGATAGTACTATCAAGAATCAAGTCAATGATGGTTTCACTGAGGAATCCGGGTGTGGTTTGCTCAGGCACCCGACCCCTGCTCAAATGACCAAGAATAGATAGTTAGAGCGGTTGGAATTAGAACCCCTATGATATTTCAAATGTCCAAAACTAAACTTCGAATGGCCATGTCTAACTTGAACCATACCGTAATAAACCGTTGCATTTCATCAAAACACAAAATGGAAAATATAGTAGTGGCCTCTATTTAGTCCCCAAGAAAAAACTAAATCACACTATTAAACAGTCTCTCTCTTCTGGTTCTTGGATAATCCAAGATGATCCAATAACAACTGCATTAGCAACAACGACAACGACAAGACACCATCAATCACCAAACTACTGTGGTCTCTTAATCACCCAAAGCACAAAAACAATTAATTAAACCTTAAAAAAACACAATTAGCCCACTCATCTCAATGGATTGCGACCTCCTCATAAGCTCCAAGTAACGTAAGCATCTCTAACTCAGCGTGCAAATTAAAATATGACCCTCGATTAAAATGAAGCACCCGACTTTTTGTAGACCAAAAGACCATATAAATACATTGCACCTTGGATTTTAAAAAAAAAACGTTTAACGAATTTTATAATATAAGGTATTATTAAACAACGACTATGTGATGAAGGTCTTGGAGACCACAAGATTTGTGATGGGCTTATCCACTATTGGCCAATTGTCTTCATGCCTTTGCTGATGTTAATGGGAAAGTTAGACATAAAGGGGAGTGCAAATGGCTTTTAGGTAAGAGGGAAGCTTGGACAATTTTGACACAAGCAATCCAATCAAATTGCTTCCTCCACATCCCATCACTTGGTGCATTAAGGTGATGATACATGCTTTAATTTTTATTTTTGTTGCATTGCCACTGCTGGGGGTAAAGTGGGATTCTGCTTAAACACCGATGCTAAGCAAATGGGGATGTTGGTCAATAAAGAAAAAAAGGAAAAAGAGGGAAAGTAGGGGGGAGAAAGAGAGATTATTGTCATTATTTTCGGACAGACAATCGGGTGGTGTTCGGATCGATTTTTGCGAGTCTCGATTACTCTGGCCCTATTTTCATCGCGATAATGTTTTTGGTTAATCGAACAGGCAATTATCGATATCACGCAAACAAGGAAGTTGCAATTGAACAATAATTAAGGACGATCAAGGACTGTAATACGTACGCTTAATGAAATTCATATGATTGTGCGAAATCGCAACATCCGAGCAGCCGCCTCTTCCTTTTGGTACTCTATGTATCGACACTCGATGCGAACTTCCATACCCATTTAAACAATTGAAACAATTGTCTCATCTGTGCAAACTTCCTTGTCCCACAAACAACAGCCAACTATACCTCCACTATTCTCAATCTCGAGTGGCCTCTTGGGATTGCTAACAACACCGTCTACCATAATCTATCTAGTTATTTTTATTATTATTAGCTTTTGGCATTAAGTCAAGATCAATGATATCCACGCCATCCATGTTAATTAAATCTCGTGAGCTAATATAATTAGAAACTGATTTATGCCCTAATTGGTCATAATTGAAGATACGTGGATGAAAAATTTCTTTTGCAATGGGTCACCTTAGTGGGGTGCACGATTGGTGCAAGTGACATTGCCCCAAATTTTGCGAACTTCTTCCTGGTTGTGGTAAACTTTGAAAAATAAGAGAGAGAGAGAGAGAGAGATTGATTTTGCTTTCGGAGATGGAGGTGACAGGTTGAGCAATGAGGAAGAGGAATGGTGCATCAGACGCCCACGCGCGCTTGTTAGCACGGGACCCACACGTGACATCTATCATGCGCCCGCGTTTTTCTCTTCTCCGACCTACTTTTCTTTTCTCATGATTGTTGCGTATTTTTTTTTTGACAGTAAATCTTTCTAGGACCTCCATAGTAGGTAGTGCAAGCCTACCTCATATAATGTTGATATCACATTAAATATATACACGTAATTTAATATATACTTAATTATTATAACAATAAATTTTGACCCAGAGTTGAGACCCATCTGGATTCTTCTTTTTATTTGTTAAATGTTAAAATCTCATTAATATGAAGTTCTGTCTAAACATAGAACATTTCCTATGGTTCGAATTTAAATAAGGGGAAAATCGGTCGAAAGAACTTACTCAAATTTGATTAGCTTCCTGGCGACTTTGACTTTATAACGAGAAATCGAATCAATCCCAATCGATTTTGTTTCCCGAAGCATAACTTGGAACCAAACTAAGAATTGACCTCAAGCCGACTCTGATCCATAGAGTAGAACTTGGAAATAAAGTAGGTTTCCCTTGAATTTGCTAGGAACAAAATCGACCAAGTAGCGTGATGCGACATCTTCGAAGGATCCAAATCTGCCTAGACAATTTCCCTTGGATATTATCAAAGAAACTAGTCAGCATGTGCATGGTGACTTTTGATTTTGACTTTTGCTTTAATTTTTATCTTAAAGAAGACGTCTCTAATTTTTTTGAAGGTTTTCACGAGAACGTGAAGCGGGTTTTTCTCGAGGTCGAATCCTAACTAGGTGCATTTTGAGTTTTCGTAGATACATTATTATTACGAGTCTAGGATCGCAATAATAGGGGAGGCGTAGGATCGGATCCCCTGTTTTTTGGGGAGGGGTGGTGATTTCGTGGGAGAGATTTTTTTTTTTTTTTGGTCAGTCGTGGGAGAGATTCGAATGCGGTCTTTTTAGGGTTAAAGAGAATCTTGGGTCGGTACTGAAAAGGGCGAAGCCGTTAAATCAAAGTCATTCCCTCCATGGCCACTTGCGGATTTCTTGGGCAGTGTCTCATGCTGAAAGTTGAATCATTCCATTCAATTATTTCGCATGATGGTGAATAATTTGGAAGAAGAAAGAGCATAAATGAAAAGGGCAAAAAGAACACCCTCCGTCGTCAAGTGTAATATATGAAGATATCAGCCATCTCTCGCGTGACTTTGCATATTCCTCTTTATAGTTACCCATCAATGTGAAGGGCTTTCAAGATTATCGTGCACACTTCAATGGTAGTTTGTGATAACGTTTGAGAAAATGTCCATCACAACTTTCGAAGTAATGATAATTGAAATAGAAAAGTTTAAATTTCCCCTAATTGATCTTGCCGCATTCTTGTTTTCTCCCTCTCTTTGTTGTAATCATTATTTTGATTGCTGACTCTAACGGACTCTTTAGTGTATATTGTAGCTTTCTAAAGATATTTAATATCTTCGCCTATTATATGTACCATTTAAGTATTCATAACAAATCGGTAGTAACTCACTCATGGAGAGATATCTAATCTTGATATTTCACACGCTTCCCACTTATTTGTGCTGAATTTTTTTTTTTTTTTTGTGAGCATAGAGTAACCTATGGACCCTCTACCCTAGTTGGTGCCTCCATTGATGTCTTAATAAAGTTCAACCGTGATAATCATGTGAGACTCGTGGATTTACTAATTTAATTTGGACCATTTCATATTGAGTTTCATGGTTTTGTCAATTGGCAATAAGTAAGCACATTCCTAGAAGATTATCCATACTTGTAATGCTCTCATCCTAGTATGCTTAATATCGGATTTTCAATGTTGAATGATATGGTTACTTCGAAAGGTGCCTCTAGGTTTCACATATATAATTCGGGAAGTTTTACCCCTATTCTTATATATTGTGTTTTCTACCCCTTTTACCATTCTAAAGGTCGGTTAAGAGTCACACTTCATTTGAGCACTCTTGACCCAATGATCATTATACACCCTCGTCGGATTGGGTTGTGATAGGCCCACCAGCTTTGCGAGTTTCATCTTGAACTAGCCACCTAATGGAGGGGGTCATGCACTGATACTATATAGTGACATCTATGGATTAACCCACTGTCATTATTTTGTCCTTTAATGTAGAGGTAAATGCATTCTCATAAGGTTATCCCTTATTGTTAGGTGAGTACAAAACAGATTGCTCGAATCGGAAATCGTTCGGACCAGATCGGATTGGTTGGTTTGGTCTAGTTCCACGAAGTGTCAATCTAAATCCTGATTCCTAAAAGTGGAACTGGTGTCCGAGTGGTCTGGTTTGCGATCCAAAAGGGAACCATATTAGACCAACTAGATACACATTTTTTTTATTTTTTTTATTTCGTCAAAAAAATTAGTAAAATATGAACTAAACACTATCTCGATCCAATTCCAAATAGTGAGAAAAAAAGTAATGGGAAAAGAGTAGTGGGAAAAAAATATTTGATCGGTTTAATTGAACTGGACTTGACCGATAGTTCAGTTTGGTTCCGAGTTCTAGGACCAACCGATCCGGTCCCTAGTTCCCATTTTTGGGAACTGGGAACCCATCACCCCTAATATTTGTGGTGTTTTCACTTGAGCATGCCTAGCAATGGTGTTTTAATACTAAACGATGCCGTTCCGTCAGAAGACGTTTCTTGTGAGTTAATTTGGGTTTCATATCTGTAATCCACTAGTGGTTTCCTCCTTTTTGGTGTGTTACTTGATTTTTTTCTCCCATTCTCCATTTTAGAGACTTGCAAGGAGCCATACCTTATCCAAATACTCTTGCCTCGGTGATCATTCTCATCCTTGTTGGAATGGATCATTACGCATTAGACATAAATTTCATGTCCGCCCATAGAGAGATCAGTAATTTGAATGGAAAGACACTAACTTGGGGAAAAAAATCTCATCCCATAGAGCAAACTTTACTACTTTTTCTTCATTTGTATGATGAGAATTTCTCATTGGTAAATAAATTTAAGACGCAGCAAACACCCAATAGCCCTACAGACCAGCAAACTGTAGTTTCATCCAACCTCTTGAGCAATTTATCAGTATCCAGATTTGAAGGCGAGAGGGCAAAAGTCCAAGAAGAAACATCACTCTTAAAACGCACTCACCTGATGCGGTTGGAACTACAAACACTGAAAACATATCTGATGATGTGATACCACATGAGGGCCAAATTGGAGCTGTGGCATAGTTACAAGGCATGAACCGATGGAATGGCTGATATCAGTTCTAACACAACTTTAAAAAAAAAAAAAAAAAAAACCAATTTGTATAGACCGGGATTTGACCATATGGACTTCGATCAAATCCAATCCAAGCAGTTTATATAGTTTACGCTTTGCTAAGCATAAATGTCCTTTTGACAAAGGCAAGTATGAGTCATCCCACATCCCACGCCCCCTTCACAAAAAGACAGATAAAGCAAAGCGGATTCAAAGGTGAAAGAAAGAAGAAAGCGAACGGAGACGAGAAGGAAAAGAATAGCTCCCAGTCAAGAGAAAAAAGTGGGGGAAAAGAAGGGAGGAGCAAAGGGTGAGAGCAATCGGTCGACAAGAAATGAAAGCCAGGTCTGCATCTGTCTCATAATTTTGTTGACTATATTCCTTCCACAAAAGTATAAAGAGGGAGAGGAGAGAGAGAGAGAGTATTCCAAAGCATTGTTTTCCAGAGAGAGATTAGGTGTACTAAGACTGGAATTTACGGTACAAATCTCTAATAAGTGACGTAGCTGGTTCTTTCTAAATCCACTTATTTGAATATCCACATGTCTCAATCATATCAATCGATACACTAATTTTTAAACAAATCTTCCTATACATGCGTTGTTTATTTGACACATTTTATAGCTTTACATATAGTGGAAGGATTGCATTTCGTAGTACATTTACGCCGAATTTTTCTTTATCTAATCCATGTCTCGTTTATTGTATTTAAGATTGATTCACACAATTAATTGGCTCATTGGGAGGCTGTACATGACCTATTTATCTTAATACTGACTCACGGTCTATCATACTATTCGGTATATTAACTTTTTAAATCAGTCTCGGAAAATTCAACACGAGTGGTTCTACTCATTTTGGGACTTCACATGTGATGGAAAGATTGCATTTCAAAGTACATTGACACCACCATTTTCCACCCCAATCCATCACCCCCATCTCACTAGATTTCTCATTCACTGTGACTGACCAGTTGAGTGCATCAAGTGCCAAAATAGTCAAAATCCAAAATGAATAGACCGGGAGATCAATCTTCTCCATGTTCGAGGCAATAATTAGACCAGAGGTAAGTGATCATGCTACACTCAGACATCAGACCCAAATTCACAGCACATATTCTCACACCACGGGAAATGGGGTTGGTTAGAAATATTTGGCACCTCATATTTAGTTCTAGGGCCCCCATGCTATTCTTCCTTTTCAGAAATTCATCTGGAGGATCAATATCTTGGTGCATCAACAGTGCGTGTGGCTGTTTTAGTTCCTGTTGTGCGTGACCGGGGTAAGCCCATGTGGAAAACAATTTGACATCCCATCTCACGTGCACATTGGACAAAAAATAATAAGACAAACAATAGCTATGTGCCAAATATATTTCTAACATAATAAAGAAGATGCATTATCGGACTCTAGTGCCGTGTTAGATTCGCAAGCTAAAAGCTTTTAAGTTAATGAGCATCCATATGGATCTCAGCCAAACTGGTTACCTATCTTCCATTAAGTGTAGCTTCTTTTTGGGTAATTTGGTTGAAGCATTATATTAAGCTTAGCATATCATCTTCATCCTTTTCCTGCCAAATTCAATTGCACTGCTTGTACTTCGGTTTGTCCTATTGAGGTCAGCCGATTCATGGCATCATTCTGGGCTAAAACAAATGCGGTTACCTTTTTATGCTAAGCAATGAGTGGCCAAGAGAAACCATTGTCCTTACAAGTAAAATTAAAATCAAAATGCAGCAACTTGGACACCCCATCTTAGCCCCCACTAGTTGATTGCCAGCTTTTCTCCCTCCTTTTATCTGCTTTTGAGTTCTCATATCTGATCTGGTTTTATAGGATTAGTTTATATTTGGGTACTCTCTCTCTCTCTCTCTCTCTCTCTCTCTCTCTCTACATCATCCATGGATATATGTATCTTGAAAGAGTGGTTGCTTCTGTCATCAATGTCAATTATATGTCTAGGGTTTCTGCAAGATTGATAAGCAACTCCTATCCATCGCAGGAAAAAGCTACTTGATATTGATGAAGCAGGGTGGTGCATTTGCCAGTACATTCTAGAAATGGAAAGCCTAGAAAGGTTACAGATATGCCCATTTTCACAATAATTATACTGGTTAGAAATGGCTGATTTTTGTGTCGGCAATATAGACATGCTAAATGGACGGAGTAGCACGAAATCAATTGGTCCTGCAAAACCTTACCCATGTTCATGGGCAGGGAGGAATTGACCAGAATGAGAAAATAATGATACAGGGTAAACCCAGAGTCCCAAGAAAACCAAACTCTGCTGAACTCAAAGAGTAACTAGATAGTCTATGCTTCTGATGACGTATTCAGTACCTGCAGATTAAGAACTTTTAGTTTCTTGGTAACATGTTATGATTCGGTGGTCTGTAATCTAAGCATATCGCATCTAGTACACTTCTGAGGCATCTAATTTGGCTATTTCTGCAGAAAACTTGATCAGAGAAAGCACCCATAATTCTGAAATCCAATGATTTCTCAAGGCCATCTGAAATTTTGGTCCGTGATTAATGTTTCAATAGTACACTACAACTCTGCTGCGCTCAGCTTTTTGCTTCTTGAGTTCTTGTTAGTTACAGTCGCCGTTGTCATTTTTGACCAGTTAAACTCGTGTCAACTTTCATCTGAGAGGAAAATTTCAGGACATGTGTTTCCCGTGATTTGGACGAACAACACCTGCACTTGCTTATATTTACTCTACTCATGATGTGTTATCAACTGAAGTGGTTTATTGAGTCATTAGAACACATAATCTTTCTGCAGATATAGTAAAATCGGTCACCTTTTCAACCTCTTTACACATCCTATTCCATACGTCACAGTGCTTTATTGGCTTAAGAACGGTTAAGTAAAACCATCCACTTCTTTCTAAGATTGACTTCTCCAAAAATCCATTCCTCTCCTCTTTTTATTATCATCATTATTATGGCTGTCACTATTTATTCCCCTCTTTTTGGCCATATCATATTTCTCCGATTCAGATAATAACACCACGCACAACATGATTAATTTCCGCAGAAAGCCATTCTCTCTCTCTCTCTCTCTCTCTCTCTCTCTCTGATGTAAGCACATTTTGTCCGAAAAAAATAATTATTCACAAACGCACAATGGCCTTGTCCCCATCTCATAATTATTGTGATCTGTATGCAAGGGCATGACCTCGAGAAGAAGCATATCTTCTTCTATACATGGACTCCCTGATGTATGCACACTAGACTGTTATTTGAAGTGATACGAATCCTGTGCGAGACGAACTCGATGCCGTTTGTGCTGATCACAGATCAAAAGGGTCCTTGTTAAGAACTAAACCCGAACTAAAATAAGGTACTCGAATGGACACAACCTGAAACCCCTTAGGAAAAATTCTTGTGCCAAACACAAAATTGGTAGATCAATGTAAACTTCTTCATAATCAAATGGCCTAGGGTTCATGAAACCTCTGCAACAATCAAACTTGATTTTGTTTCTTTCACAAGCAGTGGGGTCTGTTGAAGCCTTTTCTGAGGCTATAAAAAGCCCCCCCCTTCCTCCTCCACATACCCTCCTCCTCACTCACTCTCCCTCTGTCTCCCTCCCTCCCTCCCTCTCTCTCTCTCTCTCAGAGAAACTCACAAACTAAACTATTCCACCTCCTCTCAAAAATTTGCAAGCAATCAAATTCACTGGTGCAAAAAAAAATGGAGCCTAGTGAAGTTGCAGGACTCCATTACATCATATCCTCAAACGCATCCCAATTCCCAGTTCATATGAGCATGATCCATGATCAACCCAACACGTACAATCACTACAACACCTCATCTCCTACATTCTACAATGGCCAATTCCCATCTCAGACCCAGGAGCTCGGAGTGCCCTCGCCTTGCTTCAGCAGCAACCACTCAACGTCCGATGAGGCGGATGAGCAGCAGCTGATGCTGATCAATGAGCGGAAGCAGAGGAGGATGATATCCAATCGGGAGTCGGCCCGCCGGTCCCGGATGAGGAAGCAGCGGCACCTGGACGAGCTCTGGTCACAGGTTGTCTGGCTGCGCAACGAGAACCACCAGCTCATGGACAAGCTGAACCATCTCTCAGAGATCAACGACAAGGTCCTTCAGGAGAATGCCCAGCTCAAGGAGGAGACCTGCGGGCTTCGCCAAGTGATTACTGATATGCAACTGAATAACACTTATTCGACTCTGAGGGACCTGGAAGATGTTCCTTGCAATCTTGGAACTCCATCCTCCGACTAGACTGTCACCAGTTCTGTGGATTCCTTAGGCTAGTTTTAAAGCCGGAAATGGCCTCGTTTCATTTTTTTTTCTTCTACCCCCCAAGTGGATTTTCCCTGGTGTTTTTAGGAAGTGAGACAGTCCTTTTACCCCCCATCTCTGAGTGCATGTATGAGACTAAATTAATTGTCAATAACATGTTCCGAGAATTTCGTCAACCATTCTTATCAATCCCGCAGTAGCATTATTAGATCCTAGTTGGGTTGTCTGAACTAAACCAGATTTCTAAATGTCATTCAGAGCCATAACACAATCACTGAAAGAAGTCCTGGAAGGAACCCTGCAAGAGGCTTCGAGATTGAGCCCTTCTTCCAGAAACAGTCCTAGCGCATCATACCGTACTCAGAGAGTCACCCGGAACCTAGATCGGGAAGCTTGATAAAAGGAGGAATGAACGAACGATGTTCACATCGTCTGATGCATACAAGACAAGATGCATTATTGAAAGAGAAAAGAGAGGGACCAAGTAATTGGTGTCGGGTGCGTACAGGAAACAGAGGGAGGAAAATTTTTTTTTTAGTGGGCTACTTAGGACATGACATAGAGAGGTCTCAAATAGGTGGTGGGGGTGGGTATTGTCATTCTTTGTTTGATACACACGCACACACACAACACAGAAAACAAACAGCGACCATATAAAGAAAAACATATGAAAGTGCTCTCCACTAATTTATCTATCTCCCTCTCCCCAAAAGAGAGAACTATTCCTTAACTTTATTCAGGTGCCGTGCTGATTTCATCCCTTCTTTTCCATCAAAATGTGGTCCAGAATCGCCTCCGCCCGTCATGGGGGGCTTCCGTGTGGCCCCTTGAGAGACCGACTCCACCTTCGTAACGGGTTTTTGCCTAAGTGCGTTTTTTGTTGTGGTTCCTGCACAAAGTGCCGTAACACACAAACTGTCGAGGCTATTGGCAACTGCTCCTGAACCACCGGCATCCCGATATTTTCTTTTCCAGGAATCCATACTACATCTGCAATACCTTGGGGATTTACCTCAGCAGATAGTGCATATACGTATCCTTCCATATCATGGCTGTATTCCGCCTTATCTCTTATCATAGTCCACGAGCACCTGCAGTTTCTTGTAATTATAAAGCATCCTAAAGCAAATTAAGCTATATCCTCGTGTCTCCATGACCCAATCAACCATCATGTTGTCGTGTTCAAATCTGCATAAATAAGCTTTGGTTGTTATAATTCTTGGTACAGCATTAAATTCTGAGCCAGCTAATCGTTAAAATTGCTCAACAGTCGGGCTGAAGCAAGGATTTCTCTTATCAAATTGCATATATCTTCTACTGTTGTATTCTCTAGGAGTTCGTCCTCCTTAAGACAGAGAGGACCAGAAATGCAATTGTTCCACTTTTTACCAGGAAAATGCAACTGCAGGAGCTAACCATGAATCATTTCCAGTCATGAATCTATGTCAAAACGCTCCAATCAAATACTCTGTGGCGAACATCACCTCCATCTTAAAGCCTTTGAACTTTGTTCTTGGCACTTCTCTAAATTTGCACACCGGTTTGACTGTCCTCGCTGGATTCTCTTAGAAAAGTTGCTGGTGCTGGCCACTTTATATCCTGTTACGTCACTGGACTACAACATATTTTGATTGTAAACTCTCAAGATCTGGTGAGCAACATAGCTCTCTTCACATGAGTATCTTCGGATTCGATTGGGGTAGATATAAGGAGCCGGAAAACAAAGGTATAAGTTGTAGCTTGCTCATACTGCCACAAATATACTTGACATAAATGATACCAGAAGAAAAATTACAGAGAGATGATCAAAAGGCAGATGCAGAGTACTAAAATGAGAGATGGACACAAAACCTTTCGTGGCTAGGGCGAAACTGCACTTCATTTTTTCACTCTCTGATCACCTGACAGATCAAAGCCTCGGACCAGTAGATCCACGCTACAACCTGAGGTTCAATGACCTTTTCGTGCTTTAAAACAATACTTTATCTCATTCCTGCATGACCAAATTCCAACATGATATATGGATCACCGACCGTCTTAGACTGACTGCTCAAGAAGATCCTGGAGTTGAATGTCAGCTTAACATATATGGGCCGCCTGTGATTGCCTGCTGTTTCTTATAAGCGAAAGGGTTCGCTTCTTTGGCATAACCCTACGTAACCACGTTCCTGTGACATGATCTGAATAACTCACAGAAAAATCACTGGCTTCAGACATTCATATCCCTCTGCTTCATAGTCGTCTCTGTTGCTGTGATAGTTGGGTGCCGGCAGAAGAAGATAAGTTGGTTTTCTTCCAGAGGACGCAGATGCAGAAGCCATACCCCATCTATGTTCATCAACGTGACACGCCTGGGCAATGTACATAGGGGGCAGCAAAACTGTCCGGGATGCGAAATAGACGAAGCTAGTGGTTGTGGAATAGAAGATGCAAGGGGGATTCATCGTGTTGGATCCAATAACAAATCAAGTCACTTACAATGTAATATAGCAAGCAACCCTTGAGATTATTTCATTTATTCGATCTAGTTCACCGCTGAGAGCAATAGCCACTATTTACAATACACATGCATGAAGGGGGGCCACGGGGGAGGGGGGGTTGGCGGGAGACAGAGAGAGAGTTGTGGTAATGATTCTTGAAGCACAAGCAAACATGAATATCGACCCTTCTTTCTTTTTTTGGCAGTGTAATGGATGTCTTATCTATCTACCCTTGTTAGTGCCTGGATTTTGCCCCTAAAAATCCTGTTCCGCTTTTATTTTGGCGCATGTGGGAAGCAAATATGACTTATACAGCCGCACTTAGTCGACTGCATCGATCAAGCATTTAAGCCCCGGGGAGATTTCTTTATTTGCAAAATCCCAAGGACAATCAATTTGAATGGAAAGTGCAAGTTCAGAGAAGAATGCAGGAAGGAACAGGGTAAAGGAGAAAGAGTATGATCATTGCTTTCCATCGGGCACTATTGTCTAGATTAGTTCTATTAGGAAAAATCAAATTGCTCAAAAGATAGATGGGTCATGCTTAGACCTCGCTAAAAATATGAATTTCATATCTACAGTTAACTGCGCTTTTACTAGTGGCTTGCGGCATAGGCCATGCAGACACTTACAGAGCAAAATGAGAGGCATCTCTCCCTTCGAGATTTCGACTTGTCATGCTGGTCACTGAGACGCTTCCAAGCAATTCTAGCAGAGAACAAGCGCTACTGCTTCTCCTTGCTGCTTATTGCTTCTTCGACGAGTTTGACCTTCTTCGAGTTGTTGCTTTGACAAGGGAAAGTTTCTTGAAGGGAGGATTTCAGTCCAGAGATCTGGTTGTCTTGAATGAGAGACTTCTTCCCCGATGTATGCTCTTTCAGTATTGGTCGAGTGTACCTTCGTAGCCGGGCAGATATAGAATGTAAAGATGAATACAAAGCGTCCAACTCACTCCCGCAAAATGATCTGCATAACCGCAAAAAATATGATTCATCAATACAAGGGCTTCGAATCAACTCGATAGGTACAATTGCGGACAACCAACTAGCGACCGTGACATATTGGTAGCAAATGGAACCGAGATTTGAGCAATTTATCTCTTTGATCTCATAGTGCATACATATAACGGCAAGCACAAATTGGCTTTGCCGTGTTCCTCATGAAAAACAAATGCCCTCTCCAATAGAATGCCCTACACAAATTACTTATCACATGGCTAGGCTCCATTTTCTGTAGCGAGTTCCAATTGCCTTGACGTAAACTTCCATTCGATTAATTCTACATGTTACAAAATGTACCAATCATCATCTGTAATATTAAGCAATGCTTGGCTACTTCTGTCACACTCCTAAATGCATGTTACCCCTAGCCTCATCAAGAATTCTGAATATGGATGTGTGAGTTGGTTTATGTGCAAAATTACCTTATTCTTCACATGTTTCTTTTTCTCATGAGACATAGACACCATTGAGATCAACTCATCCAACCATTATTTGCCCGTGAATACAAGAAAAGAAGATTAAGCATGACTTGAATGTGAATTTGTCCTACTTAATTAGAATGTGAGTCCAAAACGTTGCCAAATTCTAGACGGACTGAAATGTAAATGTGTACTTAATGAAAGTGTCGGGTCCCTATGATTCCTTGCTAAAGAATAGAAGTACATTAGTGTTGGGAATTACCGATTCCCTAAAAACGGATTCGACACTAAATCGAACCCCTAAAACGAATGCGGAAGACGAGCCCAAGAACAAACATGAATCACCGATCCTAAGGCACATCACATAATCGAACGTACCTTATTTCCACAGACTAAACACCGATGTTGATTTGAGGAAGAAAAAACTGATCTCGTTCTATCGATGATGTACTATCGCCTTGAAGGGGAGAAAGATCCGTCACTTTTTGGATACCGTTCTCTTAGACTTTTTAGGAGGGAGAGAGAGGGAGGAAAAACTCACGTACATTGAAAAGGTACGTTCCTCTCTTTTCTTTTCTCTCTTAAATACGTCTTTTCCAAAAGACGTAACTCTTTAAAGTAATACGTTCCCCAAAAAGTCATAACCCCTCGTATCTAAACAATGCAACATTTCACATCGCAACTGTTCCTCCATGGCCCCTCATCTTGCGGGCCAGGCTTTTAGGCCCAACATGGGCGACCGGCCCTCTAAGGCCCATCAACGTAAATAAATAAAACCATCATCACCCACTCGCACATGGTGGGCTGAACAGGATCCTCTTTACTTCTCTACAACATTCATACCGGTAAATAATCCATGCGACCAACATACTTTGAGAGCTCGTTGCTATACATCTATTAGGAATATATAGCAGCTCATAATGGGCATCACACTCTGAGTAAATTTAGTATGCAATACCCTAGATCGATCGATCGCATTTATATCTCGCTTGATCTCTTTTAAATAATGATATATTGTATTCACAATTATGATTATCCCATAAACAATCATAATTGGTCGACCAGTGAATACAAAACTAGAATGTGATTCTCTAATTTCGATCTTCCTCTTTCCTTAAAACTCTCAATTTCAATTCAACTTGCTTTTCTAGAAATGTCCCATTAGATCGAATCAATTCATGATCATTGGCAACATCCTAAGATAGCAAACCCTAAATAGAAATCTAGAGAATAAGTAAGAGTCATGAGGGCACTAAATTTGAGGAACTCTTTTTCTCAAGAGTCTCACACAGCATAAAAGTTGAGATCAAACTTTTGCCACTCTTATTGGTCATCTCATGCATACGTAGTATGAAATACGTATTGCGGTATTTAACTCCTTTCCCATGGAGCGTATGTCTACATTTTTAATACCGACAGATGTTAGTTCAGATATACCCAATGTCTAACTTGAGTTTACATATCTACTCATACACATAATTCATCAAAATGCCAGATAAAGTAAAATATGTGGGTTATTTTACTTTCGGACATAGTAAATATTATGTCCTCATCTTAACACTCAGTTAATGTGACATATATGTTTTAAGCTTGAGCTCTTGATTATCACCTAGATAATAAGCTTAAAAAAATGTCTCATCTCTATTTATCACATAATAAATAGAGGCGATTACCCGTGTGAATGGGCTAATCTTTTATCTGTCCGACAGACTTTCTCAACTTAATATAATGCACTAAGCATTAAGATGCATAAACGTTAAACAAATATTCATAGGCATTAATGATGAAAAAACACAAATTCATTAAATGTGAACACTTCAGGGAAATTACAATATTCAATACATTAGCCTCTACGCAGTCCTAGAAATTTTACATGACCACAAAACACATCTCTAGGTATTGGCTTTGTCATAGGATCTGCCACCATTATATGCGTAGATATGTACTGTAAATTCACATCTTTTCGTGCAATCATATCCTTGACAAAATTATACTTGGTATCTATATGTTTGGTCTTGCCATGATATTTTGGATCTTTAGTGTACGCTATAGCAGATTGGCTATCACAGTTAACCAATAATGGATTTGCAATATACCCAATAACACATAAATGATCCAAAAATCTCTTAAGCCAAACTCCTTTTTGTACTGCTGCTGATAATACCACGAACTCAACTTCTATCGTAGATAAGGCTATACACGTTTGTTTCTTACTGCTTCATGATATGGCGCCATTATTCAATAAGAAAGCCAATCCAGAAGTAAATTTCCTTTCATCTAAATCTCCTCCTCAATCAGCATCTAAATAGCCTTCAAGTTGCAGATCATTTCCTTGGTAATTCAGCTTGTAATTAGCAGTTCTCTTTAGATACCTCGGTATTTTTTTAACGGCCTTCCAATGTGCTTGACCTGGATTGGATTGATATCTACTCACCATTCCAACTGCAAAACATATGTTAGGTCTTGTACACATCATAGCGTACATCAAGCTCCCAACAACACTAGCATAAGGAACATGTTTCATTTGTTCATTCTCTTGTGGAGTCCTTGGACACAGTCTATGGCTCAATTCTTCACCTTTTGTAATAGGAGTATCTATGGGTTTACAATCTTGCATACGAAATCGTTCAAGAACCTTATTTATGTATGTTTCTTGCGAAAGAAATAATGACATATTCGAACGATCTCTTGAAATCTTAACTCTAAGAATGTATGCAGTCTCACCCATATCTTTCATCTCAAAGTTGGAAGATAACCAACTCTTCACAATATTAACAAACTCCATATTGCTTCCAGCAATTAGTATATCATCAACATATAATAATATGATCACAAATTGATCTTTGAATCTTTTGATATATACACAATGATCCTCATCTATCATTGTAAAATCATATGCCATTATGGCATTATGAAAACGTATATACCATTGTCTCGACGACTGCTTAAGGCCATATATCGATCTTAAAAGTCGACATACCTTTCCTTATTAGCCTTCCATAATGAAACCAGCAAGTTATTCCATATATATTTCTTCTTCTAATTCTCAATTGAGAAAAGCAGTCTTTACATTCATTTGATGTAACTCAAGATCCATACTAGCTACTAATGTCAGAATAATGCGAATCAAGGTAAATCTCACTACAAGAGAAAATGTTTTTCATAATCAAGTCATTCCTGTTGATTATACACATTCGCCACAAGGCGAGCCTTATGCATTTCTATCGAGCCATCAACTTTACGCTTTATTTTGAGAACCCACTTATTCCCAATAGCTTTGCATCATTTTGGAAGGTCAATCAGTTCCCAAACTTTGTTTGACTTCATTGACTCAATCTCTTCTTCTATTGCATGCATCCATTTTTCCTTATTAAAGCAATTTAGAGTCTTATTAATTTTTCTTGGCTCATCCTCATCTTGTGGAACAACCATAAAAGTTTCCCCTTCAATGTCAAAATGTCGACGGGGAATACTTTTGTAACTTGTTCGCCGTATGGGAGATTGTGCACTTTATACATCATTCCCCATCATACTCCCACTCGGATCAGATAATGATGATATCATATCATCATGTGGTTGTAATTGAGAGTGAGTTGAATCGAATTCATTACTTCTCATGTTACTCCCACTTGGACGAACTCTACTAAGTTCATTATCTTGATCCAAGATTTCAAATAAGGAGTAATTCTCACCTATTTCGTCCTTCTTAGGAAATTCATTCTCTAAGAATGTGACGTCCCGTGATTCGAATTCAGTTATACTTCCACTTTCCTGCTCACCTATGAACAAATATCCTTTTGAGTGTTCAGAGTATCTTATGAAAATACTCTTCTTTCCTCTAGGACCCAATTTCTTAAACTTGTTAGATGACTCATAAGTATAAGCAGCACAACCCCATGACTTAAGAAAACTTAAATCCGATTTTTTACTTGTTCATAACTCATATGGAGTGGAAGTAACTAATTTGGAAAGCACTCAATTAAGTATATAAGCAGCAGTTAACAACGCATCACTCCAAAAAGTAATAGGTAAGTTAGCATGCGTCATCATGGACTTAACCATTTCCAATAGGATTCTATTTCTTCTCTCCGCAACACCATTTTGTTAAGGAGTATATTGAATGGACAACTGTCTTTCTATTCCTTTTTCATCACATAATTTTCCGAACTCATCAGATAAATATTCTCGACCTCGATCGGATTGCAATACTTTTATTTTCTTATCTAATTGATTTTCTATCAAGTTCATAAACCTTTTGAAACAACTCAATACTTTAAATTTATGAGAAATCAAATAGACATATCTGAATCGAGTATAATCATCTATAAATATGATGAAATAAATAGCCCTATGCCTTCCTCTCACATTCATCGGACCACAGACGTCAGAATGGATTAATTGCAAAGGAAATTCAGCTCTTTTATCTTTTCCGAATGGTTTTCTTGTTATTTTCTCTGCTAGGCAATGCTCACATATAGGCAAATCGACTTTTTCTATATTGCCTAACAAGCCATCTTTAGCAAGTCTCTTCATACATTGTTGGCCAATATGACTAAGTTTAGTATGCCACACACTCACATCATTATCATATGAATTAGGAGACGTGAAAAAGGAATAACAAACATTTGCATTACTATAGTCAACATTTAATACAATAAAACCATATAGAAAATAACCACAACTATAGTAATTTGTATCCAAATACAAATCCACACCACTATTATGGAAGTTCATATTAAAACAAAGCTTAACCAATACTAAAATAGACACTAAATTCCGACGAATCTCCGGAACATACAACACATCATGTTTGAACAAAGTGCGTCCACCACGCATGTTCAATTGACAGATGTCAATTCCTTTTACTTCTACTTTGGAGTTGTTTCCTACATAGATCCACTTAATTCCAGTTGATACTCGTCGAAATTCCACGAAGGATTCTCTATTCTTTGCTACGTGGTCTGTCGCTCCTGAATCTACAGTCCACAAAGGATTAAACTCAGTTAAAAATACAGAACTTGACACATAAGCAAAGTTCTCAAAAGTACAAGGGGTGTATACCTTCTTTGGCTCGCGACAATCGCGGGCATAGTGACCCTTCTGGTCACAGTTGTAACACTTCACCCTTGTCAGCTTCTTCATTCGACAACGCTTTCATCTTTCATGTTGGTTAAGCTTAGGTTTCTTCCCTGAATGACCTGCTCCATTACCTTTCCTTTTATCGAACCAGTTAGGACGTTTACGCTTGAAGCTCGAAGCTCCATGTGAACTAGAACCAGATGATAAATTTCAGCTTTCGACTTAGCCGCCAAGAGGCGGTCCTCTTCCAGCTCAAGATGACGCAATGCATCCTCAAAGGTTTTGATATTCTCATTATGGGTCAGGTGCACCTTCATATGCTCCCAACTCTGAGGTAAGGAACGAATCACTGCTTGCACTTGCTGCTCATCAGTTAGGACATGGCCAGTATCTTTCAACTCATTGATCATGTTTGACATCTTTTTAAGGTGTTGCTTCATGGTCTGACTATGAGGCTTCTTATAAGAGTCAAACCTAATAGTGAGCTGTCTCAGTCTGGTCACCGAAGTATGACCAAATCTTGCTGCCAATGCTTCCCACATTTCCTTGGCATTCTCAAAATGCCTGAACTCTCGCATTACGTCATTTTCCATACTACTCAGCAACGTAATGCGAGTAAGGGAGTTCTTTCTTTTCCATGCAGCAAATGCATCCTTATCTCTCTTATGCTGCGCAATGTTTCCTTCTTCAGGTTCTACTATGGTTAAGTTAAGAGCTTCTAGTGCCTCTTGCTCTTTCAACACATATTGGATTTTCATATGTCATATTTCATAGTTATCGCCATTGAGCTTCTCACCTTTGTTTAGCTCAGCGACTATGCTCTTTATGGCTGAAGCCATTGATCTTAACATATCAAACGTATATGCACAAATTATTAATGCTTATCATTTATGTATCCATTTTGCACAAAACCATCATATTAATTAATAATTTCAAGTAAGATTTCAGAATCAAAATGTCACTATATTTCCAATCATCATCCAAAATCCTAACTTGGAGTTATTATTAATAGAACATTCTATGCAAAATAAATTCTTTGAAATTACAAAAATTTCTATGAACTACCCACAACAGTTAATAATAACATAAAGCAAATAATATTTGATATCAAACAATGATATAATAATAATGTTTTCACATAATACAATTAACATATTAGTTGCTACACCAACAACAACTAAGTAGAAATTATTACATAAGATATCCACAAAGCACGCTAAATAAAGACCAGCCAAAACATCTAACATCAAGTCAATATATGAACTGGGAAAGATCATTTTTTCTTCAATTTCTTGATCTTTTCTTTTGTAACAATCCAGTAATATTCATCTATAAAAGCCATCACAAGTCTCTTATACGAAGTATCTCTGTTGACTTCCCATAAGCGATTCAACACTTCTTGCCATTCTGGTAGAAGAGTGTTCATGAAAAATCGCACCATTTCAGATTATGGCATAAAACGACCATTCCATATGATCTTTTGTATTTTCCCGTTGACTTCAAGAACATGATCAATTAAGTCACCACTCTCTCATCGATAATCAGTCAGCTCAGCTATCAACCTAAAAGCCTTTCCTTTTGTTCATTGGTAATTACGCGAATAGACGTGCGTAACTGAAGGTGAAGTATTGTTCCTGCAACAAATGCAAAACAAATAAAGGATTACATATAATCCACATAGACTTAATTGGGAAAAAAGAAACAAATTCTTTTCTTTTTTTTTGGGTCAACGGTCAACGATCAAGTCAACAATTAACGGTCAAGTCAACGAGCGGTCGGGTCGGACCGGACGGGTCGGGCTAATCGAACCAGCCAGACAAATCGATCGGCACGTGCCATGCGCGTGCTTGGCGCGTGCGTGGCACGCGCCTAGGGCCGAAACGGCGCATGCAACGCACGTGCCTACGGGGACAAAATCGGAGCGTGCAACGGCCGCACGTGGCAGCGTGTCCGGTGGCGATCCGCAACTCGTTTTTCTCATATCAACGAGACCTTTGACCCTACGCTATCAAAAACGAATTTCGACTTGCAGAAAAACACAAAACAGGGCGAACAGTATGCGGGTGTCAAGTTTTTTTCGTCCCCGATCGACCGGCAGCGGCTTTTATCCAATTTCGACCAAAATTTAATCAAAAGCAATTCACAAACATAAAAAAAGGGGTCGGGAAACATGAACTAGGGCTCTAATACCAATGTTGGAATTACCGATTCCCTAAAAACAGATTAGACACTAAATCGAACCCCTAAAACGAATGCGGAAGACAAGCCCAAGAACAAACATGAATCACCGATCCTAAGGCACATCACATAATCGAACGTACCTTGTTTCCACAGACTAAACACTGATGTTGATTTGAGAAAGAAAAAACTGATCCCGTTCTATCCGATGATGTACTATCGTCTTGAAGGGGAGAAAGATCCGTCACTTTTTGGATACCGTTCTCTTAGACTTTTTAGGAGGGAGAGAGAGAGAGAGGAAAAACTCACGTACGTTGAAAATGTACGTTTCTCTCTTTTCTTTTATCTCTTAAATACGTCTCCTCCAAGAGATGTAACTCTTCGAAGTAATACATTCCCCCAAAAGTCATAACCGCTCGTATCTAAACAATGCAACATTTCACATCGCAACTGTTCCTCCATGGGCCCTCTTCTTGCGGGCCAGGCTTTTTAGGCCCAACATGGGCGGACCGGCCCTCTAAGGCCCATCAACGTAAATAAATAAAACCATCAATTAGTAAAGAACTCTCTAGTTGCAAGCCAAAAAACCTTTGCTTAGATCATTGAAATCCTCTATTTAAGCAGCGAAATCGTCGCTCTCAATTACCCACAGCAAGCACCTTGTGAATCTCTATCGTGTGTTGCCCCACCGAAGTTGATTTGAGGAAGAAAAAACTGATCCCGTTCTATCCGATGATGTACTATCGCCTTGAAGGGGAGAAAGATCAGTCACTTTTTGGATACCGTTCTCTTAGACTTTTTAGGAGGGAGAGAGAGAGAGGAAAAACTCACGTACGTTGAAAAGGTACGTTCCTCTCTTTTCTTTTCTCTCGTAAATACATCTCTTCCAAGAGATGTAACTCTTCGAAGTAATACATTCCCCCAAAAGTCATAACCGCTCGTATCTAAACAATGCAACATTTCACATCGCAACTGTTCCTCCATGGGCCCTCTTCTTGCGGGCCAGGCTTTTTAGGCCCAACATGGGCGAACCAGCCCTCTAAGGCCCATCAACGTAAATAAATAAAACCATCAATTAGTAAAGAACTCTCTAGTTGCAAGCCAAAAAACCTTTGCTTAGATCATTGAAATCCTCTATTTAAGTAGCGAAATCGTCGCTCTCAATTACCCACAGCAAGCACCTTGTGAATCTCTATCGTGTGTTGCCCCACCGATGTTGATTTGAGGAAGAAAAAACTGATCCCGTTCTATCCGATGATGTACTAACGCCTTGAAGGGAAGAAAGATTCGTCACTTTTTGGATACCGTTCTTTTAGACTTTTTAGGAGGGAGAGAGAGGGAGGAAAAACTCATGTACGTTGAAAAGGTACGTTCCTCTCTTTTCTCTCTTAAATACGTCTCCTCCAAGAGACGTAACTCTTCGAAGTATACGTTCCCCCAAAAGTCATAACCACTCGTATCTAAACAATGTAACCTTTCACATCGCAACTGTTCCTCCATAGGCCCTCATCTTGCGAACAGGCTTTTAGGCCCAACATGGGCGGACCAGCCCTCTAAGGCCCATCAACGTAAATAAATAAAACCATCAATTAGTAAAGAACTCTCTAGTTGCAAGCCAAAAAACCTTTGCTTAGATCATTGAGAAATCCTCTATTTAAGCAGCGAAATCGTCGCTCTCAATTACCCATAGCAAGCACCTTGTGAATCTCTATCGTGTGTTGCCCTTCGATAATCATGGTGAGCCATTACTTCACGATCATCTTCATAGCGAGCGCCTTGTACTCCATCGGTGGTACAGGTATCAAGTCACTTCATTTTGCTGGCTCTCTTTCTTGATTCTTTACTGTCGTGCCATCTCTTACATTGCGACTGAAGTTTTTCCTTCCTCTTAGATGTGGGAAGTTTCTGTCCATTCCCTCCGCGTTGTCATCGTCAGCATCCTTTTTGCATATCGCCTAACCCATCCGAAGCTCTCAATGCCGGTGAAGTAAAGCCTTCTAGTGTCCAACCTTCTCTCAGCCCCTAGTGGACTATAAGTCGTGCTGTCGAGGTATGTTGGATTCTCCACCCCGAGAAGCCTAGCGGTCCGGCAGAGGAGCCTGCACCTCCTAATTCAGACCTCGTTACACCCCTTAAAGAAGCCCGGGTTGCAATATTGGGAACCTGGTACACCCCAACAAGCAAACTCCCCATGTTGCAGAGGAGCCTGCATTTCCCAATTCACCGCGTTATGCCCCCTAAGAAGCCTGGGTTGCCAGATTGGGAGTTCTGAGTGTTGAAGGCGTTTGAGTTCTTTATGTGGATGTTAGTTACTAGTGGGAATCACATCCAATAAGATGTTGAGAAATCAGCTGTTGAAGTGTGTTCTGAGTTTGCATGTATGAGGTTTTGACTCTTTTTCTTAGTAATTCACGCGCGAGACATTTAGTTTCGAGTAATCTAATCGTGGATGTGACTGTCATATTAAATAAAAAAGTATGTTCGACTCTAGAATTAGTTTTTGCTGTGGGCAACTCTACAAAGTGCCAAGTGGAGAATTGGAACCTTAGTCCTTGGAATGTTGAAGCACTGATTCTATTTGGTTAATCAAGCAATAGTGCTTCACCATTGCCGACCTTGACAGGGATTAGATGGGATTAGTTAAATCCCATTCGATAAAGACCTTCTGATATTTATTGTGCCTGTAAGCTATTGAGAGGCATGGATAGGTCCAGATATAAGCGCTGAGAAAAATGAAGATGCGTGTCCTCTCGAGTTCTGATACAACAGATCTTTAATCAAAGCACAATTCAATGAATCATAGATTAACAAGTCTTACGACTCTCCTCCAAGTGGCTAAAACGCAATATACCATAACAATAATTTGAAAATAGCAATCAACCAAGAGAATCCTTTTCCGTAGTATTTCATATCATTGGGTTCATTCGTGTGCATTCTAGAAAAAGGAAAAAGTGAAAAATAATTTTTGAATTAACATCTAACAAGTCATGGAGATAAATATCTTACACGAGGATTAAAGACAAAATTGGAAAAATTAGAAATTTGAAAAAAAAAAAAAAAAAAAACCTTTGATTCAGCAAATGATGGTGTTGACGACGACCACGACGACATGATTCAAGTCCAAGAATGAAAGCGCTCCTGACAGCAGGCACTTTCTTTATCTCTCACCTTTAGGAAAGCCCTATTACAAGATGTTGCAAGGCGGAAGCCGACTCACAGGTTTAAAATAGTTCGAGCGGAGTTGCCGCAGGTTTAAAGATTATGCTACTCCAAGATCGATGAATCAGCTTTTTTCTTATCTCTGGCCAGACTATAATCATCTTTTCTCGCCTTCTCGATCTTACCACTTCATGATTCTTGGACTTTTGACATTTAGGGGTTGCATGCTATGATTGGTGAACGTGGGACTCAGTTGTCTGGTGGGCAGAAGCAAGGAGTAGCCATAGCAAGAGCGATTCTTAAAGATCCTCGTACTTTGCTCCTGGATGAAGCCACAAGTGCACTCGACATGGAATCCAGGAGGATAGTCCAAGAGGACCTAGACAGGATTATGGGCAACCGCACAAATGTCATTGTTGCCCACATGCAGATATGGTCGCCGTTATTCATCGTGGAAAAATGGTGGGGAAAGGTAGGTCGCAGTCCAACTTGAATTAAAAAATGGAACCGTGAATCTAGCGAAGTAACTATTATTCCTAGTATGTACAAGTATATCGTGACTATTGATGCCTCTCTAAAACGGTCCAGGTTGACACTCTGAACTGCTCAAAGATCCAAGTGGTGCATATTCTCAACTAATACGCTTGCAGGAAGTGAATAGGGAATCTGAACAAGCGCCAGATGCCCCCAAACAGTTCAGAGATTACTAAATATAACAGAGTCCAGTCAGAGGATGTCGTACAAAAAATCCATTAGTCGTGGATCACCTATAGGAAATAGCACATGACCAAAACAGATCAGAGATCACTGAATATAACCGACAGTCCAGTCAAAGGATGTTGTCCAAATGATCTATTATTCAGGAAAATAGCAGCAGCCACTTGCTCTCAGTCTCCTTTGGGACCGTGGCTGGACCACAATCCCCTGCTTCTTCTGGAAGCTCAGAAAAAGCACCAAAGGTCTCACTGCATCGTTTTGCTCGTCTCAACAAACCAAAGTTCCTGTCTTGCTATTAGGAACTGCCACTGCAGTTGCTAATGGCATGACTTTTCTGATTTTCAGCATACTTATATCCAGTGTTATCAAGACATTCTATGAACCATCGCATGAACTTAGAAAGGATTCTAAGTTTGGCGCATTGCTGTTTCTGGTCCTTGGCATCGCATCATTTGTGGCATATTCGGCTCCAACATACTTATTCTCCGTGGCTGGTGGTAGTTAATCGAGAGAATCAGACTAACGGGTTTCGAAAAGTTGGTCCACATGGAGGTTGGCTGGTTTGATGAACCTGATCACTCAAGCGGGGTGCCATTGGGGGAAGGCTCTCAGCAGGTGCTGCATTAGTGCGAGCCCCAGTTGGAGATGCAGATTGTTCAGAACATTGCGTCATGGTTGCTGGTTTGGTCATTGCTTTTGCTGCAAGCTGGCAACTAGTGCTGATCATCCTTGTCTTAATCCCTCTAGTTGGTGTCAATGGATATGCTAAAGTGAAGTTCATGAGAGATTCAGTGCAGATGCAAAGGTAAGCATTTTTACAGTGTTCTTTTCTTTTACTGCTCATTGAATAAAATAGCTTGAGAGGTCTTTACATATTCCCAACTCATAATTTTGAGTCCTAGGTCCAAAGAATGGAAAACAGATCTTGGAAATTTCTGATTCACGTTC
The DNA here is from genome assembly GCA_014182715.1 of Eucalyptus cloeziana. Taxonomy (NCBI): domain Eukaryota; kingdom Viridiplantae; phylum Streptophyta; class Magnoliopsida; order Myrtales; family Myrtaceae; genus Eucalyptus; species Eucalyptus cloeziana. Next base: position 26,171,121 of record CM024642.1, read on the forward strand.
TCTGTAATCTTCAATGGCATAAAAGGTTACGCTGCAGTTTCTGTTATCTTGCAAATAATCTCAATTATCTGTGACCGTATTAATCTATATGTTTGCCAATGATACGAGGAAGCGAGCCAAGTAGCTATTGATGCGGTTGGAAGTGTAAGGACCGTTGCTTCTTTCCATGCTGAAGAGAAGATGATGCAGCTTTACAAGAAGAAAAGTGAAGGCCCCATGAGGACAGGTTTCGACAAGGACTGATCAGCAGAATTGGGCTTGGCATGTCCATCTTCCTGCTGTTCTGTCTGCACGCAACAAGTTTCCATGCCAGAGCTCGACTCGTTCAGGATGGCAAAACAACATTTTCGGATGTCCTCAGGGTACGACAGATTTTCTTTGAAAGCTACATAGTCCTTTCTTGGGAATTTCTCAGAATTATGATTGCCTTTTCCCTATTTGGCCAGAGGATTGCAGTTGAAACTGATTTCTGTTAACGGCTCTGAGACATTTTCTTGCGGGTTTTTTTTTGCTCTGACCGTGGCAGCCAGTGCAATTTCACAATCAAGTTCCTTCACTGCCGATTCCACCAAAGCCAAAGGGGTTACTGCTTCCATTTTAGCAATAATAGACCGCAAATCCAAGATAGACACAAGTGATGAGTCGGGGACAAAATTAGACGATGTGAAGGGAGTGATTGAGCTTCGCCATGTCAGCTTCAAATATCCCTCTAGGCCAGACATTCAAATATCCCATGATCTCAGCCTGGCCATTCACTCTGGAAAGGTAAAACTTTGGACTTTATCTGATGCCTAACTTCAAATATGACTTCCTCAACCGAGCATTGAATTACGAGAACAACACTAGTGTTTTGATCACTTGAACATGAGGAACAAAAGGTTTGACGATTACGCGATTGTTCCTGGTTCTTTGGTCAGAGAAAGTGGGAGTGGAAAATCGACAGTGATAGCGTTGCTGCAATGCTTCCGTGATCCTGATTCCGGTCACATTACACTCGATGGAGTGGATATTTGGTAGCTACAACTCAAGTGGTTGAGGTAGCAAATGGGTCTGGTCAGTCAAGAATCGGTTTTATTCAGCGAGACAATTCACGCCAACACAGCTTATGGAAAGGATAGAGATGCAACCGAGCAAGAAATACTCGCCGCATCACGATTAACAAATGCCCACAGGTTCATTAGTGGACTGGAACAGGCTAGACAGTCGTTGCTTATTCCGTGTACTTGATTACATTTGCTTTCAAGTGAGCTTATCTAATTTTTCCTGTATGAATTTAATGTCCAGGGATATGCTACTAAGCCTATTATGGTTGGGGTCTAGTTGTCGGGTGGTCAGAAGTAACGAGTGGCTATTACGCGCGCTTTAATTTAAAGTACTAAAACGTTTCTGCTTGACGAGGCTACAAGTGCGTTGAATGCAGAATCTGAGAAGGTGGTTCTAAAGTTGGACTGTGCTGTGGCGAACCAAATTACACTGGTGGCTCATAGGTTTTCCACGATCAAGAATGCAGACGTGATCACAGTAAATAAAAACGGATTCATTGTCAATAAAGGAAAGCACGAGACTTTGATCAACATCAAGGGCGGTCTCTATGCATCCTTAGTTGCCCTACACACCAGTAGCAGTCCTGCATAGCACATTAGGCTTAAAGTTTAGTGAGACTCTTATACAACTAGATGTCGTATGTAATTGTACTGCCACAACAAGCCGATGCTAAAAGACATGGAAATGCCTTACGCTCAGTGCTGCTTTTACTGGTTAGCTCCTTCGATCTTTTCTCGTGTAAGTGGACATTAGTCTCGGAACCTCTCGTTTGTCAGCTTTATACACGACAAGAACCACCATTTGATTCCAAAAATTTTCCAACTGCGGGTGGATGCAAAGACGTCACGCATAAGGGTTTCTAATCTATGGTTTTCGACTCCTAAATATAAGTATAAGTTGCCAAATCCAACGTGTGATTACGTGGTTAGGCGAAACCATGCGCCGGCATCGGAAGCGAGAGGAGCTTTATTTAATATGAAGTGTTGGAAAGTGCGAAGGATACAAACGCCAGAACCCTACCTATCGAGATTATGGAAAACGACTCCCCGCAATGGCCACTTTAAACAGGACACACAATCTAGAAGCCTATAAGAGTTCAGCTAACGATATTTTGAACGGTAAGTCGCACCATGCACAATGCTGCAGTCCCATGACCTAAAATCTGATCGGGAGTAGGGATGTGCAAAAAAATTGAGAATCACCCAGACTGTCCAGAACAGAACCAGGCCGGACCAAACTAGAATCGACTGTTTCCGTGGGGGCCAGTCAGGTTCCGATTCCAGTTTAATGAGATGAGTGAGTACCGGTCTCATATTCGGTTCTAGGCGTAGAACCACCCGCCCCCCGCCCACATGGACCGAACCGGTATATATATTTAAAAAAAGAAATTACATTTCAATTACTTAATTATTTTGTAGTTTTTAGACCAAATATATTTAACTAATTTTGTCTTTTGGGTGTGTAATAGGATTAACCCCACACCTTTCTTTTTCATTCTAACAATCCCCTTACTGCTTTCTCAACCAAAACAAAATAAATAAATAAACGTAAAGGAAGGAGAGAATCGATTGGAAATGTTTATAAAAGCCAATGGTTCATTTTAAGAGTATAATTAAGTCTTTCCTTAGCTATCCTATGATTAAATTAGGTTGACGTTGAAAAAATATGAATCAAGCGATTAATGTTTTAATTTTTGTGAGGTCAGGATTTTTAACAAGGAGTCTAATTCTCCACTTAGTTTTGATGTCGGGAAACTTTAAGAGGACCACACCATAACTATAAAATAAATTAAGTTTTTAACTAACGAGTATTATCTATTCATTTTGTCTTATAGTTTTTAAGTCTTAATCAAAATAAATAGCTTGCAATTCAAGTCAAATATAAGGCCAAACAAACTTTGTAAGGATTGGGGGCCAGTTCCATAAACCCACCCGAGAATCGGACCGGACCAGTGGTCCAATTCCTAAGTGAATCCATGAAACCAACAGGCGGGTACCAAGACAAACAAAGTATACAAACTATTGCTTCGTTTGATTCTATCAAGCAAAATATCTCTAAATCAGTCCATGGAATTGCTGGACTTGCTTGTAAGAGAGATTTTCATCAAGAAACTTTTGCAATTCCTTAGCAATATAACGACCAGGATAACAAGTTCCATCTTTGATGTGCATCCCAAGAAATTAATGACATTTGGTGGAAACACTTCTCTTAATTTCACAAGCCTCTCGAGTTAGTCGGTCGGAGACATGTCGTAGTGAGTAGACGAACAGCTTCTGCGTAGGTCGAACGCGCGAGGATTGGAGTACATTCCCGGGTCCTAAACCAGCAGAAGCATCCTTCTCCTATCCATCGAACTTGGGGGGTTCGAGGAGGTGCGCGAATCATTCTGTGAAGGAAGAGACGCCACTTTGTATTCTCTAGCTGTTCTCTTCGTCGATGTAAACTCATGCTACTTCAGGATAAGCATCATTCCATCACCCAAAGATCGATATACTTCGCGAGTAGGCAACGCCCGTTGAGAGACTGGTCTGCTTCTGGTTCTGGTTTGATCCGATCCTGATCCGCGGCGCATCGACTTCGACCTTCTTCGACCTCCCCTGGCTCGTCGTCCCCTCCACCCTAGGGCTTCCCCAGCAGATCGGAACCTTATTCTTGTTCGCCATCATCTTGCGTTGCCATTCCTCTTCTCCATCAGTGCATCCCAACACGTGCAAAACCGCTTCACTCCGTCTTCTTCGACAATCCCGAGACAGCTCTTGAACTTCACCGACCGCCAAGCCGGGATCCTTGCTTCCGGTTCCGCACCGGTTCGTCATGTTAACCCAAAGTCAATGCCAGCTACAGAGCGACAGTCGATGGTTAAAATAACGACCTCAGCCCCGGCGCAGGAATTCCGCCAAACAAAATCCAGGAGAGCGAGTTCCCTTGAATTCATGATAGATTAGTATCCAATCCAGACAAGGAAATTGAATCAAGAATTGCAGCACCAAGCCATCCCGAATGAGTTATAAAGTAGAATATTTCGATATATTATGACACAATAAATCACTTGGAACTATCCTTTTGCTCATTTTTTGAATTTTTCAAGAAAATGAAAAAGCACTCGGTTGTATAATTTCTACAGTATGATGTAAAAAAAAAAAAAATCACCAAAAATCGAAAAATGAGCCCGAGCAAATTCGCAACCGACCATAAAGCGAAAATAAAAATAACCGAATTTTCCGTTATTCTATTATTATTATTATTGTTTTCATTTTTTTAAAATTCAGGATATCGCAGGATTGCATCGTAGCCGAACATAACGTCACCGCCATACACTCTCAGATCCTTCCTTCTTCCTCGATCGACCCAAATCTCAGATCTCTCTCCCTCACTTCACTTCTCCACCAGTAGCTGCGATCGGAGCTCCGCCGGAAGCGGCTGAGGGCCGGCGGGCCATTCTCGAGATCCGACCCGGTCGAGGGAGCTGAGAGAGAGAGAGAGAGAGAGAGAGAGAGAGAGAGAGGAGGGGGGGAAGGAGTGCGTGCGGGCGCGCGGTTGTTTGTTTGTTTGTTTGTTTGTGCGGGGGAGAAAGGGAGCTAGCCGAGGGAGCTCGCGGCCATGGCGGTCCCGGTGAGAGGAGGGCGAGGGGGATCGGCGTTCGGGGGTCCCAACGGCCTCCGCAGCAGCTTCTCCTACAGGATCTTCGTCTCCGCCGTGTTCTCGCTCCTCTTCCTCGCCACCGTCTCCGTCCTCTTCTCCTCGCGTCGCGATTCCGTAAGTCTCTCTGCCTCTTCTCCTCGCCTCCCGAAAAAGTCTAGGAACAAGGTTAGGATTTTGACGGATTCTGGCGTTCGTCGCCGGAAATGTGGGTGTTGCCGGGAGCGAGAGATTGCGTCTCGAGAATCGGGACTTAGTAGTTTTCGGCAGAATCAGGATTTCGTTTGTTCATTTAGTGATGTATGCGCCGCGTGAAGACTTGATTTCTCTATTGATTTGGCTAAATTAGTGCATTGCTCAATTTCTTGAATCCTGTAAAGCGGAACGCTTCATATGAACATGCTTCGAGAGAGCGGACTTCATCAAGATCCCCTTTTTTTTCCTCTTTTTTTTTTTTTTTTTTTTTTTTTTTGGGTTCTCTAAATTATTGCGAATCGTCCGATTTTCTCTGCAGACACCTAGCGAGAAAGGATATGTACACCACACAATTTTAGCACTGAACTCTGACCCGCTGAAGACGAGGGTAGATTTGATTTATAAGCAAGCCAACGACCACGTTACGCTCGTGAATGCTTATGCTGCGTATGCTAGAAAGCTCAAGCTCGAGATATCTAGGCAATTGAGGATGTTTGATGATCTGGCCAAGAACTTCTCTGATCTCCCGATGAAGCCGAATTACCGGGCGTCCCTTTTTGAACCGGAAGGTGCGGTGGATGAGGATGTGTTGAGGCAGTTTGAGAAGGAGGTTAAAGATAGAGTGAAGTTCGCAAGGTTGATGATTGCAGAGGCGAAGGAGAATTACGATAATCAGATGAAGATACAGAAGTTAAAGGACACTATCTTCGCTGTTCATGACTTGCTTATCAAAGCCAAGAAGAATGGGGTTATTGCGAGTTCGATTGCGGCAAAGTCGATACCAAAGAGTTTGCACTGCTTGGCTATGAGGCTGGTGGGGGAGAGGATCGCTCATCCACAAAAGTACAGAGATGAAGAGCCAGAATCTGAGTTTGAAGATCCAAGCTTGTATCATTATGCAATAGCTTCAGATAATGTGATTGCTGTGTCAGTGGTGGTGAATTCAGTTGTGAAGAATGCAGAGGAGCCATGGAAGCATGTTTTCCATATTGTGACAAATAGGATGCTTGTTGCGGCGATGAAGGTGTGGTTCAGGATGAGGCCTGTCCAAGGGGGTGCGCATGTCGAGGTGAAGGCAGTGGAAGATTTCTCATTCTTGAACTCGTCGTATGTACCGTTGTTGAGGCAGTTGGAGTCTGCTAAACTCCAGAAACCTGATCTTCCAAACGAGGCTGAAAATGCTAATAAGGATACCAGCAGCGTCAAGTCAAGGAACCCTGGCGAGTTGTCCATGCTGAACCATCTTCGGTTTTATTTGCCGGAGATGTACCCTAAGCTGCACAAGATTTTGTATTTGGACGATGATGTTGTGGTTCAGAAGGACTTGACCGGGCTGTGGAATATTGACATGGCGGGGAGGGTGAATGGAGCTGTCGAGACCTGCTTTGGGTCTTTTCACCGCTATTCGCAGTACTTGAATTTCTCGCACCCACTCATCAAAGAAAGATTTAATCCGAAGGCCTGTGCCTGGGCTTACGGAATGAACTTATTCGATCTTGATGCTTGGAGGCGTGAGAAATGCACAGAAGAGTACCACTATTGGCAGAACTTGGTAAGTGTAAATCGAGTCAGGTTACAATGCATGTGTACTCCCAAATATTTTGGATTAATACGCACTATCGTGATTCAAAATTGGAATGCATGTTTAACCACTGTTTGAGAGTAGATGATAATCATCTCGTGGTGCTAAGACCCATGGTCCTTTCAAAAGCTGGAACCTAATTATTTGCTCACAATCTCTCTCCCTCATTATACTTTTACTAACCAATGCTAGAAGGTGGCATCTAAAGTCATTCATTGACTGTTTTGGTATGACCTTTTTTGACAGAATGGAGATCAGACATTATGGAAATCAGGCACCCTTCCACCTGGCCTGATCACCTTCTACTCGTCAACAAAATCATTGGACAAGTCTTGGCATGTTCTCGGGCTTGGGTATAATCCAAGCATTAGCATGGATGAGATTAACCATGCGGCAGTTATACACTACAGTGGAAATATGAAACCTTGGCTAGATGTTGCTTTGAACCAATATAAAAACCTCTGGACCAAGTATGTTGACAATGACATGGAGTTCGTCCAAATGTGCAATTTTGGCCTTTGAGAAAGAGCTATGCCCTATCAGATGAGGTAAAATACTTGTTCATTATGATTTGCCCATTTCAAAAGTTTTGGAGCCAATAGTTGTAACCCTGTGAGCAAAGCTCAGTGATATGATCCATTCTTTAAATCATGGAGTCAAATCTTTTTTTTAGATTTGTTTTAAATTCTTTTCCCAGGAATTCCATCAAAGTATAATCAGCTTGATTGCTCAATGTACCTGCTGAACTTGTTTATCTGATTAAGGCGTTCTTACATATTGACTCGGTCTCGATTTCTCACTTCATCATGGACACCATTATGTTTGATTTGTCGAAATTTTTTTCTTTTTTATGATGAGGAAGCCTGTCATTAGGATGGTTGGATCCATGGATTGGCCTACTGGATAAAAAAAAAAAAACGAGAACTGCACTTTGATGTACCAAGAAATGCTTTTGCATTTATAATGTCTGGTGTTACTAATTCGAAACTTGTCAAAAGAAATTGATGGGCAGTCCTGTCAAACATTGTGATCAGCACTAATTTTTTATAGAATGGACCTGAAAAGAGAAGGCTTATGAGCCATTTTATTCTTTGTTCGTAAGTAATTTTTTAAGGGTTTTTCCGTACTGTTTGACGTGGATATTTAGTATTTCAGCTTGAAAATAGCCACTCCTAATAACAGAATATCGCAAGGGAGATATATACATTTAGCTCATTTTTCCTCAAGGAAGTTCATCATTCTTTTGCAAAATTACTGCAAACATTGCTTCAAATTCATGCTTTGCGAAGCTGCGAGGCATCTGGGGGAGTTGAACGACTCTTGTGCTTGCTTTCACGGTGCCCACGTACATGAAAATTTAAGAGGCCATCCGTTGGATATGGTAATAAGTGTGCCGACAAGCTTGCATTGCGTTTTTTTTTTTTTTATTTGGTGGGTCCTTCTTCTTCCTGGAATGTGAAGTTTTTTGCCGTGGAATGAGGACTGATGAGTCGTGGACAGGTCTATGTTTTCAATTATTGCTCGATCTCTTTAGCATGGGGGACCAAGATACGCGTTCGGAAATGGAACTGATTCTCTGTACTTTGCGAGTCTCGTGAACATGGTATATCGCAGTGCATTCTCTTGAAGGCTAAGCTACTTAAAAGCAGAGGCCCGCAATCCAAAAGGGTCTTCCGATTTTAGGCCTTGTCTTAGCACACAGAAAAGGACATCACGTGCTCCGGCTTTCCATACGGAGACACAGAAGACACGGTTTCCGTGTGGTCCTCCATGATACTCTTGCCGTCGTGATTCCATCGAAATCACATACACATTTTGTCGAGACTCGTACGAAAAGTTCAAGCATGCGGAAACGTAGTAAAGATTTACGGTCGACCCGGTAAGCTTTACTCGCGTTTTTCGTTCAATGGCTAGCCCCTCTAGAAACTACATGGTGCGGGATGGGAACGGAGGTGTATAGTCCCATTTAACTAAAAAATAGGTGATGAAAAGCTTGGTGTCATTGTCTTGAAATCTGAAAATAATATCACCATAAATTTCAGGTCGAGCATATTGTGATTAAGAAAAGTTCGCATATAATGATAATCTGTAGAGACATATGATCTAAATTGATCACCCGTGTTTGTTAATGAGAAAGCAAAAAAACAACAATATGTTTAATTAGTTATTATAAGTTGATGTCATCGAATTTTTCCCTTGCTAAATAATAATCGAAAATTCTCCTTATTAATTTATTAGTGAAGAAATATTAAAATAAGGTAAGAATGAAAATATTTATTCCCGCGGTATAATATGGAACGTGTTTCTCTAGGAAGTAGGACTAGAGGAGGAGTTTTGTCCATTTTTGCTTTATTTGTTCTCCCTGAAAGTCGGGCCTTGGGCAACTTTTAGATCTGGGCTCGAGTCGACCTTTCAGGACGACCCAGCCCACTCAGAATTCAGTAATCAAGCCTCACCAAGTTTTGTTGATGGAAAGAGAAGACAAACGTACATGGCTTCCAACACTTACGATCCCAATTGACCTATTGCTCATCGGAACCATATTATAATTTATCTCAGTACACAACAGGGAATTTGCGGAACATGTTTACCAGTAGCGGCGTCTGGGGACTCTAAGGAACTCAGGCAAAATAGCCTCAAGGCTGGGGTGCCACGTCGTTCTCTTTGTAAGCGTATCTTTCTATGGTTCCTGGCTGCGAACCTGAGCCTAACAACAAAGATAGATTCCTTTGGGAGGTGGTTGGCTTAACCGTTTGTAGGAATGACAGTCTTGAAAAGAAAAGGGACTCCTTCAATTCATTCAAAAGCAGTTATTCAGGATAATTTCGAGCGAGGCGATAATAAACGTCAATATGTCAATGTTGGAAGAGGTCGATCTTCTTGGAGGAAGCTGCTATCTATGAAGTATCGACACTCTCCAAGAGCCTTAGTGTCGTGTCGGACATTTCGACACGTGTCCGACACTCTTGGACACTCTTCAACACTCTCGGACACTCTTCAACACTCTCTAACATTCGATCAACACGTGTCGGAAAATTTGACATTTGGTTAACTTTCTCGACATTCTCCGACACTCGAGTTGGAATTCTGACATATAAGTTTTCTAACATGTGATTCCGATATCGAGGTCAATTTTAAAAATTTGATAAATGAAAGATGAAAATATATATGTAAAAAGATAAAACACAATAATAAAAATAATAAATAGAGAAAGAAGAAAAACATAATCTTCTCTTCTCTTCTCTTCTAATTCCCACTTCCCGTGATACACAATTCATCCTTAAGTTTTTTTTTTTTCCTCTTCCAACATATCTAACATGCGAATCCAGAAAATATGGATTGATTATTTTTTCTCCAAGTTTTATGAATTATTGAAATAGAGATGAATTTATCAAATTAAAAAATGAATTATATTAATAAATGCCATATTAATGTTTTTAGTGTTTATTCATTCTAGGCTTTTTAATTATTTATTTATTTATGAATTTGATTCAAATTAATTTGATTGAAATAATAATAAAAATGATAATTTATTATGTATATATAAAAATATATATTTAATATATAACGTGTCTCAACATGAAAGAATTCTCTATTTTTTTAGAAACGACGTGTTGGCGTGTCGTGTCGCGTGTCGTGTGTCAGTATCGGTGCTACTTAGGCTGTTATAACTTATGTACACTGCTATAGTAGAATGAGGGTATTGCACAACGAGCCAAAGTTTAAAGACCGCGTGTCATTTTCCTCATCAAGCTGGGAAAGCATGAGAATGAGGGTAGTTTGGTCCGTGCAGACAACTTAAAACGGTGCGTTTCATGCTATGTTCGGTGTTGATTTTGGCCCCGCTCCAAAAACTTGTCATGTTCTCCCTCACGTAAGCATTGGCGTCACACTTACGTGGGCAAATTGCACTTTCCTTTGACTTTTGACCTTTGGGAGGACCTACCTCCAATTAATGGCTCGCAGCCCGATTTGGGAAAACGTCTCCGTTCGTTTCTTTTTGAATAGATGCTACTAATTCATTGTGACAATAATAATTTATTTTGAGCCACGAAAAAATAATTAATTAATTAAAAATTATTCGGGGGTTTTTCACGGTAATCTTATGTTAGCAAAGTCCTTTCTTTTTTTATAAAATAATTATTTATTTTTCTCATTTTATTTGGGTTGAGCGCCCCTCTCGATACCTTTAAAAATTATCATAAATTGGGCTTTACAGTAAATGTGCAAAAGAGCTGGTCTTAGCAGCATCTCATCTATAAGAATCTCATTTGACCTAAAAAAAAAGGAGGGGAAAAAGGTCACGATGGATGTAGAAAGTCTATATTATCCAGCCAATGGGAAAGCAATGAGAAAGAAAGTCTTAAATATTTGGCTGCGTCTCACCGACCCTCCTTTCTCCACCATACTATCGACAGGGCAACACCTATGAGAAAAAATAAATGTCGAGTCAAACGAATATAAATCACCAATGATATCATCATATAGGTCATATTATAATCATAATCTTAATTGACCAAAGGTAGCATCCTTATCATATAGGTCACCTCATAACCATACCTTCTAAATTTTTCGTTACGGGTGCGTTTAACAACTCGTCAAATAGTAATTGATTTTATTCTTTAATTTCCGAAAATAGGTTTAGAATAGAAATTCATTTGATAAATTTTTTATTTTCGAGGATAGATTTGGAATATAATCAAAAAGTTTAAAAAAAAAAAAAAAAGTGTTTCTTTGTTCCTGAGAAAGAACAATTCCAAAATCAAGTCAACCTAAATTTCTTTTTTAACTTTTCTCTTCTTATTCTCTCTTCTTCTTCCATTGCTGAGCCTCACCGGGGCCTCCTTTGGCCACCGATGAGCCTCACTTGGCCGCGCGAGGCTTTGCCAATGGGGCGCAAACTTGTCGAGGGTCAGCAAGGTCGTCGGCCCTCGTCTAGCTAATCACCGAACATCCCAAGGCCGCTGACCGACCAAAGCTCGAAGAAAAAGAAAAAGAAAAGAAAATTAAAAAAAAGAAGTAATAAAAAATTAAAAGAAAATGGTTTAAATTATAAATTTTGAGGACGGTATCAAATGCGATTTTATTCCAGAGAATAGAAATTATGGGTGGTAACCAAACATCTTAAAATGTCTAAAAATAATTTCTGAAAATAGAATAAAAAAGAATCATATCTAATTAGAAATTATTTCCTAAAACAAAATAATTACTTAGCACACACCCTACTTGTCTAGGCAAATTCTATGCTTATTCATTTTTTAGACTCGAGTAATTCCAATTCATTGGGTCTCGACACTTGATATATCTCGAGAGCTTGAACGTTCCCAACGGATTCGATTTCTCAAAATTTACCTTGGGAATATGTTGACCCCTGTCGACCTTCCATACAGGCACGTAGGGAAATACAAAACGGTTCTCCTACTTTGCCGCGCACGACAGCGGGGGGGGCCGCGCACGATGACCTGGCGAGCCCCGACGGTCGCCGCGCTGGTTTTTCAGCACGAGAATATTCCATATCCCCAAGTTCCCACCACCAATTTTTCTTTTTTAATTCTATTTGCTCCTTTTTTTTTTCTTCTGCGGAGGCGCGCACCTACCGGAAGGTGGTGACCAAATTTGACTTGCCCGCATCCGCGATCCTCTTCTTCTTATGCCCCCTCCCCCGAAAGCGTCGCCTCCGTGCTCGCGTTCGTGTTCGTGTCCCCTGTTCGTGTCGTTGCGTTGGGAGTAGTTGGGAGCTGTTGGCCACCGCCATTTCTTGACCCCCGAATTCAACTCCTACCTTTCTCCCCTCCCCGCCTGCAGCCCTCCCTCCTCTTCAAAACCCAGATCTCGGATTGCCCGATCCGCTCCTCGATTCCGCGAGACCAAGAACGAACGGGCATTTCTCAGGTTCGGCCCTCTCTTCCCTTCCCGTTCCTTTCCTTTCCCCCCCCTATGACTCGATCTTAGGGAGAGGGAGATCGGTGATCGTGGCGAGCTTGGTTCTTCGGGTTTGATTGGTTCAAAGTTTTGGGTTTCGTCGCGATCCGTGTGGGTGATTGGCGTTTGTGCTGCGATTTGTTTATCTGGGTCGGTCCATTCTGGCGGTCTTGATGGTAAAATTGGGTTCTTGAGCGCTGGTTTCGACGATGGCCGCTGGACTGAGGAGGTTTGCCGTGGTTTAGGATTTGTGATCTGGGTTTGGCTGTTATGAGGATTTGATCAGCTTTTAGACAGAGTTGATGATGATCCATCGCTTGTGATTTGAGGCGTGTGTCGATTTCCGTACCTCTGATTTCTCTCTGTTCTGCCGCGAATATGGGGATTTTCTGATTCTTGTCCTGCAGAACATTTTCATGATTTGCTTTGTCGTCCGTCTTTTTCTTTGCTTCTTTCTGCATATTCTTTCTGTACTTCATTGATTTTGAGGCCTGTCTGATGAGAATGAGTGTTTTTACTTGTGGTTGGTAGAGATGTCTACTCTAGATTCTTTGTAGTCTAAATAAGACGTTGATTTTTTGAAGGCCCTACTGGGACGACAGACAACAGTCGTCTTTCGGCACTGGTAGGGGTGGACCTCCATAATTTCCCCCTAGTCCTTTGACATCCACACCTGCCATGAAGTAGTTGCATGTTCTCATCGGGCTAGAGCTTCTTGAAATCATCTACTCATCCAATAGATTGGGTCCACGCACACTCACGTACACATACACATTCTAATTCTATTTTTCATTGTAGGACTCCTACCTTTGCTTTGCCACATGAAATGTTAAAGATGCTTCTTATTCTATTAGCATAGATTAAAATGCGATTTTCTCTTCACATTTAACATTTGAACTATTTGAACAATGTTTCTCATGGAGGACTCAAGGACTTATTATTAATAGAGGCTAGTGATCCCATTTTGTATTCACTTCCACCTGCATGACAGACCGGCTGGTTACCTTGGTGATACGGGAAGCATAAAACAACCCTTGCGTGGCCATTCTCATCATGGCAACCAATGATTTCTTGCATGCATGGCCTATTATACTTTCATCCATCATAATCTGAGCAGGAAGCAGATCTGGTGAAATGAGTTATTATGTCTTAGCTTTCTCTTGAGATTAACTGTAAATTTTCTTACATTATTTTGCTTTATGCAGGGAAAAAATGGCCGCCCCTTCGCAACCCACCAGAATTGGCCTTGCTGGCCTCGCTGTTATGGGCCAAAACCTAGCTCTCAATATTGCTGAGAAAGGCTTTCCAATCTCTGTCTACAATCGCACAACCTCAAAGGTTGATGAGACAGTTGAGAGAGCTAAGGTGGAAGGAAACCTCCCCGTATATGGCTTCCATGATCCCGAATCTTTTGTTAACTCAGTTCAAAAACCTCGAGTCATCATTATGCTTGTTAAGGCTGGGGCACCTGTAGATCAAACCATTAAGACACTTTCTGCATACATGGAGAAGGGTGATTGCATAATTGATGGTGGCAACGAGTGGTATGAGAATACTGAGAGGAGAGAGAAGGCTATGGCAGAGTTGGGTTTGCTCTACCTTGGGATGGGAGTTTCTGGTGGTGAAGAGGGTGCCAGAAATGGACCCTCTCTGATGCCCGGAGGATCGTTTGACGCCTACAAGTACATTGAAGATATTCTCGTCAAGGTGGCAGCTCAAGTAGACAGTGGACCATGTGTGACATATATCGGAAAAGGTGGATCTGGTAATTTCGTCAAGATGGTTCATAATGGTATCGAGTATGGTGATATGCAGCTCATCTCGGAGGCATATGATGTGCTGAGATCTGTCGGGAAGCTATCAAACGAGGAGCTGAAAGATGTCTTCTCAGAATGGAACAAGGGGGAGCTTCTGAGCTTTTTGGTCGAAATCACTGCTGATATATTTGGAATTAAGGATGATAAGGGTGAGGGATATTTGGTTGATAAGGTTTTGGACAAGACTGGCATGAAGGGGACAGGTAAATGGACAGTTCAACAAGCTGCTGATTTGTCAGTCGCAGCTCCCACAATTGCGTCTTCATTGGATTCACGGTTCCTCAGTGGGTTAAAGGAGGAAAGGGTCAAAGCTGCCGAAGTATTCAAATCAGGCGGTTTTGGTGATATTCTGGCAGATCAAGAAGTTGATAAGAAGAAACTGATTGATGATGTGAGGCAGGCTCTCTATGCATCGAAGATTTGCAGTTACGCCCAGGGAATGAATTTGATACGCGCCAAGAGCGTCGAGAAGGGATGGGACCTGACTTTGGGTGAGCTGGCTAGGATTTGGAAGGGGGGATGCATTATTCGAGCCATTTTCCTGGACAGGATTAAGCAAGCCTACGACAGGAACGCAGATCTTGCAAATCTTCTCGTCGATCCAGAGTTCGCTAAGGAGATCATCGATCGGCAAGCTGCTTGGCGCAGAGTGGTCTGCCTCGCTATCAACTCGGGTATCAGCGTCCCGGGCATGTCCTCCAGTCTTGCTTACTTCGACACTTACAGGAGGGCAAGAGTGCCGGCCAATCTCGTCCAGGCTCAACGTGATTATTTCGGTGCTCATACATATGAAAGGGTCGACATGGAGGGATCTTTCCATACAGAATGGTTCAAAATTGCCAAGCAATCAAATATATAAGCCTCCCTTTCCGTTGCGCCGTGTGTGCGGGCGCTCTTGCTTATGCCAATAACTGCTCCCGAAGATATGCTATTTTCAGGGCTCGTTTATTTTCCATCGTCTTTTCTCTGTAATACTTAAATAAATTGATTGAACTTGCTTTCAACTGTGAAATTAAGCATAGGATGTTTTGTTTATTATTGTTTTCGGACAGTGCTGCTTCTGTGATCGAGATATTAATCAATGGTACCTATATTATTGGACTCTTTTTACTGCCACTATATCTTTTTAATAATCTTCCAATCGTGCATATCAAAGATACGGTGTTTTCTTTGAAGAAACGTTATCCTTTACTTGGCAATTCCACTTCTTTTCCTTGGAAGGGATCACTGTAGAGACTCTGAGGTTCTTGATAAGGGTACAATAGAGCTGTCATTTGGAGGTTTTGCACCTCAGTATCCTTGGTCCTACAAATTCAGGGAACTAGTAATGCGTTCATCATTCTTGGATCTAGAATAGAGCTGATGATTATCGCTACGGGACTGTGGAGTAAAGCTTATCTCGAGAGTAGAAGGAACTCGAGCACACAGTTGCCGTCCAACTCAAGCATTAAGGCAGTCCATTCTGTCCAACCTGAGAATCGAACCGATAAATTTTGGGTGCTTCTTCATGGAATCAGTCCGGTTCAGTTCCCAATTCTATATAAGAAATCGGACCCATCAAGATTTCTGAATTTTTTTCATTTATATTCTAAAGCAAATCTTAATTAGTAGATCAATTTTTTTATTTTCATGATGAGAACTCCCATCAGGAGCGAGTAGAAGGAATCCCAAAAAAAAAAAAAAATTGTCATTTTTCGTGACCTGTTTATCCTAGAACCGACCGAACACACCAGTCCAATTTCAGTACTGGGTGAACCAGTTCTTAGTATCACAAAGTGGGAATCGACCTGTCTGGTTTTTTTTTTTTTATTTTTTTTTTTGAGCAAGATCGACCTGTCTGGTTAGGTTATGAGGAATTAACCATCCCTATCATCCATGATCGAACGGGATTCATTGTTAGTCGAAAAAAACTGGGTTTCTAATCCAATTGGACCCTAATAGGGAATTCTTAAATTTTGAGTTTAGAGGACGCCTATCCGGATCTGGATCTTTCTAGTGTTAACATAACAGCTTAATAATCTTTATTCTGAATGTGGTCCGTATAATGTCAGAGAACCCTAAACTCGACTGAGAGAGAAACATTTAACCGTTCGTTCTTACCTATTTTATGATCTCTCATTGGTGTGATTATTAGTACTTTGGGTTTATAGTGATTTTAGATTTTCTTATACCCAAAATGAGTTGCATTTGGAAATCTATTTTTCGAACTCAAATTGGGTTTCTTTTTATTAACTTTTTTTCCTTTTCGGTGAACCGAGAAATTCCATGACCTAATAATAATCAAAATTACGGAACCCAAAAAGGAACAAAAAATAAAAATGGGTTTCGGAACGAGCTCTGGAAGCAACAAAATATTTTTCTGTAGTATTAACCTTTCTTACATTTTTCCAAAATTTATTGCTCTAGTAATCTAACTTTTTATATTTAACACAAAGATCAAAATGTACAAATAAAATCAAATATAACTTATTTTTCATTATTTATCGAAATTTTGAAAATGGAGGCCTCAGAGATCTTGGTGGATATGGAGTCATCAGACGGGTCAAGAAAACCCATTCAAGAGTAGCAAATATCTTCTTTCTCACATCACCAGCCTCTCCATTTTCATCAGACCCAATTCAATCAAACGCCAAAAAAAAATCGATTTTTTTACACTCTGCAAATTGATCTGCAAAAAAGCTACGGACAAGAACAAGAACAAGAACACGAAACATGGAGGAGATCGAAATCGCACGATGTGTCAGAAGTAGCTGGTTGTGATATCATGTTAAACAACAAATCATTGGGAATCCGAATGATTCTTATCATCACCCATCATCGCGCAGCAAGCGACCGAACCTCCTCGTTGAAAAAAGAAGAAGAAAGAAACGTTTTTCGATGGGGAAAAAGAAAACCAAAGCCCAATGCAAAAATCGATCGGAACGGAAGGGAATTTATCTGCCTTGTCACCGAAAAATCCTATCTTGACGGAAGATGATCGGAGCTAAAGGCAGACGATGCGTGTAAGGAATGCGTACACGCATCTCGTGGCGTCACTGTCGCCTAACGATAGATTCGTTGACCCACCAGTGTAACCAAGATCAAGGAATTGCAATATTAGGCTTTCGGGAGAGATGGCAATCGACAATCGAATCGGAAGAAACGAAGAGAGGAGAAAAAGAGATGATCTTTACAGGAGAGAGGGACAGAAGAGAGAGAATCGAGAGCGAGCACCGCCCATGGCGGAGGCGGAGACGTAGATGGAGATGGGAGAAAATATGTGGTGGAGGGGTTTTATAGTGGAGAGGGGGCGCACGAAGGAGGAGGTTCCGGCTAGGGTTTCGGCCGCCGGGCCGGACTGGATCCAATCAGGGCCCGATCCGGAACCTTGATGGGCTCGCGATTGTTCGGCCTTCGTCAGGTGGGCCTTGACGTGAGCAGTTCTGGGTTTTTTTTTTTTTTCTCTTTAGTGTTCTTCTAGCAGGAGTGCTTGCGCATTTCGGCAACGACTGTTTCTAAAGATGAAAAGAAAAATTGGGGTATGAATTTGTGTCAAATTTGTGAATGCTCACTCTATGAACAGGCTGATTTGATTGATTACTGTTGGGTTCTAGTATGTGGAGAATCATTATGTTCTCTCCATAAGAGCAGTTTGAATTAGGCTCGTGGCGGTTGCTAGTGTAATTAGACTGGATTGGACTAAACTTTGATAGGCATTGCCTCGTGCTGTCAATTGTCGTGTTTTGTAGTTTTTTTTTTTTTTTGGCCCCAATGGAGAAGAGCGTACCTTGGAATTAGACTAGGTAGGAGTGTCGATTTTGGGGCATTTTGCAATTTAACTATACACGCATGATCGATGGTCATGATGCCGTTGCTAGCTAGGAAGTGGCGCTGTCTTGTCAAACAAGTAGTTGGTCTTGGTCAGTGCTGTTTGAACACTAAACCCAACTCTTGGCTGGAGTAGGATTGATTGTTCATGGTTTCTATTATGGGCATCGCTGTGCAATTGTATGCCCTAGCTGGGGCTTGCCTGTATTCAATCTTCGTTATGAGTTCCATGACACTTTGCAAGAGAATGTTTATGTACTGGGGACTATAATGTGTTGGTTGAATGTGAGTTGAGAAAAGGTACATGCAACTTGTTCTCATCGAATAAGTCCACTGGCCCATAAGTTTTGAGACTGGATGCATTCTTATTAGAATCCTAAGGCAATTGGTTATTCGACTAATAAGCACCCCAAAGAACTTGCTTCTGATCTGGGGAATCTTTCCTTCCTTTTGAATCATTAACAATGTAAAAAATTTGTGAAGGAGCGTGCATACCCATGATTAGAAAGAGCTCATAGAACCGGTTTCTGATCTAGCGTTGGATGGCTACTGTTTTCAGCTTCGATCATTTGTCATCTTAACCATGAGACCTGACATTCTGGAAAATCAGGATAAAACTAGGTAGACTCTGCGCAGGTTTGCACATGAAGATGAACTATGAAGCAGTTCTCTCCTAGTTCTGAGCATAGGCAATGCAGCTATAACGACTTTGTTAAAATATATCGAAGGAAATCAATGAATAGAATCTCGCGAACGACCAAAGAACTTACGGGATATCATCAAAAAGTCTCAGGAGAATTATCTGGCCAACTGTGGGAAGACTTTTCTTTGAAGATGTATGTGAAACAGAGAGTAGCTATTTGTAAGCATAGTTAATGCAGCGATGCCAATATTTTGTCGAAGTTTGTCAAAGTTTTTGAAAGCATCAAATTAATGTTGAGAACAACCAACAGAATCGACATCTTTAGGAGAAACTACCAGCGTAACAATTTTTCCTTTTATTGTGTGTCAAGTTTTGCTGTGCTCAGATCTTAGGCTGAGCAAATCTTATCGCTTGCATCTACATATTCTTCCATATATTTTATTCTTCTCCTGCAGAGACAGAACTTGTGAATCTTAATCACAGTTCGCTCATGGCCTCTTCTCTGATCAAGCATGGGATGGGAGCTATGGTGCAACAATTACTGAATCAACACGCACTGATATTTTCACCTGTTGAAGGGCATGACTGAAATAAAGAAACTAGTTCTAGAAACTTCAAAAATTTTACACGCTCATGGATCGTTAGAGAGGGAGGCGTTTAACGTTTTTGTTTCTTTTTCCTCTTTTTGTCAGGCGAGGTAATTGAGGACTGGGATTCAAAACTTCCTAAGTCCTGGTGGCACTAATAAAGCTTCTGAAGCAGTCTCCGCCTTTCTTTGCTTGCAAATGTAATTTCTAGTTTTTCTTGTCCTTGCTATTTTACATGGACAAGAGTGCAGTGTGCTTTTTCTACAAACTTCAAGCACTCTTATATGTACTGTTTTTAAGGTGTGGAGACAGTTCCTAACACAGGGAGAAGGAGAGGCTTTGGATGGAGCTCAACTTATCATGTGACGCAATTATGCGATATCACTTTATCTGTGCTATATTCGAATCCATTTGTGAAAGCAGCCTGTCCCAAGAGCATGTTGAGTCAGTATTAAAGGCTGCACCCTTGAACACCAATGGTTTTTACAGAGTGACCTGAACAAAGAATTAGATGATATTGGATTCACCTTTTTCGGCTGAAGTGGTAAATGTATTAGCAGTTGGCTGATATCTTTACTTTCATGAGGCAGGATAATGATTGCCCAGAAACAGCAGACCATCATGCTTGATAGAACAGTTGTGTACAGAAAAACTTTGATTGGAAGTGTGTATATTAAAGTCTTATAAGTTTCTTCTTAGAGTTGTTTTTTTGGTCAGATTCCTCTTAGAGTTAAGCTCTTGGAAATGGTGGAAATGTTAATTCATAACTGTTGTGGAGATTGATGCTTTACGACTCTTAATAATTCTGATAAGTACCTTTGTTATTTTAGAACGCGGTATTGCGCGTCAATTTTCTTCTTTCCCTGGCAGACGTGGGCTTTGTTCAGTCTCTATCTGTACATTAATGCAGGATAAAGTGGTCCTAGTCAATCCATAATACAGTGGGAAAGCATTTTTTTTTTTCATTAAAGCGCAAAGATAGATGCACTGCTGCAAAAAAAGCAGCAAAGCTCCATAAAGCTATAAACTGCCTATACAAGATGCAAAAGGGTCCATTGGCCCTTTGACTGGTGAGATCATTATCACTTTTATCCTACTGATTTTTAGTCTCTTCAGCTCATTTTCCACTGTTCTACTCTGTCGAAGGAGTTTACAGCACCGATGCTATCAAGAGGCACCCTGCTCCACAAGCCAGTCTGGTAGTTTGCGAATGCTATTTTCATATTATTGCATAGGACCGAAATTGTAATCAATCCATGTTTGTAGCTTCAAATACGGTGCCACCTTTTGGGAATTCTTAATGCAAAAGGCGTTTTGACTTATAGGTACCTTCCCTCTTCCATTATGACAGAGCATCTTTTGCTGATGTTTTTACGGTTATAACCCAAGATGAAGTACCTTTACAGGTGATGCTGAGTATAAAGCATCTTGTGGTCGAGGTTTTACTTGATATCTAGACAGGTGGTCGATTTTGAACAGAAAGTAGGCATTTCATATGAAAAGTGCACCGAGATGAGGAATTTTGTGGACCATTTTGGCACTCTCCATTAAAGTTGTATGCGCTGTGCTCGCTGCTGAACCTGTAACTTGATATGGAACTTTATTTTCAAGATCTATTGAATGGAGAGAAATGCGCCACCTGCAGCTGACAAATGGAAACGCAGATATGGATTTTCTAAGGTCTTTTGAGAACCAGATCTTCAAAGGGAAAAAGCGCAGAAATGGATGATATTCAGAGCATACAAAAGGCATCAAGTGTTACAGCCGTGAAGTAGTAGCCTCCGAAAAGTTTTGTACTATTACTTCCTTTTGAATCTGGCATTATCTTTTCTTTTGTTCACAATTTTCATCGATGACGAGAAATAGTGCCACTCCTTTTTTCAGCTTAAGTCCCTTCGAATCAGAATATACCTTTTTCAGCTTAAGTCCCTTCGAATCAGAATATACTGCTTTTGATGGTGCAGAAAATTCTCTTGGCACAAGTCGAAGAAAAGATTTTGCATGAGCCTCAGGTTACGTAGGTGATTTGAGCGTCCATATGATTTACCAATATCTCCAGTGCCATGAGCGTCTATGATTTTTGATAAGCATCCCACTTAGTAGAAAAACTATTCAATAGTCAAATGTTCTAGTCTGCATCTTCCAACTTCTAGGATATATCTGATGAAATGATATCTCTGGCCTTTGCTGTATGTAGATTGTAGAACCACTACTAAGATTAACCTTTCGAATCTAGTGTGGCAAGCTATACTCTAAGCTGCAGCCTTTGGCCCCTTATAAGATATTCCAACTCATTTCAGTCAATCAAGAAACAGGAACATGCAAAAGAATGACTCTAGTAAAAGCACTACTGAAGCAGGATAATTTGAACATTGAAGTTTCATAACGATAAACCATAATATGCAGAGGTATCCATTTGATCTAATGTGCAGGATGCGGTATTAGAATATATAAATATTAAACTTCGTCTTTATTAAACTTTTTAACATAGTATCGGAGTCAGTACTACTCTCTTAGCAAATGGTGCATCCACCCCTCATTAGTCAAATTTCACGTGCCACTCCTAGTGAAATATTTCCATGTTCAATGCTAGGCAAAAAAAACTAATAATAATAATTGAAGTACTGTCCCACTTGATAATAGGTCATAAATGCTCTTTATATTCATGTGGTCTCCCTCCACCTATCAGTTTAAGCTTTTGGATTGGACTTTTAACAAAAACAGACCAGACTAAGCATGAGAGGGAATGACAGAATGTGAGATTTTATGGGATCATTGCCAACTATTTTAAAAACTTAAGTTGTTAGATGAAGACATAATTTAATGTATAAATATTCTAACATGAAGATTGTACATCTGTACTTCATAAAAAGAGGCTCTCTTCTGGGGGATATTCTACAACCTCTGTCATCCTATTACAGAATTAATGATATATTCACACCATTGCAGCTGGTATGGAAAGCAGAGTGAAGATTCCTCATTTCATAAGGTGGAGCTTCTAGAGAAGCTTAATTTGACGATTCTGATCTACTCAAATCAGCAATAAATTTCTGCCACTAGGTATGAATATCACATGTTAAGAATCTTCCTCCTTTGGGTGGTGGGGTGTTCTGAACACCCTAGAGTCGATGCAGTAAGAGTTGTGTGCTTTTCTCATTGTCACTCCCTGCTTCAAGTGTTCTTAGAGAAGTCTTGGAAATGGCTTTTACTTAACCAACGGTCATTCATCCTTGTAGGGCTTAAGATTGTTAAATGGACTAACCTAATTCATACTCATTTCAGTGATATTCTTGTAGGGCTTAAGATCATCTCCTAGAACACGATGAAAATAGTTATTTGCCTTCGCCTGCAGGCTTGACTGTCTTTCAGCTCTTGCAGCATCATTTTGTATCTTGGAAGTCTATTCTAGAAGTGTATATTTGACAGCTACTAGTGAGTTCACACTCTAGTGAGAGAATCCTCCTCATAGGTACAAAAAGGATGCTGCAACAGAGACTCGAATAAAGCAGGAGAATACCATAAAGCTATTGCATAGACAAAAGAGTCTGTGGGGCTCAATACTTCAGTAGGCATGTGAGATATTTATAACTTCTATCTCGTATATATTTCCTCTAGTCATCCTTTATGTAAGATAATTATTTCCATCCCTGTAATCTTTATCGACTTTAAACATCTTTCTCTTGCGATCTCTGGATGTGAATGATGTTTGTTGTTGCATTTTGTCGTTAAAAAACCACAGTTACAGCTAATCGAAGAAAGTTCAATTAGAGATCAAAGAAAGCACTTGGATTTTTAGAACAATATAAGCGTAGAACACATTTACAATATGGAGTTGCATAATATAGACATTAAACCGTTACAAGTGAATTAACAGAATCACCCGGCATTTATATCAATTATACGTAATAGATCAAGAAGGATACAGTATAAGCAAAAGATCTTCACTACTAGCTGTTACAACTCCAATCTGATAGTCTGACACTCATTTCCCACTGAATCTAGAATGATGGGACGATGCCATATGCATTATCTGTCATTAGTGTTGCTGAGAACATCTGGTCGACTTCGATATCAATGTCTGTTCTCTTGGCAAAACGTCCCTTGATCCGAGGCCTGGTTTCTGCATATGCCTTCCTTGAGGCATACCTAATTGTCTTCTCAAATTTCCTCGTCTTCTTCTTTTCTCTGTACCTCAAGACCCTAGCTTCCCTGTCCATTGGTGAAAGTTGGGATGGCATCTGAATAGGAGGTCCCGAGAAAAGGTCAATTGTTCCTTTTGGAGGCCTTGGATGGGAGATTGAGATGTCAGTTGGAGTTGATTCTGGTACGATGCCCACATCCATGGATGAAATAGAAACCTAGAAGCATTCTCACAGAAATTAACATACAGTAATATGTGGAATGACTTAAGGAGATGATCATGTAAAAATGAACTATGACACTTTGTTAAACTTGAAAAGTCGAATTCTATATGAACAAAAGCATGGAAAAGCATGGCTTAGAATTGTTGCATCACGTCTGCTGCTGAGATTTTTCCTTGTACTTGTGAATTAGTTGAGATATTTCTGAATGATTTTTTCGTCTTATTGAACACATACACGAGCTTCAATAGGTGAAAATGTCTCAATGAATTCACTACTCATAAAAGGCTATTACGTGCATCGAGGATACTAGTGCCTCTATCGTACTTGTGATTCCCGCGCATGCTTGTCTAATGGGTATGCATACTTTTGTGCGTCCGTAGTAGAAGGTGCAGATTCTGTGGATAGCATCTTCGCTCTTTTCTCTTTACAAAGGCAATAAAACGAGAACTTTAGTGCTCTTTTCTCTTTACAAAGGGAATAAAAAGAACACTTTTTGTGCTCTTTTGCTCTTTTCTCTTTACAAAGGTAATAAAAAACAGAACTTTACTGCTCTTTTCTCTTTACAGAGCCAATAAAAAGAGAACTTTTAGTTGAATACCACTTGAAAGGGTACATCCTCTATCAAATGAGGATACCAGGATTGAATTGCTAAGAATCCAGTAATTAACATAAGGAAAAGTGTTAATTAACTGCTGTGAGAAGCTCCTAGGACCCAGTAATGGATGAGATGGTTCATGATGCTTATTTCTGTGCATTTGATATGAATTAGCAGGAAAAGGCTTACAGTGTGGCTAAGCGATCTGGTGTAGCTGTTGGCAGCTTTGGAGGGTTCATAATCCAAACTCAACTGAAAATTGTGTTGTTGACAGTCACTATTCTGAATGGGCACAACACTATCACCTCCATAATTCTTCCTAGAAACACCATAATGTTGCTGCTGCTGCTGCTGCTGCTGCTGCTGCTGATGTTGGTTATACTGATCAACGTATTGATTCTCGGCGCCAGAATTGTACTCCACAAGGTCCAGGTAGTCCTCAACCTCACCACCAAACATGAATCCATTTGTATGGCTGTTGTTGCTCTTGACCGGATTTATCAGCAACCATGAAGCTGCTTCATCGTCGTCCTCCTCATCAATGGCTTCTTCGTCCTCCGGGGCTAAAAACCCTTCCTCAGTATCCGCTGCGTGGCCCATCACAGGCCCACCAACGTTGCCGGCAAGGGGGCCATGAAGGCACCCGGAGATTGGCAAGATGGGGACCCGATGATGGCGGCGCGCAAGCGGGTTGGCTGAGTGTATGTCTGCATCGCAGGCGGTGCACAGTGATGCCGCATCAGCCTTACAGAGGAAGGCAGCCGGGGCGCGCTCGCACGCTTCGCACACCCACACGCGCTCATGGCGCGAGGCCACGCGGTTGGCCGCGTGAATACGAGCGTCGCAGCTGGAGCATAGGTAAGCCAAGTCGGCACGGCAGTACACGGTGCATGCTGCCGAGCGGCAAGTGTCACACACACGTGCCCAGCTATTACCGCTACCGCCGCTGCCGCCGCCGCTACCACCACTGCCGCCGCTCGTGTCTTCCTTCAACATCTTGCTCAACGAAACTCTGAAACTGGGGAGTGTTTGAAGTGAATGCAGTGTGAGGGAGGGTGGGGGTTAAGTGAAGGCAAGATGAAGAGAATCCAAGCAACGCCACTTGTCGAGGAGTTAGTGGCCGCGAAAAGTCTTTACGTTATTTTGTGGCTGGCTGTTGTTCTTGGTGGGTCCAGGTCGAGTCAGAGGTTCTTGCTGGGGGGCCCATTTTTGCTGCTTTGGCTTTTCTCTTGGAGCACTGTTTGGTTTCGCTGTCAAGAGTCACATTACAGTGCTATCTTCATGGTGGGGGAGCTGCTTGACTCAGCATAGTTTTTGCTAGGCTTAGATTCTGCGTGCGCACGTGATACTCACGCTAGCACTTCTGGCATAGTCCTGTAGTAGTAGTACTTGTAGTTGTAGGGTACCGTGTGGGTCCACGTGGCCATTTGTGAGGATCTTAGAGGCTTTTTCGTTGCCACATTGGCAAAAACATCAGTTGTGTGAGGAGGTATGCTCTTCTTTACTCCAAGGCTTCTTTGTTTTCCTTTTTCCTTATGGAGTCTTCTCTTTGCAGTTTTAGTCCTTCCTTGAGATGAATTGTACTGTAACTTTGGCCACCTGTAGAAGTCAGTAGCCGTAAAATTAGTCAGCCTTTTTTCCACCCTTTGGTGATTGAGCAACGGAAGATACCTCGGATTAGTTTTCTTTGAATACTCTCATTTCTAATCAAGATAGGATAAAAGTCATGTTTGAACAATATATTAGTAGATTTAACAAGTGCCATGGCTGCTACTATTTGGTTTGTTTAATCAATCTAGGAGGTCGGAAACCTCTAACCCAAGCTTTATCTTCCAACATGTATAAATATTATTAACTACATAGCTCTTTTCTTTCACTTTTTTTATCTTAGGTGTTTGTCTAGACGCATTAATTATAATGGAATTCTTGAATTATTGCCCTACCTTTCAACAATACCTCGAGATCTTGTAGCTAATTTTTCTTTCGGCTATGACATACTATTGTATTTACTCTCTCTCTCTCTCTCTCTCTCTCTCTCTGTGACAATTTTTGGAGATACGATCACCAATTGCTGATATAAATGTGCATCATGTGTGCTTGCAATGGAGTCTGGTAAATGAATGATAGGCATATGTATAACCTCAGCTTGTTACTCAAGGTTCTTGCCGATTAGTATTGGCTATCGAGCATCCTGAGTTAAGGAACAACAAGTGGGTATTATTGGCATGACATGTATGATAGGATTTGAATAAGCGTAGTCATCCTAAGAAGAAACTCATATGCTTCCCTTAAGAGGGATATTTCTCCAGATGATTAGCAAAAAAGATCTTAGTTAGCCTGCGATTGTTTTCACTAATAGCGAATCCCAGATCACTACTTCTCAAGTAGGCCAGAGATAATGAGAGCACAATACAGTGGGAGTGAAGCTGACCCCCATCGTTCTCATGGAGCTTGCGTTTCTTAATTTTTATCCTTTTGAGGTTCCATGGAGAACGTAACTTCTACTGTTTCTTGAAATGCGACCCACTTAGCCCAGGAAAAAAGTGAGCCTAAAACAGCAATCTTGATTTTCCGGTGGCATTTCCTTGTCACTCCAGGAGGTGCTTGACGTGGAACCAGTTGTGGCCACCAAGAGAGAAAGAAAAGCTGAGTTGGAAGGGAGATCCCACCCAGTTGGGGGTTGGCAATTCCGTCCCTCCAATAGGAAAGCGCCTAGACAGAAGGAGGAAAGAGATGAGGATGAACCACCACCACAAGTTCGACGACACTGAGGAGCAAGAGGACCTGATCTCTCCCTTCCTGCTGGGTGGGCTCTTGGTCTTGTGAAAGGGCCATGTTGATGATGTGCCGTGGTGTTTTAGCCCTAACCAAGAGAGCACTCTCCCTCCTCTCAACTTGCAATAATCACAGTGGCTTTTGTCGGAGCTGATGATTCCCCACCCACGAGTCATTATTGAATGAAACGCTGCATGGGGTCCAAGAAAAAACTAGGGTTTCTTTTCAACCCCCGTCATTTTCTTGCCCTCTCTCTTTGCCCACTAAACTCACATTGATTGCTGCTGCGAGATGCCACCACGGTTAATGCAGAAGTTGAGACAAGCATTTTCTTTTTCTGTCCTTTTCTCTTGTAGCCAATGAGGAGCCATTTTCCGGGATAAGCATGTAGTGGCTACCGTTTCACAGAGAAAATCAGCAGGCTCTCGCTGAGGATTTATCTGCTTTTGTTTCGAGTCAGTCATACGTTGCTCTCCAAATATATGAGTTAGAGGAAGAGAATTATGCCCTTGCGATGCTAAAGTTAAGAGAGAAAAAACATAGATGCTCACTACGGCCCTCTTGTTTCTGGCCAAAGATTATAAAGAACCACAATTTTTTAAACATAAAATATAGAACTCCATCACCGTAGTCTCTCATGTCTTCGATAATTTACTCTATGATAAAAGGTATTCCCGATAGTTAGCGCTTCAGACATCAAGAATGCGGCCAAAGGCAAGATCAACCCTCAATTGTCCTCGAATTTTCTCGTACAATCTTATCAACTCTCAGTTTTATTTGGCCAAGTTTTGGTCATTGACGCGTAAGTTGATGAGTTTAGGCTCCAGTGGCGATTTGCCAGAATGTAAGACAGGCATGGGACCAGCCAACCACTTTGTCTCCACTGCTATGGCAAACTCTTGAATAAAACAGACAAATCTCAAAGTCTAGAAGAATGTCAATTACATCAATCAGGGACAACTTCAAGATCCTCAACTATATTGTAGGCTCATAGACAACCTTGAAAGAAAATCAAGACACTAGGTAGCGGAAGAAAAATTTTCCACCAGCGGCTTTAATCTCCTTTTAATGGTGCAGAGGCCAGTCTTTTCAAATTATAAGTTTTTCTATAATAGAAGAACACATTGGTTGTCACCATGGCTGTAGAGGCAATTGTGGTTGAAATGATTCTATGGGCCTGCTAGCTCAAAATGGACAAAGTAAGACTGAAACCACTCGCATGTTTATCTCCAGAAGATGGGCATATACTCTGATAAAACCTTCATTGATTTAGAATATCATGAGGTGGAATCCCCATGAACAGAGTCTTTCCCCATATCAAAGAAGACAAAAAATGAAAAACACCAAGCCCTCCCTAATTAAGCCCCTAAACAAGGACTAAGGAGCATGTAAAGATAATGCTCTTGAAAGGACAAGACCGAAATTCCTTGGAAAAATGCCAAATTCTTATTCTAGATGCAAAATTGGGGGGAAAAGAGAAACAGGAAAAACAAAATCCATTTCCCTTTTTAGCTTCATTTGTTCATGCCTGTTGCATTCTTGACTGCATCTGCAGCACCCTGTGCCTTGGCCATCACCGTCTGACCAGCCTGCAGATGTTAAAAGAGAGTCCAAGAAATTATCCTTCAAATAGGGACTGAATCAGCTATGTGCTATATCTGTGTAGAGTAACTACATCGTCAGGGACCGAGATTAAGGCTTGCTCTCTTATTCGGTGAGAAATCGGTGGAAAAATAATTACCTGTTGCACCGTGTCCTTAGCAGATTGAGCAGCATTAGAGACTGAGTCCACAATTTGGCCTCCCTTTTCCTGATTTACAGATAGATGTAAGCTCAACGTCGGGGTATGACTAATCAAAGAAGAGAATCAATTTGCCAGCAAACTCTTCATTGGTCGTAGGAGTAAATGTCCCTCAGCATGTGCATCATGCGTGTCAGGAGATTTCATCAAGCATCAGTGCTGTTTATTCAATGTAGCACAGTTGACGCGCAAAATCAAAATTTATTTTCGAGGAGCGATCTATCTAGCTTGAATGATAACTCTCGATCTGTCTCGGAGAGAACTTATGTTGATGAATAGACACTCCAATTTTCCAAACCTTATGCTTAATTCCCTAACCACATGAATAATTACCATGCTTAAACAAAGAATCGGTATGTCCGAGGTGATCAAAACTATAGAGGAATGACTGATTAAGCAAAAAAGCCCAGACCTGAGTTTGTCCCTTGGCCGCACCAGCTTGGAAGCTCATGTTGTGAGAATTGTCTGCCATTGTTTCGGATGATTTACCGAGACTGAAACGAGAGATGTTAGGATTAGAAAGATACTTGTAAGTTTGTGACTCTTTGCATTTTGCTTGAGCATTATATAGCTCTTGGGTCTAGTCTCAAATCTCGACACGTGTAAATGGCAGTACCAGGTCAAAGAGCCAAGAGCTCGCACCTAGGAGCGCCACATGTCGCCTCGTGCTTGTGATGAGGAAACATGTTTGCCTTTTGACTTGGGCCTGTTGAGGAATCAGAAACTCATGCTTTGAAAGGAGAAAATTCAGTTGAATCTGTGCATTTGTTCAGCTCCTGTCAATACAAATCACTCTGCTTGTAGCCATAATTCGCATTTAATGAAAGCTCTTCATTCCAAAATCTCTACCGCATGGAAAACACAAGCCATGAAAATATCAACATCAAACTTTTGCCCCAAAAATACCTTGAGACGTGTACATTTTATGTCAAGATCTGTTGACGTCATAGATAGATATAACAAAATGGACAAACTCATAATCTATTTAGTGAAGATAATTGACATGCAACTGTCCCTGTGGAGTGACTGCATATTCTATGAAGGTACAATGTTTCGTGAGTTAAAGAGCATCCACAGTATAAGAGGATTACTAGGTTCTCTGATTTGGTTTCATGAATAACGAACATAGTCCAAACCTCAGGAGCCGGGTTTAAAATGGCACTAGTGAACGAAATCATCATGTGCCTTCTTGTCAGCAACACAAGGTTATCGCCATGTTTTACTGGTTTTTGCTGGTTCAGCGAGGACGTTGTCCATTTCTGCTGTGGACTTGAATATGATTGTGCATTCATTCTTGTATGTGTGGGTCTGGGGTTTGTCCTGAGCTGAGTGAATAACTATCATCACTCTCTATCCACCTAAGCTTGAGCTTTTCAGCTATCTCTTTCAGTTTGTCAGCAGATTTTGGTTAGCTCCGCTCGTATTATTCTTGCTCCACAGGAAGGAAAGAAAGAGAAGTGCGAGGAAGATTTGTTGGAATTTATACCGAGTTTAGAGAAGAGAAGCGCAAAGGAACGGGATTATAAATTTCTCTCGTAGCTTAGTTCCATTCTTGGGTAAGAGCAGAACTTGTCTTTGGTATGAGGAAGAGGAACTTTGTAAATTGTACATTGTTTCAGCTTTATCCTCCTCCCTCATTTGCTTCTGTTTGTTGCATTTCAATGTGTGTCCAAGCTTACTAATGAATCTCAAATGGCACATGCTAGAAAAGTCCTTGAGGCTGATCAAAATGCATACAGAGAATCAGGAGGAACTTCTGCAGCTGAAGTGGAATGTGACTATCATACTTGATCTTTCAGTTGCATGTACCATACACTTACATAAGCATTAGGATACGAAAGCGACCTTGCTAATTCTATGCGAGCTACTGAAGCGAGAAACGTAGGAAAGATGGCACGGTCGTGCACTCCGTCCTCAGCACCTTTCAAGAGTTCAAGGCGCGATTAGAGATCGTTCAGTCCTCTGCAGAGTTCATTAGCGAAGCTCACATCTGCCATTTGTCGAACCTGACGTAAGAAAAGGCGGGAGGCGGAGTGGCCGGCATGCCTCTGGACATTTTGCGGATAAGCTCGGGATTGGCTATTGACCTCGCAAGCACCTAACACAGCAAGAATGGCTCAAGCCATGAATCATCCGTCCCACTCCAATACCATAAAAAGAGATCAAAGATACCATTGCTACTTACAAGTCCGCAATAAAGAGAGCAAAAATCAACATGTATATATAAGAATCTATCTGTTCTATACTGACATAATCGGAAAAGCAAGAAAAAACATCGAGTCTCAGGCATGTAGAAATCTTTTTCATCGAACCTACTGATGCCACACCTTGGACTCTGTCATGAAAACATGCCCCCATCAACTCCCCGAATCATTCCTCTTACTGTCTTTTTCTTTTCACGTAGAAAGAAAAGCTTGAAAAATATAATTGCGTAGATAATTGGGTTTTCTTTTTTACTCACAAATAACTTAACGTTAAACTAAGTTTAAGATACTCAAATTAATGAATGAAAGAAAAAAATTTCACATAAAATAAGCATGGTAATAGTTGGGCACAAGCATAGTGCGCATGCAAAGTCTAGTTTCAAAAATATATGAACTGAGTTGCTAGACATTCGGGTTGTCATTGGTATTCAAAATTGGTGTTTTCATGAATTTACATAAGTTTTATAATAGGTTACTTGAGAATAGCTTGGTTAAGAAACTAGGACTATTTTTTTTTTTTTTGCCAATAAACTAGGACCATTTAGAGGGCAAGATTTTTTAACATATCATCTTGATAACTCACTTTTATTAGAAATCAAAAGGATGCTATATTTGTTTGTGAATACGATATGACATATTCACATGTCACGTGATGAATTGACTTATAAAAACATAGAGAAGTTGTTTTAAAAAGTATTAAATTTAATGTATAGCGGTCATTTCAATCATAAATTTTTCTGTTGTACAAATTTAGTCATAAACTTTTAAATAATTTATCAATTTAATCATTTTAGCCAACTTTGATCGAAAATCACTAATATGAATGCCGTGCATCTTATATAGCATGACCGACGCCAAATGGACAATTTTTATAAATTTTTTGATAAGCTTTTTATGGATTTTTGATTCATTTTATTTCTCACGCTGGCCTTGTGGAAAAATAAAATAAAAAAAGTCAATAGAAATTTTCCACAAATTGTCGAGGCGAAAAATTTACCGAAAATACCACCGGCCCAGATGGCTCTATTGGGTAGGTTCTACAACGCCCTCCTCGGGGAGGTCGGGAGAAAGCCTCGCAACACAGTTGCGGGGAGGCTAACTGGATCATTAGACGATTTAAGCGTGACGTCGGGGTGGTGGTTTTTCTGGCTACAGCGTCACTAGGGGTTACGACGCACTGTCGTCGACGCAGTTCTGCCTTCGCCACAAAAAAAAAAAAAAATTACCGAAAATCATGGGGATTACGAGTATAGACGGGATAGATACGTAGACATTGTATTTTCATTTTGGGGTAAAATGACGAGAACAATCTCTCCCGATTTTACTTTTTCTCTTTTTTCTTTTTATCGGGACAATTACACAGGACTAGGGAAAGGAAACGGGTTCCTAAAGGTCGTTCCTTTTCGCTCGGCCCGCCCCGCTCTCTCTCTGCAACCGCCGCCGCCGCCGCCGGCGTCGCGCCTCAACGTTCTCTCAAAACCGCCGCCGCCGCATCTTCCACGCCCCTCCTCTCGGGAACCGCCGCCTGCGTCGCCGCTCGCTCGCCGCCGCCCTTCCTCAGCTGCTACGGCCCTTCGCAGCCACTCGCGCCTCCAGGTTCGTCGCTCTCTCTCTCTCTCAGCTGTAAATTTCGTAGCTTGCAAGTGCTGAATGATGATGAGGACTTGTACGTGATCGTGGGCTGTGACTATTATTGGAAGAGCACCTTTCTTTGCTGAGCATGAGAATCGAACTTAAACTAAGCTCGAGAAGTGGTTTGCTTTTGTCGGTGGTTCCTTCGCTTAGCGTTCATTGCAGAGTGGTCCTGGTTTAGTTTACATTATAGTGATGATTATGCAGAGAACTTGCCTCGTGGTCGAAGGTGCGTTCTTGCTGATACCGTGTCGCCAATTTTCAATGCGGGCGGATTATGTTAAATTCGTTCTTCTTCAGATTATTGAACGAAGAGACAAGGTCATACCGAATGCGCTAGTTTTGCTTGAAGTGTGTATTTTGTGTATGAGGATGCTCCTCTGGCAATGCTTTTGAGGTCATTGGTGATTTGCCTGGAAGCAGCCCGTTCTCTTGTCGCCTTTCTGAGTACTCCTCCTGCCTCATCAAACCAAGCTTTGTCGTAGTTCAGTCACATATTCTCTGTCCTTTGTCCCTTTTCGGCCATGCTGCTTGGTACACCTGGTCAAAATGCCTTGGTTTCTAAGCATGTGCACGCCATCTCCCAACGTGCTAATGTCCCCAAAATGTGAAACTATCGCTACAGGTGGTATATTATACATATGATTGAGTATTGATAGCATTGTCTGATGGCTCGATGTTTTTGGTTTTTGATGTTTGTAGAGCAATGTCAGATCAAGTGAAAGTGGGAAGCATATTGAAAAAGCAAGGAGAGAAGAAAGGTAAAGATTTTCATTCTTGGCAGGTCAAATGTTTTAGTAGTTAGCATGATTATCTTGTCTTTCTTCTCCTTGCCTTTGCTGTCCCAGATACTAGGTCAGTTGAGGTGGTAAAAAAATGGAAAGAATGGGATTGTTTGGGAAGAAGGGAAAAGATAGAGAAAAATGATCTACTGGGCAAAAAATTCAATGGGATCGATGGGAGGCTGAGCATGGTATTGGTGAACCAAGTGTTGCTTCAATAGTTTGCATTTGGATTCATCAGACTTCAGTTTAATGTCCTTCTTCATTAGCCTCGAATTTCTTTTCGCTGAGCATATGGTGTTTTTTTGGCTCTTGTTCTGTTCCTGCAATGGAAAGTCTAGGGGGTTAGAATTAGAGAGCTCTAAGGAAGGGTACGCCTGCCATGATGCTTTCAGCAATTATTTCCCTTGCACTTGGCTACCTGGCATTTACTTTTCTCTTGAGTTTGACCTTGCCTCTTTGTGTGAGTATCTTATTGTGCTAAATGATCATTATGATTATGCTCAGTTGTAACTAGAGTGGCATATCGAGATATTTTTATGAAAAAACTGAGTAGCATATTGAAATGCACAATGCTACTAGAATTGCAAATACCTGCTTTCTGCGGAAGTGAACATTGGCTATTGACCTTATTTGCTACAAGTTTTCATTATTTGTTGCATCTCCGACAATGTAGGTAAATCAAAGGGATCTATCAGGAAAAAAAGAAAGGATAGCAATTCAAGGGATACAGAAAACCAAATACTGGAAACAAACGGTGGACCTGACAGAAACGAGCTTCGTCATACTTCTATCGTGGACGACCATTCTGAAGGAAGTATGTACCTTAAAATAGCTAATACTGGTCAATATTAATTTTTCATGTTTCATCAAGATGTTTCCAAGACGGGATTCTGGTGTTATATAGTTTGTTATTGGCAATAGTTGTCTGATATTGTTTGCTTGTTGATGATTGCAAAGGAAATTGATTGGTAACAGAATTTTAGAGGCTGGAATTTTTAGTTAATTGCAGTGTCTCTGAGGATTAAATGGTGGATCACATCATAGATCTATGATCTTGCTTTCCTGCTAAATGCTAAATTAAGCTAGAAAAACTGGGATTGTGGCATAATTTATTAGGATAAAAAATCATTTTCTGGATCTGCAATATGGCTACCCTCACTTGTGCGTGCTTTTTAACTTATGTACGTAACGCTTTTGACTGAATATATGACCAGCGGGTTGGAAAAAGAAAATAAACACGACTGTATTTTGCTTGTGATTAATACACATGATCATGAAGCATAAATCTATATCCTGAAAGCCACCCAAATGCGACAAACCAAATGAAGCATTGCTGAACACCTGAAATTGAGGCTAACATATAACATGCATGAAAGTTGAAGAACCAGAATAGTGGAGGCACTTAGTGCATGCTTACCTGGAAATATTACCCGAAATTATGCAAAACAAGATGTTGAGAGTACGTTAAGTTATTGGAGCTGTTTGTTGGGTCAAAGCTGTGGTTATTCTTGAGGAGGATAATGGTGCAAATTCCGATAGCTGAGTCGTGTAATAGTTCTTCTTCACATAATGGCTTTTTGTGTGGATGGTGGTGTCTATGATAAATTTCTTATCAATCTTTCCCCATAATTACTTTAAGGGTAGGGGTTAATACAGAGATTTTGATGCTAGGAAAATGTCATTTAGAGTTATCATAAATTTGATTGAGAAAGTGATACTCTTGGGCTTGCCAAATGGGAAAATATACTTAATTTGGAAGAGGACAAGAGACTCATCCAAAGTCTAATGACCTGACTGGTCCCACAATTTGCATGTGCTCTTCCAGAAAGAATTCATTCACGTATTTCCCCATATAAGTAAAAAATAGACATTGAGAGCGCAGTGAGGTAGTGTAGGATTTAGTTTGATCAGTACTTTGGTTATTCTTTATGATTCAACAAACTCTGATTGTTGAGCTGTGTTTGAGGGTCTTCCGAGCAGCTAGCTCTATCTTTAGATTATAGTAATTTTTTTTTTTATGCAAAAGGAATTTTCCCCATAGTTCATTGTTTTCTCTAAATAATTTGATCCAGAAAGTGATTTACCCATTGGGATGGGCTTTAGGCTATGAATATATTTATGTGGAAAGGGGTAAAAGACTGATTGGAAGTCTAATGATTTGATTGGTTCCACAATTTGTCTCCTATTTTTATTAGGGTCATATGGTTGGTATGGAAAGATTCTATTATCTCACTGCTGTTGATTGAAGTTTGATGACTATGAATAATCATGTTTTGAGGGCACTTCGCCATGCAGGTTGCAAAGTTTCACACTTCTTTTAAAAAGCATTTGTTCTCATTGTTATTCGGCTTACCCATGATGCAGGTAAATTGAAGAAGGTCAAGAGGAAGAAGAAGAAGAATCACGACTTGTCAGAAGCTGACCACCTATCGACAAAGTATGATGAACCTGATCAAGGAGAGGTTCATCATATGTCATTGGGGATTGAGGATGCTTCTGAAGGAATGACAAGTAAAAACTTTGATGCTTGCTTATGCTTGTCAGCGCTACATACAGTTCATTTCAACATGTCCTGCGAAACAAAATATCATCGTGGCTTTGAGACTATCTGTTAATAGGAAAAATGATAGTATGTAATAAAGGAGTTACCTGATGATTCTACTTGGAAGCAGACACATGTATTGTGAATTAACGTAGATATGGCTTGCAGATAAATGTTAATTGTGGATCAAATTAGATTGTTTACTGGTATTTCTTGTTTCACCTTTGTACCAGATAAGGCTCAGAAGGTTAGGAGAAAGAAGAGGAAGGATCGCGACTTTCCAGAAGAACATGGCCTATTAAGAAAAAAGAACGACAATCCTGATACTGGGGAGGTTTATCCTGGCTCCTCCTCAGGGAATGGAGACACTTTTGAAGTAAGAAAAAGTAAGGAATTAGACATTTGCCTATGGTTATGAGGGGTATGTAAGAGTCATTGTCAAGATGCTCTTGAAAAAGATATTGTGATGGCTCTGAGGTTATCTGGTAGTAGCTGAATCCTATACTTTACCTTGGGAATATAACTAGAGGCTTGCAAAGTAGTTGTTTTGCCTGACAGATGCAATATTGGTTGTTGACGACAACTCTTTTTTCTGTGAGCAGTGATTTATTGTTCTTCCCATGCTGTAGGTAAGTCTAAGAAAGCTAGGAGAAAGAAAGGGAAGCCCCTACAGTCCCCAAGAGATATTGACCAAGTAGTGGATAAGAACTCTGAACCTGATCTGGATGATGTTCATCAAATTTCTTCTGGGGATGAGGATGAATCCAAAGGAATGAAGAGTATGAAATTTAACTTTTGCTTTGCTAGCCATTTTCTTTCATCACCAAGATGCACTTGGAGAGTCTTGCTATATACGTTGAGAAATTGTTTTAATCTTGTCAATGTCGGCTTCTTGGAGCAATCATAGTGAAATTTTAGCGATTGCATTGAGCCACGTTGTTTGGCCTTCCTCATTGAAATTTGATTTGCAGAGTGGGTGACGGAATACTATCAAAAAAGACCGGGAATAGAGATATTGCAACAAAGAATTGATGATTTTATAACCACTCACGAGGCGAAACTGGAACAGGTATTACAGATCTATTGATTCTTTACTTATTATTTGGTTTTTTGAGTGTCCTTAAGTATTGTCTGATGTTGATAAAGGTCGTGCACCTATTTCTGTAAAGTGACAGCATATCCTATTATGGTGCGATGTTTCATGAATTAAATTGTGTTCTCAATTTAAGTTCCTCCCTGACCTGTCATCTCAAAAATATGCTTGCCCAGCAGGATAACTAGGTTCACTGATTTTGTAATCTGAATATAGTTTAAAACTAAAGGGCCGGTTTTGACATGGCACGGGTGAACGAAATGATCAAGTGCCTTCTTGTCAGCAACATGAGTTTACTGGTTTTTGCTGGTTCAGTGTGGATGTTTTCCCTGTTTTGCGAGAGTTAAATGTTTTTGCCTTCATTCTTGTATTAGTGATATGTGCTTCAAATACTTGTTGGTTGGTGTTTTTCTTTTTGGTAAGGTGTTGGTTGGTGTTTGTACTGAGCCAAATGAAGAATTATCATCACTGTCTATCCACCTATGCTTGAGCTTTTAATTTATTTCTTTCAGTTTGTCGGCAGTTTTCAGTTAGGCCCACTTGTATTCACAGTTATCGTTCTTGCTCCACAGGAAAGAAAAGAGAGAGAAGCCCGTGTTGCAGAGGGAGGATGGACTGTGGTAACCCATCACAAAGGAAGGAAGAAGACCACAGATAGTGAAAGCGGAATTGTTGTTGGCTCTGTTTCGCAGGCTGCTTTGGAGGACAAGCTGGCTAAGAAGAAGCGCAAGGAAGTTGGGTCGGATTTTTACCGATTTCAGAGAAGAGAAGCGCAGAGGAATGGTATGATAAATTTCTCTTGTAGCTTTATTTCGTTTTTTTTAGACACTACTGCTTGGGTAAGAATCAAACTTGTTGCTAAGACAATAGCACGAGCTTCTCCACACTTCTATTATGCTGAACACAGTGTACACCGAGGATACTTTTCATGATGCAATAACTTGCTGAGATGGTATCATCTGCTAAATTCTGAAGTGGGATGATCGAGCTTGTGACATTTCAATATTTTGCCCAGATCTGACCCATCAAACAGAAATTTACTCACTTTTTGGTTGTTTTATCGAAGATTCTAAATATCTGCCTGGCTGTATGGAGCTGCATACCATGGGCCATATATGGATGTGTGCCTATGCATGTCTATTTGCATATCTTGTCTGTCTGTAGCTATATTCAGGCGCATCAGCATGACATGCATTTGAGCTTCTATAGCCTGTCTGTTCTCCTGTTTGCTCTAGTGTGTGCGCTTCTCTTATCCTGGTTTTAAGCCTTCATGATGTTTACAACTGTATAACCTTCATTGACTGCCATTGTCTACTTTGGTGGCATTCACAAAGTTTCCATGTTCTTCCAGCATGTTCATTTCCTTATTTCATTGTTCAGTAGATGGTTTCTTTTGTGAGGAGGAAGAACAGCAAATAGGTTAGCACATACAAAAAGAGAGATTTCTTTCTGATTTTGCTGTAAAGACGTTGATGATCTGATTGGGTTGATGTTGATTTGGGACACAGATGTCCATGCGGTCTATTTTTAATTAGCACTCGGCTACTGGTTTTAGTTTGCATAGATGGAAGCATCATCACCTGTCAAGAATTATTGGGGACCATTTGACCTACAGTTTCCTGCTGAATGAGCAATCTATGCATCGAATATGTTAGGATTTTCCTGGTGATGAGGTTATTGTTAACTATTTCTTATAATTTTCTTTTGGTGCAGAGGTAATGATGTTGCGGAGCAAATTTGAGCAAGATAGAAAGCGGATACAACAGTTGAGAGCTGCCAGGAAGTTCCGACCTTACTGAAACCGCTGGAGGACTCGTGTCCTAGCAAACCCTGACTGCTCTCTTTAAAAACTCTGGCAACTTTCAATTGGCTAATTTAAGTCGCCACCACAATTTTTGTTCTCTTCTTGAGGAGAAATTAGAAAAGGCCCGCCGCGGCCGAAGCCCCAATATCATTGTTCCAGTCTATTTATTTGTTTTTGGGACCATTCCACCGTTCTCATACGTAATTACATGGATGGATCTTGGAGTTCTTCATCGAAGGATTTCCAAGTCTGGAAATCTCCCGTTGAAATGAAATGTATTCAGTATATTTTCTTTCAGTCGCGTGTATCATTCATCTATATAAAGCATTGGGACAAGAAAACAGCATTATTACCATGTGAACGAGAAGTCGGTTCTCCGAAAAGTCGAGGACACCGGTTCGAGAAACAACACAGCATGGTTCCTGCAACTCATTTAAGTAAACTGTACTGTAGGCGACGGTCCATCGTTTCGGCTCGGAAAGGATGGCATGCTCTGTCATGTCCAGCGTTGGACTACCAACTCCTGACGTCCCCAGTGGGGGAGCTTCACGGGATGAGTGAACGAGGAAATGCATTGTATTGCAGATCCTGCCGTGTCGACCTAGTCCTCGGCCTTATGGAGCGACCTGATGGGGCTTTGCCATACCTATAGGCAGTTGAAGGCGCGGTTAGATCCATCCTTCAGTCCTCTGCTAAGCTCTCAGAATGTCGGCAAAACTCAAATTGGCCATTGTTCGGCTCGAAAAGAATCGAAAGTTCTGCCGGCATGCCTCTGAACCGTCTTCCGGGGCCGCGTGATTAAGCCTCAAAGTGGCCTTGCGAGTAGTTAACCGAGAAAAGAATGGCTCAGGACGCGTGATTCGTGCGGCCAGAAAGAAACTCCAACGCCGTCAAGGGAAACCTGATTATCTAGCAGCTCCAAATGGGGGTGGCAATGGGCCACGGCACGGTTCCTCCGGCTCGCTACGAGCTGTGCCGTCACAACCCACCTGTAGCGGACCATGCCAGCAACCCCGTTAGCTTAGACAGACCAGCATGGCACGCGGCCGGTGCCGGGTCGAACAGGCCGTACTTTGGACGGCCCACTATTTTGGCGGGCCTGCCATGCTCGGTCCGTGGTGGCCATCAGCACACCTGAGTTCCAAACGGACTCAACTAGTTCTCGAAATGAAAACTCAATTATACCCAAAGCAAGTGAAACTCTCGGATGCTTTGAAAATAGATTTTGCAGAGTCGGATGATCGAGATTCGAAAATAGAATTTTGAAACCAATCTGGATCCGAACCTGACTTTTGTCCTTCCATTTTCCATCGTCATGAGACTGGAGAAACGCTCAAAGGTAGCAATAAGGGCCCTATCAGTTCGTGAATAGGTTTATAATTTTCAGAAAATCTTATAATTTCTATAAAGTATATTTAATATATTAAAATAAATAATTAAATGAAGTGCTCAATATTTTTCAGTTGGACGTTAAAAATATATTGTAGCTGTTTCTACTCCAAATTCTCGTTTTTTTTGGGGGACTATACGAGTGTTTTTCAGGAAGGTAAAAGTAAAATAGGGTTTAATATAAATGAACAACTTTGGTCGGACAAATAGAGAGACTAGGGAAAGAAAAGGTTGTTTGTTCGCTCACCCCGCCTCTCGTCTCTCCCTCTCTCTTCCTCTCCCTTCCGCCACCCGGCTCGCCGCCGCCGCCGCCGCCGCCCCCGTCGCCGGCGGCCTCGCGCCTTCAAGCCTCGAGGTTCGACCACCGCACCCGCACGCCTCGCCTCTCCGCAACAACCCACGCCGACGCTTGCTCTCCGCCGCACGCCGCACGCCCTCGGCGGCTAAGCTCGTTGGCAACCACTCGCGCCTTTGGTTCTCTCTCTCTCTCTCTCTCTCTCTCTCTATCTCTGGGGTTAGTAATCTTAGTTGCTACCAATAGATGAATGCTGAGGACTTTGTTCGTGATTATCAGGCCATCCTTCATTACTTCAGTCTTCTTTCGCGAGCACTTCTTGCTGTCCCATTTGCCAAAAATTTTTGTTTTTTATATGGAAAAGAGAAGGCGATGCAAATGGCTGAGCATGAGAATCCAAATTTAGATGAGCTCAAGTGCATAAGCGATCCTGGTTCACTCAATATGATGAACTGCAAGCCGGGGAATTTGCTCCGTAGGGGGTCTGTGTTGCCGATTGTTCGATATACGCAAGTAGCATTTTGAATTCATTATGCTTCAGATTAGTTAGTGAGTATGCATCGTATCAGAATAGATTTGTGCGTGCTGATTTTGGTTGGGAGTATGTATTTTGTGTATGAGAATGTTCCTTTGGCAATGCTTTTGAGGTCCTCATTTTGTTATTTGATTAGTGATTTTCCCTGAAACTGTGGGTTCTCGTTTCCCGTATTTGATTTAAGTGACCGATCTTGTTAACCCAAGCTTTGTCGTAGTTCAGTGCCATATCCTTTGTCCTTTTCCCAATTAGCAGCCATGCTTGGTAAATTTGGTCAATAGGCTTGGTTTTTGAGCATGTGCATGCCATCCCCCTACATGTTAATGTCAATGAAATGCGAAACTGTTGCTACAAGTGATATATCATGCATAGAATTGTTTGTGGCATTTGTCTGATGGACTCAATTTTTTTTGGTTTTTTATGCTTATAGAACAATGTCAGATCAAGTGGAAGTTGGAAGCATAATGGAAGAGCATGGAGAGAAGAAAGGTAATTTTTTCAATCATGGCAGGTCAGATGGCTTAGGAGTAGCGTGATTGTTTTATCTTTTTCCTCCTTCCTCTTGCTTTCCCTGATAGTAGGTTTGTTAGGGCAGTGAATGAATGGAAAAAATCAGGTCATCTGGTAAGAAGGGAAAAATAGAGAAAAGGATGTAGTGGGCAAAAACTATAGTGGGTTCAATGGGAGGCTGAGCATGGTATTAGTAAACCATTTGTTGTGTCAATAGCCTGGATTTGGAATAAATCTATCTGACTTCAGGTCGATTTCCTTCTTCATTAGGCTAGAATTCTTTTCACTCAAGCATATGGTACTCTTACCTCCTGTTTCGTTACTGCCATGGGAAGTCTAGAGGGTCAGAATGGGAAAGCACTAATCAGGGGTACACCATGCTTTCGGCAATTATCTGGCTTGCACTTGGCTACCTAGTATTTAATTTTCTTTTGAATTTGGCTTTGCCTCTCTGTGTGAGTAATTTACTGTTCTTACCGAACGTCATGATCATACTCAGTTATAGATAGATTACACATTAGCAAATTCAAAAGCCTATTGGTACTGGACTCACAAGCATGCGCTCTCTGTAGAAGTGAACTTTGGCTATTGACTTTACTTGTTACCAAGTTCTCATTGTTTGTAGCATTTCCCACAATGTAGGGAAGTCAAAGAGACGTGACAAGAAAAACCGGAAGGATCACCAATCAAGGGATGAAGGAAACCAATTACTGGAAATGAGCAGTGCACCTGACAGAAGCGAGGTTGATCATACTTCTACCGTGGATGACCATTCTCAAGGAATCAGTAGTATGTAGTTGTACCTTATGTTAGCTAATACTAGCTGGTGTATGTGTGTGTGTGTGTGTGTGTGTGTGTGTTTTGGTGTTATATATCTTATAACTATAAGATTCTGATACTGTTTGTCAGTGCCTGCAATGGAAGTTGACTTGTAACAGAAGTTGTAAAAGCTGGAGTTTTAATTAGAATTGCAATGTCTTTGAGGATTATATGGTGGATCACATCATAGATCTATGATCTTGGTTTCCTGCTAAGTGCTAAATTAAGCTAGAAAAGCTGGCATTGTTTTCCAATTATGATGTTAAACTTGTCACTTTGGTTCTGCAATATGGCAAAACTCTCTTGTGCATATTTTTTGACACCTCTTTGAAAAACTTTTGACTGAATATACCATCATGGGTTGAAGACCAAAGTAAAATTGATCGCATTTTGCTTGCAATTAATACACATAATCATCATGAACCTTGAATCTATACTGAAAGCCTCCTATATGCAAAAAGAACCAATTGAAGCAATTCTGAACAACTGACTTGAGACTAAATAAGATGCATGTGGTGGGGACAGTATGTGCATGTTTTTCCAGGAAATTGCTGGCACAGTGTTATGAAAATTGAGATCTTGAGAGGGTTTGTTGAGTCGATGCTATGGTTGTTGTTGGTGATGACAATAGTGCAAATTCTGATGGTTGAGTTGTGTTCGATGTCCTTCACATTATGGCTTCATGCATGGATTGTGGTCTCTATGATGATTTCTTATCATTCTTGCTCATGTTTACTTCAACAGTGGTAGGGGTGAACACTGGGCTTTTGATGCTTGGAAAATGCCTTTTTAGTTTAAAAATAAATTTGAGCGTAAAAAAGATAATTAATGGGCTTGCTATATGGGGAAATACACTTAATTTGGTAGAGGACAAGAGACATATGTGAAGTCTACTGGTCTGACTGGTCCTACAATTTTTCAGCTGCTCCTTATAGCAGGATCATATAATACGAGCTGGTTTGGATACTGGTAACATATGATCTCACTAGTGGGATTTAAATTTTATAACTATGAATTATTTTGTACTGGACGATGAGGGTTGTGAGATAATGGTTTTACTTCATTTAAAGCATTGGATATCACCCCTTTGATACTTGCCTTAACATGTCGCAGGCACACCTAAGAAGGCTGACAAGAGGAAGAGGAAGAAAGGGAACCAAAACTTGTCAGAAGAAGGTGATCAGCAATTGAGAAAGAATGATGAAACTGATCAGGAGGCAATGAAGAGTAAGAAATGGAATCATAACTTATGCTAATTAAGTGCTGCATACTATTCATTTTCAATGCATGTTTTCTGTCCCTGTGTGTGTGCGCTTTTTTTTTTTTTTTTTTTGGGGGAGGGGGGAGGGTGGTGTTGGAAGAAGGAAGGGGGTGTTGGAGGGTGTGTTCGTATGGATGTTTGTGTGCACATTTGTCTTGTGCTTGGTGGGTGGTTGGGTGGTTGCATGTGCGCATGCATGTGTATTTGTGTCATGCATGCATGGCCTAGTTGAAAGGATCAAATTTATGTGATATATTAGTGAACTGCTACTAAGGAATCTTCATAAGGAGTAAATTGAAACTACTATTATGAGGAAGGCATAGGGCTTGTCATTTGTTATGATTGAAACATCTCAACCAAAGTAAAGGCAAAATGGGGTTTTATAAACTTCTCTAATAGAAAGGAGAAATCACAATAATCTAACATTCAAGAGTTCAAGGAAGAACATCACCAAGAAA
The DNA here is from genome assembly GCA_014182715.1 of Eucalyptus cloeziana. NCBI lineage: Eukaryota > Viridiplantae > Streptophyta > Magnoliopsida > Myrtales > Myrtaceae > Eucalyptus > Eucalyptus cloeziana. Next base: position 26,215,219 of record CM024642.1, read on the forward strand.
ACACAATAAATAATATGTGTTACTGCAAAAGCATAATAGTTCCTTAAGTTTGATCCCAAATTTTGTTTGAAGAGCTTTGAGTCATAGATCTACCTTCTCTTCAATAAGGGAAATGATTAATTTTGCATGCTCTTCCTAATAAACCAAGCATGAAGTATTGTTATGTCCATCTATGACTTGGGATGAGAATGAAATCATGAGATGTTTTTCTGATATTTCTATTCAGGTACTTCAAAAGGCAAAGAACTCTCCCTTCTTTTGTATTCACACAGTAGAGAGTCTAGAAACTTGAAAAAAGTAGTCTTTTTTGTGACTCCTAAGAATGGTTAAGGATGAAGGATCAAATGAATTTTGAGTTATGAGAATGCTTGTTGAGATGTTTTATGTTTGCAGTGGTCATGGAAGGACTGCTCTTGACACGATTTAACATTAATTTCAGCTGCATTAGCTTTTGCGACAAACCTTGTCTCAAGAGATAAAGACTATAATTGTCTGGATGAAAGTTGAATACAAGATTGATTGCAACAGTGAAGATATGTTGGTTGCCTTAGCAATTTCAAAGTTAGGTATAAGGAAAAGGTTGGAATCTAGTGTTCAAGATTCAAGACAAGGTTTGTTCAAAGAAGGATGGTAAATCTATTATCATTGTAAGATTAGAACATCTAGAATGGTAACAATTATAAAATTTTATGGTTTAGTTAATTCTTCATTGTCTTATGTCCTGTAAAGGTTAGCATTTCTCATAGAGGATGAAATCAAGCCGTAAGGCCACCACAAGGAAAGGTGGTTACAATTTACATTCCACCTGCCTTTGTACTGTATTATGTTTCTGCTTTCAGTTGCATCATATATTCTTGCTGCTGTTATTTTGTATCTGCATCATGCAAATCACATATTTATGCTTGAGAGTAATTTAACAACAAAAGGAGATGCATGCATGTAGCAATTTTCATGTTCCTATTAGGTGCACTAGTCAAATTGCCAAAAGGAGAGATGCAGGACGCTGTCAATTTGTTCATGTGTGGATGGCATTCTTCTTCTCATTCTCCTCCTTCTACTTCCAGTAAACTGAAGTATATATAGCATTGCTTAAGGGTCACTTTTTTTCATGTGCATAGATTGTATGTTTATATTGTTTCTGGTTCGTGTTATCTATGGTTTCTTTGTACTGCAGCAGTGTGTCTATATCACTTTGCCCCAGCGTTGTACCTTTTAGGCCATGTTTTTCAAGGTTGTTGTCAGAGTATATACTGTTCTTTCCAGTGCATGGAGAAGAATGCATGTACAATGTGTAGACCAGCACCATCACATCATTATGAAAACATAGTTTGGCTTTCATGGCAGGTAATGGTGAGACTGGTGATGGGGTTGTGGAGGATGATTTGAATGAGCCAACCATGGGGGAAAAGCTTGAAAAATTAAATTTGGTAGATGGTGGAATAAACATGAGCCATGAAAAGCAAGAGCCCTCCCCTCTTGCCCAGCCTCGCGCCGACTCTGTTAATGTTTTGCTCAAGCAAGCATTGCATGCTGATGATCGTGCCCTCCTCTTAGATTGCTTATATACACAAGACGAGAAGGTTTTCTTTTAACCTTATCTGCATGCTTCTGGATAATTTTAATTAATACTTTTGTGGAGAAGTAATAATAGATCATTTATGCATATGGTAATCATGTCAAATTCATTTGTACTGGCAGGTTATAGCTAATTCGATGTCTCTTTTGAACCCATCTGATGTTCTTAAGCTTCTGCAATTCCTCATATCCATAGTTGAGTCCAGGTGACTCTCTCTCTCTCTCTCTAACTTGAGGAAAATAGTTGTTGACCAAGGGAGCTCAAATACTTGCTAACATTAAAGTTAAGAACTGTCCTTCTGTTCACAAATCTATACATGTTACAGTTGTTATTTTATACAGCCGAAAGCTACCTTATTCCTCTTTCTTAAAGTCAATTGCTTTTTTTGTCAGTAAAATATAATATAATATATATTTTGTAATGAGGATATTCAACTTATATAGTAGGATATCTTTTGTCCTCCATTGTCATAGTGTGTAGGATTGGCCCATAAATGTCTGGATACTCTTGCAGAGTTTCATGTGATTTCAATGCATGATCTCTTTGAGCTCGAGCTAAATGCTGGGCAGCCTTTGTATGTGATCCCACTTTAAATTTTTGCTTCAGATTATGCCATCACTAATTTGAATGATTTTAGATCACTATACTGTTCTATGGGTGCCTTTGTCCTGGCTGTAAAATAGAATCTGTTGAAAATACTGTTCCATGGATATTGTTTTGCTTTGTTGCAGCAGGGGTGCTGTGCTTGCATGTGCTCTTCCGTGGCTGAGAGGACTACTACTTCAGCACGCCAGTGGAATAATGTCACAGGAAGCTTCACTGGTTGCCTTGAATTCTCTGTATCAGGTCTGAAATGGTGACTGATTACCATGTTAAGAAACTTCTATGTGCAAATGTATATGAGCTTCAGCAGAACGTTTTACCCTCCAATGTCTCTTTCGCTAGTACTGTTATGCATAAATTTTACCAAATCTCAAGGTTTTGTTGGAAGATTTGTCCAATTTCGTGACATGACTTTCCTTTATTTGGATTTTTGATTTGCTTGTGGTCATTTGCAGCTCATTGAATCGAGAGTGATGACCTTCAGACCAGCTCTTCAACTATCTGTCTCTCTGGATGTCCTTTACGCAGGAGTAAGTATAACTAAATGCAGAGTTAGGATTTGTCCTAAAGTTTGGATTGTCAACTGATTCCTGTCTATGCTTCTTTTGGCAGGTAATCAATGAGAAAGAGGAGGAAGATGCTCCAGTGAAACCAGTGATTTATGAGGACCATGACAGTGAAGAAGAGGAATCAGAAGATGCAATAATGGACATCAACCATGATAGCCCTGAGGAGGAGACATCCGACATAGTATTCGAAGAAGATAGTGATGCCGATGAAATGAGCGACTGAGTTGGCTGACAAGCCCTAAGAATGAGGTTCATAGGGATGTGGTAGAAGAAGTGTATATGTCATCTATGGAATTTGATACTGGTCAACTCAGACTGCAGTTGCCACAAGGATGCATTTCTTCTTCAGACGTAGGTGGTTATGTCACATGAGATACTAACATGGATCTAGACATGGCAAAAATGCTAAAGAACTCAGGCTATGACTAGAATACTGCAGAGATTAGCGCAGCATGTCGAGTGACTTATTCCTTCAAGTTTTGATCTGATCATTTTTGTTGTCTTTTTGCTATGTGCACTCTATACCAAGAAATGCTCAGAGATAGCTGTTTTTTCCTTCCTTTTCCAGTTGATGTCTTCATTTTCTCTTGATAACAGAGGCTTCTGAGTGTTGTTCGAGATGAATTGCACTCTTTCCACTCGTGTATGATCCATCTTCCAGCTCTTTCTTTTCTCTAGTTTGCTGCAACATGGGGAATTAGGGTGGAAAAGAAAGGGAGGAATCGTATTTCTTTTGAAATTAATTAAGGCATACATGTAGAATGTCGCCTCTGGCAAGTACCAGAGATGATTTTAAACTTCCATGTTAGGACCTAAAAACACTTCATTCAAAGTAAAATACGACAGACTTGTCAGTGACCGTATACAGCCCTTAGTATTTATATGCAGATCATTTGCTATAACATTCTCACATCATCCTAGTTGGCACAGCAATTCCAAGCGTGCTTCATAGTTTCCTGAGCACCACGAGCCATTCTCTTCATGCGCTTTGCTGCCTGCAAGGCCTACTGCGCGGCAGCACTGGCCATTGCCAAGAGATAGCTGCCGGACCCGTCCTTGTCTCATTGGTCTTATCTTTGGTTGCTTGTGAAATAGAGGACCTGAAGACACCAGCATCGTGCCTTTAGAAAACCCCCGAGGAACCTTAGCGTGGCAGTGATCTGTGCCTAGGGGGTCAAGATGATGCCCCAAGCTATGTCCAACTCATTGGTGCTGCTCGTATGTGACGAGTAACTGTAACAATGTATAGCTTTAAATCAACTCAATTGATATAGTTCACGGTTGGCAGAAACACTAAGTAATGAAATAGTATTGCAAACTGCAGTCTTCGCTATAAGCAATGAAAAACAAAAGCCAGCGCGCCAGAAAAGTATCAAGTAGAAATACTACACCTTGAGGAGACAGCAATGCGCAGTTGACTGGGCTGTGGCATTCACGCAACCTCAAAGCTAAAATAACAGCTCACAGAAAACCTGCACTGGACCTTTTCTTTTCTATAGAGGTTTGGAGCTTCATTAAACAACTCACTAATGGGTTGAGTAACTCATATTGCGGAGCTAAAAATAATGAGCTTACCAAGAATTAATGCTCTTACTTCATGAATGCCAATCAGGATGTTGAATATCCTTCAAACTGCTTTTTGACATTAGGCCTCTGTTGAACACCTTCATGAATGCCAATCGGGATGTTGAATATCCTTCAAACTGCTTTTTGACATTAGGCCTCTGTTGACCACCTCGTTCCAAAAGAGCCCTAAAATGTTTTCATCACCGACACAGGAAGCATTTAAGCTTCTATAGATTTTTAAAGTTATCATTAACCTCCTCTTATACATGTCATCTAACATGGCCGATGAGGCCACGGTGTTCCCTGCTTTCATGTAGGCATAGGCTAGACTACTATATATGACACTATCTCCCAACATACCCTTCTCTTTCATTATTGAAAAGACTTTTTCAGCATAATCAATCTTCTCTCTTTTACAGAACCTCCTTATTAGCGCCCTGTACAGAGAAACATCGATACAAAGACCTTTCTTAACAAGTTCATCCGGGAGTCCTAGTATTACCTCTTCCTCATTTAAGTCGCAGTAGCCATCTATGAGCCAGGAATAAGTGCAGTAGCTGGGAGAAAATCCAGCATTAAGCATGCTGATGAGGAAATCTTTTGCATTATGCATGTCTTGAACCTTGCAGAAACCATGAATCAGTGCCTTGTACGTGAATTGGTCCAATTTCAGTCCAGCCTCAAGCATCCTATTCCTCACTTTCAATGCAGACCTCATATCCCTTATCTTGCAGTATGCATTAATCAAAGTATTGCACGTAATATTATCAGGTTCCACTTTCTGCTCGCTCATCTCATTCAAGAGCTTGTTTGCATCCCTCATTCTACCTTCTTCACATAACTTACGCAGGATCGAATTATACGTTGCAACGCCATGATACAGACCTTTGGCCACCATCACCTCTCGCAACCTTAAAGCCTCTTCAAGGTCATTTATTCTGCAATACCCATCAATTAAGGTGGTATACGTCACATGATTAGGCGTAACGCCTTTGATCTCCCTAAAAAGCCTCACAGCCTCTCTCATCCTGCCTTCCCTACAAAGTCCATATATAAGAGAGTTATAAGTCACAATATCAGGACTAACTCCTCCTCTTTCCATTCTATCTTGAACGCACAGAGCTTCATAATGCATGCCCTTCTTGCAGTACAACGCTATCAACGTATTGAACGTGAAAAGGTCAGGATGGACACATTTAGACTCCATCTCAATCAATATCTTTTCCGCCTTCTCTGCGTCCGCAGACTTGCAACAAGCATGAATCAGCACGTTATATATATGAATATTCGGAACGACCCCGAGCCTAACCATTTTCTTGTATAATTTCCACACCATATCAGTCAACCTTTCCTTCGCCAAAGAACTCAACAACACTGTGCAGGCAGGCAAATGCGGCTTAAGCCCGCACACCCTCATGTGCTCGAACACCTGGACCGCATCCTGGGTCATCCTGGACTTCGCGTAAAATATCACCAGCCAGCTGAAAACCTGCGAATTCGCATCCGGGTCATCGTGGGCCCTCGCCAGAGCGCCCAAAACCGACGGGGAAGACAAGAAGTCTCTCAGAGCGATTTTCTCGAGCAGGTCCTGGGCGCTCTTGAAGTGCCCGTGCCTGGTGAGGATGTGGATCATGGTCCACGAGGACTGCAGGGAGTGCTTGTACCTGGGCATCGACTCCACGTTCTTGAAGAACGCCAGGAGATGAGAAGGATTGGGACCGCGGAGGGAGAAGTTAAGGAGGACTTGATGGACGACAGAGGAGGTGAGGACGGAAGAGAGCTTGGAGTGGAAGGGATAGTTCCATTGACCTTTGACTATGAGCCCGCAAATGCTTTGGGCGAGATGATGAGTTTCCGAGTTGAAAGATACTGAGCCCGCCATTTCTGCAGGAAGATGAATCAGAGAGAGAGAGAGAGAGAGAGGCCGCTGGCCGCTGCAACGAAAAGCTAGCAGCAGCAGCAGCAGCAGCAGCGATCATGCGATTGTCCTAAATAAATCTTTTCCTAAAATTTTAATCCGTTTTAATATAGTCTAGACTTTCCATACATCTTCAATTTAGTTGCTATACAAAAACATTCAATGTTATCCCTAATATTAAATTAATGAAAATACGACATTAAACATTTTCATGTAGTTTCCATGAACTACGTTGAATAAAGAAGCTTTTTCAAGAGAAAACTATGTAAAACCCATTGATTTTGGTATTCCTTCCTCTATCCTAAGGTCTTGCTAATCTGCAATTCATGGACCTGAATTCATGGACCTTGACTCAGGCAAGATGTGGGGTAGAACATAATCTGCAATTTCATTATGTACATTTCGTCTAAAATCAAAGAGATGCAATTTCCCTTTTATTTTTGTGAAGAGGACACGTTGCGATTACCTATTAAGAGTATGGATGTAATTTCACCTTGATGTCGAATCGAACTGAACTAATTAACTTCTGTTTTGGAACCTTACAAACCAAATCGAATTGTCAAATAGCCCGGAAATTGAATCAAATCAACTGAATTGCGTTTCCTGCTTCTTCTTCTTTTTTAATTAAACGTTAAAACACCTTTCTCATACTTCCAGTCTTAAATACGTTTTCATGAGCCATGTCATATGACGAACAAATTACCAGATAATTTTATCGGATGCTTGCATCCATGGGCATGTAGTGCTGAAAAATATATACATATTTCAAAGATGTCAAGAGATAGATCAGTGGTCAATACACCCCTCTATCTTTGCTAGCACCTGTGTTCAGAGTAGCAATCCCAGAAGAAATCACAGTTACGACAAGCTACAGAAGCAAGAAAAAATACACAGAGACGGGTAAATCCCTCAGATGATATTGGCGAACAACAGACCATCTAGCCACACCAAGAGGTGAGCACACAGGAGCAACCATGGTACCCGTTGCAGATCACACTGAAGCTGAAGCTGAGGGGCGAAAAAGAAACCTAAACCACAAGATTGACAAAATTTTGTAGCTCTTGGGTTACAATGCCTCAAACATAGCACGAGCTCTAGGAGACGTGAGATGGGCATGAAGTGACGTGAATCACTGTGAGAGCTTCTTGTGTAAAGTTGGGAGAACATCAGCAAACATCTGAACCACATGACACCCGTCTTGTTCCCACTCCAAGAAAGCTTCTTTGCAATGAGCTTTTATTGAGGGGATGTGATACAATTTCAATGCCAAACTTCACCTTGATCCAAGAATGAAACTATGTATATCGAGCAGCAGGGTTGGGTCATATTTGGAATTCCTGTGACATCATAGCCCAGGAAAAGTAGAACAAAGAGAATCTCTTCCATGTGCATGAGCAAGTTCTGCCTTGTCTATCTATGAGGAGACACCTTCGCTATGGTTCTGTTTAGCAGTACCGTCAACAGATTTAAGTGCTTTTCCATTCCTCTTCTCATACTCCTCCTTCAATTCTTCCAAGCGTTTTGCTACCTGATCATCCACACAAATCTATGAAAAAGAGGCGGAACAAGAGTGATCACAAACATCTAAGTAGCACTTGAGGTCCCGGACAACAAAACCATACAACTCTTGAAACATTTATTGGGAAAGAGTCTTGAATTTGGTCATGTCAACATAAAAGCGAACAAGATCAATAATCTCCATTTCATGTCGTATTGAAGATTAAGATTTTTCATTAAGAACGAAATGAAGAACCATTTACTTAAAAGAAGATATATTGCCCCTCAGATTTAACTCTCTTAATAAGTGAGGCACAGACCAAATGGTCAGGCAATGATGATTCCTGAAGCAAAAGGATCCTGCAGTGTCGCTTAGTAACAAGCATCTTTTTTTTTTTCCTAATGAAATCTGCGACTGCAAAAGTTGACATGACCAGAAAAAACAAGCAGCCTTGGCAAGTCAAAACCTTGATTGAAGAAGCCATCGGTAATAATGTATCTGGATCCATCGCATGCTCAGGGAAGTTACGCAAAGCATGAATGAGTTTCTCGAACGGTAATTTGACCTGACAAACAAGAAATTTTCCTCATCAGTATGCAGAAACTAACAGCACTGGGGGAGGTATGTGCTTAGATACTGACCAATTCGTCATGACAATACTTTAACAAAGCCAAACCGACTTTGAAGACAATTTTGACACCCTGTTAAAAGAAAAAAACACAATTGTCTAAGAATTCAAACAACATAATGGTGCTTTCAAAGAGGAAATAATGTTAATCCTGGCAACTACCAACCTCAAAGAGAAATACATCCCAAATTCGAAGAGCCAGGTGAAATGGGAAAGAGTATGCAAATACTGTGATGAACCATTGACTTGCATACATACTGGGATTTATCATTTCGTCACTAAAATGCTCTCCCAGCTTCGGCAAGTGTTCTTTCACCAATTGATCAAACTGAAAAAGATACTGTTGAACCAATGGCAGTCCCACCTAACAATGGCATCAAAAGAGTAGTTCTCAGGGACTGAGAGTACTGAAATTTTCTTCATCCTAGTCAGGATTTGAATCAAAGCCTGGACCAACAATGGAAAATAGGCAATTCTTCTTTTTCTGGGGGCCACAAGAGAATAGGCAATTTAACTAGTCATTGAACATTCTCCTTGTGATGTTCTATCAAAACTAGAAAGAAGCAGCAAACTAAAGAAATGAATGAGGAATACATTGCATCTAAACCATGCAGAAGTAAGATATTACCTTCTTTACATCAGAACGATAAAATAAGCAAGAGAAAAAAACTCCTAATAATTTGTTCTTAGAATCTCAATTGACAATGTCATGTTCCCTAAGAGACGGCTGCTTACGGCTGCTTCTGACGGTCAGTGGTACAGCCTATCTAAGAAAACTAGTTTGATGAGAATAAAGACAAGAAAGCAAGCATATGCTAAGAAAAACCAACAATCCACACAAAGAATAGAGAGGAATATAGTGCTGACCAAAGGATGAGGTGTTCAATTTCCTACAACATAGAGAATAGTGCCACAAAAATACTTTGTAGCCACCTCCACATCCATGTTGAAGGATTGGAATTAACCATTTTTGTTTATCTTGTAATTAAAAAAATAGATGTTTCCCTTATATTAGGAGTTGCCTTCCATATAGCATTCCAGCCTTGCAGGGTCTAGTTGAAGTTATGGGTAATTTTATGGGCTTCAAAATTGCTACTTAAATTTGCAAGTAGCTAAGTAGCACTGACACTGACACACGACACACGGCACGACATGTCAACACATCATTTCTCAAAAAATAAAAAATCCCGACACGTTGGGACACATTGTATATTAAATGTATATTTTTATATTGGCAGTGAGTTTCTTCTTCACGGTTAGGTTTTTTAGGGGCTGGCTGGGTATATTAATTTTGAGGTGGCTGGGTATATGACTTCTGTATATATATTTTCGAAAGATTTACATTTTGACCCATAATTTATTAAAAATATTTAAAATTGACCCCAAGCATGTTGGAATGGCATGTAGGGATACTGGACTTGCGTGTGGCTGGCGTGTCCAGAGCACTGACCACCTGTCAAACGTCTGACACCTATTGACCACGTGTCAGCCGCATGTCGGACACATGTCCGACATTGACGAGGAGGCCCCCAGAGAGTGTCCTTGCTTCTTAGGCAGGTAGGACCCAAAGTTCATAATACGAGAGATGGGAATACTAAAGTCACCGAATTGTCCAACTTTCCTTTCGTGCTTAAGGTGCAAACTTGTGTATCGCTTTGCCAAGTGCATGCTTATTGTATGTTTGAGCTAAGTGCATGCCTATTGTTTGCGCAATGCCAACATACCAGCTCACAGGTTGTGTAGGAGAACAGGAGAGATTACATTACAAGCACAGGAAAGGAAAATCGTTTTGCAAAAGTAGGAGCAGAGGGAGGGGGTTGCTTTTGGATTGTGACCGTTAATCATTAAGTAGATCCTCAGTTCACTCGTCCAAAGAAAGGAAATGGTCACACAGCTAGACAAAGCTATGCAGCGCGGTTATGCTTCAACCATATAGCTGTGGTTATGCTTCAACCATATAGCCGTGGTTCAATGTCTAAGATAGGCAACAGCTGCTTTCAGATTCTGCTTAGTTCTAGATAGGATAAAAAGTAGCAGTAAGACATAAATAAAAGCTGGCACATTCTATGTTAAACATGCTAAAGTGGGCATCTCAAGCAACAAAGAAGTACCATATACAAGCCTTCCATTGGAGAATGAACAGCTCCTTTCAGTAATGCCACCAATAACCAAAATGCATCTTCTTCACTCATATAGAGAAGCAATAGCCCAGCTACAAAGCCCATGCCCTGCATTTCAACTAATAATGTTGACCACTTGAAACCAAAACAAAACGAGCCATATACTCATACAACAAAAATTCATACCTGAACATATCCAACATCTCTATCATAGACAGAATATGCCTTCAGAACATTATACAGGGACCTCTGACCTGGTCCGTGTCTCTGTCGAAAGAAAACATGGGAAGGAAAGGTTCTAGAAATATCGCGAATTATGTCCAGCTCTGAAGCTGATGTCTCATATACCACCAATTGCTGCAAAATATACGGTTGCATCAGCATGACAGTAGCCTTGCTTGATGTAGGGCGGAGATTGTATTAATTTGTCATGAATATAAGAAATTCACAAGTTTTTAAAAAAAAAAAAAAAATGAACTTCTGGAAAAGGACTATATTTGCCATTTTTCAGGAACTTGATATCTTTAAACTGCAGGCTTGCTGTATGTCATTAAAATTCCATTAAGCCTCCCTCCCTCCTTCTGTTTCCCAATGTATGCATTAAAATTTTGGAATGATGCATTGCTTAGTAATCCATGACATGCTTAAGAATTCAACAGAAATTTAGCAGACTCATGGTTTATTTAGCATGAAAATGCTTAGAGTTCCATAAAAGGAATACATATACCCTTGGATATTATTATAGTAGAAACAAGTACAGAAGAATGATCACCTCATAAACCCCAGGGTTCATCAGCAAAAGATCACGACTTCCAGATATCAGCTGCCAGACCAGACCCCTCAAACAGTCTGGAATTCCTTTCCTTATACGTCTTTTAACCACATGAGGCTTCCTCCTAACATAATGTTTCCAATCACTACCTCCAACCCCAATCATCTTCCTCCATTTCCTAACCTTTCTTTCCTCCCTGAGAATAGAGAAATTCATTTGGCAGATTCTCGTGATCACACTGCTTTTTATTAAATGATCTGTCATACCAGTTGAATGGAATGAAAACCATACCTTTCAAACTCATCCTTTGACTTCCCCCTGTTTACACCTTCAGGCAAGCTATTTACATCCTGCTTGACAAAACCAAATCTGTCCAACGGTCTCGGTGAAGGTAGTGGCCCCACTTCGTAATCGTCTATTCGTTTCTTTTCCATCTCAAATGTTAAACCAAAGCTCCAGCGTGTCAAATGACATGCCCCAGACTAATCTGCTTCTCCAACATGGTCATCTCTCATGACCTGGGAACCAAAAACGCAAAATCTTATGGGTAAAGCAAGACAAAAGATTGACCAACATATCATCACAAAGATAGAAAAAGGGCCTCCCAGCCCTGCAAGTCTACAAACTGGACGAGAAAAGTGGAGCCCAATTTCAAACTCATCAAACCAAGATACCATCATCAAAGTATCAAACTAATTAAAGCATCAGAACCCCATTTAATGCAATGTGAAAAATGGAGGACTACGTGCAGATCACCAGTAGCTGCGAGAGCTCAAAAACGCCACTAACACCGAACACAACTTACAGAAGCCGGAGTCAAGACACCCAGCTGAACACCAGCAAGTCCTCAAAGTCCAGGCCGACAAGACAAACCCAGAGTCAACAGCAATATTCAGAGCGAAAGTCCCATCAGTTCACGCCATAACAGAGACAGAAGCGCGTATCAATGCCAGCACAAACGACCCGCCAATCGTCACCCCAAATACAAACCCGCCATAGACAAAACAACCACAACCCAGGAGAAAAAAAACAAAACCCAAGTAAAAAAACGATCTCTTTCATCGTATCAGACTCAAAACAATACCTCAAAATCATCGCCCGCAAAAATCAAAGGCGGACCAGCGAATCAAACACGAAAAAGTTCGACGATTTTTGAGGAAAAACAAACCCGGGCGCCGGAGATCCTCCGCCCCGCGAGAGGCGCCGCGAGTTGTGGTCGGCGAATCGGATCGTCGAACGCAGTGCCGGGTCGGATCGACTGAGGAAGGGCGAGACGAGGATGAACGGCTAAGGAAGCATTGAACAGTATCACGCGAAGACAGCCTCTTCCGAAATGGTAAGCTTCCTCCGCTTTCGTTTCTGTCTGCAGATGCAACAAACGGCGATCGGCTCGTTATAACAAATTCGGCCCGGAAATGGGGTCTTTTTTTATATATTTCTCCCGCGCGCTATTTGCCGCTAATTCCGTTTTGGGCTCCTTATTTTCATGTGATCTTGCAATTTAGTCCTCTAAGCAAATTGATGAAGGACTTATTCTTCTCAATTCTTCTCAAGCAATGTAATGAGTAGACATGTGTTACTATGCCTAGCATCGTCCTTTCTATATAATTAGCCTTACTATTCCACAACTTGTCTTAAATTGGTAATTTGGCGTTTCGAATTGGCGACATCGTTCATGGGACATGTGTGCTACCTTTCTCCCTAAGCGATGTAATGAGTACACGAGTCTTACTTTTTGACCATCTTCCGTCTCTTTTGAACATAATGTCAATGAGATGAGTTACTTGTTCCAATAAAGAAATGATGATGTTTCATAAAATTGAAATTCATATACTAAATGACTTGATAAGTTATTGTGAATTATTTAAATGAGTTTGACAACTCAAATAATTACTTTTCTAATTTAACATCACCGATAGGCACACGACTCTACTGGTAGAGTAATTGGGGATTGAACTAGAGAGTATCAGGATGGGGATTTATAAGCACCGCACACGTGTATACATAAAATATTAGTATTTACGACATTTGCTTATTGTATATTATAAGCCTTAACATGGGATCATCTCTCCCCATCCTAATTTTATTAAAAAAAAAAAAAAATGTGTCCATATAAATTGGCTGACTAGTTAAAATTTAAATTTGTGTGCTTAGATTAAACTCACGACATGTTTGATCCAGCAAGCTATCGATTGCAAATAATTTCGCATTAGAATTATTCGCACAAAACTTAGCATATGATCAGTACCCATGAGTTTGGCTTTTAATGTGGGGTCTCCTCCCGGTGTTAATGGATTTGGACATGAGCAGCAATCATTGTGACTTGTAAAACCCAAATGCATGCACCTTAAATGTATCTAAGCTATTTAATCTATGTTTCAAAGAAAAACGCACCAATTAATTAAAGTCACGTCCCCGATTTACCACCCCGCCACACGCCCAATGCATCCGCAAAACGCTCCGCCGTTTCTTATCCTCTTGCTACCCCCGGGCGAGTAACGGAGCCGGTCTCGCACAGCACGAGAGGAAGTCCCGCGCCTCCTTGCTCGTTCTTGATTTTCCCTTCCCTCGAACCGACGAGAACGAGGTGATTTCAAGATTCGATCCTCTCGGCAATCCCCCAAAGCACCCGCCATTATCAGTCACTTTCAAGGACCCATCTTTTAGCCACAGTTCTTGTTCTTCCGCTTTGGTAAATTTGCAGTATTGGAAGCGATGCGTAGGTAGACGCTCTTGGCGTGCGCTCGGACATGGCTTGCCTTTCCGTCATTTGCAATAATGGGTTCTTCAAGTCTCGAGAGCTCCTGGGCGTTCGGGTCGGAAAGGCCGGTTCTTGTGGGCATCGGAGTGTTGGGGGCGGCCTTGCTCTGTTTCCTCTGGTGAAGTTCCAAACTTTGCGCAAATTCGAACGTGGGTCGTCGTGTAATGTTAACTCGATGCGAGAGCTCTCTAGACATGATTGGATTCGGCCTTTAAGGTTTCGTGGCGGTTCTAAGTGGCCCCCTGGATTGTCCTGTAGAAGTAGAATTGAGCCCGGGAGCGATGGATTTAGTGATATTGAGCGGGGTTATGTGAGGAAAGGAAGAAGAGGTATTAGGAGGAAATTCTCGCTGAGATTGCGCCCAAGATTTTGGTTGTTGGCCTCGAGATTTAAGAGGGTCTCGGCTATGTCCATGTTGAATGATTTGGGGGTGTTCCTGAGGAAGAATTTGAAGAGAGTGACTCTTTCAGCTTCAGTTTCTGTAGCATTGGGTCTTTGTTATATTTTTCTGAAAGTGACAGCTTTGCCATCTCCAAAACTTGTACCTTACTCAGACTTGATTATGAGCCTTCAAGATGGCAATGTTACTAAGGTTTTGCTCGAAGAAGGGTCTCGTCGGATTTATTACAACACGAGCTCGGGAAGTCAGGTAAATGATAAAATTCCAGAGGAAAAGTTGATGGAGAGTAATTCTCCAATTGGAACTGCGGTTGATATAACTGAAAAGAATGATGTTGTTCCAGCTGGAAAGATGATCGGCGCAAGCATGCCTAAGAAATTTTTGAGAGCACGTGCTGCTATGCCACAGTGGCAATATGCCACCCGGAAGATTGATCATGATGAAAAGTTCCTTCTAAGTTTGATGAGAGAAAAAGAAACAATTTATAGCTCAGCCCCTCAGTCAGTGTTGATGTCCGTCAGGAGTACCTTGATAACTATAATATCATTGTGGATTCCTTTGACTCCATTGATGTGGCTTCTCTATCGACAACTTTCTGCTGCTAATAGCCCCGCAAAAAAGAGGCGGCCTAATAGTCAGACAGTCAACTTTGATGATGTCGAGGGTGTTGACGCTGCTAAGGTTGAGCTTATGGAGGTAAGCTTTGCCCTCTAGGACATGTAGTATTATTGATTTTGATTTCGCTTAGAAGTGGATATTTGTCCAACTTACTTATGGTGTCATGTCATTGTTTTCGCCTGCTCATAAACCAATCACAGAACAGAATGGCCTTAATGGCTGTGAGAAACCCTTCATTTCACAATATATTGCACAGGAAAACACAATCACAAGGTTTCATTTGTTCTACAACTGTACAATGTATGCTTCAGAAATGTTCAGTTCATTTAATTATGTTCCTAAACACAAGATTAAATGGCTTATCCCAAATGGATAGCATTGGTGGAGAGCCATTGACGTGATAGCTCTCTTCTAATGGACTTCACGACAGTTTGTTCCTGATAAAAGTAGCTAATGTTAAGTTAATGAGTGGCAATTAAAATATGACAGTTTGATTGACCAGTCCATTTTCAGCTATACATTGTTGATGTCTGGGATCGGAATGTTAGCATAGACTTGTTTAATTACACAACTTGGGTATCTAGCTTATGTTAATCTTGATATATCCAGAGTGTTCTTTATTACTGTGATCCGGAACACAAAGGGTCAATTTCATTGAGGGGAACTTATGCCATACTTATGTCCATAAATATGGACATTACTCCAAGTTTGTATTCTGATAGGCTTGTAACTTGGGGTCTATCTCAAACCGGTGAAAGATGTAATGACTTTCTTAAGGTTCCTTTCTCTTTGAAGCTTGATAATCATTCATACTGGCCATCATTTGGAACTCAAAGCCATGTCTTTGGGTAATGAGCACTCTAAAGTTATGATGAAATGGAACTTATAGATCTCATTTTGGCTCCTTGGATTTTCTCAACAGAGTTGGGCTTGGAGCTCATAGAAGCTTGGTTGCCTTAATGTTGTGTGTGGTTTGTTGTCTTATAAAGGGATGGAATTGAAGGCTAGTCCTTTTCCATGTCTTTTCTGGTAATCCATGTTGGTTTGACTACTACACCTTCTGGGAAAGGTTATGTCATTTTGCCCGAAGTGGTATAGTAGCTCATTTACTTGATAGCTTTTATATATGAAATGCTGGTCAGACCTCAAACTTTCCAGACATATCAGTCTCACTGCTTTTCGCATGCGCTACTTAAATGTGGCTATCTTTTGCTACATGTGGAATCTTGTTTATATCAAACTAATGTTGTGTCTCATCTGTCCAATATGTAGATAGTCTCCTGCCTTCAAGGAGCAATTAACTATAAGAAGCTAGGGGCTAAGTTGCCTGGAGGGGTGCTGCTGGTGGGTCCTCCTGGAACTGGGAAGACATTGTTGGCCCGTGCGGTTGCAGGAGAAGCCGGAGTACCCTTTTTCACTGTTTCTGCGAGTGAGTTTGTGGAGTTGTTTGTTGGAAGAGGAGCAGCTCGCATCAGAGACTTGTTTACTGCTGCGAGAAAATGTTCCCCATCGATAATATTTATCGATGAACTGGATGCTGTTGGCGGAAAGCGTGGTAGAAGCTTCAATGATGAACGCGACCAGACATTGAACCAGGTAACTTAGCTATAGAACTTTTCAGATTATCTTCAGTTATCTAAATTTGCAATTAACACTGGAGAAGTTAAGGGTAGTAATAATGCTGTCTGGTCAGTTATATGAGGCTGACTTCCAAAGTCAAGCTTACACTGGTGGAGGTGATTAGTCATGCAATACTTTGGAAAATGACGAGAGACCCTGTAGTGCTGAACTTTTGCTACTCGTGTTTAATATTATCGGTCTTCCATTGGCCTATTGAATGGCAGAATTTTCATTGTGCAAATATTCGATACATAGAAGTATATTTAGTTTTACTGCTTCCTTAGTTTTAACTGGATTCTAAAGATCTTTTATATCTGTAGCTGCTGACAGAAATGGATGGATTTGAGTCGGACACAAAAGTGATTGTTCTTGCAGCAACCAACAGACCTGAAGCATTAGACCCTGCTCTCTGCCGTCCTGGTCGCTTCTCGAGAAAAGTTCTCGTGGGAGAGCCGGATGAGGAAGGAAGGAGAAGAATTTTGGGTGTACATCTGAGAGGAGTTCCTCTTGATGAAGACATTGAGATTATATGTGATCTAGTAGCTTCTCTCACCCCGGGATTTGTGGGCGCTGATCTTGCAAATATTGTGAATGAAGCAGCTCTGCTAGCTGCTCGTAGAGGTGCGTTGAAAGAATTGCTATGCCTTACTATTGCTTAACCAGATGAAGAATCATTTTTAAAACATTTTGGCAAACAAAAACTGAAGAAAGGACATTGAAAGTTGAGTAACTTGGCTCAGCATATTGATTATGTGATTTCATTAATGAAAACTGCTTTTACCTATTTGAAATCCCTTTTTTCTCTTCATCTATTGCGGTTTCTCTCATCTCATGAAGTAAGAACACTGAGCTGATGAATAGGGATATATGGTTCTTTCTGGAAATCTGCAGGTGCTGAAACGGTGTCAAGGGAGGATATTATGGAAGCGGTTGAAAGAGCTAAATATGGTATCAATGATCAGCAACTAAGGCCAAATACAATCAGCAAGGAGCTAGGAAAATTGTTTCCTTGGATTCCATCCATAATGGGAAGGAATGACACAAGAGAAGATGGACTTCAAGGTCCCATGGGTTATCAAACTCTAAGTGGATAAAAATGGGTAGCCTTGGTCCATTTAGGTACTTTTTTTTTCCTATGTAATTTAGTAAGTAGCGTAAATGGGATTCTCTCATCAATTCGGCATACATAATCTCTTACAACTTTTGTCCAGAACCTTGTACATAAATATCAGAAAAACACTATTGTCCACAATTTCTTTTACCTGGATCACACCTGCAAATATGGAATGTCTTTTTTGTCTCGCGACTACTGTTTCATTGTGCAGCAATCTGTTGTGATCCTCTTTTATTGCATCAATCGTGAACAGACACAGAAGCCATTGCACTGAGTTCCTTGGACCCTAGTATCATGTATTGGAGGAAGAGACTGCAAGAAAGATGACCCCTTTCCTCTTCTAAGCAGGCTGTTCCACGGGGGAAAATGCGCCCCTCCGAGAGCGGCAAAATGATCTGAGGATGCAAACTTAAGCGCTGGCAGTTGGGAATTCATCTCACAATTGGGCACCACCTGCTGTTTGAATGATCTTATGTGCCTTAAATCTCCTGTCAGTCTTACACCTCAATTGTGAGAATATGGCCTATGATTTTGATCATGAAAGCTTTGTGCAACAAATTACGTGCTCAAGATCCATCTGCTGTCGAGCTTTACTTATGATGTCAAACTTTCCTTTCAATATCTGAGGATAGCATCGGACGGACTCCGTGAGGAATGGTCCTTAGTGGTCAGGGTGTTTCTCAAATTTGTTCGTAGTTTTGGAGGCTGGTTGAGCACTTGACATGCTCATGATATGGCTCCTCTCTCAGTTTGGATAGAGTTGGGACTTCGCTCCCATTGTGACACAATTTTCATTGAAAACATCATAAAACCATCTTACAACCTTTTCTCTTTGTTGTAGCTTTGTAATCTGTAGCTTCGAAACACCCTTTGATTTCGTGATATTATGCTTTGCTTTGTAACTGGAGGCTTCGGACGTGTTCCATCCCGAGTTTCTTTTTTTTTATCATGCAGAAATCTTTTGAACAAATTTCCAGAAAAATTCGAAGGATGATACATGTGTTCATATCATCTTATATCAAGTGTTGCAAATTCTGAAGTACTATATTGTGCTTAGGTGAATAGAATAACAATGTCGGATTCCAAGAGCACTTTAAAATTTTCAATAACCTCATTGATCGGGAAAGTCTTTTAGGCTGCGCATGACAAAATTTCTGAAATAGAAATTGATTTCTGGCCAGAAATCAATTTCTCAATTTCTATTCTAGGACAAGTTTAATGAAAAGTTAAAACCCGTTTGATAACGAGTCAAAATTTCTATTTAGAAACAAAATCCGTTTGATAACAGAATAAAATTTCTATTTCTAGGAATAGAAATTGATTAGATAATAACATAGGAAATCCTCAAATACAAAATAATAGTCGAAATAATACTAAAACAACATAGGAAATTCTCAAATACAAAATAATAATCGAAATAATACTAATACATTACAAAAGTTAAAAATACAATTTCATGGAATTTCCAGCATATTATTATCCCTTGCCATTTTATTGGCAATGGTTTTCCTAAGCGCATTTATTTGATTTCCCTCATTGGTCAATGTATTATTTGCAAGCTCATCTTACATAGGTTCAGATAAGTACTGCGGAAGCATGAATATGGATACCATCAATGGTGCTTATACAACCTTATCATTTTATCAAATATTAGTATTATACAAGATTATCAACAAAATAAAATTGATGGTGTAAATGAATATATGAGAATTCTACCTTGAAGTAATGTTTATGTTTAGGAACCAATCGGGAGAAGGTCGATTTATTTTGATTCTCGAATTAAATCAGTCTAGTTGCTCATCCCTAATTTCTTTATTGTTGCTCAATGAACCTTTAATGGCCATTGCATAGCGAAGAGAGATTCTCTTGAATCTCTTGCCTTCGAATTAAAATTCAAGATTGTGTAACAATTTAATTATTTTGATTTTATAAGAATTTTGAATCGTCAAAAGAAACGAGATTAAATTTCTAGGCACGTTTTTTATTCATCTATTATGTAAGAACTTTTTCTTCATTTGGCTATGCGCGTGCTTTTTCAGGAGGAAAGAGCCCCATTGTTTTTAAGTAAGCATTTGAAAAATTTGGTCATTTTTTAAAATTGGGGACCCATTCAATTGCCTTTCATCATAAAGAGGAAGTTATAAAAAAAAAAATTGAAAAAAAAAAGAAAAAAAAACACGAGTAAAATAAGAAAAAGAAAATTAACAATAATTTGTGAAATTGTGGTTATAAGTGAATTAAGTTAGCAAGAAAGCGCAATGTTCTTTTATATAGTTTGATTTCAAACTTCGATTTCTATTTTCGAGCGAGAAGTTAAAAATTTTAGCTTCGATTTCTTCAATTTTTCTATTTCGGAATAGAAACTGTTTTGAAAAGAGAAATCAAATTACGTTACCAAACGGTTTGCATTCCAAACCCGTTCTGGGGAACAGAGAAACAGAGAAATCGAAAAATAGAAATTTTGTCATGCGCACCCTTAGAGTTCGCTTTCTAACTTGAAAATGAATGAATGCTAATGGTTAGCTTATTAGAAGGAAAATTATTTTTAGGAAATTATGTTTAGACTTTCCGGATAAAGGAAAACATTTTTCATAGGTTGAAAACACTAAATTAGGTCAGGAAAAATGACTTCCCCTTTTTAGCCAGGAGGAAAATTAAATATTTTCATTAGACGTGATTTTTATGAGAAATGTTTTTCCTCAAAACATACTTGCTCCTCCTACCATCAACAAAAGGAGACCTTACTAGGCCAAAAGCAAGATTAGTATTTTACAGAAAAAAATATAATTTATTTGTCAATAGATAAATGGAGTGATTTTTGGAACTGATGCACGAATAATGTCCGAGTTAGTAGTCGAAAAGCAAAAGGCATTTAGTTCATTTATTTCAACAAATTCCACGTTCACATCATTGGATCTCTCGTATAGAGTTGTGTTTTGGGTTAGCTCAAGCTAAAATTGAATGGAGCATTATTGGATACATGTGAATGCAGGAATTTATGTGCATTTTGGAGATTAATTAAGTTGAAAGTTTTGAATACCGTATAAATTTGTGCATAAAATAAATATGTATAACTAGTGTTTAAGGATTTTAGTGTCTAATGATTTTAGAGCTACATATAAGGGAAAAAAACAAGTATTTGCTGTGACATGTAAATTATTTCGTATTTGTGCTCCTTTATTTCGAGAAAATTTCTACATTTCTTGAAATTATTTTTTTTTTGCAAAATGACTATTTTTTACTATTTAGTTGAAATTTGTATATGGATTGGAAATTTTTTTTTGCATTGTTGGGAAAGGAAAACTTGCATTTATTTTTCTCAAGAGACATACACCATTTGTATGATATGAGAGCTACACATGTTTGCATAATTAATTATTTGTGTATTTATCCTAATGGCCCTTAGAAGTTTTAATTTGTTTAATCAAGTCCTTGAACTTGCATAAATTTTCTAATCAAATTTGTTCGCTTCCAAATCCAAGTAAGGGAGCTTAGTGGTTAGAACTAACAGGGAGTTTGAATACAAGAAAATTATTTGTAGTATTTGTGTTGAGAAATCTCATTACTCAAGAGTTGGTTTATGTTTTTAAGTTCAATGCATTGCAATAACCCACGGCACTAAAAAGAATTTTTCCACTCAAGAGTTGGTCTATCAATACCAGGGTGTCGAGCGCGAGAGTTTAGGTTTCTCAAGCCCAATTGATGGGAATTTAAGCATAGGTACTAAGAACTTAAGATGGAATTGGGTTAGCATTGTTTTGGGGAAATGCAAAATGGTTTAATCTATTTGGTAAACTTTGCTTTAAGAAGAAAAACGATGTTTGGCAAAAATACATTTGGAAAAGTTCATTTGAGTGTTAATATGAGCTTTTAAATTTTTAATTGGTTTAAAATTGAAAAAGAAATGTCTATGACCTTTTTAATATAAATATTGACAAAAATTTATTTATAAGCTAAAAAAATCGAATGGAAGAAAATTGACATCAATTATTTTGAAAGCCTTGAGAAAAATTTGAAATGTTTGACAATCATTCTCTAAGAGCTTTGGGGTGAAAGCTAATTTCGAGAATATTAAACCTTAATTCTGATAGAGATTAGTACTGATATTTCAACATTTTCAAAATGCCGAATGCCTTTATAAATAAAATGTTGTTTGGTCCCTTAGTTGCCCTAAAAAAACATTAAAAATCCGAGTTTATTTAGGCATAACTAATGAGTATTTGAGCTCAGCTTTTGTGGACTTGAGCTTAGCCACCGAGGACCCGTGTCCCTAAACATAAGGTGTTAGGATTCTTGTGCCCTAGCTCCAGAGTCTTGGCTCGAAGTGCCAAGGGTTTAGTCATATTTTTTCGGAGGAGGAGGAAAATATTTTTCACCATAGCCAAACAAACATACACAAATTTTGTAAAATTAGTCTTTTTAATGTATCTATAATTTCGAGAAAAAGAAGAAGAAGAAAGACCGGACTTTCAAATGGGGCATCCGCGAGTAGGAATAAAAACCGCATTTTTAACGAAGCGAAGAGAGAGGAGAGAGAAGACAGTTCTTCCTCCAATTTTCGTTTTTCTTGAGCATCAGTAGTTCCCTCCTTCTCAGTCCAAGAAACTTCCCCTTCGGATCCTGCCGAGGTATCTCTTTCGTTCTCGTAAGTCCTAGTTAACGAGGTCGAGATGCCAAGTTCGTTTCTTTATCGTGTTTCGCTCGTGAAATTCGGACATGGTCTTGATGTGTGTCGTGGGTCGTCGGTTTCTGTGGGTACTTTCGTGTGATTGACTTGATTTATTCATCGCTTCTTTGATTAGAATGCACAGACGATGAATGGGCAAATTCCCTTTTACCCCTTTTAATTGCTCGATTCTGTTGTACTGGGTAATCACGCTGGCTGCGCAGAGTGATGATCTTGGCGAGTTTCTGGAGATTATGAGTAAGCTGTGGTGTGGCGGGCGGTGCGGGTAATTGGAATAGAACTTTAGCATTTGCTGAATGTGTTCTTACTGGGATTTGATTCATGGGAATTTGGCATTGAGGTGTTATATTTGGTGTCATGTAGGTGTTTGGTCGTTGTAAGCTTGCTTTCGATGAGTTGAGGCCTCAGGGTAATTTCTGTTTGTAATTAGAACTGCTTGAGGAATGGAAACTGGGAGAGAAGTCTGGAAAATTTGTGGGCTTGACTTAGGATGGGAAGTGTTCAAGAAAATGGATAAATCTGGATCTATATGCATTTCCGAGCATTGACATCTCTAGTATGATTTGGATTCAAGACTTCTATTTAATGAATAATGTCCACAATTATAACATTCGTTTTAGCCTTCCAAGAGTTAAGAATCTATGGTGAGATTGTTTCTCTGTCATTGTTTCATTGATACTTTGAGTTGCTCTATTTGTCGTAACCCTTGTTTGACAATTATATTATATATATTTAGTTATCTCCAAACCAAGGAGTTTTATGCATATATTATTAGATTGTTCATGTAAGAGCGATAGATAGTTTTTCTATGAACAACCAGCAAACAGATATTTCTGCGACAACTGCAAATTACTCCTGTGTTGATTGCTTTCTGAATGTACCTATGCTCGAACTGCCAACCTATGAGTGCATTTTTGGCCCATTAAAAGAAATACTTTTATCCGATACTTGCTGTGCCTGTTTCATTCCTGTGGTTTCTGTGGATGCATAAGTTTCCTTTCTTCTTATTCGTCCATCTTTTGAATGCTTCACTTGGCTCAGATTGTGTTGTGTGGGTCCTCAAGTGAGGAGGTATTCTTCGGTCTTTTTTTCATATATTGCTTAAGTTGTCCAATTTATAAGAGCTGGAGGGGATTATTGGTCCCTCATTAGCATAGCTGCCTTTTTTCATGACGTGCCCTTGTTATATCTTCTCTGTGCTATACTTTTCTTTACAGGAAATCATAACAATCTGATCAAGAAATGGAAAGCAAAAGCCGCATTCCACTTCCTCATTTCAGACGTCCTATGCCAGGCCCCGGCTTGTTGCACACTGAGTCATTTGTGCCAGGATTACGTCGTCCACCAGGTTCCTTTCCTGCTGCAGATATGTTGCCTCCCCCCCCAGAAGTTTTGGAGCAAAAGCTTGCTGCACAGCATGGGGAGATGCAGAGACTTGCTACAGAGAACCAGAGGCTTGCTAATACACATGGGGCATTGAGACAGGAACTTGCTGCTGCGCAACATGAGTTGCAGATTTTACATGCTCAAGTTGGAGCTGTGAAGTCTGAGAGAGAACAGCAGATGAAGAGCCTTATGGATAAGATTGCTAAGATGGAGGCTGATATCCAAGCAGCAGAACCTCTTAAGTTGGAATTGCAGAAGGCTCGAGCTGATGCTCAGAAGTTGATTGTCACAAGGCAGGAACTTTTTGCTAAAGTACAACAGTTGACTCAAGATCTTCAAAGGGCCCATGCTGATGTGCAACAGCTTCCTTCTCTTATGTCTGAACTTGAGGGCCTTAGGAAGGACTACCATCATTGCAGGTACTTACTAAAGGTGTTTTTTAGGTTCATACATGTGCAATTCTAGATAAGTTTAGTTTATAGACTGACAAATTTGATATGTTTACAAGTTTTATTTCTTGGAGAGTCTGTTTTTTTTTAGTGTTCCACCCTTAAGCTGAATCATAGAAGGTGGCTGGGTGAGGTTTTGTTAATTTGACGGGTTCTGCAATACAAAAAGCCATTCTTTTCTTAAGTGAACCTGAATTTTAGGTCAGAAAACTCAGTATAGCCTGTTATGAAATTGTTCTATTTTCCCCTATTTTCACGATTTCTATTTTCCCCTATTTTCACGATTTCTCCATGTAAGTTCTGATTGGGATAAGGTTTTCTTCAATAAACCATTCTGGGAAAGGTGAAATTGACCATTCCTTCTTGTGGTGATCTATGATTTGGCTTGATCTTCTAATTTTTCTGGCTCATCGACTTCATCTATGATGGTCCTTTCGCCATCCCTTTTTGTCTTGATTTTTCAGGGTCACTTATGATTATGAGAAGAGATTATTTGATGATCACCTTCAGCAACTTCAGGTGATGGAGAAGAATTATGTTACCATGGCCGCTGAAGTTGAAAAACTACGAGCTGAGCTTTCAAATGCTCCTAATGTTGAAGGAAGAGCTGGTATCACCTCTGGCAACCTCGATTACTTCTTTTACCATTGTTTTGTAAAATATTTACGTGTGATCATGATTTAGTAGGACCACAGGGTGGCCCCACTGTAAATGCTGGAAGTGAGGTGACTGGAAACTCTTCTGCGCAAACTGCACATGGAGATGGTCACGGTGTTCCTCAGGTAAAATACATCAATTTGCTCCACCAAAATCTCCCTTGATTGCAACATTCTTGTTATGTTGAATTGACTGCATTGATTCGCTTCCCCTTTTGCTTTTGTACGCAGGCCGGTGGACCTCCTCCTCCAAATGCGGGTGGTAATGCTGGGGTTAATCCTCCTACCACTTCCATTCCGCCTGCTGGAGCTCCCGCATATCCTGGAGCTCCACCTAGGCCCGCTCCTCCAAGGCTTAACTATGATGCAACTGCCGCTGGTTATGGCGCTGAGAGGGTACCCAGTTACAATCCATATCGAGGCCCCATTTATGATCCACAGAAAGGTGGCCTCGGTTATGATGCACAGAGAGGAGCTGGTTTCGATATGCAGAGAGGAAATTACAATAATTTGTACAAGGCACCCGGCCATGAGATGCAGAGCGGACCTTCTTATGATGCATCCAGCGGTCCACCGCCATATGATGTCCAATCCAGAGGCACCGCTGGACAGCAGCACGGACAAGTCCCTCTGGCAAGCACCGTGCCCCCCTATGCATCCTCAACCCCACCATCTCGCCCTGGCGGCGGTACTTATGATGCACTGCCTCGAGGTGGAAACCTGGCTTGGAAATAGGCTCGAAACATTGCGACCTGGTGGTGGCCTATATTATGACCTTCTTGGCGACAGGATCAAAATTTGTGTAGGGCTCTTGCCTGGAATGTGAATCTCCTTCCTAGAGCATATCAGTGAAATGAAGTGGGCACTACTTTTTAGTTAGCCTGCGAAAGACCCTAGGCTGGAGAGACTCGATTTGGTTCCCATCAGGATGGGAGGATGTATTCCTGGTTATGGAACGAGAGGTTCTTTTGCGAAAACCGACGTCCCTAGTCCGACTCGCATCCAAAGGGAAAAACGAAGATGCCGATTTTGTTTCGCTCGTGTTCTTCTGGAGCTCTTTCATAGATGTTCATCTGAGCGAAAAGGATAGCTTCTCTCGTTAATTCGCGGTGTTGATCGAGCCGAGCCCTTCAATGCGCGAGGGTTGGGAGTATACTCATCCTTCCTCACATGCCAGTGACGAGATCATTGCATCCAACGTACGCTGTGTTTCAAAACGGGTTGCTGTTCATGTGATCATCACTATCGTGGCGTGATCAATCAGGTGAGCACTGAGCAGGTCTTGAGTTCTAATGCTTTCTTGGGAAGAACAACTTGGACCGTGCTTCATTAGCAATCGGAAGAGTCGGGTCCTAAGGCTAAGAGTCCTAGTGATCATAAGACCTTGTAATCGTGCATCGCTCGAATATCAATAGGAACGAAATTAACAAGCTGTCATTATAAGCCAACCAACTAAGGCGTAACTATATTTTCTAACCTAAGCACAAATTACGGTTAATATTCTATAAACTCTAAAGTGGTATGTTCCATGTCAAATTTATTTTAAACTAATTTTTGACAATCAAAAACTCTAAATTAGTTTACATGCGACATAAAAAACCTCAAACTAATATATTTATGATAATTTTACCCTCCGGTAATTTTCGTTGAATAAAATTAATACCATGAAAAAGTACAAATTAGTACATCCGTAACAAACGAATGATAAAATCTTAAATTGGTATGCTCGTTTTGTGTTATCCAATTCAGTAATTTGATAGTAAAATTTAATGAAATTTAATGGAGATAAATTTATTATAGATGTATCATATTATGATTTTTCATTGTATAGACCCTAAAAATTATTTGTAAAGAATTTGGGTGTAAAGTCAACAGTCCATCAAATTGCCTGTGGAAAGGTGGGGGGGTCCAAGCAAGCGGGCTCCCGGAGCAAAAGCCCATGGGCCCGCTCTCGTTTTTCGGCCTGGTTTAAGATTCGAACCGCGACGTCGTTTTGACCCGATATTTTTCTAATAAAGTCCAGGCCGAGCCCGGAAGTCCGGCGGTCAGTCATCGCCTTCTTCCCGATTCAAACTTTCGATTTCCGCGGCAAAAAACGTATTCGTCTCCCATGGCGCACGAAGGTTCTCCAGTCGATCGCTTTGCTTCTAGGGTTTTGCGCTCGTGCTTTCTCGCTCTCGAGAACTGCCTCCTTCTAGATCGTCTGCGTCTTGGATTCGATTTCGTGGCGTTCGGTAGCGCGCGTGGAGTAGAATCGAGTGTGAATGGAGTCGTTCCTCGGTAGATGCTAATGATAGGGATTCGAGGGGAGTGGCGATGCTCCTGAATCGTCTTGTCTGTTTCGTAGCAATTTCCATTGATGTTGTTTTTCCCTCGCTTTGTTTTGTCTCAGTTGCCGGTCCGGTCCGAGGCATGGAGTCCGTGGTGGCTTCGGTGAGTGGATACCATGGTGCGGAGCGCTTCGATCTTATTAAGCTGATTTCTTCGATGGGAGCTAGCTACGTGGGAGACATGTCGAGCTCGACCACGCATTTGGTGAGTTTTGCTGGCTGGATGCGGTGGAATTCCGGTCCCGACAGCGTGGCGTGAAGTCACGGACTGACTTATAATTTGGTCTTGTGGTTTGCTCTGGGTGTTGAAATACAGGTTTGCAGAAGATTTGAAGGGCAAAAATATGATCTTGCCAGGAAGTTTAAGACGCATGTGGTCAATCACCGGTGGGTGGAAGAGTGCGTAAAGCAAGGAAAGCGCGTTCGGGAACATCCCTACACATCGGAAAGGTGTGGATCAGTAGTCAATTTAGCTGATGTATACATGAGAATTTGGGATGCGGTCTAGAATTTTCCTTTCATTTTGATTTGTTATCAGATTGGTCTGAATGTTACCTGAAAACCTTCCTGTCACAGTCAATTAGGCTCAAAGATTCCTCGTTGTACGCTGTTGTGGTCATTAAGTGTGGCGTCTTCTGAACATTACAAAAAAGGAGATTTCCTTAATTGAAAAGCTCGTGCTTCTCCTTAAGAAAGCTTTAGCTGCTGGCTAGCATGGCCTCTGGTTGAAGGAAAATGCATGCCCTAGATGGAACTATGCCCTTTTCAAATGAGGACTTTATTTTCCCAAAACAATCAGGGAGCTTTTGGTTAGTTTGGCAGTTTCTTTTTCTTGATGAGTTTTCCATCGGGTACTTAATATAGGACATTCTTCATGTACTTGATTCAGGAACTGCATTTTAGAATCTAGTCTGCTATAGATAATGTGGCATAACGATGTTGGGTCAAAGTATCCCAGTGGAATCTGGACCGGACAGAGGGAGTGGATTAAATACATGAAACGCACTTATGTAGACAACAGTTTTAGTTAGGTGTTGGTGTTGCAACTTGTCTGCGAAACTCACGAGCATAGTTATGAGATGAGGGTCCGACAGCAAAATTAATATCTTTTATGAATTATTTTGCATGATATAGAAACTTGAACACGATAGAAGCTATTTGATTTCACTTGAGACTATTTGACACTGATTTCTCTGTGTATAATGCTTGTGAGGTGGTAAAAGAATTATTGGCTTGAGTTTGCCCTGTGTTTACAAAAAGAGGAAATTCTCTGCAAGTTTGCTCAAATAGTCATAGTGGCTCTGCCATCCATCTATTTTGTTTCTTTCTTCTTCTTTTTTCTGTCATAATCAGGCTGCCCATCCCAGCTGTACTGGTCTAAGTTATAATTAGGGCGCGTTTGGTAATGATTCTGTTTCTAACAAATTCCGATCGAAATAATTATTTTTTATTCGTTCCCTAGGAACCGGTTCCGAGTAAAAGAACGCGTTTTGTAATTGTACAAAATTTCGATTCGGAATAGAATTGCGTTTGATACCGTGTTTATTGATTTCGTTTCAAATCAATTTATTTTAATTTTTAAATAATTTTTATAATTTTTTCCTTTTTTTTTTTTTTTTTTTTTTTTCTCCTATTTTAATTCTTCTTCGGGTTGGTTGTCGGCCTCGGGGGCTAGCCCTTGTTGGTGATCGGCGGCGTCGGATGGCGACGGGCGGTGGCGGCGAACGGTGGCGGCAGTGGTGGCGGTAGTGTCGACAACGATCGACGGCGGCGATCGGTGGCGACGGCGAGCGACAGCGGCCGCCGGCGGCGGTGGAGGACGGCGGCGGTGGATGGCGGTGACCACCGGCGGCGGCGGAGGACGGCGATGGTGGACGACGGCAATCGGTGGCAACGGCAGGTGGTGGCGACGATCGATGGTCACAAGATGGCGATTGATAAAGAAAAGAAAAGAGAAGAAGAAGAATTTTGATTCTCAATTTTGTTCTTGGAATAAGAATCAACTTTTTTTTTTATTCTTGTTTCTCATCCCAAACTGATTATGGGAACAAAAAATCAGAATCTGACACTGTTGGGATGGTAACCAAACAGATTCTTACTTAATATCCCCATAAAGCTCCATTTATTTAGCGAAAAATAAAAAAAAACTTACTCATAAAAATATTTATATATAAATTATTATTGATTATGAAAATTTATTTTATTAATCGATTATTTTAAGCAATACAAGACATTATTTGTTGAAAAACGTTTTTCAAGTCGTTCACTTTTGCAAAATAAGAAAAAAAAAATCTAAGAGAACAAGTACCTTTCAAACTCTCATCAATCATCCGGTAATCTACTTGCTTGCTCTTACCCATTTACCGTCTAATAGATAATCTCACATCATTGGCGAATTTAAATTTAAAGGAGTAGATTCAGGGATGGATGATGTGAGTATCCATGAATATATAATAGGATTCTTGAGAGAAGGAAGATCTATACGTCATTAATCAAGTGATAAACTATAGATTATATACGTGTACATAGGTGCCATTAGCAAAGCTAGAAGTGCGGGTATGATTATTCTAGAAATCTCATCATTTCCTTTTTAGCTATATTTTAATCTGTTCAGCCTGTCGACCAAGACCCCAATAAAAATCACCACCATCTCGTTTATCTAACTCACTCGAATGCGGTCACAATCTTTCATCCCCATTCTCATACAGTCCCCCATCTCTAGGCCTCTCTCTCTCTCTCTCTCTCGCTCTCTCTCTCTGTCCATCGCAGAAATGAAAGGAGAGATACAGTCGCACCACCGCATAACCACACCGAAGATAGTCCTCCTCGTCACCATCCTCTTCGCCCCCCTCATCATCATCTCCCTCTACAACCTTTTCCTCTCTCAGCCCCTCCTCATCTTCTCAAGAACAACCTCCTCCTCCTCCTCCTCCTCCTCCTCCTCCTCCTCGGATGAGGCTGTCGTCGCCGTTGAAGAGGATGACCCTGCCATCGGCTCAAGCACGGTGGAGATCTGCGACATATTCACGGGGGAGTGGGTGCCGAACCCACAGGCGCCGTACTACACGAACAAGACCTGCTGGGTGATCCACGAGCACCAGAACTGCATGAAGTATGGCCGGCCCGACACCGACTTCATGAAGTGGCGGTGGAAGCCCGACGGCTGCGAGCTCCCCGTCTTCAACCCGGTGCAGTTCCTGGAGCTGGTGAGGGGCAAGTCCATGGCATTCGTGGGGGACTCCGTGGCCAGGAACCAAATGCAGTCCATGATCTGCCTCCTTTCTAGGGTACGTACACAGTCCACTCACTATGCCTTTGCCTTTTCTTGGTTTCTTCTTCACCTCCATTGAAGCGCATCTCGGTACTTGCTACTTTCGTTTTCAGGAGTTGCATTACATTTATTAAGGTGCGTTTGGTAACGATTTTGTTTCCGAAAAAAGATTCTGATCATAAATGATTTTTTTTTTTTTTAGTTCTGATCTCAGGAATAATTTTTAGCATTTTAAACCGTTTGGTAACTATCTAAAATTTCTGATTTTGGAATAGAATTGCGTTTAGTACTGTGCTCATTGATTATGTTCCAAATTAATTTCTTTTAGTTTTCAAATAATTTTTTTTTTTTTTTTTTTTTCCTTTTTCTCCTATTCTTCTTCTTCTTGTGGCTAGTCGCTGGACTGGCGACCAGCCAAATGAGGGCCGACGACCTTACCAGAGCGTCACCGGCCCTCGGTGAGGCTTGCCTGGCCACCGGTGAGGCTCGCCTGGCCATCGGCGGGGCTAGGCTTGCCTCCAACGAGCTCACCAAATCAGTTGCTAGCGATCGGCGGCGACGGCGATAGACGGTGGTGGATGGCGGCGGACAGTAACCATGAGATGGCGGTCGATGAAGAAGAAGAAAAAAGAAGAAGGAGAAGAGAAAATGGAAGAAAAAGTTGGTTTTGATTCTCAAATTTGTTCTCGAAACAAGAATAAACTTTTATTTTGATTATTGATTCTGTTCCAAATCTACTTCCGAGAACAAAAATTTTACCAAACACGATTCTCTTCCAAAACTGCTTCCGAGAATAAAAAATCAGAATCATACACTATTTGAATGGTTATCAAACTGTGCCTTACTTTCTTTTATTTTAATTAGCACAACAATATAGGGGGTTTTTCACTGATTTACTCGGGTGGATATTAATATGAAAATCCAAATATTCCTTACTATAGAAGTTACATTATGACCAACAACGATTAAAATGAAAATTCAATAAATTCTTTATTATATCATTCAATCTTTTGACGTAATAAATCTGACCACATCTGTACTGATGTTTTGGTTAGGCGTCCTAGCAAGGCGCAACGCGACTGTGTGTTTAGAAGTTTTTCTCACAGCTTTGTACAAATTTAATGACATCACATGGCCCGATCGAAAGTAATCTTTTTACTAATCAAATGTGGCTTAAGGGACGAATGCAAAACATAAATTCTTTTTTATTTTCTAAGGTCCCCCATCTGTGCAAGATGAATAAAATATTAGTAAAGCCAGTTTTCACGAGTAATGACGTGTGAGATTCCGGAAAATGTGGCTAGCTCTTCACTTCTTATCACATAGCTACGTGAACTTCAATATCTTACTAATTTCTTAGATCATTGTTTCTTTCACTCGACTAACTCGAGTCAAGATGAAAGTCAGCACGCTGATATTCACAGCTGTAGCTACGGCGAGTTTGCATGTCTTCGCTCGAGTAGAAAGCTCTCTCCTTTATGAGGAACATGCACGACCATGTGAATTAGACTTTGGAGATAGATGTTTGACTTTGGGTGTTGAGTCGAGGTTCTGCGTCGACTGGACATTTTCCCTGGACGTAGTTACGCTCACGTCTTTATGAGAGTATGAACTAATTCGCCCCCCAATAAAGTAAACGGGTTCGTTGACCAAAACCCATCGAGAGATGTGAATCTTTTTCTAAGGTTTAGGTAGATGTAGCACCTGAAGATAACATGGAGTGAGTTATTATATTGGTTAATTAAACTCAGTAAAGGGTCATAAATGAGTTTAGAATGGTGAAGTTCAAAATAATATGAGTGTTAAATGAGTTCACGACTTATTTAGACTTGACCCACTTCTATGACTCTTTTTACACTCTCTCGTCTTTACTCGATCTTGTGCTCACTCATTTTGCAATCTTACTAAAGTTAATGTATGAGTTTTCATAAATTAAGACAAGTATGGAAGTAGCATGAGTCACTAAATTTGTATCACATAAAAGTGAGTAAAAAACTGATTAAATAGATCAATTTGAATCCGACTATTTCCGACCGGACCAAAATTCGATCCAATGGCAGGTAGAATAGTTATGTACCTGACGAACCTTTTCATGATGATGGTAGGTGGAATATCCGATTTATGTCTCGCACACGCCGGATGAACGAGGCCTACGCTGGAGGTACGTGACCTACAACTTCACGCTCGCCAACTTCTGGACGCCCTACCTGGTCAAGTCCGTGGAGACCGACCCGAATGGGCTGACCAAGACGGGCCTCTTCAGCCTCCACCTCGACGAGGCCGACGACAGGTGGTTGTCCAAGGCCGAGGAGTTCGACTACCTGATCGTCTCCGCAGGGCACTGGTTCGACCGCCCGCTCGTCTTCCACGAGGGCGGCAAGATTGTGGGGTGCCAATTTTGCTCGCTAGAGAACGTCCCGTACCTGACCAAGTTCTACGGCTATCGGAAGGCATTCAGGACGGCGTTCAAGGCCATCAACGGGCTCAAGAACTACAAGGGCATCACCTACCTGAGGACCTTCGCGCCTTCTCACTTCGAAGGCGGGCTTTGGAACCAGGGCGGCAACTGCGTACGGACGAGGCCGTTCCGGAGCAATGAGACCGCGCTCGCCGACGAGAACCTGGGGCTGTACATGATCCAGGTGGAGGAGTTCCGGAAGGCCGAGCAGGAAGCGAGGGAGAGGGGGCTCAAGTACCAGCTGCTCGACACAACGCAGGCAACGCTGATGCGGCCCGATGGCCACCCGAGCCGGTACGGGCACTGGCCGCTTGAGAACGTGACCCTGGACAACGACTGCGTGCACTGGTGCCTGCCGGGGCCGATCGACACGTGGAGCGACTTCCTGCTCGAGATGCTGAAGACCGAGGGCCGGAGGTCGAGGGAAGAGAAGCTCCGGTTCAGCGACCGGAAGTTGAAGGCCTAAGCGCGATCGATGGTCTTTAGTACATAAGGTTAATGTGGTCGATTGGCACAGTCTTTTTCTATTTGGGCATGGGAAATTGGAAAAATTGGTTGTCCTATATTTTTGGTTCCGTGGTTCCATTAGAGCGAGTTTACTCAAGAAATAAATAAATTATTTCATGTGTTGGCCGTGACTATGGGTCCTCGACACTAGATGAAGCAAATTCAAGTGGTATTTATTATCTTTTCTACTTCAATTGAGTAGAAAAAAGGATGGAAAAAAAAAGGAAAAATAATATAAATGGTTCATGTACTTTGGTCTATTATGTAATGTAGTTCCTGAATTTTTAATTTATTCAATGTGGTTCCCTAATTGTAACCAAATACACAATGTGGTCTTTGAATTTTCAATTTGTTCAGCGTATTCCCTAAATTTTCAGTACATAATCAATTTAGTCCATTAACTATATAAAAATATTCAACATTGACCCTGAACTTGAATTCATTGAAGGACATAATTAAATATTTTCATATAATTCAAAGATTAAGTTGAATAATACTAAGCTTAGTTCTAGTAACGATATTGTCTACTTTGGGCCGGAGCCCGTACGGTTTTGTTCTTCCAGGCTTCGTCTAAATCACCTCCGTTGACTAGCTTCAGAACATATGACAAACTACTAGATAAAGACAATTATTCATTGTTATCACTAGGTAGTGGGCCCGTTTGGTTCAGCTTTGGGGAAATGCTCTTGGGAGAATGCAAATACCTTTGAGGTAAAGATGTTTTCCGAAATGCTAGACTGTTTGGTAAATTATAACTGAAAAGTGTTTTAGGGAAATGCAAGATTGTTTGGTAAACATATATTTAAAAAGCCCTTTAGTGCGACTAAATTAAGTATTTTAGTTTTAGTATTTTTAAAATTGCAAAAACGAAACAATGACTATATAACCTTTTACATTTTCATATTGAGAGTAATATAAAAGATATATATTAGTAAATTTATTTAAAAATTATATTAAAAGAATTTGATTATAAATTAGATGCAAAGCTCAAAAAATTAAGTTGTTTAGTTTTAGTATTTATAAAATTGCAAAAAATAAACAATGACTATATAACTTTTTACATTTTCATGTTAAGAGTAATATAAAAGATATATATTAGTAAATTTATTTAAAAATTATATTAAAAGAATTTGATTATAGATTAGATGCAAAGCTCAAAAATTAAGTTTTTAGTTTTAGCATTTTTAAAATTGCAAAAAATAAACAATGATTATATAACCTTTTACATTTCCATGTTGAGAGTAATGTAAAAGGTATATATTAGTAAATTTATTTAAAAATTATATTAAAAGAATTTGATTATAGATTAGATGCAAAGCTCAAAAAATTAAGTTTTTTAGTTTTAATATTTTTAAAATTGCAAAAAATAAACAATGACTATATAACATTTTACATTTTCATGTTAAGAGTAATGTAAAAGATATATATTAGTAAATTTATTTAAAAATTATATTAAAATAATTTGATTATAGATTAGATGCAAAGCTCAAAAAATTAAGTTTTTTAGTTTTAGTATTTTTAAAATTGCAAAAAATAAACAATGACTATATAACATTTTACATTTCCATGTTGAGAGTAATGTAAAAGAGATATATTAGTAAATTTATTTAAAAATTATATTAAAAGAATTTGATTATAGATTAAATGCAAAGCTCAACTTTTGGCCTAGGGTTCTTTTAGGTTTGTTTTCGACTTTAAATATTTTTTTAATTATGGTAGTATTAATCATTTTCGTTAATTAATGATTATTCTAGTGTATTGATAAAAAGTTGGGCTATTGATTGTCAAAAGATAAAAATGACAAAAAAAAAAAAAAAGGTGAGCCCAACATTTGCAAAGGGTTTTTATTATCTTTTAAAAAATAAAAATAAAGTCGATGAAACTCGTCACCGATCAATGGCGGTTGAGGTGTGGGGAAGATGATCGGTTTAAAAAAAAAAGAAAAAGAAAAGAAGTCAACGGATGAACAGTAGAGGTGGACTTGCATTTCGAAATCTTTGGCAGATCCCCCCTTTGGGCTTTGGGCTTTGTTGCGTTTGGTTCAAGATTTGCAATGGGGCTTTGAGTCCGTGCAAATCTGAAAGCCTAAAGCTATTTGGGGAAGATGCAATTGTGTTAGGTAAAAATTTTTGCAAATAGACTTTGAATTGGATGTACGTTTGGTAAAACACACATTCACAAAGGGCTTTGAGGGGTATATTATATATATATATATATATATATATATATATATTTTTTTTTTCTTTTTTTGAAAATTCAGCTAAGCCCTTCGCCGGACCGGCAAAGGGTGCGGCCGCCGGCGAGCGGATCCGACGATCGGGGCGGCCGTCGGATGAGGTCGCTGAGGTCGGGCGACCTCGGCGAGGGTCGCGCGACCCAGTAGAGGGTCGCCGGAGGTCGCCCGCCTCGGGCTACCCTTGGCGGGTTGCGCGACCCAGCCGAGGGCCGCCGGAGGTCGCACGACCGAGGGTCGCCCGACCAGGGGTTGCGCGACCCGGGCGACCGCCGCTTGGGTCGCGCGGCCCCCGGGTCGAGCGACCCTCGCCGAGGGTCGCCCGAGGTCGGGCGACCTCCGGCGGCCCTTGGCGGGGTCGCGCGACCCTCGCCGGAGGTCGCCCGACCTCGGGCGACCTCGGCCGAGGCGGCCGTCGGCGCCAGTCTCGGCTTGCGGCCGTCGCCCTTTGCCGGTTCGGCGAAGGGGCTGCTCCTTTTCAATTAAAAAAAAATAAATACAGGGGCAATAACGGAAATATGAAAAATCAATGAGGGTAATTTAAGAAAAGAAAAAGGTTTTCAGCATTCCCAAGGCCCCGCTTTCATTTGAAAGCTCTTTGAGGTTGGTTGCCAAACACTCATATTTGAAATTTGAAGGGGCTTTGAGGGCTGAAGGGGCTTTCTGAATGCCCATCCAAACGCACTCTTCAGCATTTCAAATGCCAACATTTGGCCAAAGACACCTCCAAATGTTGAACTAAACACCTAAATTTTTTCCAAAGGGGCTTTCAGCCCTGAAAGCTCATTGGAAATGCTGAACCAAACGGGGCCAAAGAATGCTTATGTCAGATCACAATTTTGACTCTACTAATTACAAAAAATAACTGGGCACATCTTACCAAGCATGAAGGTCAAGAGCAACTACCTCACTAAATTTAATTAACTTCATCTAGAAAATGTCTCGTTACAAGTTAAGACAAATGGTGATGTGGGATGACACTTCACCTTACCACATTTTGGTGATGTGGGATTTGGTTCATACCTACCCTCACTCCTGCACTCGACGGATCGATTCATTACAAGCTCACCAGCCTCCGTGTGGTTCATCCTTGAACCTCAAACTTCCCCAGCCCATTACAGGCTCACTAGCTTTTGTGTGGTTCGTCCTTGAACCTCATACTTCCGGTTGGGCTTGGCTCTAATATCATAATGTTAAGCCTAGGTCTCGCTTATAATGATATTATCCGTTTTGGGCTAGTGCCCACATGTTTTGTTCTTGTGGGCTTTGCCAGAAAAGACCTTATTACAAGTTAGGATAAATGTTATCACATATATGACATTTCATCTTACCAAACTTACATATATGATACTTCATCTCACCACATTCAAGCGATATGGAATTTGGTTCATTCATGTCCCCATTGCCATCCTAGAGCCAGAGCTGCACTTTGTTTGAGCCCCAAAGCCTCAATAATCACTCTCGCCCTCAATGGATTGGGTCATTACAAACAAGTACAAAAATTTTGGGACTCATTGAACATATTAAAAATCTATGGACCACATTGCATATTAGATTAAAATTAATTACAAAATTAAGAATCACATTATATATTAATTCATAGTTCATGGACCATTTGTGTTATTATAAATCAATGCAAACTTGAAGCTAGCAAATGGGATTGAACACCGGAGAGATGTTGACTTTTTCTGATTTGGGATGCCAGCACCACAACTTAATTTTAGCTACGGAGTAATAGCATATTCTGGTTGGAATATGTTATTATATTAAATAAATAAAATCAAACGATGATATTTTAATTATGGGTACTATCTAAGGCACTTGTTAAGTTGACTATAGTTGGAAGTAAAATTTTTCAAGTCACTTCGAAAAACTACACATTTTAATAAAACCATTTACCTCAAATAGTAAATATTAAGTTTATAAAGCATTTAATAAGATTAAATTTTAAGTTAACACCTTCCTTATATAATTATCATTTTTGTCGTATTAGTAAAAATGCCAGTTAAGGAAGCAAGCACGCACCGACGAACGAGAGGTTGTAATCGTTATTATTTTTTCCCCTTAGTTTTTCCCCCACATGCTCGAAAAGTCTACCTTCCAATTCAAGAAAGGATAGTGGTTAGTGTGAACAACATTTCTTTAATCCATACACATTAATCTAAACTTGGATCCACCAATCGCCTTCGTCGGCGACAATCTTGGGAGGAACCACATGCAGTCCCTGTTGTGCCTCTTGTCCAGCGTAAGTGCTCGATCCAGTTACGGTTGACTAGATTATTCTAATCGCCATGAGCTAATCACTTCCTCTATTAAAAACATGAGAAACTACTTACGATTGACCTTGTTTATCATGTGATTATACTCAAGATGAGCCCTAGCCAATGAATTTTCTCGTCTGCATAATTGAGTTTTACGTCGATTTGACCGATTGCTTGCGGTGTTTGAATTGCCTTCTCTTCCCCAAAGAGGTTAAAGAGACAGATAAATGCGCTCAGAGAAATGCGCTAAGTCAATATGAGCTGTTCTTAGAATGACATTTTCTTATTTTTAATGGAAATTTAAGAGCAGAAAATCATAGATGTTCATACGAGCGAAAAGGATAGCTTCTCTCGTTAATTCGCGGCGTTGATTGAGCCGAGCCCTTCAATGCGCAAGGGTTGGGAGTATACTCATCCTTCCTCACATGCCGATGACGAGATCATTAGGCATTTCGAGACCATTGCATCCAACGTACGCTGTGTTTCAAAACGGGTTGCCGTTCATGCGATTGTCACAATCGTGGCATGATCAATCTGGTGAGCAGGTCTTGAGTTCTAATGCTTTCCTGGGAAGAACAACTTGGACCGTGCTTCATTAGCAATCGGAAGAGTCGGGTCCTAAGGCTAAGAGTCCTAGTGATCATACGACCTTGTAATCGTGCATCGCTTGAATATCAATAGGAACGAAATTAACAAGCTGTCATTATAAGCCAACCAACTAAGGCGTAACCATATTTTCTAACCTAAGCACAGATTACGGTTAATATTCCATAAACCCTAAAGTGGTACATCCGTGTCAAATTTATTTTAAACTAATTTTTGACAATCAAAAACTCTAAATTAGTTTACATGCGACATCAAAAACCTCAAACTAATATACTTATGATAATTTTACATTCCGTTAATTTTTGTTGAATAAAATTAATACTACGAAAAACTACAAACTAGTACATCTGTAATAAACGATGGATAAAATCCTAAATTGGTATATTTGTCTACTGTCACATGTTATCCAATTCGGTAATTTGATAATAAAATTTAATGGAGATAAATTTATCATAGATGTATCATATTATGATTTTTCATTGTATAGACCATAAAAATTATTTGTAAAGAATTTGGGTGTAAAGTCAACAGTCCATCAAATTGCCTGTGGAAAGGTGGGGGGGCCCAAGCAAGCGGGCTCCCGAAGCAAAAGCCCATGGGCCCGCTCTCGTTTTCGGCCCGGTTTAAGATTCGAACCGCGACGTCGTTTTTACCCGATATTTTTCTAATAAAGTCCAGGCCGAGGCCGGAAGTCCGGCGGTCAGTCATCGCCTCCTTCCCGATTCAAACTTTCGATTTCCGCGGCAAAAAGCGTCTTCGTCTCCCATGGCGCACGAAGGTTCTCCAGTCGATCGCTTTGCTTCTAGGGTTTTGCGCTCGTGCTTTCTCGTTGTCGAGAACTGCCTCCTTCTAGATCGTCTGCGTCTTGGATTCGATTTCGTGGCGTTCGGTAGCGCGCGTGGAGTAGAATCGAGTGTGAATGGAGTCGTTCCTCGGTAGATGCTAATGATAGGGATTCGAGGGGAGTGGCGATGCTCCTGAATCGTCTTGTCTGTTTCGTAGCAATTTCCATTGATGTTGTTTTTCCCTCGCTTTGTTTTGTCTCAGTTGCCGGTCCGGTCCGAGGCATGGAGTCCGTGGTGGCTTCGGTGAGTGGATACCATGGTGCGGAGCGCTTCGATCTTATTAAGCTGATTTCTTCGATGGGAGCTAGCTACGTGGGAGACATGTCGAGCTCGACCACGCATTTGGTGAGTTTTGCTGGCTGGATGCGGTGGAATTCCGGTCCCGACAGCGTGGCGTGAAGTCACGGACTGACTTATAATTTGGTCTTGTGGTTTGCTCTGGGTGTTGAAATACAGGTTTGCAGAAGATTTGAAGGGCAAAAATATGATCTTGCCAGGAAGTTTAAGACGCATGTGGTCAATCACCGGTGGGTGGAAGAGTGCGTAAAGCAAGGAAAGCGCGTTCGGGAACATCCCTACACATCGGAAAGGTGTGGATCAGTAGTCAATTTAGCTGATGTATACATGAGAATTTGGGATGCGGTCTAGAATTTTCCTTTCATTTTGATTTGTTATCAGATTGGTCTGAATGTTACCTTAAAACCTTCCTGTCACAGTCAATTAGGCTCAAAGATTCCTCGTTTCACGCTGTCGTGGTCATTAAGTGTGCCGTCTTCTGAACATTACAAAAAAGGAGATTTCCTTAATTGAAAAGCTCGTGCTTCTCCTTAAGAAAGCTTTAGCTGCTGGCTAGCATGGCCTCTGGTTGAAGGAAAATGCATGCCCTAGATGGAACTATGCCCTTTTCAAATGAGGACTTTATTTTCCCAAAACAATCAGGGAGCTTTTGGTTAGTTTGGCAGTTTCTTTTTCTTGATGAGTTTTCCATCGGGTACTTAATATAGGACATTCTTCATGTACTTGATTCAGGAACTGCATTTTAGAATCTAGTCTGCTATAGATAATGTGGCATAACGATGTTGGGTCAAAGTATCCCAGTGGAATCTGGACCGGACAGAGGGAGTGGATTAAATACATGAAACGCACTTATGTAGACAACAGTTTCAGTTAGGTGTTGGTGTTGCAACTTGTCTGCGAAACTCACGAGCATAGTTATGAGATGAGGGTCCGACAGCAAAATTAATATCTTGTATCAATTATTTTGCATGATATAGAAACTTGAACACGATAGAAGCTATTTGATTTCACTTGAGACTATTTGACACTGATTTCTCTGTGTATAATGCTTATGAGGTGGTAAAAGAATTATTGGCTTGAGTTTGCCCCATGTTTACAAAAAGAGGAAATTCTGCAAGTTTGCTCAAATAGTCATAGTGGCTCTGCCATCCATCTATTCTGTTTCTTTCTTTTTTTTCCCCTGTGTTAGTTAGTAGTGATGGAAATAATGTTGGCTGGTTTAGGTTATTTTCGGCTCAAAATGAATTCCTTGGCACCTTTGTTTTATTGTCTGTAGAAGTCATTGTTTTCTCCAAATTGTTTCAGAAAAATCGTCATCTTTGCTATTTGCTAATCATGTTATTGTTGTTAAATTACAATGTGATAATGCTGATGAATTTTATGTAGTGGGGAGGAAGTGGGATCATTGTTGTTGCCAGTCCCAGTGAATTCTAAGCCATACATCACAAGGAAGAAGCATAAAGTACTTTCTGATCGGTTGAACTTTGCTAGTGCATCAACAAGACAAGTAGCTGATTCAGCTTTTGAAGAAAATAGAAGTGATATTTGGACTGACTCTCATTTGTTGAAGGAGGTATGGTCCAGACTGCATTTTGAATCTCATCTTTTGCTTCTCCAGTTCATCGTGTCCTGCAGTTTTCATATACTTTTCCATGGTTCTGTTGTGAATGACTTGGCTTTGCCCTTGGTTTCTGCATTTGGTGTGCTTTACCACCTAGTTCATCAGATTGACTCGTATTGTTCATTGACTGTAATAAAGGGGCTGATGATTTCATCTCTTTTGCTCCTGTTTAGCGTAATGCTTTAGCTTTCAGTCTCTTAGATAATGACCTGTATAATATATGTGTGATGTATTCTATGTGTACTGTATAAAAGACTCTTGCAGTGACCATTTTAATAGCCAGTACACAGAATCCTGATCTGTCTGTGTTATGCTGGTGTCATAACTTATGCTCATATGAGACTCGGCTGCTCGGACAGACATGCTGATGCTCATGAATTTTGCACTTGGTTGAGAAGAGGATGTTCTGCGACAAATTAATTGTTATCTGTAGTAGCTAAGATGCTTTTAAAGTAATGATTTTAAATCAAACTCATCTGTTTGCAGCCATTCTAGTTTTCATGACTCGCTAGATTTGTATACTTTTGTTCTATCCCTTGTATTGCATTCTGAATACTTCCATTGACGCACACATGAAATGTACAATTAGAAAAAACCAAGCAGCAAAACTTCATGTTGTCAGAATATGGAGATTAAGTTTCACTGAACTGACGGAGACGCTTTATATCTTGTACAAAGAAGCCAAAAGTCTCTCCCTCAAGACACAGGTAGATCTAGGAGACAGCATAGCATAGTGGAACTCATCCTTGATAACATTTCCTTTTGGATTTTCAAACACAAATACCTAATTGTTTTCACTTTGAATTGCAAAATTCTCACTACCAAGGTTTACCTAGATTAATGCTTTGTTTTTGTATAAAAAGCTTATGTTAAGTATTTGAGCATAATTTCTTTATAGCTTGTCCTCTTTTTCAGTTTGTTTTGTTTTCCAATCATCAGAATCAAACTAAGCATCCGGCACATCTAATAAAATGATTTTTCTTGTATACTACTACATACTCCAAAGGTGCAGTATTTCTGCAGCCTGAGATGAATTTTGTCTAAGTCTTCTGAAATCAGGGGCCAGGTTTTAAAGTTAGTTTTACTGGTTTTTCTCCATAGATTTTTCTTTCACTTTTCTCTTTGATATTATGATAGATGCTTATTCTGATGAGGTCAGATTGCCACTAATGAGCTTGTACCTCCTCTATGTTGTGAAGTGTCCAGAGCTGAATCGGTCATCTAGAAGGTTATTAAGAGGAAAAAGAATCATTACCCCACATGAAGAGTCACATCTTAGTCCATCTATGTGTTTTGGGAGAAGAGAAATGAAGTCATTTAGTGGCAATGGGGATTCTTCTTATGCTGAATCCTATAAAAGGGGCAGAAATTTGGTAAAAAGGAATGCTAAAAGAGAGACTTTGAAGTTAACTGCCTCAGATTCGGACCAGGAATGCTATGTGGTTGGTGGTGATGACAAATATGGGGACATAACATCTCCATCTGAACGGTTGAATGGTAAGTTTGTCAGTACCAGAAAGGGAGGGACACAAAATGGACCCTATGGGCATGAGGGAGCAATAAATGGCATTATTGAAGATGTTGATGAGATTGAAGATTGGAATCACAATCACCAGCCTTCTTCTGAGGATTCAATTTGGAAGGATTTACCGGACTCCCTAGAAAGAGTTTCAAAAGATGAACCGAATGCAGAGAAGTTAAGTCTTGAGATCGATGATGTGGGGCAGACTGATTATGTTAACTGTTTACCATCATCAGTGGAGTTATCATGCGTTATATGTTGGACGGAGTACAGCTCAACCAGAGGGATACTACCATGTGGACATAGATTTTGTTATTCGTGCATTCGGAATTGGTCTGACCATATGGTACGTGTTCTTTTGGTTTCATTTTTGTGCATTTCCCAAAATAGTGATTGCCCTAAAAATTGTATTGGCTCTTGAACATCGGCTAGTGTGACAAAGTTCTTTCTGATAGTACATGGGCATGTTGCTGGCCTGAGGTAGAGCACTTAATGGGCTGGGGTGGCCCAATTTTGCCTTACCAACC
This sequence comes from Eucalyptus cloeziana, assembly GCA_014182715.1. NCBI lineage: Eukaryota > Viridiplantae > Streptophyta > Magnoliopsida > Myrtales > Myrtaceae > Eucalyptus > Eucalyptus cloeziana. Next base: position 26,258,638 of record CM024642.1, read on the forward strand.
CCAGGGAAACTCTAAATACAGGCCTAGATCGTTTATATAGATTTCTTTTTATATAATTAGCATTCACATGACAAGTGTGAAACTTTTCACCATCTTTTCCTTCTGGAGTTAATTAGTAAAGAAAGAGCTTGAATATCTGTCTTTGCACTTAGTGTTATATATGTCAGCTCCTTCTAGTTTGTACCCTGTAAGCTTTAGGTGGGAAACAGTTGTTTCGATACCTCTTCAGTTTACTTTACCAGGTACTGTCATTGGATAAGCATGCATTGGCTGGATATAATTCTATGTCGACTGTGAAGCTTGGTAGAATACATTTGCAATCAGTTGGCACTAGGATGCTGCATTACACCTGGCCTTCTATCTTTCAATATTTGTTGAAGTACAACTGATCATTTTTTCCATCTCTCTTAAACTACTTGTTTGTTACTCCATGGCATTAACTAGTCAAATGTCACTTGCAAATCTAAATTTTGTATATTAGATTGACAGAAGAAGAAGCCGAACCTTTCTATAGAAGTTTTTCAAATGAGCTATTTGTTGCTTATTTGGGGAAGAAGCCAAATTGCCCTTTTTCTGATGGAAGTTTTGAACTAGCTTAAGCTGCTTAAGTTGCATCTTGAAAGTGTCATATTCTACTTTTGGGACTCTTATTTTGCTAACACTGTGCTCCTTGGTTTGAGTTGAAAGTGATCACAATTTAGCGAAACTGTGTTTGCAGTCTTCAAGGAAAAAGACTTCAACTTGTCCCCTGTGTAAGACGAGTTTTGTTAGCATCACAAAGGTGGAAGATTCTTCTGGTTTAGAGCAAAAAATATACTCCCAGACCATTCCACATGACCAATCAACTAGCGAAGTCTATGTTGTGACCGATCAAGGGAGAACGACTTCCAGAGCCGAGGTACTTTCTAACTGTGTTACTTTGTCCTGTTTCTGCATATTCATTTGGCAGTTATTGACGCTCCTCCATAGGTACATGTTTCACATTTTTTGGTCTGTAATGAGAGTACTGTCGGTTCCTTGGGGTCATTTCACAGAACATATTTTTGCTGCTCCAAAAGGAAAAGAACAAAGAAGGAAATGAAGGATGGGTGCTAGTATTTCGAGGCTTATCTATTAGTAATAATGAATATGAGGTTAGAGAATGAGTTTTTTCATAGATGTTTAATGCGGGAGAATAAATCAAGTCACACTACTGTTGCATGCATGGAAGGTTAGAACACAATGCAGTTAAATTTTGGAAATGTTTTTTAATACCATTTGCTGATAGTAAGTTGAGGTGCTGAAGTTCCGAAATGGCAGAGCACCTTTCAGTACCTTAGTATGCGTCTATCTTTGTCCAAGGGCATGCTGGAAGAAGGGCAAAGAAATAAAGATGCATCTGTTTCCTTTTCTTTTCCTTTCTGACAAACTACAACGAAAATAAATATAATCACAATTCAGATAACATGACCCGGATCATGATAATGCAACAAAACAACAATCCATAGGAGATAAAAGATAAAAGAAAATAAAATAAAATGCATTGAGTTTTTATGGACAAGTTCTGGAATTTAGGAGTCATTAAGATCAATTACCACTTGAGCACTTTTCAGCCTAGCATTTGTGGGACAATGGCTTAAATTTAGTACTAACATCTGCATGTCTGAAATCACCCAGTGAAAGCTGGTAGTTCCTTTCTTCTCATCATTTGAAATGCATGTGTTCAATATTCTCTCCTCAAACTAGAACTTTTATAGATGCTGATTGCATGTCCCAACTTTTCTTATCTGTGCTACGCAGTCATTTGGAGCGCAAGTCTGTAGTGAATGTCGCTCTCGTGAGCCGGTGGATCTCCTCATCAGCTGCCACCTGTGCCATACCAGCTGCATTCATTCCTACTGCTTGGATCCCCCGTTGCTACCGTGGACATGCGTTCACTGCAAGGATCTCCAGATGCTTTTCCATCTCCCCCGCTAGCCAATACATAGTAGCGTGCAATTCATTTTCATGTATGGTCAAACTCAAGTGTTGAATGACTATTCTTGATAGTCATCTGATAACCACAAGCCGATTCGCTTGTGCCAACTTTCAATCGAAGTACCTTTCTGGGGATGGCTAGCATGTAATTTGTACTAGTTCTGTTGTGAGAGCAGCTCTTACTGATCATCTCGATACCATGAATAAAGTTTTTGTGCAATTTGATAGTTGGCTATTGCGTCATCGATAGGAATTGTGCTGATACGTTGGCATGTGGTCGTTTTCCAAGGTCCCACTCTATTGACAGCGTAGAAACTAGTGGCTTTATGCATGATTGATTTCAAAGAATTGATAATTATAATCCTCGAATCAGAGGTGGATAATGCGGCTTGTGTATAATTTCCTTTACTTTAACAGTGCACGGTCTATTTTCCAATTAATTAATCTGTGCAAACGTCACTCTCATGGTTTCAAGTTTCCATCTCTTTCCGACTTTACCGACTCTAGTGATGGTGATAGGTCACTTGCCAAATCCATGATAGATTCTTTTTATAACAGAAGAGGAGAAGTTCCTTCCCTCAGAAAATTAGGTCCCATTGTCCAAAAGCCCGAACTAGGAAAACTCCGCAAAGGTAAGGTTCAAAACAAGCTTCCTCTTTCGTGATAAACAAAACTCCTCAATGGCCAAGCCCGCCGGAAAAAAAACTACCAGATTCTCCTTTCTTGCTCGTGTGATTCAAAAAGGATCGCACAGACACATTTCACGAATGCCATGGTCCACAAAATCGATCACAACACAGGAAAAACTTGCAGCGCCCACGTAAACAAGATCGAGATTGAAATCCCATCTAACTTCTTACGCAATCTATTGAAACTAGAAGTATCAAGATCAGACAACGTTTATGGCGTGAGAACCTTGTCAAGTTGTCCTTCCTTGTCTCGTTGTCCTTGGAAGGACCCCTGACTGTAGAATTATTGAGAATATTCTCCGAAAAAAAGCAGCATGGTTCGCGCGTCGCATGCTTTTGTACGGTTGCTGTCGTCCCCCGTTCAACGGTAGAGGCAAATGGTGGGAAAAATCAATTTGGACTTCGCTTTATGTGGAAATTCTAACAAGAGAGCCTCCTCGCATGATGTCCAACCGAACCAAGCAAGTCCCATGATGTCCACCCATCCTCTAAGTGACCGTGCTTTATTACGTGCATACAATTTGCCACGTCACTATCCGCTCCCACTCGCGCTCCTTTTGTCCTCTCTATCTTCTCGAGCTCGTGTCCTCCTCGCCTGAGGGCCGAAAGTGGCGAAGTGCACGTCGACGACACATGCCCCCACGAGGAAAAGGGAGAAGAAGGTTGAATATTTATCTGTTTCCATCGTCGCCCGACCGATATGACGTAGCAAATCGAAATATATTCTAACGAATCGTAAGTAGATTTTGCGAGTTGCTTTTTTGATATACTGGCTTCTTTGCACGTCTTTATCACGCGTGGACCCGTTAAAATGAATCATAAATCTATTTCTTGTCATGAATGTCAAATGTGTTAATTATATTGAGTAAATTGATCATAAATTGATTTAAACACTTTGAATATTAAATGAATTATAAATGAGTCTTAAATGAGTATAAGATTTACTTAAACTCCATCCATTTTTATGATTCTCCCTTTAGATTCTCTCGCTTTCACTTAATTGATTATATATGAATATGTTTAAGCAATATGGATTTTGGGTCGAAGATGAAATACATATGAATTGAGTCGAGTATGAATTATTAGATTTGTATTGTATGAAAATAAATAAAATGGATTATATTGATATATCTTGATTAGATTATTCACTACTTGACCCAAATGCGATCCTATTCATTTGATAGGTCTAATCACCAGTTAGGAATATGCAAAGTATCTTTTAAGGGCATGGCGATAGAAAGCAATCGCTATAAAGGATGTCCAGCAAAAGCAGCTTTGGCTCATCCCGAGTCAATTGCAGCTTTTTGTTTTGTGGATGAGGACGAGAGAAGACGCACGGTCGATTCGCCAGGCTTAAGCTCGTCGTGCGTGGAAGCGAGAAACGTCCCGAAGCACGGACCACAGAGAAATGTGTGCAGGCCAGGTCGCGCACGTGTCTTTCCACAGACGACAGCGCCGGTCGGCAAAATTTTTCCACGGCTCCGGACGATCCTGAACGGCCCGCTTCGGTCGACGCGTGCGTACCTCATTGGTCGTAACGCAAAAGATCGAACGAACCTTTCGGTTTATCGGCGGAATTTAAGCGCAGAGTTTTTGCAGAAGACGCCAGCATCTTGTCGAGCAGAAAACGACCCGACTTCGCACGCTCACTGAATCACCTAATCATTCATTAGCGCCTAATTACGATTCTGCAAACTGTACTTGACGTGCTTGCTATGCACCGGAGGTTTTCATAGGTTCGTCGTCTCTCTCCACGACCGCATTTAAACCGCGGTGAATGCATGTGCACCATATCTTTCTGCGCGAAACAATTACTACCGCCAACGCCTCCACCTATCATCGGTACCCCTCTCCTCGTACCGTAGGCGCGCGGCACGACAAGAAGGAAAAGCATTCGAGAGAAAATTCACTCCTGCGCAATCACGCCTTTCGAAAATCTTAATACCTACTGATAAGAAAGCACCACCGACATCGGTTCGCCCGAGAATAAACACGAAAAGTTAATCATTGGATGGAGGGGGGACGGGAATTCAAAAGGCTACGCTCCTGCTCTTGGGGGAGTCGGCGACCTTGAGGGTCTCCTCGATGAGCTTGCGGGCCTTCCTGCTTCTGATCTCGACCCGCATGCTGTCGCTCTTCTCGATCTTGTCGTAGAGCGGCTTCTTCAGCTTCAGCGACCTCAGCTTCGACTTCAGGCTCCCCACCAGCCTCTCGATGCCCATCATCGCCATCTCCCACGTCTTCCCTCCGATCGACCTGCTGCACAGAACAAGAAGAGGACTGAGGACGCCAATCCCATGACGAACAGAGCTGGGAAAAAGGAGAGATTTTTAACATGACGAGGCAGAGCCAGTTCTTGGGTACTTACCTACAGAGAGCGAGAGAGTGGGGATGAATTGGGTTGGAGTTTTTGAGCGTTGCAAGAGAAGCAATGAGAAGAGAGAGAGAGAGAGAGAGAGAGAGAGAGAGAAGACGAGGAAGAGGAGATGAGAGGGAGCCAGGCTTTCTTGAATTACATGGAAGTCTTTTTGTGCTGTGGTGGCCTCATTATCTTTTTCCGTTTATCTAATTTTTCTTTTCTTTTGGACCCAGCTATATGCATGCACATTTCACGTGCTGGCCACGGGCTATTTTTTCCGAACATCATGGAGGGATTTCGCTATCGCTTATTTACAGTTTGGTGAGCAGCAGTTATAGAGTTGAACGTTTTCATATTCTATCATATCTCGTTAATTGTTTGGCAAGAACCGACAAATCAGTACAAGTGCACAAACAGAAATGGCAAAACAACCCTCGCAATTCCTAATGAAAAAAAGGGCGAAAATTATTAAGAATGTTTTAAACTTATTGCACTTCCAATTCAATTTTGAACAATTCAACTGCGCCGATTGAGTCTCAAACATTTTCGCGATTTGCCAACTGAGTCTATTTTGCCAATTTTGGCTAGAAATCGGAGACGTAGACACTGGTCATTCTATGTTACACGTGGACATTTTAAAATAATATTTTAATGATTTTTCAAAATTTTTAAATATTTTTTAGGTTTTTGCTCTCTTTTTTTTCCCTTTACTTTCTTTTATTTTTTTCTTTTTAGAGGGAGTGTTTGTGCTCACCAACATTCGGTGAAGGCATTAGAGCCCTTGCCTAGATCTGATGATGGACGTGACACCCTCATTGTGCCCATTAATGACCAGGACACCCTTACGAGCCAAAGTGAAAGCATGTGAACCATCGTTGGGTCTAGACGAGCGCTTACATGCTCTCACCTAGTGTCAGCAAGGGTCACCGGCCCTCCCTTATTTAAAAATGACTACGTCAGCATAGGTCGTGCTACGTAAGACAGTTGGCATCCACGTTAGTGATTTCCAGCCACAATTGATCGGATGGACTTAGTTGTGAAAATGTAAAAAGATTTAGAACTCAATTGGCATGATTGAAATGTTTGGGATTGAGTTAGCACAGGTGCAATAGATAATTATCTTTTTTTTTTGATAGTTTTCCCTAAAAAAATTTGGAAACACAAATGGAGACAACCTCCAATAATCAATTCATGATTATTGTATGATCAAAACCTTAAACAACAAAGGAGCTCTTTGCAGCATTCCAAAGCCTACTGAATTGACTACAATGATAAATTAATGGGTTAAAATGGCATTAACGAGATATATCAGTCAAAGAATGCCAAGTCTTGTATAAGAGAGAGTATAATTATTCACCTTCGTGATTCTGAAAAGTAGACTCTCTTGTGATACTTCAACATGATTCTGAGAGTTATGGAGGAGAATGAGATTTGACTCTCTTGCTCCTCATGTGAAACTTCGATGTTAACTAGAGAGTTACAGAGGAGTTGTGAAGTTTCAACGCAAATTAGAGCTATGGAGGAGAAGGAGATCAAGAGGTAGAGTTTTTCAGAAAATGACATAAAAATCTCTATTCTGATTTATTCTACCCCATGGGATATTTTTATCCATATATATCTTTTTTAAATTTGGTAAGGGAAAATTGTTCAATCAATTTTAAACCTCTTGTACGGACCATATCGACAATTTCCCGAAAAGGTTTATGAACTTTCAACGCAAATTGAAGTTATGGAGAAGAAGCAGATCAAGAAGGTAGAGTTTTTCAAAAAAGGACATAGAAATCTCTATTCACCTTTATTCTACTCCCATGGGATATTTTTATCCATACTATGGGTGGGTTTAGGAACCACTTTTGGGGAAAGTCTTTAGGGAAATGCAAATACCTTTGAGTTAAATGTGTTTTCCAAAATGCAACTGTGTTTAGTAAATTGTACTTTGAAAACCCTTTGTGAAGTACTTTGAGCAAAATGGTGTTTGGGGAATTACATTTACAAAGGATTTTTGTGGTAAAAAAAAAATTATCAAAAGAAAAATTAAAATAAATTGATCGACAAGGTAGCGGCCGCCGGTGAGGAGTAGGCAGTCCGGCCACCTCCGGCCACCTCTTCGACGAGGTCGTGGGTCGTTGGAGGTTGTGGCGAGGTGGAGGAGGTTGTGCGCCACCTCGTCGCGACCTCCGGCGACCCACGACCCTCCGCGACCCAGATTTGGGTCGCGGTAAGGTCGAGGGTCGCCGGAGGTTGCGGTGACAGCTTGCTGTGACCTAGGCGACCTCTGTGACAGTTGCGACCTAGGTGGTCGCGACGAGGCGGAGGAGGTCGCTTGCCGCGACCCAGGCGACCTCCGCGAACCAGATTTGGGTCACGACCACATCTTGGGTCGCCGGAGGTTGCGACCTAGAACCTAGATTTGGGTCGCAATGAGGTGGTGGAGGTCGCCGGTTGCGGAGGTGGTGAAGGTCATGCATCGTGGTCACTTGGGTCGTGGCGCGCGACCTCCGCCACCTCCGCGACCGGCGACCTCCGCCACCTCTGCGACCCAGGCGTGCGATCTCCTCCACCTCTGCGACCGGCGACCTCTGCCACCTCCGCGACCGAGGCGCGCGATCTTTGCCACCTCGCCGTGACCTAGATCTGGGTCGTGTGACTGGTCAGTGAAGGTTGCTGGGGTGCGCGACCACGCCGGCCTCTCTTGCCCGTCGCCGACCCACCACAACACCTCGCCGGCCTCCCTGACGAAGAGGATGAACAATGCCGGCCACTCCCATTCTCGAAATGCTGAAAGCCCAAGGCAGCAGCCCCTAGGTTGCCTTGGGCTTTCAGCTTCGGAATGCCAGCATTTCTTGAAGGCAAGTTTCATTGGGTGTTCCAAACACCCAATATTTGGGCAAATGGGCTTTGGGCTCTCAAAGGACTTTGAGAAGCAGTTTCTAAACGGACCCATATCTTTCTTAAATTCGGCTAGGAGAATTGTTCAATCAATCTTAAACCTCTTCTACATTGAAAATTTCCCGAAAGGGTTTATGAAGTTTCAATGCGAATCAAAGCTATGGAGGAGAAGGAGATCAAGAAGGTAGAGTTTTTAGAAAGGGATATAAAAATCTCTATTTACCTTTATTCTATCTCCATCGGATATTTTTATTCATACTATATCTTTCTTAAATTCGGCTAGGGGAAATTGAATCTTAAATCTCTTGTGCGGACTACATTAAAAATTTCCTAAAAAGTTCTATTAAAAAATTTGACAAAATTGAAAAGTCTAGAATTAAATTAATATCCATACAATAGATTTAAGGGAAAATTCCAATAAGGGACTCGAAGTGTTATCTTTTTCTCAAATAAGGACCTGAAGTGCCATTACTTTCTCAAATAAGGGCATGAAGTGGATATTTGTTTCAAATGAAGACTTAAAATAGTTATGTTTGTTTCAAATAAGGGCATGAAGTGGCTCTATCTATTGCAAATAAGGACCTAACTTTCTGATGGTCAAGGGTATTTTCATCATTTGTCGTTTTTCCCCTTTTTTATGCCTTTATTTTATTTTTTCTGGTTCTTTTTCTTCCTCTTTGTCCGTGGCCAGCCGGCCACCGACAATGTGACCCTCAGCCAGCCCTCTGTGGGTTGGCCACCGGCAAAGAGAAAGAAGAAGAACCAAGAAAAAAAAGAAGAAGAAAAAAACGAAGAAAAAAGGGGGAAATGCTAAATGACGAAATACCCTTGACCGATGGGAAAATTTAGCTGGCTTGTGACTAGTGAGGTTGGGTCCCTATTTGAAACAACCAAAATCACTTTAGACCCTTATTTAAAACAACGAAAGTCATTTCAAGTCCTTATTTGAAACAAAATCTATTTTAGGTTCTTATTTGAAAAAAAAGAAAGCACTTTAGGTCCTTTTTTGGAATTTTCCCTAGATTTAAGACTGATTGGGTAATATTTTATAGTTGACCTTATCCCGTCTTGGACAGCAACCAAATATAGGATAGGATGAGAATTATCACATTCCAATTTTAATCCTGCTTATCAAATGTAGCCGTAATCTTTGGGACGTCAGTTGCATTTTGTCAGCTGTGGACCCATGGCCACATACCGATGATTGATGACAATCATCAATGGCTCCCACGGCCCCCAAATTCGAAATCTAGGCCTGACAACTTTCATTACCAATTTGGCCCATCAAGTTTTCCTTTTGGGCCAGTAAGAGGCCCCCGTCAAGTTTAGCCATTTAAATTCGTAGAACAATGACTGAATTTAATGATAAGAGCTCTTCTCAAAATGAATATATTCTCCGTTTTCCAAGCTCGATTTAAGCGCGCGTCTAAGAACGTTACCACATCTAACCGTGAAGTCCTTATCAAGTATTCTCGCAAACATTCACATGCATGCACGGTCCCTTCTTCCCTCCTAGAGCCATGTATCATAGGTTATCCGAAAATGGGTCCCTTATCTATTGTGTCGTGATTCGATAATGATAAGTCCGGTGAAGCTTATTTAGTGGCATATTATTGGCTTGAAACGATTTAAAATTCATACACGACCTTAATGGCGAGGAATGCTAAGGCTCACCAACCCGACGTAGGAAGGGGGACCATGGGAAAATTGTAGGTTTTTTAGCGACGGTCCTACCAATCATTAGCCAACCTTTCAGCGAATACATAAAAAAAAAAAAAAAAAAAAAAGGACTACAAACTTACTTTGTCCCCTCCGCTTCATGTATTGGTGACGCTGGTTTCAAACGACGTGCCCGGGACTCTGATCGATTTCCGATAACTACAAGAAATGGGATAGTGGTTGGCATGCCGATGCTTCGTAAGGTATATATACATACACATGCGCCATGAAAATCAATCAATTGGTCTAAAATTTATTGTATGAAATCCTAATTCGATTTTGAACTTTCAATTTTGACAATTTAGTCCCTAACCTTTGTGTGAAATTCTAATATGGTTATTTCAGTCAATTTTCGCTAGAAATCGCCGACGTTGTGGTATATTGCATAGGATGGCTAGTACCACGAAAATTGACCGAATGAACTACATTGAAATTTGGTGCAAAAATTGGGGGCTAAATTGTCAAAATGGAAAAGCTTAGGACTAAGGGTGCTTGGTTCTCGGTCTGTTCCGATCCCACTCAGGAACCATGAACTGGACCGATTCCCAATTTCTTGGACCACCGGTCACTTAGCAATGATCGGATGACCAAGCAATGAGACGGGTGTTGGTGCTCCTCTTCCTCAAGGGTGCAAAAAGAATAAGGAATGCCTGCAACGAGAGGCTCTACTAAGGAAGGGACATGTGAATAAGAGATCCGACACATACTATTCATATGTACAAACAAACATATGGCCGCCGCACTTACAGCTAAACCACTAGACTTTTGGCAACATTTGACAAGGGGTGATTTAGAGCGTTACCGAAGAGTGAAGAGCGAGACCGCTAGAGTGGAATAAGCTACCAGATGAGCGAGAGTCGAGAGACCGAAGAGTGAAGAGCAAGGCATAAGGGAAAGACTAGAGTGAAGAGCAAGGCGTTACGAGAGGGAAAGACCAGAGGCCGATTAGAGTTTGTTTGTTTTCTTTAAGAACTAAAGAAAATATCAAAAGAGTATAGTCAGTCTGGTTCAGTTAGTGCGATTCCCAACTTGAAATCCGGAACTAGACCGGTATCTCTAGAATTACAAAAAATTAACCGATTTAGTTTGGTCCGAGTAGTTCTCAGTTTGGACGATCCGTCTTGCTCACCTCTATTTAGGACTGAACTGACATTCATATAATAAATTTTAGATTAATTGGACATTTAGGACTAAACTGACATTCATATAATAAGTTTTAGACAAATTGGACAATTTTTCCTGCTTGCGTGAGCACACACCCGAACTTTCATTCTCACAAAAAGATACAATCATGTTAATTGGGATAGTCGTGAATAATTTCAGGATTTAACGTCCTTTATGACCTCGTACCGGAGGTAGAAAATGTAGCCTTATAGTACACAACCTATCCTCCTATTCTATTGTATTAATTATCCTAAACCTAACTCTAATTTATTTCGATGTGAATGGTGCCACCCTCTTAGTTGGTGAGAGGCCCCTCTCGAAACCCAGGAAATTATGTGGCTCCTGGGCTTTTCAGCTGCTCACGCACGTTATCTTCGAATCGAGACACTAGTCTTGCGCGAGAAGACGAATAAAGTCAATGAAGTCGTAATCAGGCTGCCCTTCCCAGCTGTACTGGTCTAAGTTATATTTACTTAATACCCCCGTAAAGCTCCATTTATTTAGCGAAAAATAAATAAAACTTATTCACGAAATTATTTACATATAAATTATTATCAATTATGAAAATATTTTTTATTAATCGATTATTTTAAGCAATGCAAGACATTATCCATTGAAAAAGCATTTTTCAACTCATTCACATTTTGCAATAAAATAAAATAAATAAATCTAAGAGAACAAGTACCTTTCGAACTCTCATCGATCATCCGATAATCTAATTTCTTGCTCTTGCCCATTTACCGTCTAATAGACAGTCTCACATCATTGGCGAATTTAAAATTTAAAGGAGTAGATTCAAGGATGGATGGTGTGAGTATTCACGAATATATAATAGGATTCTTGAGAGAAGGAAGATGTATACGTCATTGATCAAGTGATAAACTATAGATTATATACGTGTACATAGGTGCCATTAGCAAAGCTAGAAGTGTGTGTGTGTGTGATTATTCTAGAAATCTCATCATTTCCTTTTTTAGCTATATTTTAATCTGTTCAGCCTGTCGACCAAGACCCCAATAAAAATCACCACCACCTCGTTTATCTGACTCACTCGAATGCGGTCATAATCATTCATCCCCATGCTCATATAGTCCCCCATCTCTAGGCCTCTCTCTCTCTCTCTCTCTCTCTCTCTCTCTCTCCATCGCAGAAATGAAAGTAGAGATGCAGTCGCACCACCACAGAACCACACCGAAGATAGTCCTCCTCGTCACCATCCTCTTCGCCCTCCTCATCATCGTCTCCCTCTACAACCCTTTCCTCTCTCAGCCCCCCTCCTCTTCTCAAGAACAACCTCCTCCTCTTCCTCCTCCTCCTCCTCCTCCTCCTCCTCCTCCTCGGATGAGGCTGTCGTCGCCGTTGAAGAGGATGACCCTGCCATCGGCTCAAGCACGGCGGAGATCTGCGACATATTCACGGGGGAGTGGGTGCCGAACCCGCGGGCGCCGTACTACACGAACAAGACCTGCTGGGCGATCCACGAGCACCAGAACTGCATGAAGTATGGCCGGCCCGACGCCGACTTCATGAAGTGGCGGTGGAAGCCCGACGGCTGCGAGCTCCCTGTCTTCAACCCGGCGCAGTTCCTGGAGCTGGTGAGGGGCAAGTCCATGGCATTCGTCGGGGACTCCGTGGCCAGGAACCAAATGCAGTCCATGATCTGCCTCCTTTCTAGGGTACGTACGCAGTCAACTCACTAAGCCTTTGCCTTTTCTTGGTTTCTTCTTCACCTCCATTGAAGCGCATCTCGGTACTTGCTACTTTCGTTTTCAGGAGTTGCATTAGGTCTATTACTTTCTTTTATTTTAATTAGCACAACGATAGAGGGGGTTTTTCACTGATTTACACGGGTGGATATTAATATGAAAATCCAAATATTCCTTACTATAGAAGTTACATTATGACCAACAACGATTAAAATGAAAATTCAATAAATTCTTTATTATATCATTCAATCTTTTGACGTAATAAATCTGACCGCATCTGTACTGATGTTTTGGTTAGGCATCCTAGAAAGGCGCAAGCCCACTGTGTGTTTAGAAGTTTGAGCACCGCTTTGTACAAATTTAATGGCATCACATGGCCCGATCGAAAGTAATCTTTTTACTATTAACATGTGGCTTGAGGGACGAATGCAAAACAGAATTTCTTTTTTATTTTCTAAGGTCCCCCATCTGTGCAAGATAAATAAAATATTAGTCATGTCAGTTTTCACGAGTAATGACGTGTGAGATTCCGGAAAATGTGGCTAGCTCTTCACTTCTTATCACATAGCTACGTGAACTTCAATATCTTACTAATTTCTTAGATTATTGTTTCTTTCACTCGACTAACTCGAGTCAGGATGAAAGTCAGCACGCTGATATTCACAGCCGTAGGTACGGCGAGTTTGCATGTCTTCGCTCGAGTAGAAAGGTCTCTCCTTTTTTAGGAACAGGCACGACCATGTGAATTAGACTTTGGAGATAGATGTTTGACTTTGGGTGTTGAGTCGAGGTTCTGCGTCGATTGGACATTTTCCTTGGACGTGGTTACGCTCACGTCTTTATGAGTCGCCCCCCAATAAAGTAAACGGGTTTGTTGACCAAAACCCATCGAGAGATGTGAATCTTTTTCTAAGGTTTAGGTAGATGTAGCAGGTGAAGATAACATGGAGTGGAATACCTCGAACACATTAATCGATGGCTTCTTCTTTAAAAAGATTTAAATACTAATTAAGGAAACCATTTTTCCAAAAAATGAATTTGAAATTGGGGGTGATGTGTCACGAACAATGAGAGACTCGTTCGGGATTTGTCTTTTTTCTTTTTCTTGCTTTCTAAATCTTGGTCTGCCATTATGAGCCATCAATTGATATAGCAGCAAAGGGAAATTGCCCTAATTCCATAAATTGGACTGGACATGCTTGCTGCTGAAGCCTTCTTAAGGCGCAAGTAAACACGTCACTTCAGTAGCCATACATGGTGGAACACTCGTGATAGAATCATTATATCTGGCAATAGATTATAAAGACTTCAGCACAACCACCCTCATCATAGATGCCCAAGTCAATCAATTTTGCCATTACTTGAAGCTTGTACGAATGACTTTTGATTAGCAGAGCAAGTTTTTGTCTTTGACTCGGAGTAGGGTCCAATCGGTTCTATCAAATTTAGTCTCAGATCCATCAAATTTATTAGTTTGGCTTGGCACAATTTGTACATCTATTCACTTGATGTTTCAAGATTTTTTTTTTTAAAACAGTTGCAACTTATACCGCCCTTTTCTAGATGCACAACTGTAGCACATATTTTGCCTTATCTGTTGAAGGATCAAATCTGATTTAATGGGTACACACACATTTATATACATTAGATATATATATATATATATATATATATATGTATGTATATAATTGTCTGATTGAAGGGTCACATTGAGATGTCTCTTTCTTAAAGAACAGTAAGACACATTAGAGATAGGAGAAGAGGGCATGTAGCCAGCTAATACGGCTGGTTATGGTCAAGATTTGTGACATCGGCCTATTAATTAAGGCCGTTTGCTGGTGAACACAATTATTATAGTCTGGACCGAACAATTCTTAAAGGCATCAACCTTGAAGAGTGAGGACGGCATATCAATCATAAGTATATATTTATTTATTTATTTTAAATTTTCGGATGCCCTCACTTTGTAGATTTAAATTTTTTCAGAGACTTTCATATTTAAAGTAAGGAATTCCTTGAATTCGGGTCCCTTAAATCAGATGAATCACAACAATTGATTTTTATAATTCTAGCTCGAGCCCCATGATATCAACGGCAGTGATCCACTCGATCAATTAGATCCGGATCCGGGTTAGTATCCTGGTTTCAAAGCAACCTCTTTTGCTTGCACAATAACAATATCATCATAAAAACAGCAAGAAAAAAGAAATTAAAATAGGATAATCAATTTAAAATTTATATTTTTACAAAGGAAAAAGAGTTAAGTAATAATTAATAGTACATGATCGTGGGGCTACAGGGTTTTAGATCTCATTGCATGTTCGGATTGGACCACGGTCATTGGCTTAAATATTACTTTACTATTAAGAGGGGCATGCAGACAAGCACTGATTAAATGATACAAGCAGAAGAAGCCGAGAAGCACGCGCAGGCTCACATGCACACACATGTTCCTTTGTAGCCATCTGCGCTTTGATACCATTTAAAAGCCAATGGGATTCGATTTAGAAAACGTCCATTGGCAAAAAGGAATCTCATATCTCGTGATTTCACCAATTTTTATTGTCTCTATCCCTCCAGAATAATTCCCGATCGAATCCATTTGCTTTTAATTTTGGACCATGACAATGAAAGTCCTAAATCATAGGTCGATTGGTCACTTTGATTCTGAAACTTTTTACTAGACCATTTATGTCCTAAAATTTGTTTCTGTTCGTCACTTGAGTCCTCGAGTTGTTGAGTTAGTTTTGAACAGAGGAAAGTTCATGTGGATTTTTTTTTTTTTAATGAACTTTTCCTTTATTTAGACACGTGATGATGATGATGTGATACTAGTAAATGTCATATGAAAAAAAACTCGATATATAATAGAAGAAATAAGAAGAAAGAAGACAGAGGGAGCTAGATAAGGGGTTGCTTGCCGTCGTTAGCACGGTGGTGGCAAATGGTGTCACCACCATCGCGAGATTGAGGGTGCTTGCCCAGTCCCCAAATCTAGTGTGGGCAAGCAACCCTCTCTCCCTTGCTCGTGGTGAGAGCCACATTTGGGCTATGGTGGCTAGCGAGGCTGGTGGGGGGTGAGAGCAGTCATCCCTTGCAGGGTTATTAAGGAGAGTCATAGTCGTCATTTTTTATAAACTTGTCTAAATGGGTCATAAATCCATTTTTTAACTTGATATTTGATAGTTGAGTTATTATATGGGTTAATTAAAGTCAGTAAAGGGTCATAAATGAATTTAGAATGGTGAAGTCCAAAATAATATGGGTGTTAAATGAGTTTGCAACTTATTTAGACTTCGTCCACTTCTATGACTCTTTTTTCACTCTTTTGTCTTCACTCGATCTTGTGCTCGCTCACTTTGTAGTGTTACTAAAGTTAATGTATGAGTTTTCATAAATTAGGATGAGTATGGAAGTGTTTTATCAATATGAATTGGATTTGGAGTGAGTCGTTAGATTTGTATCACATGAAAGTGAGTTAAAACTAATTAAATAGGTCAATTTGAGTTAGATTATTTTTGACCCGACGCAAACTCGATCAAATGGTAGGTGGAATAGTTATGTACCTGATGAACATTTTCATGACGATGGCAGGTGGAATATCCGATCGATGTCTCGCACACGCCGGATGAGCAATACATGCGCTGGAGGTACGTGACCTACAACTTCACGCTCGCCAACTTCTGGACGCCCCACCTGGTCAAGTCCGAGGAGACCGACCCAAACGGGCCGACCAAGACGGGCCTCTTCAGCCTTCACCTCGACGAGGCCGACGACAGGTGGTTGTCTGAGGCCGAGGAGTTCGACTACCTGATCGTCTCCGCAGGGCACTGGTTCTACCGCCCGCTCGTCTTCCACGAGGGCGGCAAGATTGTGGGGTGCCATTTTTGCTTGCTAGAGAACGTCCCGGACCTGACCAAGTTCTACGGCTACCGGAAGGCGTTCAGGACAGCGTTCAAGGCCATCAACGGGCTCAAGAACTACAAGGGCATCACCTACCTGAGGACTTTCGCGCCTTCTCACTTCGAAGGCGGGATTTGGAACCAGGGCGGCAACTGCCTGCGGACGAGGCCGTTCCGGAGCAATGAGACCGCGCTCGCCGACGAGAACCTGGAGCTGTACATGATCCAGGTGGAGGAGTTCCGGAAGGCCGAGCAGGAAGCGAGGGATAGGGGGCTCAAGTACCGGCTGCTCGACACAACGCAGGCGACGCTGATGCGGCCGGACGGCCACCCGAGCCGGTACGGGCACTGGCCGCACGAGAATGTGACCCTGTACAATGACTGCGTGCACTGGTGCCTGCCGGGGCCGATCGACACGTGGAGCGACTTCCTGCTCGAGATGCTGAAGACCGAGGGCCGGAGGTCGAGGGAAGAGAAGCTCCGGTTCAGCGACCGGAAGTTGAAGGCCTAAGCGCGATCGATGGTCTTTAGTACAAAAGATTAATATGGTCGATTGGCACTGTCTTTTTCTATTTGGGCATGGGAATTTGGAAAAATTGGTTGTCCTATATTTTTGGTTCCGTGGTTCCATTAGAGCGAGTTTATTCATGAAATAAATAAATTATTTCATGTGTTGGCCGTGACTATGGGTCCTCGACACTAGATGAAGCAAATTCAAGTGGTATTTATTATCTTTTCTACTTCAATTGAGTAGAAAAAAGGATGGAAAAAAAAAGGAAAAAATAATATAAATGGTTCATGTACTTTGGTCTATTATGTAATGTAGTCCCTAAATTTTTAATTTATTCAATGTGGTTCCCTAGTTGTAGCCAAATATACAATGTAATCATTGAATTTTCAATTTGTTGAATGTGTTTCCTAAATTTTCAGTACATAATCAATTTAGTCCATTAACTATATAAAAATATTCAACATTGACCCTGAACTTGAATTCATTCAAAGACATAATTGAATATTTTCATATAGTTTAAGCATTAAGTTGAACAATACTAAGCCTAGGTCCAGTAACGATACTATCTACTTTGGGCCGGAGCCTGTACTATTTTGTTCCTCTGGGCTTCGTCTAAATCACCCTCGTTGACTAGTTTTAGAACATATGACAAACTACTAGATAAAGACAATTATTCATCGTTATCACTAGGTAGTACACAAGGAATGCTTATATCAAATTACAATTTTGACTCTACTAATTACAGAAAATAATTGGGTTCATCTTACCAAGCATTAAGGTCAAGAATAACTACCTCACTACATTTAATTAATTTCATCCAGAAAAGGTTTCATTATAAGTTAGGACAAGTGGTGATGTGGGATTTGGTTTATTCCTACCCTCACTCTCGCACTTGACGGATCAATTCGTTACAAGCTCATCAGCTTCCATGTAGTTCATCCTTAAACCTCACACTTCCTGTTGGGCTTGGCTCTAATATCATAATGTTAAGCCCAAGTCCCACTCATAACGATATTGTCCACTTTGGGCTAGTGCTCGCATGTTTTCTTCTTGTGGGCTTCGCCTAGAAAAGACCTTGTTATAAGTTGGGACAAGTGCTATTACATATATGGCACTTTGTCTCATCATATTCAGACGATGTGGAATTCGGTTCATTCTTGTCCCCATCACTATCGTAGAGCCGAAGCTGCACTTTGTCTGAGCCCCAAAGCCTCGGCAATCACTCTTGCCCTTGATGGATTGAGTCATTACAAACAAGTACAAAAAATTTAGGGGCTACATTAAACATAGTAAAAGTTTATTGACCACATTGCATATTAAGCTAAAGTTTGAGAATCACTTTGAACAAATTAAAATGTTAAGAATCACATTACATATTAATTCATAATTTATGGACTATTTGTGCCATTATAAATCAATGCAAACTTTGAAGCTAGCAAATGGAATTGAACACTGGATAGATATTGACTTTTTCTGATTTGGGATGCCTGCACCACAACTTAATTTTAGTTGCGGAGTAATATCATATTCTGCTTGGAATATGTTATTATATTAAATAAATAAAATCAAACGATGATATTTTTATTATGGTATTGTCTAAGGCACTTGTTAAATTACTATAGTTGGAAGTAAGATTTTTCAAGTCACTTCGAGAAAAGACAAAACAAAAACTACACATTTTAATAAAACCATTTACCTCAAATAGTAAATTTTAGTTTATAAAGCATATTTAATAAGATTACATTTTAAGTTAACACCTTCCTTATATAATTATCATTTTTGTCGTATTAGTAAAAATGGCAGTTAAGGAAGCAAGCGCGCACGGTCGAACGAGAGGTTGTAATCATTATTATTTTTTTCCCCTTATTTTTTCCCCACATGCTCGAAAAGTCTACCTTCCAATCATGAATGCCATTAATTCAAGAAAGCATAGTAGTTAGTGTGAACAACATTTCTTTAATCCATACACATTATTCTAAACTTGGATCCAACAATCGGTGCACTTCATTAACGAGAAAACTTTGGAAAAAACGTAAACGTTTAGGGGAAGTAAAATGCCCAGTCAACTTTATTTTTGGTCGTACATATGTAGCGGTTGACGAGGGAAATCAATTAGGAAAAGGGCTCATTCCTTTGAAAAACGCTCAACTTTAGGTTTTTATCCTGAATTTTTTTTGTCCCATAAAAAAATCCTTAATTTTCACTCTAATTGTAAATCTGATCAAGTATCCAAATATCGCCACTGATTTCTTCGATATCATCAACATTAGGAGGTTGCTATCGTTCCTTTAAAGGTGAGGTTGTTTGGTGAAAACACTAGTTCTGATAATGAACCTTTAATTGAGTTTGATGTCGATAATTTTGAGTAAATTAACGGCGGTTTTCAGATGAGTGAAAGTTAAAGATTTTTTATAAGACAAAAAAAGTTCATGATAGAATTGGGGTTGGATCTAAAGTTTTGGGTGTTTTGGAGAATTAGACCTTTAGGAAAAATATAAAACAAAACATGATGACATCATCTTCCATATATAAAGCTAAACACATTGAGATCAAATTAAAAAAAAAAAGGGATCGATCAGCGTCACTTGCTGTTTATGAAAGTAGATTTCGAACTCATAATAGAATGTAATAAAGACAATGACGTACCGTTCTAACCTAATTTTATATTCCCCACGCGAACAACGACGAGCTACTAATCTCTTTCTCTAGCAAGAAACGATAAGCCCCGTGGACGTTGCCATTCTTGCTATTCAATTGGTGTACAGCGATGTCTCACCAGAAGAGAAAATGGCATATTGGCATTACTCCACTTGCCTTTAATTTATTCATGAATTATTGGCTTTTGTCTTAGCCTCCTCTCATTCTCCTATTTAATTCGTGCACAACGCTGGAGTTTATGTCTAGACGCATCGAGCTGTTACATCACATTTTATGGCTAAAGTCCAATTTTCATGATATATAGAAAGGAAATCTCTTATTCTAATCAATCCACGTGGAACTTTGGCGAGTGATTAGAGATATGCCAACGTATGGTTTTCTAATATGTTCATAAGCATATCTTTTGTGATACAAATCTTATATCTTTGGAAAATGACACAACTAATCTTTAAACTTTGACTCAATATGTAATGTTGTCAATGAATTTTAGCTTAATGTGCAATATAATTCCTAAATTTTTAATTTGTTCAATGTAATCTCCGAACTTTTGGCGCATGTTCAATTTATTCCTTCAAATATATGAAAATATTCAATTTTTTCCCCTAATCTCGAATTGATAAAATGTAATAAAAATTTAGGAATTGTATTGAACATATAAAAAGTTCAAAAACTACATTACATATTAAATTAAAATTTAGATATCACACGACACATTTGATCAAAGTTCAAGAACTACTTGTGTCATTATCTCTATATCTTTTATAATATAATCCCTGTGAACTTCGCTTCTTGGGACGTATGTCATGCGCTCGCCATTGCCGTCGGTGCTTTAACCTAACGGGGGCTTAAAGAAAGACACGGAAAAAAGAACACGACACAAGCGACGAAAGAAGCAGTGGCTTCGAAACGATTAAAAATCTTTTTGAAAGCTTTGATTCCAAATATGAAGTCTTAAATGCCGACCTCATATTTTTCGACGTAACTTTCATGCACGCCTGGAAGAGTCTCTCTCTCTCGCTTGCACGAACACCGTACACACAACCCTTATCGACCATGAAGGTCCTGCTCTCGGAGCATCACGGCGATAGGAACGCGCCGCAGCACAGCGCAGGTGTCAACTTCAGGAGCGCGGCGATGATCGTTCCAGCCGTGATTCTTCTTGCCGCGATCTCTCTGTGGCTCCTCGTCGTGAGCTCGCCCGTCCAGCCTCAAGAGTATCCTCCGGCATGGTTGATGGAGGACAAGAATGGCGACCCCGAGAACACGGTATTGGGGGCGGCAGCAGCAGCGGCGGCAGTGCCAGTGGTGAGGGAGAAGAAATGCGACATGTTCGTGGGGAAATGGGTGTACCGCCCGGACGCGCCGACATACTACACCAACAAGACTTGCTATGCGATAAGCGACCAGCAGAATTGCATGAAGTTCGGGAGGCCCGACATGGAGTTCCTGAAGTGGCGGTGGGAGCCGGACGGGTGCAAGCTCCCGCCGTTCGACGCTGCCGAGTTCGCGGAGATGGCGCGAGGGAAGTCAATCGCCTTCGTCGGCGACTCTCTGGGGAGGAACCACATGCAGTCCCTGTTGTGCCTCTTGTCCAGCGTAAGTGCTCGATCCAGTTACGGATGACTAGATTATTCTAATCGCCACGAACTAATCACTTCCTCTATTCAAAACATGAGAAACTACATACGATCGACCTTGTTTATCATGTGATTATACTCAAGATGAGCCCTGGCCAATGAATTTTCTCGTCTGCAGAATTTAGTTTTACGTCGATTTGACCGATTGCTTGCGGTGTTTGAGTCGTGGGCAGAGAAATGCGCTAAGTCAATATGAGCTGTTCTTAGGATGACCTTTTCTTATTCTTATTTCTCCTAACTATTGCTCTAAAAACGACGCAAGAGCGAACAAAACAAGGACTTATTATATTTTCGGGAACGTCATAATGAATTTTTGACTATACCTTAGGAAAAATACTTGCCTAGATAGTGATGAGTGTATTCATATTGATCATAACTTATATATACAAAATTCTCTAGTAAGGTTGACATTTAAGTTATGTTGTAATTTCATCTTTGATCTTACCGCGTTTCATATGTTTGAAATCATTAGGTAGACCAACCGGAGGACATATCTCTCCGGTACACCACGGACTACAACTTCAAGCGGTGGTACCTCTCCAAGCACAACCTAACCCTAGGCACCTTCTGGGCCCCTTTCCTGGTCCGCACCACCGACGCCCGCAGTGGCCAGACCCTCGACGGCATCCTCACCCTCCACCTGGACGAGCCCCACCCTTCTTGGTCTGCCGAGATCGGCACCTTTGACTATGTCATCGTCTCGGCGGGCCAGTGGTTCTTCCGCCCGCTCATCTACTACCAGAACGGGCGGCTCCTGGGCTGCTCAGCATGCGATCGGGACAACGTGACCGAGGTGTCGAGGTTCCAGGCGTATCAAGCGGCGCTACGCACCACGCTGAGAGCCATCACGGGAAGGAAGGGCCGCGAGGGCGGCGGCGGTGGCGGCACCACGTTCCTGAGGACGTTCTCGCCGGCACACTTCGAGCACGGGGACTGGACTGACGGGGGGAGCTGCCCAAGGACGTGGCCGTTCGGGAGCGACGAGAAGAAGCTGGAGGGCTACGACCTGGAGTTCTACGTGGCGCAGGTGGAGGAGTTCCTGGAAGCGGAGAGGCAGGCGAGGGCGGATGGGTCGAAGATCCGGCTGCTCGACACGACGCGGGCGATGCTGCTCCGGCCCGACGGGCATCCGAACCGGCAGTGCAACTGGCCCAAGAGCAACGTGGGCCGGGCCGATTGCGTGCACTGGTGCTTGCCCGGCCCGATCGATACGTGGAACGAGCTCTTGTTTTATGTGATGAAGTCGGACAGAGGTGGAAAGTTCGCTCAAAGGAAGCTACAGAACTTGCGCAGCTGATGTTTATGTTTATACGATATCGAATGGAATTGGGAAAAAGGCAAGCGCATCTTTTTATCGTTCGAAAAATGGTTTTGGCAATTTTCTGTTTTTCCAGCCGAAAATTTTCGGCAAAGAATGGGGAATCGCGATTCCGTTTGGGCCCGTTTCCGCCCTCGAACACGACCCTAGATGACCTAGCATAAACCCGTTGTTGCAGGCCACTAAACCCATCAAAATGAGTGATAAATTCATTTATTAATTCATATGAGTGTTAAATGGGTTAATTATATTGACAAAATATGTCATAAATGGGTTTAAATACAATATGAGTGTTAAATAGGTCATAAATGAGTTTAGTTAAATAGGTTATAAAAATTATAAATGTATCATAGCCCAATCTATTACTATGACCCTCTCTTCACACTCTCCCTCCTTCACTTGTTCTTGTGCGTACTCTTATCTCAGTTTTGCTATGAGTTTTCATAAATTGGATTAGATATGGAATTGTTTTAGCTATATGGATTGGGTCACGTATAAATCAGGTTAAGTATGAGTCACTAGATTTGTATTGCATGAAGATTGATCAAAATGGGTTAAATGGATCTATTTGGGTTGGACAATAGATGACCCAATCTAATCCACTTGTTTGATGGTTTACTTATCATTAGGGGTGATTGGTTCTTGGTTTGGTCCGATCGCACCAACAAATTGGCAATCAGACCAAGAGAATCGGTACCCCACTTATGGAATCATGACTCAGACCACTTGATCCATGGACCGGACCTCTGATTAGATCTGGTTCCTAAGCGGTTCAATAGAATTGGTAGATTCACATATCTTAGCCGAAATTATTGGATTAATTGAATCGCTAATCCATGTTGCAAGTCGAAATTGGGATTTCCTCCAAGATTTACGAAGAAGATAGAGAGATGATGGCATCGTAGTTATAGGGGCATGCTTGAAAGAAGGAAGATGATTCAATGGATTCCTTTCTATCAACGACGGACTCACAACTAAAAGGAAGGTATGAGTAAGCGAGGGAGGTAAAATCGGGAAATCTTTGTAGGAAAGAAAGAAAGTAAAATAAAGAAAGAAGCAAGAGACAAAAGGAGCAAATTGGATGAATTCATGCAGCAATAAGAAAGAAACAAAGATTTGCTTCATAGTAAAATAAAGAAAGAAGCAAATCGAGTGTGTGACCTAATCAAGTGTGTCAAGAAGGGTGGGGAGGTGTTCTTCAACCTCCTGATCAAGGAGAACGAGAAGTATGCCAATGACCAAGGCTCCAAGAAGGTGGGACACACGGAGAAAAATAGAGGAAGCATCATTTGGTTTTGATGTCCTTCTCTGAGAAAGAAAGAGAAAAAGCTTCGAATAAAAACAGAGGAAGCATCGTTTGGGTTAAGTGTTGTTCTTCCTTGAGAGAGAGAAAAAGTCTTGAAAATTGAAGTGAGAAGAGAGAAACTTTCAAGCAGGAGTTTAGTATTTGCTACCTTGCCCTTTTTTTTTGCCACCAAGCTGAGCCAAGCCAAGCCAGCAAATCGAGAAACAAAACCTTTATATTTTCCAGCAAGTCCCACTCACAGAACACATGTCAAAATTTGAGTGGCACATGTGCGCCATGTGAGTGGATAATATGATGTGCTCATACCATTAAATATTTTCTTGAAGTTTGGACATTCTCAATGATAATACTTGCAGTAAACGTCATCCAAAAATCATTCCATTATCTTTGTTTTTTAATCACTTTACCTTTATCCTAGGAATCAAGTTTAGCATGCCTTTATCCTAAGAACTAAGTTTAGTAGGTCCTTCAAGACTCTTTCCTCTTTTGTTTGTATGTCCTATCTTTTTCAATCTTCCGCACCATTTTCCATGACTTCACATTCACTAGCTCTCTCTCTCCCTTCCTTGCCTTGGAAGAATTCCAGGAGTTCCCTTGCGTTGATCCTTTACTTTCTAAATTCACATTCCCAATTGCAATTTAAATTGCCTTCCCAATCCCTTCCCCAACTTCACTTCCAACCCTATCTCTTTCCAACTCTCTCTTTCCACTCGAAAAGACAAAAAACATCAATATCGACTCACTAGCTCCATTTCAATCGTCCTTGTCCTCATCCTAAGTCTTCATTAAATTCGTCCCCATAAAAATCTTGTTCCCTTTGAAATCCCATCAATAGTAGACCCTTTGAATCAGGATCGACAAAGAAGCCCGCGAGCAATCAGTTTTTGGCGTTTTGATAGCGACCTAATCATACCTTACGAGAGTTTTTTTTTTTTTTTTTTTTTCAGTCCGCAGGTTTGACTTTCCTAGTTCATTGTAATAGTCCATTTCTTTCTTTTTCTTCTTTTTCTCTGGTGAGTCATCTTCAATCGGAAAAAAGGAGATAAATATTTGCTAAACGCGTGTAATGACCTGCCAACCAGCAAACAAACAGAAAATTCAATTATGGGGGGCATATTCAGTTCTTCTCCCCCACCTTCACCTCCTCGTTCCGCGTCGGCGGAGGCGGCTACGGCGAAGGCGAAGGTGGAGGAGGCGGCGGCGAAGGCGAAGGCGGAGGAGGCGGAGGAGGCGGAGGGGCGGCGAAGGCGAAGGCGTGGGCGAAGGCGGAGGAGGAGGCGACGGCGAAGGCGAAGGCGAAGGCGGAGGAGGAGGCGGCGGCGAAGGCGAAGGCGGAGGTGGCGGCGGCGAAGGCAAAGGCTGCGGAGGAGGCGGCGTCGAAGGCGAAGGCGGAGGAGGCGGCGGCAGCGGAGGCAAAGGCTGTGGAGGAGGCGGCGGCGTCGGCGAAGGCGGCGGAGGTAGTGAAGGCAGCGTCGGCGAAGGTGGCAGAGGCGACGGCAGAGGAGGCGGAGGTGGCGGTGGCGGCAAAGGCGGCGACGGAGGCAGCAGCGGCGGAGGCAAAGGCGGCGACGGCAGAGGTGGCGTTGGAGGCGGCATCGACGAAGGTGGCGGCGACAGCGGCGGAGGTGGTGTTGAAGAATGTAACGGAGGCGGCATTGGCGAAGGCGGCAGAGGTGGCTGCGGCAGAGGCAGCGACGGCGGAGGCGAAGGCGGTGGCGGTGGAGGCATGGGCAGTGGTGGCGCAGCGCGCGTCGAGGCGGCGGAGGCGAAGGCAGCGCGATGGAGGTAGTGGCGCGCAGGCGGAGGCGGCGGCGGTAGAGGCGGTGCGAGCGGCGGCGGCGGAGGCGATGTCGGAGGCGCGTTCATGAAGGCGGCGGTGGCAGCGGCGGCGAAGGTGGCTGCGGAGGCGAAGGCGGTGGCGGAGGCGGAGGCGATTGCGGCGGAGGCGAAGGCGGTGGAGGCGGCGGTGGTGGCGGCGTCGGCAAAGGCGGTCACGGCAGCGAGAGGCGGCGGTCGGCGAAGGCGGCGGCGGAGGAGGCGAGGCGGCGCGGCGGCGGCGGAGGCGCGTTGGAGGTGGCGACGGTGGAGGCAGAGGCGGCAGTGGCGGGGGGAGGCGGCGGCGGAGGAGGCGGCGGTGGCGAGGCGACGTTTGAGGCGGCATCGAAGAAGGTGGTGGTGGCGATGGTGGAGGTGGCGTCGGCGAGTGCGGCGGAGGCAAGCATCGGCGAAGGCGGCGGAGGTGGCGACGGTAGAGGCGGCGATAGCGGAAGCGAAGGCGGTGGCGACCGAGGCAGCGGCAATGGTGGCGCAGCGGCGTTAGAGGCGGCGGAGGCGAAGGGCGGCAAAGTGGAGGTAGCGGCGGCGGAGGTGGCGCGATGGCTTGAGAGGCGGCGGAGGAGCGCCGGCGGGCGATGTCGGAGGTGGTGTCGACGAAGGTGGCGGCGGCGGCGGTGGCGAAGGTGGTGGCGGAGGCGAGGCGGCGGCGGAGGCGGAGGCGATGGCGGCGAGGCGAAGGCGGTGGAGGCGGCGGTGGTGGTGGTGGCGGTGGTGGTGGAGGTGGCGGCGCAGGCGGCTTTTGAGGCGGCATTGAAGAAGGTGGTGGCGGCGGCGTCGGAGGTGGCGTCGGCAAGTGCGGCGGAGGGCAAGATTAGCGAGGCGGCGGAGGCGGCGGTGGCAGAGGCGGCGACAACAGAGGCGAAGGCAGTGGCGGCGGAGGTGGCGGTAGCGGCGGCGAAGGCAGCATCGGAGGCGGCAGAGGCGAAGGTGGTGGCGGTGGAGGTAGTGGCTGCGGAGGCTGTGGTAGAGGCGGCGGAGGTGGCGGCAGCGGCGGTAGAGGCGGCGGCGGTGGCGGCAGAGGCGGTGTTGGAGGCGGCGTCGGTGAAGGCGGCGGCGGCGGCGGCGGCGGAGGCGGCGGAGGCGAAGGCGGCGGCGGCGGCAGAGGCAAAGGCGAAGGCGGAGGCGGCGGAGGCAAAGGCGGCGTTCCCCTTCGTCTTCCCACGCGTCGAGTCCGCATTCCTCCCTAATCCTTCACCCTTCTTCTCACCAAGCCTCCTCTCTACCCCGCTCCCGACCAACTCCTTCTTCCAAAACTTCACTCTCAACAATGGCGACCAAGCCGAGTACATCCACCCCTACCTCGTCAAGCTTTCCCCGTCCTCTGTCTCTGTCTCGTTCCCTTCTCGCGTCGCCACCTCTACCTCTTTGTACCAAGTCTTCAATGCTGACCTCACCATCTTTGCCGTCTCAAGCAACAATGCTGTGCGCGGCTCGTCTCCAGAGGCTCTGCGACACGTGATCTCCTCGTACAGCGACCTCGGCGTCACGTTGGACTTCGCGGCTTCGAACTTGAAGTTCGTCCTCGTTAGGGGGAGCCCTTGCTTGACCTGCTTGGTCAATCATGGGACCGAGGTTGCGATCTCCACGATTCACGCTATGCTCTCGCTATCTTCGGACAGTAGTCGCACCAAGCATACTTTGAAGCTCAACAACAATCAGACTTGGCTTGTTTACACTTCCTCCCCGATCAGTTTCAGTCACAGTCTCAATGCAATTACTTCCGGAAGGTTTTCGGGGGTTATTAGGATTGCTTATTTGCCCGACGGTGGATCATTTAGCGAGGAGGTTTTGGATAAGTTCAGTTCTTCGTATGCTTTTTCTGGTGATGCAGTGTTGACTAGGCCATTTTGCTTGGAGTATAAATGGGAGAAGAGAGGATGGGGGGATTTGCTCATGCTCGCGCACCCGCTGCACGTTCGACTTTTGTCTCGTGAGGATTGCCGTGTCACTGTGTTGGAGGATTTTAAGTATAGGAGTATCGATGGAGATCTTGTTGGCGTGGTTGGAGATTCCTGGGTGTTGAGATCTAATCCTGTCTCTGTTACTTGGCATTCAATCAGAGGCATCAAGGAGGAGTCGCGCAATGAAATCATTCAAGCCCTCCGTAGGGATGTGGCGTCCCTTAATCCAGCTGTAATAACGGCAAAATCAGCTTATTTTTATGGGAAATTTATTGCCAAAGCGGCGAGGTTGGCTTTGATTGCTGAGGAGGTGTGTTATCCTGAAGTTATCCTGACCATCGGGAAATATTTGAAGAGCACCATAGAGCCATGGTTGGATGGGACTTTTAGTGGTAATGGATTCTTGTATGATGCGAAATGGGGCGGGATTATCACCAAGCTAGGATCGACCAATCCTGGTGAAGATCTTGGTTTTGGGTTGTACAATGCTCATCACTATCATTTAGGGTACTTCCTTTATGCAATTGCTGTTCTTGCCAAGATTGATCCGGCATGGGGAAGGAAGTATAGGCCTCGAGCTTATTCACTGATGGCGGATTTCATGAACTTGGGGAGAAGATCGAATTCCAATTATCCGCGTCTGAGGTGCTTCGACCTGTACAAATTGCACTCTTGGGCCGGTGGATTGACTGAATTTGCGGATGGGCGGAATCAGGAGAGCACTAGCGAGGCCGTGAATGCTTACTATTCAGCTGCTTTAATGGGATTAGCCTATGGAGACAGCCATCTTGTCACCGTCGGGTCGACGCTCGTTGCGATGGAAATTCAGGCAGCTCAAACATGGTGGCATGTTAGAGAAGGCGATAATTTATATGAGGAAGACTTCACTAGGGAGAACAGGGTGGTGGGTGTTCTATGGGCTAACAAAAGGGACAGTGGTCTTTGGTTTGCCGGCGCGGAGCGGAGAGACTGTAGGCTTGGCATTCAGGTTTTGCCTCTGTCGCCCATCACTGAGGTTCTATTCTCAGATGTCCAGTTTGTGAAACAGCTGGTGGATTGGACATACCCGGCACTGAACAGGGAGGGAATTGAAGGATGGAGAGGATTTGTGTGTGCCTTGGAAGGGATTTTTCACCAAGGTAGCACGTTGGAAAAAGTGAGGAGCTTGAGCGGTTTTGATGATGGGAACTCTATTTCGAATCTGCTGTGGTGGATTCATAGTAGAGGTGATGAAGAAGAGACAGGATGCAGGGATGGATGAAAGTATTGTTGGTTTGGTCACTATTGTCACTGAAATCGTTATTTCGGGGATGGATTCAATTGCTTTAATGAGATATTCTATTTGGAGTATTCATGTACTTATGTGAGAATTGCTTTGTGCCCCATGTATCTATCTTTAGAATAAAATGATTCACTAGCTTTGCTTCTCTCTGTGACCCTTCATTATTGTCCCACATCGCTATAATTACATTATTCACTTTGTCGAACATTTTCCTACTTTTAAGATGCTCGTTGATATTAATTAAATCTCTTGCATTTTGTTTCAATAAATCATTGACAAGTTCGGTGCATTATGCGCTTTGATGCCACGTTAGGAGCCCATGGAATTCGATTTAGAATCGGTCCATTGATAAAAAGAAATAAATCATATCTCTTCAACGAATCTTATTGTCTCAAACCTTGGGAATAATTTCTGATAGAATCCATTTCTTTTATATTCAATAATGACTATGAAAGTCTTAAATCTTATGTTGATCGGGTCACTTTAATTCTTAAATTTTTGTTGGATCACTTATGTCTTAAAATTCATTTCAGTTTGTCGTTTGAGTACTTTTGTTATTGAGTTAGTTTTAAATGGAAGGAAACTCTACGTGGAAACTTTTTTTTTCCTGAACTTTTCATTTTTTAGACTCATGGTGATATTGCGGCATTGATGAATGTCATACGACAAAAACTCGACAAAAAGAATAGAAGAAGAATAAAAAATACAAAAAAAGATGGTGGAGGAAGCTGGAAGTGTGCGTAGATGTTTTTTCTTTTTTCGCTTGGCCATCGGACAGGGACATAGCCCTCGCTGCAAGAAAGGGGAAGGGGCTGCTTGCCCGGTGGTGGCAAATGGTGTCGCCACCGTTACGAGAGTGATTTTTGTTGTACCGTAGCGGGATAAGAATAACGCAAGTTTTATAACTTTCATACAGTGCTCATTTGAATATAATAATTTTTTTTTCGCCTACTTGAGTACAAAAAATTTAAAAAATTGATCATTTAAGTGTCATCGGCGATTTGTCTTGTTGGAAAATCCAACATGGAGCCAGACATCCATTGTGGCTTTGTCGACTCTGACGTTGATAATTTTTAAATAATTTTTTCCTTCTTTCTTTGCCTTTTTTAAGGGTCGGCAAGGGTCATTGGTGACCCTCGCCGAGCGTTGGCAAGAACGTTCGGGGCTTCACCTGTGGCCATGATGCCCTTGTCTAGGGCCTTTGCGTTTGAGGGCAAGGTAGCCCTCACCTAGATATGGGCGAGGGTTTTGCAACCGGGAAAGGTTGCCAACCTTGAAAAAATGAAAAATGGAAAAAATTCAAACATTTAAGAATCTACATCAAACGGGAAATTAATAAAAAAGATCCATATATAATGATTTGTAAATAATCAATTTTACTTTGATATGACGCCTAAATGACGAAAAAAAGTTATAACACTTAAATGAATATCGTATAAAAATTATAGTGCCTTCGCCCTTTTTTTCCTTATGGTAACTATTGTTGCTCGAAGAAATTTTGCCATAAATTGATACGTGCGTCGTCCCAAAAAAATCCGATCGATGTCTCGCACGTGCCGGACGAGCACTACATGCGCCGGAGGCATGCGACCTGCAACTTTCAGCTCCCCGACTTTTGGACATCCCACCTGGTCCAGTCCACGCAAAATGGACCTGAACGGGCCGACCAAGACGGGCATCTTCAGCCTACACCTCGACTGGGCCGACCACAAGCGGACATCCGAGGTCTAGGAGTTAGATCACCTGATCGTTTCCGCGGGACGCTAGTTCCATCGCCCGCTGGTCTTCTACTTGATGTTTGGACGATGGCTTTTCTTGTTGGGCAAGGGAAATCGGAAAAATTGGTTGTCCTCTATTTTTTGTTTCGGTGGTTCCATCAGAGCGAGTTTATTCAAGAAATAAAATTACTTTCATTAACTGGCCAAAAATATGTGTCCTTGATACGTGGAAAAAAAAAAACCAAAATAGTAATATTTCAATTTAATCAATTTAATCTTAAACATTTTCATACTGATTCCAATTTTGATCGAAAATTGTTAATGTGGATGCCGGCGATGATGTAGCACAGCTGGCATTAGAGTGGACCTTTTTTTTTTTTTTTTTAATTATATATTTTTTTGATTTTTTTCTTCCTTTTTCTTTCCCTACTCCTTCTGCCAATGGCCTGTTGCTAACAATTTAACTTCATCCATTTCTTTGAACCCTAAATAGAATGCAACAAAGGGCCTCGAAAGACTAAAAATATATCAAATGCTTCGATTCCAAATATGAAGTCCTCAACCACGACCGCATATTTTATGTTGTGAAAAGCAAGTGATTATATAATAAAATAGACGGAATAATAAAAAAAATTGAACACCAGATTTATTAAGGAGGGTCACAGTCGTCATTTTTTATAAACCTGTCAAAATGGGTCGTAAACCCATTTTTTAACTTGATATTTAATAAGTTGAGTTGTTATATGAGTTAATTAAACTCAGTAAACGGTCATAAATGAATTTAGAATGGTGAAGTCCAAAATAATATGGGTATTAAATGAGTTTGCAACTTATTTAGAGTTCGTCCATTTCTATGACTCTTTTTACACTCTTTCGTCTTCACTCGATCTTGTGCTCACTCACTTTGTAGTATTACTAAAGTTAATGTATGAGTTTTCATAAATTAGGATGAGTATGGAAGTGTTTTATCAATATGAATTGGGAGTGAGTAGCTAGATTTGTATCACATGAAAGTGAGTTAAAACTGATTAAATAGGTCAATTTGAGTCGGATTATTTTTGACTTCACCCAAACTCCATCTGATGGTAAGTGGAATAGTTATGTACCTGACGTGGCAGGTGGAATATCCGATTGATGTCTCGCACACGCCGGATGAGCGATACATGCGCTGGAGGTACGTGACCTACAACTTCACGCTCGCCAACTTCTGGACGCCCCACCTGGTCAAGTCCGTGGAGACTGACCCGAACGGGCCGACCAAGACGGGCCTCTTCAGCCTACACCTCGACGAGGCCCACGACAGGTGGTTGTCCGAGGCCGAGAAGTTCGACTACCTGGTCGTCTCCGTAGGGCACTGGTTGTACCGCCCGCTCGTCTTCCACGAGGGCGGCAAGATTGTGGGGTGCCATTTTTGCTTGCTAGAGAACGTCCCGGACCTGACCAAGTTCTACGGCTATCGGAAGGCATTCAGGACGGCGTTCAAGGCCATCAACGGGCTCAAGAACTACTAGGGCATCACCTACCTGAGGACCTTCGCGCCTTCTCACTTCGAAGGCGGGCTTTGGAACCAGGGTGGCAACTGCGTGCGGACGAGGCCGTTCCGGAGCAACGAGACCGCGCTCGCCGACGAGAACCTAGAGCTGTACATGATCCAGGTGGAGGAGTTCCGGAAGGCCGAGCAGGAAGCGAGGGAGAGGGGGCTCAAGTACCGGCTGCTTGACACGACGCAGGTGACGCTGATGTGGCCCGACGGCCACCTGACGGTGCGTGCACTGGTGCCTGCCGGGGCCGATCGACACGTGGAGCGACTTCCTGCTCGAGATGCTGAAGTCCGAGGGCCGGAGGTCGAGGGAAGAGAAGCTCCGGTTCAGCGACTGGAAGTTGAAGGCCTAAGCGCGATCGATGGTCTTTAGTACATAAGGTTAATGTGGTCGATTGGCACTGTCTTTTTCCATTTGGGCATGGGAAATTGGAAAAATTGGTTGTCCTATATTTTTGGTTCCGTGGTTCCATTAGAGGGAGTTTATTCAAGAAATAAATAAATTATTTTCATGTGTTGGCCGTAATTATGGGTCCTCGACACTAGATGAAGCAAAGTCAAGTGGTATTTATTATCTTTTCTCCTTCAATTGAGTAGAAAAAAGGATGGAAAAAAAGGAAAAATAATATAAATGGTTCATGAATTTTGGTCTATTATGTAATGTAATCCTTGAACTTTTAATTTATTCAATGTGGTTCCCTAGCTATAACCAAATACACAGTGTGGTCCTTGAATTTTCAATTTGTTCAACGTGTTCCCTAAATTTTCAGTACATAATCAATTTAGTCCATTAACTATATAAAAATATTCAACATTGACCCTGAACTTGAATTTATTGAAAGATATTATTGAATATTTTCATATAGTTCAAAGATTAAGTTGAATAATACTAAGCTTAGGTCCAGTAACGATACCGTCTGCTTACGGTTTGTTCTTCCAGGCTTTGTCTAAATCACCCCTGTTGACTAGCTTCAGAACATATGACAAACTACTAGATAAAGACAATTATTCATTGTTATCACTAGGTAGTACACAAAGAATGCTTATGTCTGATCGCAATTTTGACTCTACTAATTACAGAAAATAACTAGGTTCATCTTACCAAGCATGAAGATCAAGAGTAACTACCTCACTACATTTACTTAATTTCATCCAGAAAAGGTTTCATTATAAGTTAGGACAAGCGGCGATGTGATTTGGTTTATTCCTACCCTCACTCTCGCACTTGACGAATCAATTTGTTACAAGTTCATCAGCTTTAGTGTAGTTCGTCCTTAAACCTCACACTTCCTGTTGGGCTTGGCTCTAATATCATAATGTTAAGCCCAAGTCCCACTCATAATGATATTGTCCACTTTGGGCCAGTGCTCGCATGTTTTGTTCTTGTGGGCTTCGCCCAGAAAAGACATTGTTATAACTTAGGACAAATGCTATTACATATATGGCACTTCATCTCATCATATTCAGACGATGTGGAATTCAGTTCATTCTTGTCCCCATCGTCATCCTAGAGCCGGAGCTGCACTTTGTTTGAGCCCTAAAGCCTCGGCAATCACTCTTGCCCTCGACGGACTGAGTCATTACAAACAAGTACAAAAAATTTAGGGGCTACATTGAACACAGTAAAAGTTTATGGACCCCATTGCATATTAAGCTAAAGTTCGAGAATCACTTTGAACAAATTAAAATGTTAAGAATCACATTACATATTAATTCATAGTTTATGGACCATTTATGCCATTATAAATAAATGCAAACTTTGAAGCTAGCAAATGGAATTGAACACTGGATAGATGTCGACTTTTTCTGATTTGGGATGCCTGCACCACAACTTAATTTTAGCTGCGGAGTGATATCATATTCTGCTTGGAATATGTTATTTTTATTATGGGTACTGTCTAAGGCACTTGTTAAATTACTATAGTTGGAATTAAGATTTTTCAAGTCACTTCGAAAAAAGACAAAACAAAAACTACACATTTAAATAAAACCATTTACCTCAAATAGTAAATTTTAAGTTTATAAAGCATATTTAATAAGATTAAATTTTAAGTTAACACCTTCCTTATATAATTATCATTTTTGTCGTATTAGTAAAAATGGCAGTTAAGGAAGCAAGCTCGCACGGTCGAACGAGAGGTTGTAATCATTATTATTTTTTCCCCTTAGTTTTTCCCCACATGCTCGAAAAGTCTACCTTCCAATCATGAATGCCATTAATTCAAGAATAGTAGTTAGTGTGAACAACATTTCTTTAATCCATACACATTAATCTAAACTTGGATCCACCAATCGGTGCACTTCATTAACGAGAGAACTTTGGAAAAAACGTTAACGTTTAGGGGAAGTAAAATGCCCAGTCAACTTTATTTTTGGTCGTACATATGTAGCGGTTGACGAGGGAAATCAATTAGGAAAAGGGCTCATTCCTTTGAAAAACGCTCAACTTTAGGTTTTTATCCTGAATTTTTTTTGTCCCATAAAAAATCCTTAATTTTCACTCTAGTTGTAAATCTGATCAAGTATACAAATATCGCCACTGATTTCTTCGATATCATCAACATTAGGAGGTTCCTATCGTTCCTTTAAAGGTGAGGTTGTTTGGTGAAAACACTAGTTCCGATAATGAACCTTTAATTGAGTTTGATGTCGATAATTTTGAGTAAATTAGTGGAGGTTTTTAGACGAGCGAAAGTTAAAGATTTTTTATGAGACAAAAGAAGTTCATAATAGAATTGGGGTTAGATCTAAAGTTTTGGGTGTTTTGGAGAATTAGACCTTTAGAAAAAATATAAAACAAAACATGATGACATCATCTTCCATATATAAAGCTAAACACATTGAGATCAAATAAAAAAAAAAAGAGGATCGATCAGCATCACTTGCTATTTATGAAAGTAGATTTCGAACTCATAATAGAATGTAATAAAGACAATGACATACCATTGTAATCTAATTTTAGGGGTAAGTACACTATCAATGTTAAAAGTTGTATACGACGCTCACTTTGATGCCAAAAGTTTATTTTGGATTATTTAAGTGCCAAAAATTTTGAAAAACGACCATTTTAGTGTTAACGCCGATCTGATCGGCCAAAAATCTGACATGGCCTTTTTTTTTATTAATTTCTTATGCTGATGTGACTCGCCGGAGAGTCCAGTTAGCATCTAAAGCAAGAAACGACATCGTCTAGTTGCATTTCCCCCCAAATAAGAACCCTAATTTGCCAAATTGAAAGAAATCCCCAATTTCAAACCCTAAGCGGCCATTGAATGAATCCTCCCAACTTGATCTGCCATGCTTTGGCAACTTGCCGGCGACAAGCCACAAAGAAGCTAGTCCACTTGGTCATCTCGACCTCCGCCGTCGTAAGTGCTTGTCCCACCCCTTCTGGAGAACAGAGAAGATCAAACCTCAACTTCAACTTTGGTCTCAACAGAACAAAACAGGGAGTCAAACACTGTCTGGTCTATGGACAATGATGGAGTTGCAATCCGTGACTAGATCAAGGACATAAAGTTCAGTTATCACCATCGGTGGGAATTAAAGTGAATGAATAGATTTCAGGAGCGATTTCATCACTTCATATCTTTTGGTTGCAAAGTAGAGTACAACAGAGCATGCCTCGCACTCTTTTGGAATCAATTATTGTTGGCAGCAAATGAAAGTTAGATCGGCGTGAGGAGTAGAAGATCATGGACGAGTGGTTCGTAAAAGTCGATATTGCTCGACCAGATCTGGTGGTGACAATTGGTGGCAACGATGGAGGAGGGGGCAGAGGTCGAACTTGGAGAGAGGGGATGACCAGATGGGTTTTTCAACCAGATCTGGTGGTGACAACTGGTGGCAACGATGGAGGAGGGGCAGAGGTCGAACTTGGAGAGAGGGGATGACCAGATGGGTTTTTCAAGCAAGAGGGATTAGAGGCGTTCTGGTGAAGGACAAGGCGGACACCAGTGTTGTAGAGAGCGAGCTTATAGAGGGTAATGGAGGAGAGATTATAAAAAAATGCCAATGTTTTCTTTCTTCTTTGTTGGACAGCAGCCAAGAAAGTCCACATGGACTGATTTAAAAAAAAAAAAAAATGCCCAGTCATATTAAATTTTTAATTAAAAAAGCCACATCATTTTTTGACCTGAATTTTTCGCCGGAGGCACTTCAGTAATCGTTGTTTTTCCGGTTTGGCACTTAAGTAATCCGACATAAACTTTTGGCACCAAAGTGAGTGTTGTACACAACTTTTGACATTGATAGTACACTTATCCCTAATTTTATATTCCCCACGTGAACAACGACGAGCTACTAATCTCTTTCTCTAGCAAGAAACGATAAGCCCCGTGGACGTTGCCATTCTTGCTATTCAATTGGTGTACAGCGATATCTCACCAGAAGAGAAAATAGCATATTGGCATTACTCCACCTGCCTTTAATTTATTCATGAATTATTGGCTTTTGTCTTAGCCTCCTCTCATTCTCCTATTTAATTCGTGCACAACTCTGGAGTTTATACCTAGACGCATCGAGCTGTTACATCACATTTTATGGCTAAAGTCCAATTTTCATGATATATAAAAAGGAAATCACTTATTCTAATCAATCCACGTGGAACTTTGGTGAGTGATTAGAGATATGCTAACCTATGGTTTTCTAATACGTTCATACGCATATCTTTCGTGATATAGATCTTATATCTTTGGAAAATGATACAAATAATCTTTAAACTTTGACTCAATATGTAACGTTGTCAATGAATTTTAGCTTAATATGCAATGTGATTCATAAATTTTGAATTTGTTGAATATAATCTCCAAACTTTTGGTGCATATTCAATTTGTTCCTTAGAGTATATGAAAATGTTTAATTTTATCCCTAATCTTGAATTGATAAAAGTGTTATATTGAATATTTTTACACAGTTCAAACACTACATTGAATATGTAACAAAAAAATTTAGAGACTATATTGAACAAATAAAAAATTCAGAAATTACATCATATATTAAACCAAAATTTAGATATCACATTACACATTTGATGAAAGTTTAAGAACTATCTGTGTTATTATCTCTATATCTTTTGTAATATAATCCCCGTGAACTTCGCATCTTGGGACGTATGTCATGCGCTCGCCATTGCCGTCGGTGCTTTAACCTAACGGGGGCTTAAAGAAAGACACGGAAAAAATTCACGACACAAGTGGCGAAAGAAGCAGTGGGCCCGTTTCCGCTCTCGAACACGACCCTAGATGACCTAGCATAAACCCGTTGTTGCAGGCCACTAAACCTGTCAAAATGAGTGATAAATTCATTTATTAATTCATATGAGTGTTAAATGGGTTAATTATATTAACAAAATATGTCATAAATGGGTTTAAATACAATATGAGTGTTAAATAGGTCATAAATGAGTTTAGTTAAATAGGTTATAAAAATTATAAATGTATCATAGCCCAATCTATTACTATGACCCTCTCTTCACACTCTCCCTCCTTCACTTGTTCTTGTGCTCACTCTTATCTTAGTTTTGCTATGAGTTTTTGTAAACTAGATTAGATATGGAATTGTTTTAGCTATATGGATTGGGTAGCGTATAAATCAGGTTAAGTATGAGTCACTAGATTTGTATTGTATGGAAATTGATCAAAATGGGTTAAATGGATCTGTTTGGGTCGGACAATATATGACCCAATCTAATCCACTCATTTGATCGTTTACTTATCATCAGGGGTGATTGGTTCTTGGTTTGGTTCGATCGCACCAACAAATCAGTAATCGGACCAAGAGAATCGGTACCCCACTTATGGAATCATGAATTAGACCACCCAATCCATGGACCAGACCTCTGATTAGATCTGGTTCCTAAGCGGTTCAATAGAACTGGTAGATTCACATATCTTAGCCAAAATTATTGGATTAATTGAATCGCTAATCCATGTTTCAAGTCGAAATTGGGATTTCCTCCAAGATTTACGAAGAAGATAGAGAGATGATGGCATCGTAATTATAAGGGCATGCTCGAAAGAAGGAGGATGATTCAATGGATTCCTTTCTATCAACGACAGACTCACAACTAAAAGGAAGGTATGAGTAAGCGGGGAGGTAAAATCGGGAAATCTTTGTAGAAAGAAAGAAAGTAAAATAAAGAAAGAAGCAAGAGACAAAAGGAGCAAATTGGATGAATTCATGCAGCAATAAGAAAGAAACAAAGATTTGCTTCATCATTCGGAATAAGTGAGGCGTGAGAGGAGATTAGGGTTGAGGTTTACACTTTACTTCTTTATGAAATAAAAAAAATATATATTGGTTTGATTGAAACGTTTCGGTTCCAAAGTGGGAACTGGGAATCGGACCGAAAATCATTGGTTCCAATTTGATGGAACCGAGAACCGGACTAACGGCCCATAAGACCACTTAAAACGAGCTAGTTTGATCCAGTTCGGTCCAAGCGATTCTATATGCTCATCCCTACTCGTCATAGGAGGGTACAGCTGGTAGGAGTGAATGGTTCTAAGATGGGTAGATACTAGACTTGAAATCTGGAATCTAACTTGTGATAGCCAATTCTCTTTTTTTGGACTCTATACCCTACTCTGTTCGCACTGAAACCTATTTTGAAACTTACCTTATTTTTCGTCTCTAGTTTCAGGGTTTATCTTGTTTGCTTTGCAACCATCCAATATCCTATATGGCTTCGAATTTTACTCTCCTAATTTGTAGTGAACATTAAGAACATGTAATAAATAAGTTAAGAACTTTTTGACTAAATGAAAAATCAAAAATCAACAAGAATAATTATCATAAACAAACGTCACAAGGCAAAGCAAAAATCCTAACATTGCATAAACATTAGTAGTGAACATGTATATAATGTTATTCTCATTCTCACAATTATTACTGGAAACTATTCATTTTTCTAAAATGGTTAACAAATCTTTATTACAAGCATAACTTCTCCTCCAAAAGTAAAATAAGGCGAGCCAAATTATGTGGTATAAAATCTTTAACAAAGACTAAAATTTATACATAAAGAAAAATCAACAAGACCGAGTGAGTTATGATTGCATGAAGAGAGACTTGGGGAGAGAGAGAGAGAGAGAGAGAGAGAGAGAGAGAGAGAGGCAACTTAGTGAGTTAGTGTGTGTGTGTCTATATATATATATATATATATATATATTTTAACTCCAGTAAAAACCGGTCCGAAAAGAGGTCTAGGTGGGCCTATGATTCGAATTGAGAACCGGACTAGTTCCAATTGGTTTCCGAAAAATGGAACCAGTTCGCAGACTGGTTCAAATAGGAACTTGTTCGCAAACCTGTTTTCCAGGTGGTCTGATCCGATTTCTGGATAAACCTAGTCCGGTTGCACACCCTTAGTTGCCATGGAAAAAAGGATGTGTGCTTTGGAATGTACCGGCGCAAAAGGTTCTGGATGAAGTTTCGATTGCTTGATGCAGGGGCGTCAAGCGCGGACGCACATCGATGGACATTGGCTGCCTCGTGCGGATGATGAAGGGTGGGAGGGGACTATACGTGAACAGCCGAGATCCGATCGATGGGGTCGGTGTCGGTGCTTTTGCCAGTTGCACCCGGTCCCATCTGCACTCGGGACCCGACACCTTTGCTTCACCGGGAAGGAATGTACTCTGTTTCATGTCGTCCTCGAAAGTGTCCACTTGCGGTAATCTCTCTAAATTGCAGAGAGAGAGGAGCTTCCTCTCTTCTTTTCGTTTCGGATGGGGTCCGATG
This sequence comes from Eucalyptus cloeziana, assembly GCA_014182715.1. Lineage (NCBI taxonomy): Eukaryota > Viridiplantae > Streptophyta > Magnoliopsida > Myrtales > Myrtaceae > Eucalyptus > Eucalyptus cloeziana. The sequence goes on from CM024642.1 coordinate 26,298,472, forward strand.
ATCCCTCGGTTTGCCTCGGATCTCGACACTTGTCCACCCGATCGAACAAAAGAATTCTTGATGACGAGCGAAAGCCGGATACTCGTAATATTAACCCTTTTTTTCTTCTCGGTCTGATGGGCATATGGTCGTTCCCTATCTGTGGAATCATTCCTTGGCTCCAAAGCCACTCCACGGACTTTTCACTCACTCATCAACTCAATCGTTTGCGAAGCCCCTTTTGGAGGCTTTACGCATCCTCACCCAAGCCAGCCTGCTAGATCAGTGGCCTCGAGCAGATGAGGAAGAATGTAGAGTCTATCTATCCGGGTTGACAGTATAGAAAAAATCAATGATTTGAAAAATGTTTTTTTAATTTCTAAGTATTTTTTTAAGTTTTTCAACATCGCTATCGTTAACCAATCCCCCTCTTGCTATTTTGAGCTGCACTTGTGCAGAACTAAGAACTAAGGATGGTCCCGTATCGAGCGAGCTCTGATGTTCCATCGATCCAGTGGATTCTTTGCAAATGAACTGAATCCAAACGATCAAAAAATGGTGGCTCGCAACCGAAATAAGACAGTTCGATGAGCACATTGTGATGGACGGGCCAGAATGAACTCGACCATGACGCATGATGGCCATTTAAATTTAGAGAGCGACTTCTTTCAGATTCTTGTATTGCCCATCATTAGCTGTCGGTTTGTGAAGATATGTGGCTGGATGTCGAAGAAGCCAAGGTCGAATCGGGTCATAGTTGATAACGACCCAATCGATCAACTGTTTATGCAGGCACTAACTGTTATTCATTCAAGAAACGAGGGCAATGAAGGTACCGACGAAATGTTACAGACCATGTAATGCAAAGGTTGATGTCCTGACTGAAGAAAGAGCAATAAGGCCAGTGTCCCCCACATTTATACATATTGATCTAGGTGCAGGATGATTTTCTTACACTTTTGCCTCATTCACCCATGAAGTTCCCAATTTCTGAACTTCACTCAGGCAAAAGCCCTCCACAGTGCACCAGCAGTGCCAAGAAGGTGCTGGTGGCGCTGCTGGTGCTCGCCTCGACACCGGTTCTCCTTGCTGCGATCCCCGTTTATTTGTTCGTCACCGGCATGCATCTCAATGTCCCGTTATCTCAGGAGTTGGAGATCAGCACCGGTGTATCTAAAGCAATAAAGGTAGTGGACAGGAGATGCGACGTATTTAGAGGGAAATGGGTCCATCACCCCATTGCCGTGTACTACACCAACGTGACTTGCCCTTTGATCATCGATCAGCACAACTGCCTGAAGTTTGGAGGCCCAACACACCGAGTTCTTGAAGTGGCAGTGGTAGCCCGATGAGTGCGAGCTGCCTCAGTTGCACGCGGGCTGGTTCTTGGAGATGGCTCAAGGGAAATCACTCGCGTTCAGGGGGGATTTGGTCGGGAGGAACCAAATGCAGTCGCTGCACTACCTCCTGGCCAATGTAAGTGCTGTCTCTGTGTCCTTACTCAGCTTATGCAGCATTTGCATTTGAGGCCTGCTATGTCAATAGTATTTGTCTGCATAGAGAGAATCCTGCCTCCTTTTATTTGTTTTTTATTATTTTTTGTATTTTTTTGTATTTATTTTTATTCTTTTTTTGTATTTATTTGTTTATTTGTTTTTTTTTAATTTTTTTGTATTTTTTTGTATTTATTTTTGTATTTTTTTGTATTTTATTTTTTTATTGGCTGAAGCAAGTTTAATTTTTGTATTTATTTTTACAAATCGATAGTTTATAAAACCGACTTTGGCATTAAACAAGTTGGTTCTCAGCTTGAAAGGATGATCTTTCAGGTGGAATTTCCTAAGGAAATATCTCACAAATACTCAATAGACACAACATACTTCAAAAGGTGGTATTTCTAGTATCACAAGTTCACACTAGCCACCTCCTGGGCTCCATTCTTGGTAAAGTCCAGAGATGCAGACCTAGATAGTCACTCCTTGAACAGCATCATGAGCCTCTACTTGGATGAGCCCGATACACCTTGGGCTTCCTGTTGGAAAAATATTAGAATACATAAAAATAGTAATAACTGTTGTAAATACATTACAAAAGATTAGAAAATAAAACAAAATATTTGAGACATGCAAACACTGTTCTTAAGGATAATTTTGTCCCTCGTAGTACAAAACTCGATGCATAAGGCTTTAGCGGCTATCCTCCCAAGATATAACATAGTTTCTTCTATATTCTGTACTGAATATTAGAAGAAAAAAAACAATATTACGTGTATAACCCAGCAAAAAGAAAAGGAAAAATACGAGAACATAATGCATCTTCAAAAATTGTGGTTTGAAGTTTAATTTATAATTAAACAAGAGAAAGAGAGAGCCATTAAAAGACCGTCATAAATCAATTGGTAATTAAAAGAATGACCATTATAACATTATGAAGAGTTTATGAAGTAATAAATCAAAAGTTATAAAGTCATTAGACGATCATTTTAAAGCTCTTAGAAAGCCGTTATATGGTCATTGTAAAACCATTACAAAAATGGTGATTTTAATGATGGTCTAATTTCTAATAAATATTTCAAAACTACTGAAATATCTATCAATTCCCCACATATTTCAAAAAGTTTTGAAAAAGAAATAGAATAATGTTGGCTTATTGGAGAGTAATGCATCGAAACTGGTGCTTGTTAAGTTATGAACCAACCCTAGAAAAAATGAAATATAATTCATGAAAATCATTGTGAAATTTGAAACTTCTATGAACCAAGACTTTCTTTTTGTGAATTATAATTTTCATCAAGCTCATTACACTCTCACAAACTTTGTTGTTGCGCTAATATGCCATGTGCATGCTTAGTTTATTCATAAGTACTTTAGAGATTATCGTTAATAATTCTCAAAGGAGCGGCCCCGATTCCATCAAGTGTATTTTGCAGCTTAATACACCACTAACAATGACTATGGAATTTTATTAAGAGCTTAGCTTAACATATATATATATATATATATATATATATATATATATATTTTTTTTTTTTTTTAGTTTTGCACTATTTTCACTTTATGAGAAACACAAAATTTTTAATAGTGTACTAGATTAACAAGTGACTTGTTATTACCCATATAAACTTAATTTATGAGATTGCCAATTACATAGGTTGGGATACCATCACTGTTGATTTTTTTCAAATGGCTTGATCCCATTCCCCTCTATGTATAGTCAGAGGATTGGCCAAAATCAATTCTGACTTAAAATAATCGATCGATATAAATCCCCTTTTTTTAAAGGAATTATTTTGCAACATCACGTCTTAGGTAGACATCTCTTTTTACCATTGAAAGTTCCATTCTTTGCAATGGCTATTGCCTTTTGGCAGTCACAATGTCTAGACATAGGTGTCGTTTCATTTCCATAGGAAACATACGCTAAGAAATTTCTCAACTACTCAGCCTCAATTTTAATTTGAGTTTGAGAAATTTTTCTTCTTCCCAAGAACTTGAGTAGTTCTTCAATCACCAAAATAAATATTTTCTTCACCTTCCTTACTAGAAGTTAGGAGGATAAAGCATTATGTTTTTAACATATATGCTTGGTAGCACCTGAGTCTACTTCCAATTCTTTTGCATTTGCTAAAATATTGGCTTGGAAAATGACTATTATAATTACATCATCAAATCATCTGCTTCAATTAAGTCAAATTTTGGTTTAGTAGGATTGTCATTTCTTCCACAATTTTGTGTTGCGACCTATTTTTTTCGGGTGCACCACCTAAAACTAGGTTAATGGACTACTAAGTCTTTAAGTTTAGCTCGGGCTCTCCCAAGCATATACCAATTCGCGACTTAAGGTTCAAATATGCAAATGATTATTATCCAGGAGTCACCACTAATCTATTTTTGGTGGGTCGATTAGAAACCCAAGTAAAGCAACGGGAAATTTACTTTACTCCTACGAACCATATATCATGGGTACGGGGACTTGGTTACACTAGATTTCTCTAATGCCCTTTCGGTACCATTTTTTTATTTTCAAAAATATTTTTGCAGGCAGCTTAAATTGATTTTAAATCTATTTCCCTAACATGTGAGGTGATCATACGGGTGCGCAATCCACCAATTTATCACCTAGATAAAACAATGAATAAATTACTAAACTTACCTCAAAGTAACGAAAGCATCTGCGTTGTTAAATCTAAATTCACATCATCAACCTTAGATATGATTTCTAATTAACACGCAATCATTCAATTTTTGTTTTCACTGATTTAATGAGATAATCCATATGCCATGCATTGCATTTTAATCTAACATGAAATGATATGACATAGTAGTATAGCCTGAACTATATGAATGAGTAAAGTATTTTTATTTTATTTTTTATGTTTTCTTAATGAACATGCAATAATTAAATATGCAATCTAAATTAACCAAAATAACCTAATCTTAATGACTGGCAATTTCTAATTAAATGAACCTAGCAACAATCACTAAATGACGTGCATTTCATGAACCTAATGCTACATGACATGCACATGATTTTTTATTTTCTTAATAAGCATGCAATCTATCCTAATATGCAATAATGTGCAAAGAATGCCCTAATTCTAATTTTTTCTTTTTTTTTATTATGAAATTCGAAATTTAAAATTGCCAAATAATTAAACGTGCAATTTAAATTAATGAGAAGAAAATATGATATCCTAAATTAATGTTTTTGGTCTTTTTATTTAAGAAATTGAAATAAATTTCCTATCCTAAACATGCAACATAACCTTAAAACCAGTAATATCCTAACATGCATTTAACCTAACTCAAATATATATTTTTTTGGATTTTTCCTTTACGAGAGCAATCAAATAAAGGCATCGAGAACAACACAGCAACAAATCAAGCAAGATATCATCCATGTCTATTTAATTTTGGAAATAAATTGACGAATTGTATCTCGCGCATGAGATCGGATTGGCCAATTTTAAATAAAATCACGAATCATATCTCGAGCGTGAGATCGGATTGACGATTTTCCCGTGCGATTGCGAGTTGTATTTCAAGCGTGGAATCGAACCGTCAATCATATGCACGTTGTGAAATTAGGATAATTTCCCAATTCATAAGGCTACTCGAGATTACGGATATCATATGTATCGAGAATTCCATCATATGCATCAACTGATATTTCAAATAAAGAAACGGAATATTCAGAAATCAAATAAAACGAAATTTTTACCTAATCCGAATTTTGATTTCCAAATTTGGACTTTGCGCAATCGGACTAGGATCGCAATCGGCGGGCAACAGGCTGGTGGATGGCTCGACGCAGCTTCGTACGCTAAGGACGATGATGGAGAGCTCTCGGTGGGTTTAGTCGTTGGTGAGAACGATGGGAAAGACTGGACCACCACAAGGAGCCGCGAGCAACTTTGTAATAGAGAGAGGTGCAGTACGTTGCTTGCACTACTGAACCTCACGATGACTAAGCGGGCTACCAAGACGTTGCTGGATTTTCACCAAGAAAATCTGCACACAAAGATTAAAACGCTGTGTAGACATGACCGTCTATCGTGGAAGCTCGTTGATTTTCAGAGTGACGATGGCAATGAGTTAACTCGTTGGAATTCTTAGCATTGCACACGGTACGAAAGCGCTCTTCGGTGAGTCTCAGCTGAGAATAGTTCTCTGGACCACCTGCAAAAGTAGAAGGCAACACTCTTCCGCTGGGTACGAATTCAACGAAACCTTGATGATGGGAAGCAAGGGCCGCCGCGGTGGAGTGGTGTCCCGATAAGACTCGTCTTGGTGAAGTGGCATCAGTCCGACGAGCCTCGAAGTTGCGTCGAGGGGAGCAGCGATGTCGAGAAGAAAGCTTTAGTGCCACTGGTATAGGCGGTATCGTTGTGGCTTGGACAACGTAGAAGCGACGGTGTGTGCGAAACGGCAGGAATTCGCTCGTGCAGCAACAAGTGATAGCAGGGATTGGAGGGTGACGGCTCCTCGTCGTCAAGAGCGGCGGCGAAGTGAGACTCGCGGTGGAGGGCTTAGTAGTCGGAGGAGTTCGTGGGAGGATTGCTAAGAAAGCGTCTCTGGGTGTGTGCCGTCGGACCCCCTCCTCACGTTTTCTTTTGCTACTTTTTCTCTTTGTGCCGAACGTGTGTTCTCTCTCCATTGTGGTCATCCAATGTCTGCCCCCTCCTTTTAGAATTGTCGCCATCCCTCGTTTCATACTACCTACCTTGTATTGCAAAAGAGGAAATTTGTATATAAAAAAAGAATCGTTGATATTCATATTTCCTCCATTACTTCCTGCATGCGTATCATATCTTTCCTTGCGATATCAAATTGGAAATGCCAATAAGAGTGGGCGATATTTTGTCGCCGCCTTGCTCCTCCTTCACATTCTATCAGCATCTTATAATATATTATGATCACGCATACATAAGCCGAATTTATCTTGAATTGTGGGAAGCAAAATTTGTTATTATTTTATTTCACGGTTCCACACCCCTTGCACTTTGCCGAATTATTCAAGACAAACCAAATATACGTTCCAAATTTTTACTTCCTCTTCTTCGTTATCTTCCTCAGCAGAAACATTGGTAAGCCCTTAGATTTTTATTTTTTTTGCCCAAGCCGATTTTTTAAAGTTCATGCATGAGTGGGCTTCTTGCCCACAATATCAAATGTCCATTGCCGAATTTCGCATGAGATCCACACATTGCAACTATATGTGGACTCATTGTTATGATAATGCTCCTAACACTATATGTTATGCAATTTAATATTTTTGTTTAGGGGTTAAAGTTCAGTCCCTAATTTATATGTAATAAATAAATTACTAGGTCACCAAAATTTAGGTGTCAACATTTTGTTTGGCTGATTTCAAAGTTACATCATCTCTGCCAAGGGTGAACACATATCTTATAGTGGATTTTGTCTCATATGAATTCGAGATCCAATTAACATCACCGTATCCTTTTAATACAATGAAAAATTCACTATGTATGATGACCTAATTTATGGTTCCTCGAATAATGTAAAAATCCAATCCAAGAACACCTTCACCAATTTATTTATATGTCAAAATTGACGTGTTCAAGCTTGTGGTGATTTTATAGGTCAGATAATATGGTTTTGAGGTCTTGTTTTGAGCCTAATTGGGGCGTCATGCACCTTGTCAACAACGAGATTCCCGATGACCTAATCGAGTGTGTCGAGAAGGGTGGGGAGGTGTTCTTCAACCTCCCGATCAAGGAGAACGAGAAGTATGCCAATGACTAGGGCTCCGAGAAGGTGGGACGCACGGAGAAAAACAGAGAAAGCATCATGGGTTGGGCGTTGTTCTTCTCTGAGAAAGAAAGAGAAAAAGCCCTGAAAATTGAAATGAAGAGAGAGAAACTTTCAAGTAGGAGTTTAGTATTTACTACATTGTCCTTTTTTTTTGCCACCAAACTGAGCCAAGTCAAGCTAGCCAATTAACCACTGGGATTCGCCCTAGTGGCCACCCTTCCAACATGGAAGGGGGAGGTGAGGGGTTCAAATCCCCACCTTCTCAGGGGGGATGGGGTGGAGACGCGTAAGTTTCAAGAGTGGGTTTCGATTCCCACGCGCTGCAAGAGGCAGGGCAAAAGTCTGAGAGTGAGTGTAGAATATGAATAGAGTAGGACTGACAAAAAAAAAAAAAAAGCTAGCCAATTGACCTCAGTGGCCACCCTTCCAACTTGAAAGGGGGAGGTGGGGGGACGAATTAAGTTTCAGGAGTGGGTTTCGACTCCTACACCCTGCAAGGAGGCAGGGCAAAAGTCTGAAAGTGAGAGTTAGAATATGAGTAGAGTAAGACCGACCAAAAAAAAAAAAAAAAAAAAAAGCCAGCCAATTGAGAAACAAAGCATTTATATTTTCAGTGGGTCCCACTCACAAGACACGTGTCAATATTTGAGTGACACATGCATGCCATGTGAGCGGATGACGTGATGCGCTCGTACCATTGAATATTTTCTCAAAGTTTGGACATTCTCAATGATGATACTTGCAATAAATGTCATCCAAAAGTCATTCCATTATCTTTGTTTTTGAATCACTTTGCCTTTATCCTAGGAATCAAGTTTAGCATGCCTTTATCCTAGGAACTGACTTTAGCAGGTCCTTCAAGACTCTTTCCTCTTTTGTCTGGATGTCCTATCTTTTTCAATCTTCCGCATCATATTCCATGACTTCACATTCACTCTCTCTCTCTCTCTCCCTTCCTTGCCTTGGAAGAATTCCAGGAGTTCCCTTGTGTTGATCCTTTACTTTCTAAATTCACATTCCCAAATCCAATTTAAATTGCTTCCCATTCTCTTCCCCAACTTCACTTCCAACCCTGTCTCTTTTTGACTCTCTCTTTCCACTCGAAAAGACTAAAAAACATCGATATCGACTCACCAGCTCCATTTCAATCGTCCTTATCCTCATCCTAAGTCTTCATTAAATTCATCCCCGTAAAAATGTCGTTCCCTTTGAGATCCCATCAACAGTAGACCCTTTGAATTGGGATCAAGAAAGAAACCCGCCAGCAATAAGTTTTTTGTGTTTTGATAGCGACCCAATCATACCTTACAAGAGTTTTTTTTTTCAGTTCTCAGGTTTGACTTTCCTAGTTCACTGTAATAATCCATTTCTTTCTTTTTCTCTTCTTTCTCTGGCGAGTCATCTTCAATTGGAAAAAAAGAAAAAGAAAAAAAGAGAGAGAAATATTTGCTAAACGCGCGTAACGACTCGCCAACCAGCAAACAAATAGAAAATACAATAATGGGGAACTCCTTCAGTTCTGATTCCCCTCCTTCCACGCCGCCGCCACCGCCCAAGTTCCCCTTCGTCTTCCCGTGCGTCGAGTCCCCGTTCCTCCCCGATCCTTCACCCTTCTTCTCATCGAGCCTCCTCTCTGCCCGCTCCTGACCAACTCCTTCTTCTAGAACTTCGCTCTCAACAATGGCGACCGGGCCGAGTACATCCACCCCTACCTCGTCAAGCCCTCCCCGTCCTCTGTCTCCGTCTCGTTCCCTTCTCGTGTCACCATCTCCACCTCTTTGTACCAAGTCTTCAACGCTGACCTCACCATCTCTGCGGTCTCAAGCGACAATGCTGCGCACGGCTCGTCTCCAGAGGCTCTACGGCACGTGATCTCCTCGTACAGCGACCTCGGCGTCATGCTGGACTTCGCGGCTTCGAACCTGAAGTTCGTCCTCGTTAGGGGGAGCCCCTGCTTGACTTGCTTGGTCAACTGTGGGACCGAGGTTGCAATCTCCACGATTCACGCGATCCTCTCGCTATCTTCGAACAATAGTCGCACCAAGCATACTTTGAAGCTCAACAATAATCAGACTTGGCTTGTTTACACTTCCTCGCCAATTAGTTTCAGTCACAGACTCAATGCAATTACTTCTGGAAGGTTTTCAGGGGTTACCCGACGATGGATCATTTAGCGAGGAGGTTTTGGATAAGTTCAATTCTTCTTATACTCTTTCTGGTGATGCAATGTTGACTAGGACATTTTGTTTGGAGTACAAATGGGAGAAGAGAGGATGGGGGGATCTGCTCATGCTCGCGCACCCGCTGCACATTCAACTTTTGTCTCGCGAGGATTGCCGTGTCACTGTGTTGGAGGATTTTAAGTATAGGAGTATCGATGGTGATCTTGTTGGCGTGGTTGGAGATTCCTGGGTGTTGAGATCTAATCCCGTCTCTGTTACTTGGCATTCAATCAGAGGCATCAAGGAGGAGTCGCGCAATGAAATCATTCAAGCCCTCCGTAGGGATGTGGCATCCCTTAATCCAGTTGTAATAACGGCAAAATCATCTTATTTTTATGGGAAATTTATTGCCAGAGCGGCGAGGTTGGCTTTGATTGCTGAGGAGGTGTGTTATCCTGAAGTTATCCCGACCATCGAGAAACATTTGAAGAGCACCATAGAGCCATGGTTGGATGGGACTTTTAGTGGTAATGGATTCTTGGATGATGCGAAATGGGGCGGGATTATCACCAAGCTAGGATCGACCAATCCTGGTGAAGATCTTGGTTTCGGGTTGTACAATGCTCATCACTATCATTTAGGGTACTTCCTTTATGCAATTTGCTGTTCTTGCCAAGATTGATCCGGCATGGGGAAGGAAGTATAGGCCTCGAGCTTATTCACTGATGGCGGATTTCATGAACTTGGGGAGAAGATCGAATTCCAATTATCCGCGTCTGAGGTGCTTCAACCTGTACAAATTGCACTCTTGGGCCGGTGGATTGACTAAATTTGCGGATGGGCGGAATCAGGAGAGCACTAGCAAGGCCATGAATGCTTACTATTCAGCTGCTTTAATGGGATTAGCCTATGGAGACAGCCATCTTGTCACCGTTGGGTCGACGCTCGTTGCGATGGAAATTCAGGTAGCTCAAACATGGTGGCATGTTAGAGAAGGCAATAATTTATATGAGGAAGACTTCACTAGGGAGAACATGGTGGTGGGTGTTCTGTGGGCTAACAAAAGGGACAGTGGTCTTTGGTTTGTCGGTGCGGAGCGGAAAGACTGTAGGCTTGGAATTCAGGTTTTGCCTCTATCGCCCATCACTGAGGTTTTATTCTCAGATGTCCAGTTTTCGAAATAGCTGGTGGATTGGACATACCTGGCACTGAACAGGGAGGGAATTGAAGGATGGAGAGGATTTGTGTGTGCCTTGGAAGGGATTTTTGACCAAGGTAGCACGTTGGAAAAAGTGAGGAGCTTGAAAGGTTTTGATGATGGGAACTCTATTTCGAATCTTCTGTGGTGGATTCATAGTAGAGGTGATGAAGAAGAGACAAGATGCAAGGATGGAGCAAAATACTGTTGGTTTGGTCACTATTGTCACTGAAATTGTTATTTTGGGGACGGATTCAATTGCTTTAATGAGATATTCTATTTGGAGTATTCATGTACTTATGTGAGGATTGCTTTGTGCCCCGTGTATCTATCTTCAGAATAAAATGATTCACTAGCTCTGCTTCTCTCTGTGACCCTTCATTATTGTCTCACATTGCTACAATTACATAATTCACTTTGTCAAACATTTTCGTGCTTTTAAGATGCTCGTTGATATAAGTTATTAACACCCAATATTTAAATAACTAAACTAAAAATGCTATCAAATGAAATAAACAGAAAAATAACATAAAAGATAAAACAAATAATGAAATAAACTAAACTCCAAAAAATGAAAAGTAAAAGTAAAAAACAAACTACCTAAGGGAAGAGGACAGCAACGTGGATGGGGTAACCGGAGAGAGGGTGGTGGCCGGCGTTGGATCTCCGGCGAGGGCTGGGCGGTGTCAGTGACCGGCGAGCTGCAGCTGGGTCGTGGTAAAGGCGGCGATGGCGTCGGGCACGGACCTGGAGTCGCGGAGTGCAGAGAGACGCGAGGCTGTGGTGTGAGCGGAGTAGGTCGCGGCTCGGTGGAGTTTCAGGGTGGCGTCGGGATTGCTGGGCGGTGACGGCGTCGGGCACGACGCAGGGGTGCGGCGCGGCGGCTCAGTTGCTGCAGAGGTGTGGATCGGGCAACGCTTCGGTGCTCCGGTGGGCGAACAGGAGGTCCCGGGTGAGGACTCCGGTTGCAGATTACAAAGGTGTGACGAGCGAGGCGAGGGCAGGCTCGGGATCTGCTGGCGTTGCAGGTTAGCAGCAGTGGTGGCGATGCGCAGACGCGTGGTGCCTCGGGGTCGCGTACCAGCAAGGAGATATGGGCAAATCTGTTGGGCACGAGTCGTAGCAGCAGTGGTGGAGCTGTGCTCGGTCGGCAATGGCACGGCGATCGAGGGGCTCGGGCTTCAGCTGCAGGGTGGCTACCGGCACGGGGGGAACGAGCGACTGCGGAGGAGGCGGGCGCCGGGTCTTCGGATCACTGGATCTGTGGCGTTGGGCTCGATCACTGGATCAGAGGTGCCGCTGGCATGGTGGTAGGGACCAACGATGTGTGCGGCGGCTTCGTGGGCTCTGCTGGTGCGATGCTGCACGTCGGGGGGCAGAGCCGGCGGGACGACGGTGGCGGAGGCGCAGCGGCCGGTACGAAGGAGCACTGGTGCGGCGGTTGCTGCAGCGAACGACGGGAGCAGGTAAAGGGCGCCGGGAGCGGGCGAAAACGGACGGGATGGTGAGCCGCGCGGAGGGCCAGCAACGGCGGTGGAGAACGGTAGTGTCGCAGTGGTCTTTGGCTCAATTGCAGCAAGCGACGGCAAGGGAGATCGGCGAGACAGCAACAGCAGATGGAGACGTCATTGGGCGTTGGGCGAAGAAGAAGCACAATAAATTTGCTTTTACTGTGTCTTCTCTCTCCTTTGCTGCTTCTGCTTTTTGACTTTTCTTCAAAACTCTATTTCCTTTGCTGAACTCTTCGAAAACCGAGTGAAAAAAAAAAAGCTCCCTTACACTTTCTTATTTTTTCTTTTCGACGAAAGACGAAGAGAAGCCCCCTCCCTTAAACCTAAGCCTCGCTTTTTCTATTTATAAAGGAAAAATTCGAATTTGTTTTTGCAGTTGTAGATTTTCACTCAACTACTTAACAACAAAGTGGCTCCAAAATCACACGGCTATTGAATTTTTGAATTCAAAATTTTTTAAAATTTCCTTCTAATCCAAGATTATCTTCTATTTCTAAAAACTAAATTTAAATTAGGTGTCAACAAAGATGCTCGTTGATATAAGTTAAATCTCTTGCATTTTGTTTCAATAAATCAGTGACGAGTTCGGTGCATTATGCGCTTTGATGCCACTTTAGGAACCCATGGAATTCGATTTAGAATCGGTCCATTGGTAAAAAGAAATAAATGATATCTCATAATTTCACCGAATGTTATTGTCTCAAACTTGGGAATAATTTCAGATAGAATCCATTTCTTTTCAATTCAATAATGACTACGAAAGTCTTAAATCTTATGTTTACCAGTCACTTTAATTCTTAAACTTTTTGTTAGATCATTTATGTCTTAAAATTAATTCCCGTTTGTCGTTTGAGTACATTTGCTATTGAGTTAGTTTCAAATGGAAGGAAACTCTACGTGGAACTTTTTTTTTCTTGAACTTTTTATTTTTTAGACTCATGGTGATGATGCGGCATTGGTGAATGTCATACGACATAAACTCGATAAAAAGAATAGAAAAAGTGTTAAATTATGTCTCGATTTTGAGCGTTTGCAAAAACGCGATTTGCTTAAAAAAAAAAAAAAAAAAAAAGAAGAGGAAAGTTCTTCTTTGCGAAGCCTGCGGAATTTGGAGCAAAGGAAATCAAATCGTGGGGCCCAGAGTCAACACTTTGACTCTGGGCACACACACGTAGAAGATTTCCTTTTTTGGCGTGAAGGAGTCCTCTGCACGACTTGCTGAAACCTCCCCTGCACGCGTGAAGAAGCTGAAAAGAAGGTGGGCCCCCAGGTCAAAGTTTTGACCTGATGGGCACACGTATAAAAGAAAATACGTGTGCTGGTCTTTTTTTTTTCTTCGGTTGGTAGCCGCCCAAGCCTACGTAAGAAGCCGTCGAAGCCTCTGCGAAAGAAACCTTACGTAGCCGTGCGTTCGTGACCTTTGAAGCCGCAAGTCGCGCGAAGCGTTGAAGAGACCCGCGAAGCCGTAGGTAGAGCGTTTCGTCGCGTGGTAATTTTGTGCCGTGAATTTATATCGAGTTGCTTATTTATAAACACTTTGGATTTTGAGTTAAATCTAAGTGTGGAAAACACTTGAGCGTGTGAATGATTGTAAACTCTGATTCTCCGATTATAGTGGATTATTTACTGTTGGCTCTCCTGTGTGGACGTAGGTACCGAATCACGTAAATTTCTGGTGTCTTTATTTTTTTCGTTAATTTCTCTGGTGATTTCGCATTGACGTAAATTGCAAGATCCTATCGTTTCCGTGTATTATATCCCAACAAGAAGAATAAAAAATACAAAAAAAGATGGTGGAGGAAGCTGGAAGTGTGCGTAGATCTTTTTTACCTTTTTCGCTGCAAGAAAGGGCAAGGGGCTGCTTGCCCGGTGTTTGAATTGCCTTCTCTTCCCCAAAGAGGTTGAAGAGGCAGAGAAATGCGCTAAAAATCATATGCCCACGAATTCCTTTCTCCTAATTATTGCTCTAAAAAGGACGCAAGAGAGAACAAAACAAGGACTCATCATATTTTCGAGAATGTCATTATAAATCTTTCGATTATACCCTAGGAAAAATACTTACCTAGATAGTGGTGAGCGTATTCATATCGATCATAATGTATATATACGAAATTTTCTAGTAAAATTGACTTTTAAGTTATTATCGTGATTCTTGTGTTCTAATTTCATTTTTGATCTTATCGCGTTTCATATGTGTAAAATCAGTAGGTAGACCAACCGGAGGACATATCTCTCCAGTACACCACGGACTACAACTTCAAGCGGTGGCACCTCCCCAAGCACAACCTAACCCTAGCCACCTTCTGGGCCCCCTTCTTGGTCCGCACCACCGACGCCTGCGGCGGCCAGACCCTCGACAGCATCCTCACTCTCCACCTGGACGAGCCCCACCCTTCTTGGTCTGCCGACATCGGCACCTTCGACTATGTCATCGTCTCGGCGGGCCAGTGGTTCTTCCGCCCGCTCATCTACTACAAGAACGGGCGGCTCCTGGGCTGTTCAGCATGCGATCGGGACAACGTGACCGAGGTGTCGAGGTTCCAGGCATATCGAGTGGCGCTACGCACCACGCTGAGAGCTATCACGGGAAGGAAGGGCCACAAGGGCGGCGGCGGCCCCACGTTCCTGGGGACGTTCTCACCGGCACACTTCAAGCACGGGGACTGGATTGACGGGGGGAGCTGCCCAAGGACGCGGCCGTTCGGGAGCAACGAGAAGAAGCTCGAGGGCTATGACCTGGAGTTCCACGTGGCGCAGGTGGAGGAGTTCCTGAAAGCGGAGAGGCAGGCGAGGGAGGATGGGTCGAAGATCCGGCTGCTCGACACGACGCGGACGATGCTGCTCCGGCCCGACGGGCATCCGAACTAGCAGTGCAACTGGCCTAAGAGCAACGTGGGCCGGGCCGATTGCGTGCATTGGTGCTTGCCCGGCCCGATCGATACGTGGAACGAGCTCTTGTTTTATGTGATGAAGTCGGACAAAGGTGGAAAGTTCGCTCAAAGGAAGCTACAGAACTTGCGCAGCTGACGTTTATGTTTATACGATATCGAGTGGAATTGGGAAAAAGGCAAGCGCATTTTTTTATCGTTCGAAAAATGGTTTTAGCAATTTTCTGTTTTTCCAGCCGCAAATTCTTCGGCAAAGCATGGGGAATCGCAGTTCCGTTTGGACCCGTTTCCCCTCTCGAACACGACCCTAAATGACCTAGCATAAACCTGTTGTTGCAGGCCACTAAACCCGTCAAAATGAGTGATAAATTCAGTGTTAAATGGGTTAATTATATTGGCAAAATTGGTCGTAAATGAGTTTAAATACAATAGAAGTGTTAAATAGGTCATAAATAGATTATAATTGTATCATAGCCCAATCTATTACTATGACCCTCTCTTCACACTCTCCCTCCTTCACTTGTTCTTGCGCTCTCTCTTATCTCAGTTTTGCTATGAGTTTTTGTAAACTGGATTAGATATGGAATTGTTTTAGCAATTTGGATTGGGTCGCGTATAAATCAGGTTAAGTATGAGTCACTAGATTTGCATTGCATGAAAATGGATCAAAATGGGTTAAATGGGTCTGTTTGGGTCGGACAATATATGACCCAATCTAATCCACTTGTTTGATGGTTTACTTATCATTAGGGGTGATTGGTTCTTGGTTTGGTCTGATCCCACCAACAAACCAGTAATTGGACCAAGAGAATCGGTACCCCACTTATGGAATCATGAATCAGACCACCCGATCCACGGACCAGACCTCCGATTAGATTTGGTTCCCAAGCTGTTCAATAGACTGGTAGATTTACATATCTTAGCCGAAATTTTTGGATTAATTGAATCACTAATCCATGTTGCAAGTCGAAATTGGGATTTCCTCCAAGATTTACGAAGAAGATTGAGAGATGATGGCATCGTAATTATAGGGGCATGCTCGAAAGGAGGATGATTCAATGGATTCCTTTCCATCAATGACAGACTCATGACTAAAAGGAAGGTATGAGTAAGCGAGGGAGGTAAAATTGGGAAATCTTTGTAGGAAAGAAAGAAAGTAAAATAAAGAAAGAAGCAAGAGGCAAAAGGAGCAAATTGGATGAGGCAAAAGAAACAAAGATTTGCTTCATCATTCGGAATAAGTGAGGCGTGAGAGGAGATTAGGGTTGAGGTTTACACTTTACTTCTTTAAGAAATCAAAGAAATATAATTTGGTTTGGTTGAAACGGTTTGGTTTCGAAGTGGGAATTGGGAACCGGACCGAAAATCATTGGTTCCAATTTTATGGAATCGAGAACCGAACTAACGGCCCATAGGACCACTTAAAATGGGCTAGTCTAATCCGGTTCGGTCCAAGCGACTCTAAATGCTCATCCCTACTCATCATAGGAGGGTATAGCTGGTAGAAGTGAATGGTTCTAAGATGGGTAGATACTAGACTTGAAACCTGGAATCTAATCTGTGATAGCCTATTCCCTTTTTTTGGACTTTATACCCTATTCTGTTCGCATTGAAATATATTTTGGAACTTACCCTGTTTTTATGCTCTGGTTTCAAGGTCTATCTTGTTTGCATTGGCACCTATTTTGCAACTATCCAATATCCTATATGGCTTCGAATTTTACTCTCCTAATTTCTCTTGAAACATTAAGCACATGTAATGAATAAGTATATGAACTTTTTAACTAAATGAAAAACTAAGGATCGACAAGAATAATTATCATAAATAAACGTCACAAGGCAAATAAAAAATCCTAACATTGCATAAACATTAGTAGTGAACATGGATATAATGTTAGTCTCATTCTCACAATTATTACTGGAAGCTATTCATTTATCTAAAACGGTTAACAAATCTTTATTACAAGCATAACTTCTCCTCCAAAAGTGAAATTAGGCGAGCCAAATTATGTGGTATAAAATCTTTAACAAAGACCTAAAATTTATACATAAAGAAAATCAACAAGAGCGAGTGAGTTAAGATCGCGTGAAGAGAGAGACTTAGGGAGGGAGAGAGAGAGATAGAGAGAGGCGACTGAGTGAGTTAGTATGCGTGCTTTGGAATGTACCGGCGCAAAAGGTTCTGGATGAAGTTTCGATTGCTTGATGTGGGGGCGTAAAGGGCGGACGCACATCGATGGACATTGGCCGCCTCGTGCGGATGACGTGAACAGCCGAGATCCGATCGATGGGGTCGGTGTCGGTGCTTTTGCCAGTTGCGCCCCTTCCCATCGGCACTCGGGACCCGACACCCGTGCTTCACATCTCGTGAAGGAATGTACTCTGTTTCATGTCGTCCTCGAAAGTGTCCGCTGGCGGTAACCTCTCTAAATTGCAGAGAGAGAGGAGCTTCCTCTCTTCTTTTCGTTTCGGATGGGGTCCGATGATCCCTCGGTTTGCCTCGGATCTCGACACTTGTCCACCCAATCGAACAAAAGAATTCTTGATGGCGAGCGAAAGCCGGATACTCGTAATATTAACCCTTTTTTTATTCCTCGGTCTGATGGGCATATGGTCGTTCCCCTTTTTCTGGCGAAATCTGTGGAATCATTCCTTGGCTCCGAAGCCACTCCACGGACTTTTCACTCACCCATCGACTCAGTAGTTTGCAAAGCCCCTTTTGGAGGCCTTACGCATCCTCACCCAAGCCAGCCTCCTAGATCAGTGACCTCGAACAGATGGGGAGAATGTAGAGTCTATCTATCCGGGTTGACGTAATAGAACAAATCAATAATTTGAAAATTATTTTTCTAATTTCTAAGTATTTTTTTTTAAGTTTTTCGCCATCACTATCGTTAACCAATCCCCCTCTTGCTATTTTTCAGCTGCACTCATGCAGAACTAAGAACTAAGGATGGTCCCGTATCGAGCGAGCTCTGATGTTCCATCGATCCAGTGGATTCTTTGCAAATGAACTGAATCCAAACGATCAAAAAATGGTGGCTCGCAACCGAAATAAGACAGTTCGATGAGCACATTGTGAAGGACGGGCCAGAATGAACTCGACCATGACGCATGATGGCCATTTAAATTTAGAGAGCGACTTCTTTCAGATTCTTGTATTGCCCATCATTAGCTGTCGGTTTGTGAAGTTATGTGGCTGGATGTCGAAGAAGCCAAGGTCGAATCGGGTCATAGTTGATAACGACCCAATCGATCAACTGTTTATGCAGGCACTTACAGTTATTCATTCAAGAAACGAGGACAATGAAGGTACTGACGAAATGTTACAGACCATGTAATGCAAAGGTTGATGTCCTGACTGAAGAAAGAGCAATGAGGCCAGTGTCCCCCACATTTATACATATTGATCTAGGTGCAGGATGATTTTCTTGTGCTACACTTTTGCCTCATTCACCCATGAAGTTCCCAATGTCTGAACTTCACTCACGCAAAAGCCCTCCACAGTGCAGCAGCAGCGCCAAAAAGGTGCTGGTGGCGCTGCTGGTGCTCGCCTCGACGCCGGTTCTCCTCGCTGCGATCCCCCACTATTTGTTCGTCACCGGCATGATTCTCAATGTCCCGTTATCTCAGGAGCTGGAGATCAGCACCGGCGAATCCAAAGCAATAGAGGGAGTGGACAGGAGACGCGATGTATTTAGAGGGAAATGGGTCCATCACCCCAATGCCGTGTACTACGCCAACGTGACTTGCCCTTTGACCATCGATCAGCACAACTGCCTGAAGTTTGGGAGGCCCAACACCGAGTTCTTGAAGTGGCAGTGGAAGCCCGATGAGTGCGAGCTGCCTCAGTTCCACGCCGGCCGGTTCTTGGAGATGGCTCAAGGAAATCGCTCGCGTTCATGGGGGATTTGGTCGGGAGGAACCAAATGCAGTCGCTGCACTACCTCCTGGCCAATGTAAGTGCCGTCTGTGTCCCTACTCAGCTTATGCAGCATTTGCATTTGAGGCCTCTTATGGCAATAGTATTCGTCTGCATAGAGAGAATCCTGCCTCGGCTTATTGGCTGAAGCAAGTTTAAGTACAAATCAATTGTTTATAAAACCGAATTTGGCATTAAACAAGTTGGCTCTCAGCTTCAAAGGATGATCTTTCAGGTGGAATTTCCTGAGGAAATATCTCACAAATACTCAATAGACACGACATACTTCAAAAGGTGGTATTTCTAAGATCACAAGTTCACGCTAGCCACCTTCTAGGTTCCATTCTTGGTAAAGGCCAGAGATGCAGACCCAGATGGTCACTCCTTCAACAGCATCATGAGCCTCTACTTGGACGAGCCCGATACATCTTGGGCTTCCTGTTGGAAAAATATTAGAATACATAAAAATAGTAATAACTATTGTAAATGCATTACAAAAGATTAGAAGACATGCAAGCATTGTCCTTAAGATAATTTTGTCCCTCGTAGTACAAAACTCGGTACATAAGACTTCAGCAGCTATCCTCTTAAGATGTAATATACTTTCTTCTATATTCCATACTGAATATTAGAAAGAACGGAACAATGTTATGTGTATAACCCAGCAAAAAGAAAGGGAAAGATATGACAACATAGTGCATCTTCAAAGATTGTGGTTTGAAAATATTTAAACAAGAGAAAGAGAGTGCCATTAGGAGACCGTCATAAATCAATTGGTAATTAAAAGGATGACCATTATAAAATTATGAAGAGTTTATGAAGTAATAAATCCAAAGTTATAAAGTCATTAGATGATCGTTATACGGCTGTTAGAAAGCCGTTATATGGACGTTGTTAAACCATTACAAAATTGGTGACTTTAATGACAATCTAATTTCTTGTATTACGGTCATAATTTCTAATAAATATTTCAAAACTATTGAAATATCTAACAATCCTCCACATATTTAAAAAAGTTTTGAAAAGAAAAAACATAATAATGTTGGATTATTGGAGAGTAATGCATCGAAACTGGTGCTTGTTAGGCTATGGACCAGCCATAGGAAAAATGAAATATAATTCACGAAAATCATTGGTGAAGTTTGAAACTTCTATGAACCAAGACTTTCTTTTTGTGAATTATAATTTTCATCAATCACATTACACTCCCACAAACTTTGTTGTTCAAATTCAGTTTTGCGTTAATATGCCATGTGCATGCTTAGTTTATTCATAAGTACTTTAGAGACTATCACCAATAATTCTCATAGGAGCAGCCCTGATTCCATCAAGTGTATTCTATAGCTTAATACACCACTAACAATGATTATGGAATTTTATTAAGAGCTTAGTTCAACCTCTTTTTCTTTACAGTTTTGCACTATTTTCACCTTATGAGAAACACAAAATTTTTAATAGTGCACTAGATCAACAAATGACTTGTTATTACCCATATGAACCTAATTCATGGGATTGCCAATCACATAGGTTGGGTTACCATCACTGTTGATTTTCTTCAATTGGCTTGATTCCATTCCCCTTGATGTATAGTTAGAGGATTGGCCAAAATCAATTTTGACTTAACATAATCGATCAATATAAATCCTTTTTTTAAGGAATTATTTTACAACATCACGTCTTAGCCCGACGTCTCTTTTTACCATTGAAAGTTCCATTCTTTGCAATGGCTATTGCCTTTTGGCAATCACAATGTCTAGACATAGGTGTCGTTTCATTTTCATAGGAAACATACAATAAGAAATTTCTAAACTACTCAGCCTTAATTTTAATGAGTTTGAGAAAATTTTCTTTTTCCCAAGAACTTGAGTAGTTACTCAGTCACCAATATAAATATTTTCTTCTCCTTCCTTACTAGAGGTTAGGAGGATAAAGCATTATGTTTTTAGCATTTATGCCTAGTAGCACATGAATCTAATTCCAATTCTTTTGCATTTGCCAAAATATTGGCTTTGAAAATGACTATTATAATTACATCATCAGATCATCTGCTTCAATCAAGTCAAATTTTGGTTTAGTAGGATTGTCATTTCTTCCATAATTTTGTTTGGCTAATTTCAAAGTTACATGATCTCTACCAAGGGTGAACACATATCTTATAGTGGATTTTGTCTCATATGAATTCGAGATCTAGTTATCCTTTTAATACAACAAAAAATTCACTATGTATGATGACCTAATTTATGGTTCCTCGAATAAATTTTAAAATCCAATACAAGAACACCTTCACCAATTTATTTTTTAAGTCAAAATTGACGTGTTCAAGCTTGTGGTGATTTCATAGGTATGATACGATGGTTTTGAGGTTTTGTTTTGAGGCATCATGCACCTTGTCAACCACGGGATCCTCGATGACCGAATCGAGTGTGTGACCTAATCGAGTGTGTCAAGAAGGGTGGGGAGGTGTTCTTCAACCTCCCCGATCAAGGAGAACAAGAAGTATGCCAATGACCAAGGCTCTGAGAAGGTGGGACGTGTGGAGAAAAATAGAGGAAGCATAATTTGGTTTTGATGTCCTTCTTCTCTGAGAAAGAAAGAGAAAAAGCTTTGAATAAAAACAGAGGAAGCATCGTTTGGGTTAAGCGTTGTTCTTCATTGAGAGAGAAAGAGAAAAAGCCTTGAAAATTGAAGTGAGAAGAGAGAAACTTTCAAGTAGGAGTTTACTACCTTGCCCTTTTTTTTGCCACCAAGCTGAGCCAAGCCAAGCCAGCCAATTGAGAAACAAAACCTTTATATTTTCTAGCAAGTCCCACTCACAGGACACGTGTCAAAATTTGAGTGGCACATGCGCGCCATGTCAGTGGATGATATGATGCGCTCATACCATTAAATATTTTCTTGAAGTTTGGACATTCTCAATGATAATACTTGCAGTAAATGTCATCCAAAAGTCATTCCATTATCTTTGCTTTTGAATCACTTTGCCTTTATCTTAGGAATCAAGTTTAGCATGCCTTTATCCTAAGAACTGAGTTTAGCAGGTCCTTCAATACTCTTTCCTCTTTTGTTTGTATGTCCTATCTTTTTCAATCTTCCGCACCATATTCCATGACTTCACATTCACTAGCTCTCTCTCTTCCTTCCTTGCCTTGGAAGAATTCCAGGAGTTCCCTTGCGTTGATCCTTTACTTTCTAAATTCACATTCCTAAATGCAATTTAAATTGCCTTCCCATTCCCTTCCCCAACTTCACTTCCAACCCTATCTCTTTCCAACCCTCTCTTTCCACTCGAAAAGACAAAAAAAAACATCGATATCAACTCACAGCTCCATTTCAATCGTCCTTGTCCTCAACCTAAGTCTTCATTAAATTCGTCCCCATAAAAATCTTGTTCCTTTTGAGATCCCATCAACAATAGACCCTTTGAATCAGGATCGAGAAAGAAGCCCAAGAGCAATAAGTTTTTGGTGTTTTGAGAGCGACCCAATCATACCTTACAAGAGTTTTTTTCCCTCCTCAGGTTTGACTCTCCTATTTCACAGTAATAATCCATTTCCTTCTTTTTCTCCTCTCTCTGTGGCAAGTCATCTTTAATCGAAAAAAAAAAGAAGAAAAAAAAAAAAAGAGAGAAATATTTGCTAAACGCGCATAACGACCTGCCAACCAGCAAACAAATAGAAAATTCAATTATGGGGATCTCCTCCAATTCCCCGGTGGCGGTGGCGGACGCGGCGGTGGCAGAGGCGAAGGTGGTGGCAGCGGCGGCGGCGGCTGCGGCGGAGGTGGCGTCGGCAAAAGCGACGGAGGCAGTAGCAATGGAGGCGAAGGCGGTGGCGGCGGAGGCAGTGGCAAAGACGGCGGAGGCGGTGTCAAAGGGGGCATCGGCAAAGGCGGTAGCAGCGAAGGCGGCGGCGACGGAGGCTAGGCAGCAGCAACGGCGGCCGCGGCGGTGGCAGCAAAGGCGGCGTTGGAGGCGAAAGAGGTGAGGGCGGCGGCGGCGGCAGCGGCGGAGGCGGCGTCGGTGAAGGCGAGGGAGGCGGCGGCTGCAAAGGTGGCAACGGCGGCGGCGATAGAGGTGGCGTCAGCAAAGGCGACGAGAGGAGGCGTCGGCGAAGGTGGCGATGGCAGCAGCGGCAAACGTGGCGAAGGCGGCGGGGGCGAAGGCGGTGGCAGCAAAGGCGGCGTTGGTGAAGGCGGTAGAGGCGGCGGCGGCGAAGAAGGCAGAGGCAGCGGCGGCAAAGGCGGTGGCGACAAAAGCGGCAACGGCTGCAGCGAAGGCGGAAGCGGCGGCGGCGTCTGCCGCCCGACGGCCCACGATCCGTTAGGGTCGCCACATCGCTTCCTTGTCTTGGATGTCCTCCTTTTGTGATCATTGGATTTTAGTGAATCCGTGAGTCGGGGGGTCTATTACATTTTTCCTTGGTCACTGCACAGTTTATATGGTGAAAGCAGATCCAATAACTCCCTTCCTAAACACTAAAATGATGCACACTAGATAAACATAAATAATAACCAGGCATTTTTTATTTACATATACTTGATAGATGTCGTTTGTCGATACATCAAAAACCAAGCTTTCCTATACTTGGCTATATCCAAAAACTAGACCGACATTTTCCATAAGCTATTCACATGTCATCCATCAGCAAGTGCCGGTGTCCAAAAAAATCTCACTACTTACCTCACGTCCATGGTCACTCTACTCCACTCGAGCCCCCGTCATCGTCCTCTAGCGGTGGTGGCAGCGGCCCCAAAGTACGTCCGTTCCTCTAGACATACAAGACGACGAAATCCTGATGCGCGAGACCCGAGGGGAGGCCGATGTCGATCATCAATATCACCCTCACTCGGATGAATGTCAGCCTAAGCATATCAGGATCATGATGCCCCGACTGTTCCCATCGCAAATCGATGGGGATCCCATAGAAGGTATCGGAAGACGCAGGCAGCAATGGCATCTTTTTCACTCTGAAATATGTTAGCCCCACGAGGGGTGAGTACGACTACTCAGCAATTAAAAATCTACTAAACTATATTATGAAGTCTATCGCTACCTGATTCTACGCAATCCAAATCAGCACTTATAACAATGGTAATAAACATGCATCAATTTAGAAGGATTCAATAATGGAACAGCATATCAAAACAATGAGAATTTACAAATTCATTTTATCTTGATCCACTAACACCATCTTCCGAAGGACCACTGTTTGCGTCCCTCCAGGCATATCACACCCAACTTGGCATCATGAAGGCCTCCAGTTCCATATTTAGTCATCGGGCATCCGGAGCGTGTTACGTCACACCTCCAGGCATCTCGCACCCCACTTGGCATCACAAGGAACCTCCGAGGCTCACCATGTCAATGATGTCCCCAGGCATTCGGAACGTGTATCGTCATACTTCCGGGCATCCCAACACTCGGGGAACCTCTAGGGCTCACCAGTCCCTAGACTTCCAGAGGCATCACCACTACGATCCTCCAGGCAACCCAACGCCCGAGGCATCGTCGTCCCGAGGATCCGACGGCATCAGTAATGTATCAACCATGGTGTAGTAGCAAAATCAATTCAGTGTCAAAGCATTTTACAAAGCATTTTATAACGCTAGTGTAGAAACTTCTTTGGTTCTCATAATCATGATATAAACCATAGTGTAACAAATCCTTAAAAATATACCAATTCCCGTTGATGAGAACAATCCATGAAATCAAGGTTTCAATATCGAGTTCATCAAATCAATTTTCCACGGTCTCACTCAAAATTCCTATGTAAGGCTTTAAACAATTTTGATAACATCAAAGCCAGTGAATCCCTGGATCAATATTCTTAAAATATAGCTTAGAAGGGTCCGAAACCGTTTATATAAAAACTAACCTTTGAAAAACGTCAAACTCACATCATCAAAACAATTTATAAAAATCGAGAACTTTATACTTATTTCGTCAAAATCCAAGCTCACGGTTCAACCCCCAAAATTTCATGATAATTCAACGACATCCGAACTCACTAATTCACATAATCATCATGGATCAAATACTAGTTTATAAATCTTCGACGGAGTACGTTTCACCGAGCTACGATCATGTCAACATAATCTAGGTTAGTAAATATTAACTTGCCTTCGATTTGGCGGCGTTAACGACGAGAGGAACCTTGAGCTGCAGGCAGCGGTACGGTCAGACGGCGACGAAGAAGGTTGGTGGCGTTGGGGCTGGTTGTGGTCAGCTG
The DNA here is from genome assembly GCA_014182715.1 of Eucalyptus cloeziana. Taxonomy (NCBI): domain Eukaryota; kingdom Viridiplantae; phylum Streptophyta; class Magnoliopsida; order Myrtales; family Myrtaceae; genus Eucalyptus; species Eucalyptus cloeziana. The sequence continues at coordinate 26,323,636 of CM024642.1, forward strand.
TGGGCGACCCGACCGCAATGAGGAAGTCTCAGGGCACGGCGAGGAGGCCGGTGATGCGGCGGTCGATGGCAGCAAGGCGCGTGCTCTAGGGGCAAAGCCGGCGGTGGAGTGAGAGAGCTGTTTCTCTCTTTCTCTCTCTCTCGCTCGCTCGCTGCTTCTGTCGCTGGTTTTGTTGGCAACGCCGGTCAACAATTGAGACCCTCGGTGGCTGTTGAAATGAGTGGCAGCTGGAGAAGTCGTGTCTTCCGCATGCAGGGGTCTTGAATTTTTGCTGGCAGCCGAGCGTGAAGCAACGTGGCCGTTGCTAGCCACACTTCGGTCAACCATCTCCCTTGGGTTGACTGCCGAATGCACGTTGCATGGAGAGAGCAGCGTACGTGATTGCATGGCATGGGGAATTTGGGGTCTTCGGTCTTCACGCATGTGAGGAGATGGGCAGCTCGTGGTGGTCTATCTTCGGTGCTCCTTCATCAGTGTATTCGGGTCAGTGTATTAGTAATCGGGAATGGCTTTGCCGAAGAAAGGAAGGGGCGCAAATGCATGGCCATTCAGCAAGAGAAGTACGAATTTTAATGGACGTCGGTCTAAGTGGTGGCGTTACGTAAATAAATTTTTTATGAGACGTTAAGTCTCACGGTGATCGAATCGTCATGACACAACAAAGACGTGACTACGAGGGTACGTTGTAAGATCATCATCAAACACGATGTCTTAGTCTGCTAATGGTAATGGTGAAAAGGCGACTGAAAGTGACGCCAACGACGTAGTCTGACGACAAATTCGTCGACCCATCATGGACCGTCACGTATTCGAAGTCTGGCAAAAATCCGGATGTCACACGTTCCCCTTCGTCTTCCCGCGTGTCGAGTCCCCGTTCCTCCCCAATCCTTCACCCTTCTTCTCATCGAGCCTCCTCTTTGCCCCGCTCCCGACCAACTCCCTCTTCCAAAACTTCGCTCTCAACAATGGCGACCAAGCCGAGTACATCCACCCCTACCTCGTCAAGCCCTCCCCGTCCTCTATCTCCGTCATGTTCCCTTCTCACATCGCCACTTCCACCTCTTTGTACCAAGTATTCAATGTTGACCTCACCATCTCTGACATCTCAAGCGACGATGCTGCACACGGCTGGTCTCTGGAGGCTATGCGGCACATAATCTCGTCGTACAGCGACCTCAGCGTCACGTTGGACTTTGTGACTTCAAACCTAAGGTTCGTCCTCGTCAGGGGGAGCCCCTACTTGACCTGCTTGGTCGACCACGGGACGGAGGTTGTGATCTCAACTAATCACGCGATCCTCTTGCTCTCTTTGAACAGTAGCCGCACCAAGCATACTTTGAAGCTCAATAATAATCAGACTTGGCTTGTTTACACTTCCTCGCCGATCAGTTTCAGTCACAGTCTCAATGCAATTACTTCCAGAAGGCTTTCGGGGGTTATTAGGATTGCTTGTTTGCCCAACGGTGGATCACTTAGTGAGGAGGTTTTGGATAGGTTCAGTTCTTCGTATGCTCTATCTTGTGATGCAGTGTTGACTAGACCGTTTTGTGTGGAGTACAAATGGGAGAAGAGAGGATGGGGGGGATCTGCTCATGCTCGCGCACCCGCTCTATGTTCGACTTTTGTCTCCTGAGGACTGCCGTGTCACTGTGTTGGAGGATTTTAAGTATAGGAGTATCGATGGTGATCTTGTTGGTGTGGTTGGAGATTCCTTGGTGTTGAGATCTAATCCTGTCTCTCTTACTTGGCATTCAATCAGAGGTGTCAAGGAAGAGTCACGCGATGAAATCATTCAAGCCCTTCGTAGGGATGTAGAGTCCCTTAATCCAGCTGCAATAACGACAGCTTCATCTTATTCTTATGGGAAATTGATTGCTAGAGCGGCGAGGTTGGCTTTGATTGCTGAGGAGGTATGTTATCCTGAAGTTATCCCGACCATCGGGAAATATTTGAAGAGCACCATAGAACCATGGTTGGATGGGACTTTTAGTGGTAATGGATTCTTGTACAATGCGAAATGGAGTGGGATTATCACCAAGCTAGGATCGACCAATCCTGGTGAAGATGTTGGCTTCGGGTTGTACAATGCTCATCACCATCATTTAGGGTATTTCCTTCATGGAATTGCTATTCTCGCCAAGATTGATCCTGTATGGGGAAGGAAGTACAAGCCTCAAGCTTATTCATTGATGGCAGATTTCATAAACTTGGGGAAAAGATTGAATTCCAATCATCCGCGTCTGAGGTGCTTTGACCTGTATAAATTGCACTCCTGGGCTGGTGGATTGACTGAATTTGTGGATGGGTGGAATCAGGAGAGCACAAGCGAGGCTGTGAATGCTTACTATTCAGCTACTTTAATGGGATTAGCCTATGGAGACACCCATCTTGTTGCTGTCGGGTCCACGCTCGCTGCAATGGAAATACAAGCAGCTCAAACATGGTGGCATGTTAGAGAAGGCGATAATTTATATGAGGAAGACTTCACTAGGGAGAACAGGGTGGTGGGTGTTCTGTTGGCTAACAAAAGGGACAGTGGTCTTTGGTTTGCCGGCGCGGAGCGGAGAGAGTGTAGGCTTGGAATTCAGGTTTTGCCTCTGTCGCCTATCACTGAGGTTCTATTCTCAGATGTCTAGTTTGCGAAACAACTGGTGAATTGGACATACCTAGCACTGAACAGGGAGGGAATTGAAGGATGGAGAGGATTTGCGTGTGCCTTGGAAGGGATTTTTGACCAAGGTAATGCGCTGGAAAAAGTGAGGAGCTTGAAAGGTTTTGATGATGGGAACTCTATTTCGAATCTTCTGTGGTGGATTCATAGTAGAGGTGATGAAGAAGAGACAGGATGCAGGGATGGAGGAAAGTAGTGTTGGTTTGGTCACTATTGTCACTGAAATTCTTATTTCGGGGATGGATTCAATTGCTTTAATGACATATTCTATTTGGAGTATTCATGTACTTATGTGAGGATTGCTTTGTGCCCTGTGTATCTATCTTCAGAATAAAATTATTCACTAGCTCTGCTTCTCTCCGTGACCCTTCATTATTGTCTCACGTTGCTACAATTACATAATTCACTTTGTCCAACATTTTCGTGCTTTTAAGATGTTCGCTGATATAAGTTAAATCTCTTGCATTTTGTTTCAATAAATCAGCAACGAGTTTGGTGCATTATGCACTTTGATGCCACTTTAGGAACCCATTCGATTTAGAATCGGTCCATTGGTAAAAAGAAATAAATTATATCTCATAATTCACGGAATGTTATTGTCTCAAACCTTGAGAATAATTTCAGATAGAATCCATTTCTTTTCGATTCAATAATGACTACGAAAGTTTTAAATCTTATGTTGACTAGTTACTTTAATTCTTAAACTTTTTGGTAGATCATTTATGTCTTAAAATTCATTTCCGTTTGTCATTTGAGTACTTTTGCTATTGAGTTAGTTTTAAATGGAACGAAACTCTACGTGGAACTTTTTTTTTCCTGAACTTTTCATTTTTTAGACTCATGGTGATGATGCAGCATTGGCGAATGTCATACGACAAAAACTCGACAAAAAGAATAGAAGAAGAATAAAAAATACAAAAAAAGACGGCGGAGGAAGCTGGAAGTGTGCGTAGATCTTTTTTCCTTTTTTCGCCGCAAGAAAGGGCAAGGGGCTGCTTGCGCGGTGTTTGAATTGCCTTCTCTTCCCCAAAGAGGTTGAAGAGGCAGACAAATGCCCTAAGTCAATATGAGCTGTTCTTAGAATGACCTTTTCTTATTTTTAATGGAAATTTAAGAGCTGAAAATCATATGCCCACGACTCCCTTTCTCCTAATTATTGCTCTAAGAAGGATGCAAGAGAAACCACTGGGGTTTGCCCAATGGCCACCCTTCCACCATGGAAGGGGGAGGTGGGGGGTTTGAATCCCCACACTCTCGGGGGGTTGGGGTGGGGACGAATTAGTTTCAGGAGTGGGTTTCGACTCCCACACTCTGCAATAAGGTAGGGCAAAGGTCTGAAAGTGAGAGTTAAAGTAGGAATGAAATAGGACTGACCCAAAAAAAAAAAAAAAGGACGCAAGAGAGAACAAAACAAGGACTCATCATATTTTCGGGAATGTCATCATCAATCTTTCGATTATACCCTAGGAAAAATACTTACCTAGATAGTGGTGAGTGTATTCATATCGATCATAACCTATATATACAAAATTTTCTAGTAAGATTGACTTTTAAGTTATTATCGTGATTCGTGTGTTGTAATTTCATCTTTGATCTTATCGCGTTTCATATGTGTAAAATCATTAGGTAGACCAACCGGAGGACATATCTCTCCGGTACACCACGGACTACAACTTCAAGCGGTGGAACCTCCCCAAGCACAACCTAACCCTAGCCACCTTTTGGGCCCCCTTCTTGGTCCGCACCACCGACGCCTGCGGCGGCCAGACCCTCGACGGCATCCTCACTCTCCACCTGGATGAGCCCCACCGTTCTTGGTCTGCCAAGATCGGCGCCTTCGACTATGTCATTGTCTTGGTGGGCCAGTGGTTCTTCCGCCCGCTGGTCTACTACCGGAGCGGGCGGCTCCTGGGTTGTTCAGCATGTGGGCAGGACAACGTGACCGAGGTGTCAAGGTTCCAGGCATATCGAGTGGCGCTACGCACCACGCTGAGAGCTATCACGGGAAGGAAGGGCTGCAAGGGCGGCGGCGGCACCACGTTCCTGAGGACGTTCTCGCTGGCACACTTCGAGCACGGGGACTGGACTGACGGGGGGAGCTGCCCAAGGATGCGGCCGTTCGGGAGCGACGAGAAGAAGCTGGAGGGCTACGATCTGGAGTTCTATGTGGCGCAGGTGGAGGAGTTCCTGGAAGTGGAGAGGCAGGCGAGGGCGGATGGGTTGAAGATCCGGCTGCTCAACACGACGCGGGCGATGCTGCTCTGGCCCGACGGGCATCCGAACCGACAGTGCAACTGGCCCAAGAGCAAGGTGGGCTGGGCCGATTGTGTGCACTGGTGCTTGCCCGGCCCGATCGATACGTGGAACGAGCTCTTGTTTTATGTGATGAAGTCGGACAGAGGTGGAAAGTTCGCTCAAAGGAAGCTACAGAACTTGCGTAGCTGATGTGTATGTTTATACGATATCGAGTGGAATTGGGAAAAAGGCAAGCGCATCTTTTTATCGTTCGATAAATGGTTTTGGCAATTTTCTGTTTTTCCAGCCGAAAATTTTCGGCAAAGCATGGGGAATCGCGATTCCGTTTGGGCCCGTTTCCGCTCTCGAACACGACCCTAAATGACCTAGCATAAACCCGTTGTTGCAGGCCACTAAACCCATCAAAATGAGTGATAAATTCATTTATTAATTCATGTGAGTGTTAAATGGGTTAATTATATTGACAAAATAGGTCATAAATGGGTTTAAATACAGTATGAGTGTTAAATAAGTCATAAATATATTATAAATGTATCATAGCCCAATTTATTACTATGACCCTCTCTTCACGCTCTCCCTCCTTCACTTGTTCTTGCGCTCACTCTTATCTCAGTTTTGCTATGAGTTTTCGTGAACTAGATTAGATATGGAATTGTGTTAGCAATATGGATTGGGTCGCGTATAAATCAAGTTAAGTATGAATCATTAGATTCGCATTGCATGGAAATTGATCAAAATTGGTTAAATGGGTCTATTTGGATCGGATAATATATGATCCAATCTAATCCACTCGTTTGATGGTTTACTTATCATTAAGGGTGATTGGTTCTTGGTTTGGTTCGATCCCACCAAAAAACTAGTAATCGGACCAAGAGAATTGATACCTCACTTATGGAATCATGAATCAGACCACCTGATCCTTGGACCAGACCTCCAATTAGATGGTTCCTAAGCGGTTCAATAGAACTGGTAGATTTACATATCTTAGCCGAAATTTTTGGATTAATTGAATCACTAATCCATGTTGCGAGTCGAAATTGGGATTTCCTCCAAGATTTATGAAGAAGATTGAGAGATGATGGCATCGTAATTATAGGGGCATGCTCGAAAGAAGGAGGATGATTCAATGGATTCCTTTCCATCAACGACGGACTCACAACTACAAGGGAAGTATGAGTAAGCAAGGGAGGTAAAATTGGGAAATCTTTGTAGGAAAGAAAGAAAGTAAACTAAAGAAAGAAGCAAGAGACAAAAGGAGCAAATTGGATGAATTCATGCAGCAATATGAAAGAAAGAAAGATTTGCTTCATCATTCAGAATAAGTGACGCGTGAGAGGAGATTAGGGTTGAGGTTTACACTTTACTTCTTTAAGAAATCAAAAAAAATATAAATTGGTTTGGTCGAGACGGTCCGGTTCTAAAGTGGGAACCGGGAATCGAGAACTGGATCGAAAATCATTGGTTCCAATTTGATGGAACCGAGAACTGGACTAACGCCCCATAGGACCACTAAAAACGAGATGGTTTGATCTAGTTCGGTCCAAACAATTCTATATGCTCATCCCTACTTGTCATAGGAGGGTATAACTGGTAGGAGTAAACGGTTCTAGGATGGGTAGATTCTAGACTTGAAACTTGGAATCTAACATGTGAAAGTGGATTTCCTTTTTTTGGATCCTATACCCTACACCGTTTGCACTGAAACCTAGTTTGGAACTTACCCTGTTTTTCTGCTACGATTTTAGGGTCTATCTTGTTTGCATTGGAACCTATTTTGCAACCATCTAATATCCTATATAGCTTTGAATTTTACTCTCCTAATTTGTATTGAAACATTAAACATATGTAATAAATAAGTATATGAACTTTTTAACTAAACGAAAAACGAAGGATCGACAAGAATAATTATCATAAATAAACGTCACAAGGCAAAGCAAAAATCCTAACATTGCCTAAGCATTAGCAGTGAACATGGATCCAATGTTAGTCTCATTCTCACAATTAATACTGGAAAGCTATTTATTTATCTAAAACGGTTAACAAATCTTTATTACAAGCATAACTTCTCCTCTGAAAGTGAAATTAGGCGAGCCAAGTTATGTGGTATAAAATCTTTAACAAAGACCTAAAATTTATACATAATGAAAAATCAACAAGATTGAGTGAGTAAAGATCGCGTGAAGAGAGAGACTGGGGGTTGGGGGGGGGAGAGGCGACTGAGTGAGTTAGTTGTTATTTTTTATTTTTTTAACCCCAGTAAAAACTGGTTCCAAAACCGGTCTAGGTAGGCCTTTCCTTCGAACTGGGAACTGGACCAGTTCCAACTGGTTTCCAAAAAATGAAATTAGTTCGCGGACTGGTTCAAATAGGAACTTGTTCGTAGACCTATTTTCCAGGTGATTTGATCCAGTTTCCAAATAAACCTAGTCCGGTTGCTTTGGAATGTACCGGCGCAAAAGGTTCTGGATCAAGTTTCGATTGCTTGATGCGGGGGCGTCAAGCGCGGACGCACATCGATGGACATTGGCCGACTCGTGCGGATGATGAAGGGTGGGGGGGACTATACGTGAACAGCCGAGATCCGATCGATGGGGTCGGTGTCGGTGCTTTTGTCAGTTGCGCCCGGTTCCATCGGCACTCGGGACCCGACACCTTTGCTTCACCGGGAAGGAATGTACTCTGTTTCATGTCGTCCTCGAAAGTGTCCACTTGCGGTAATCTCTCTAAATTGCAGAGAGAGGAGCTTCCTCTCTTCTTTTCGTTTCGGATGGGGTCCGATGATCCCTCGGTTTGCCTCGGATCTCGACACTTGTCCACCCGATCGAACAAAAGAATTCTTGATGACGAGCGAAAGCCGGATACTCGTAATATTAACCCTTTTTTTTTCTTCTCGGTCTGATGGGCATATGGTCGTTCCCAATCTGCGGAATCATTCCTTGGCTCCAAAGCCACTCCACGGACTTTTCACTCACTCATCAACTCAATCGTTTGCAAAGCCCCTTTTGGAGGCCTTACGCATCCTCACCCAAGCCAGCCTCCTAGATCAGTGGCCTCGAGCAGATGGCAAGAATGTAGAGTCTATCTATCCGGGTTGACCGTATAGAAAAAATCAATAATTTGAAAATTATTTTTCTAATTTCTAAGTATTTTTTTTTAAGTTTTTCGCCATCACTATCGTTAAGCAATCCCGCTCTTGCTATTTTTCAGCTGCACTCATGCAGAACTAAGAACTAAGGATGGTCCCGTATCGAGCGAGCTCTGATGTTCCATCGATCCAGTGGATTCTTTGCAAATGAACTGAATCCAAACGATCAAAAAATGGTGGCTCGCAACCGAAATAAGACAGTTTGATGAGCACATTTTGAAGGACGGGCCAGAATGAACTCGACCATGACGCATGATGGCCATTTAAATTTAGAGAGCGACTTCTTTCAGATTCTTGTATTGCCCATCATTAGCTGTCGGTTTGTGAAGTTATGTGGCTGGATGTCGAAGAAGCCAAGGTCGAATCGGGTCATAGTTGATAACGACCCAATCGATCAACTGTTTATGCAGGCACTTACTGTTATTCATTCAAGAAACGAGGACAATGAAGGTACTGACGAAATCTTACAGACCATGTAATGCAAAGGTTGATGTCCTTACTGAAGAAAGAGCAATAAGGCCAGTGTCCCCCACATTTATACATATTGATCTAGGTACAGGATGATTTTCTTACACTTTTGCCTCATTCACCCATGAAGTTCCCAATTTTTGAACTTCACTCAGGCAAAAGCCCTCCACAGTTCACCAGCAGCGCCAAGAAGGTGCTGGTGGCGCTGCTGGTTCTGGTGGCACTGCTGGTGCTCACCTCGACGCCGGTTCTCCTTGCTGCGATCCCCCTTTATTTGTTCGTCACCAGCATGCGTCTCAATGTCCTGTTATCTCAAGAGCTGGAGATCAGCACCCGTGTATCCAAAGCAATAGAGGGAGTGGACAGGAGATGCGATGTATTTAGAGGGAAATGGGTCCATCACCCCAGTGCCGTGTACTACACCAACATGACTTGCGCTTTGATCATCGATCAGCACAACTGCCTGAAGTTTGGGAGGCCCAACACCGAGTTCTTGAAGTGGCAGTGATAGCCCGACGAGTGCGAGCTGCCTCAGTTCCACGCGGGCCGGCTCTTGGAGATGGCTCAAGGGAAATCGCTCCCGTTCAGGGAGGATTTGGTCGGGAGGAACCAAATGCGGTCGCTGCACTACCTCCTGGCCAATGTAAGTGCTGTCTCTGTGTCCTTACTCAGCTTATGCAGCATTTGCATTTGAGGCCTCCTATGGCAATAGTATTCGTCTGCATAGAGAGAATCCTGCCTCGGCTTATTGGCTGAAGCAAGTTTAAGTACAAATCAATAGTTTATAAAACCGACTTTGGCATTAAACAAGTTGGCTCTCAGATTCAAAGGATGATCTTTCAGGTGGAATTTCCTGAGGAAATATCTCACAAATACTCAATAGACACAACATACTTCAAAAGGTGTTATTTCTAGGATCACAAGTTCACGCTAGCCACCTCCTGGGCTCCATTCTTGGTAAAGTCCAGAGATGCAGACCCAGATGGTCACTCCTTGAACAGCATCATGAGCCTCTACTTGGATGAGCCCGATACACCTTGGGCTTCCTGTTGGAAAAATATTAGAATACATAAAAATAGTAATAACTATTGTAAATACATTACAAAATATTAGAAAATAAAAACAAATATTTGAGACATGCAAGCATTGTCTTTAAAGATAATTTTGTCCCTCGTAGTACAAAACTCAGTGCATAACGCTTTAGCGGCTATTCTCCCAAGATATAACATACTTTCTTCTATATTCCGTACTGAATATTAGAAGAAACAAAACAATGTTATGTGTATAACCCAGCAAAAAGAAAAGGAAAAATATGATAACGTAATGCATCTTCAAAAATTGTGGTTTGAAGTTTAATTTATATTTAAACAAGAGAAAGAGAGAGCCATTAGGAGACCGTCATAAATCAATTGGTAATTAAAAGAATGACCATTATCATTATAAAATTATGAAGAGTTTATGAAGTAATAAATCAAAAGTTATAAAGTCATTAGACGGTCGTTTTAAAGCGGTTAGAAAGCTGTTATATGGTCGTTGTAAAACCATTACAAAAATGGTGACTTTAATGATGGTCTAAGTTAGGTTATGAACCAACCCTAGAAAAAATGAAATATAATTCACGAAAATCATTGTGAAATTTGAAACTTCTATGAACCAAGACTTTCTTTTTGTGAATTATAATTTTCATCGATCGCATTACACTCTCACAAACTTTATTGTTCAAACATAGTTTTGCACTAATATGTCATGTGCATGCTTAGTTTATTCGTAAGTACTTTAGAGATTATCATCAATAATTCTCAAAGGAGCGGCCCCGATTCCATCAAGTGTATTATGCAGCTTAATACACCACTAATAATGACTATGGAATTTTATTAAGAGCTTAGCTTAACCTTTTTTTTTTTTTTTTTTTTTTTTACAGTTTTGCACTATTTTTAACAAGTGACTTGTTATTACCCATATGAACCTAATTCATGGGATTGTTAACTACATAGGTTGGGTTGCCATCATTGTTGATTTTCTTCAATCGGCTTGATCCCATTCCCCTCTATGTATAGTCAAAGGATTGGCCAAAATCAATTCTGACTTAAAATAATCGATCGATATAAATCCTTTTTTTTTTTTGTAAGGAATTACTTTACAACATCATGTCTTAGCCAGACATCTCTTTTTACAATTGAAAGTTCCATTCTTTGCAATGGCTATTGCCTTTTGCAAATCACAATGTCTAGACATAGGTGTTGTTTCATTTCCATAGGAAACATAGGCTAAGAAATTTGTCAACTACTCAGCCTCAATTTTAATTTAAGTTTGAGAAATCCTCAATTTTAATTTGAGTTTGAGAAATTTTTCTTCTTCCTAAGAACTTGAGTAGTTCTTCAATCACCAAAATAAATATTTTCTTCTCCTTCCTTACTAGAAGTTAGGAGGATAAAGCATTATGTTTTTAACATATATGCTTGGTGGCACCTGAGTCTACCTCCAATTCTTTTGCATTTGCCAAAATATTGGCTTGGAAAATGACTATTATAATTACATCATCAAATCATCTGCTTCAATCAAGTCAAATTTTAGTTTAGTAGGATTGTCATTTCCTCCACAATTTTGTTTGGTTGATTTCAAAGTTACATCATCTCCGCCAAGGGTGAACACATATCTTATAGTGGCTTTTGTCTCATATGAATTTGAGATCCAATTAATATCACTATATCCTTTTAATACAACGAAAAATTCACTATGTATGATGACCTAATTTATGGTTCCTCGAATAGTGTAAAAATCCAATCCAAGAACACCTTCACCAATTTATTTATATGTCAAAATTGACGTGTTCAAGCTTGTGGTGATTTTATAGGTCAGATAATATGGTTTTGAGGTTTTGAGGTATAGACCAAAATATATATATATATATATATATGTGTGTGTGTGTGTGTGTGTGTGTGTGTGTGTGTGTGGTTTTGAGGTCTTGTTTTGAGCCTAATTGGGGCGTCATGCACCTTGTCAACAACGAGATTCCCGATGACCTAATCGAGTGTGTCGAGAAGGGTGGGGAGGTGTTCTTCAACCTCCCGATCAAGGAGAACAAGAAATATGCCAATGACCAGGGCTCTGAGAAGGTGGGACGTGCGGAGAAAAACAGAGGAAGCATCGTGGGTTGGGCGTTGTTCTTCTCTGAGAAAGAAAGAGAAAAAGCCCTTAAAATTGAAATGAAGAGAGAGAAACTTTCAAGTAGGAGTTTTTTTTTTTTTTGTCAGTCCTACGCTAATCCTACTCTAACACTCACTCTCAGACTTTTGCCCTGCCTCCGTGTAGGGCGTGGGAGTCGAAACCCACTTCCGAAATGAAATCTTCCCCACCCCCAATTCCCTCTGAGAAGGTGGGGATTTGAACCCCCAACCTCCCCCTTCCAAGATGGAAGGGTGGCCACTTGGGCGAACCCCCAGTGGTTTCAAGTAGGAGTTTAGTATTTACTATGTTGTCCTTTTTTTTTGCTACCAAGCTGAGCCAAGTCAAGCCAGCCAATTGACCCCAGTGGCCACCCTTCCAACTTGGAAGGGAGAGGTGGGGGGTTCGAATCCCCACCTTCTCAGGGGGGATTGGGGTGGGGACGAATTAAGTTTCAGGAGTGGGTTTCGACTCTCACGCCTTGCAAGGAGGCAGGGCAAAAGTCTGAGAGTGAGAGTTAGAATAGGAATAGAGTAGGACCGACCAAAAAAAAAAAAAAAAAAAAAAAAAAAAAAGCCAGCCAATTGAGAAACAAAGCATTTGTATTTTCCAGTGGGTCCCACTCATAGGGCACATGTCAATATTTGAGTGGCACATGCACGCCATGTGAGCGGATGACGTGATGCGCTCGTACCATTGAATATTTTCTCAAAGTTTGGACATTCTCAATGATGATACTTGCAGTAAATGTCATCCAAAAGTCATTCCATTATCTTTGTTTTTGAATCACTTTGCCTTTATCCTAGGAATCAAGTTTAGCATGCCTTTATCCTAGGAACCAAGTTTAGCATGTCCTTCAAGACTTTTTCCTCTTTTGTCTGTATGTCCTATCTTTTTCAATCTTCCGCTCCATATTCCATGACTGCACATTCACTAGCTCTCGCTCTCTCCCTTCCTTGCCTTAGAAGGATTCCAGGAGTTCCCTTGCGTTGATCCTTTACTTTCTAAATTCACATTCCCAAATCCAATTTAAATTGCCTTCTCATTCCCTTCCCCAACATCACTTCCAACTCCATATCTTTCCAACTCTCTCTTTCCACTCGAAAAGACAAAAAAAAAACATCAATATCGACTCACCAGCTCCATTTCAATGGTCCTTGTCCTCATCCTAAGTCTTCACTAAATTCGTCCCTATAAAAATCTCATTCCCTTTGAGATCCCATCAACAGAAGACCCTTTGAATCAGGATCGAGAAAGAAGCCCGTGACCAACCAGTTTTTGGTGTTTTGATAGCAACCCAATCATACCTTTCAAGAGATTTTTTTTTCAGTCCTCAAGTTTCACTTTCCTAGTTCACTGTAATAATCCATTTCCTTCTTTTTCTCCTCTTTCACTGGCGAGTCATCTTCAATCAGGAAAAAAAAAATAAGAGAGAAATATTTGCTAAACGCGCGTAACGACTCGCCAACAAGCAAACAAACAGAAAATTCAATTATGGGGAACACCTACAGTTATCAAACCACTACTCTTCCTCCTTTGGCGTTGTTGGAGAAGCAAGGGGCGGTGGCGGAGGCAGCGGCAAAGGCGGCAGCGGCGGAGGCAAAGGTGGCGGCGGTGGAGGCAGCGGCGGCGCAGGTGAAGGCAACGGTGGCGCAGGAGAAGGCGATGGCGGCAGCATCGGCGTCGGAGGCAGCAGAGGCGAAGGCCGCAGCGGCAGAGGCGGCAGTGGCGGTGAAGGCGGCGGAGGCGGCAGCAGTGGCAGCGAAGGCGACATTGGAGGCAGCGTCGGCGGAGGCGGCGGCGGCAAAGGCGGCGGTGGCGGCGTGGGCGAAGGCGGGGCGGTGCAAGCGAAGGTGGTGGCGGCGGCGTCGCGTCGGAGGCGGCGGGCGAAGGCGGCATCGGCGGAGGTGGCGTGGCGGCGAAGGTGAAGGCGGCGGTGGCGGCGATGGCGGCGGAGGCGGCGTTGGAGGCAGCGTCGGCGGAGGCGGCGGCAGCAAAGGCGGCGGTGGTAGCGTTGGCGAAGGCGGGGGAGGCGGCGTCGGCGAAGGCGGTGGCATTGGCGAAGGTGGCAGATGCGGCATCGGCGTCAGCGGAGGCGGCGGAGGCATCGGGGAAGGCAGCGGAGGCGGCAGGCGAAGGTGGCGGCGTCAGTGAAGGCGGTGGAGGCGGCGATGGCAAAGGCGGAGCGTAGCGAAGGAGAAGGAGGCAGCAGCCGCAGCGAAGGAGAACGAGGCAGCGGGCGATGCGAAGGCGGAGGTGGCGGCGAAGGAGAATGAGGCAGCGGTGGCGGCGAAGGAGGAGGCGGCACGGTGGAGGCAAAGCGGTGACGGCGGAGCGGCGGCGAGAGGCGGCGTCGAAGGCGGCATCGGCGAAGGTGGCGGCAGCGATGGGGAAGGTGGCGTCGGCGAATGCGGCGGAGGCGGCATCAGCGAAGGCGGCGAAGGCAGCGGCGGCGAGAGGTGGCGACGGCGGAGGCGGCGGTGGTGGCGGAGGCGGCGGCAACGGCGGCGGCGGTGTCGGAGGCGATGGAGGCAAAGGCGGTGGCGGTGGAAATAGCTTGGCGGCAAAGCGCGGCAGCGGCGACAACGGAGGCGGCGGCGGCAGCGGTAGAGGCAACGGCAGCAGCAGCAGAGGTGGTGTCGAAGGTGGCGTTGGCGAAGGTGGCGGCGACAGCAGCGGCGGAGGCTGCAGCGGCAAAGGCGGCGGAGGCGGCGTCGGTGGAGGCAAAGGCGGAGGCGGCAAAGGCAAAGGCAGCGTTCCCCTTCGTCTTCCCGCGCGTTAAGTCCCCATTCCTCCCTAATCCTTCCTCTTCTTCTCACCGAGCCTCCTCTCTACCCCGCTCCCGACCAACTCCTTCTTCCAAAACTTCGCTCTCAACAATGGCGACCAAGCCGAGTACATCCACCCCTACCTCGTGAAGCCCTCCCCGTCCTCTGTCTCCGTCTCGTTCCCTTCACGCGTCGCCACTTCCACCTCTTTGTACCAAGTCTTTAATGCTGACCTCACCATCTCTGCCATCTCAAGTGACAATGCCACGCACAGCTCGTCTCCGGAGGCTCCGCGATACGTTATCTCCTCGTACAGCGACCTTGGCGTCACCTTGGACTTCGCGGCTTCGAACCTGAAGTTCGTCCTAATTAGGGGGAGCCCCTGCTTGACCTGCTTGGTCAACCGCGGGACCGAGGTTACGATCTCCACGATTCACGTGATCCTCTCGCTATCTTCAAACAGTAGTCGCACCAAGCATACTTTGAAGCTCGACAACAATCAGACTTGGCTTGTTTACACTTCCTCCCTGATCAGTTTCAGTCACAGTCTCAATGCAATTACTTCCGGAAGGTTTTCGGGGGTTATTAGGATTGCTTATTTGCCCGACGGTGGATCATTTAGCGAGGAGGTTTTGGATAAGTTCAGTTCTTCGTATGCTCTTTCTGGTGATGCAGTGTTGACTAGGCCATTTTGCTTGGAGTACAAATGGGAGAAGAGAGGATGGGGGGATCTGCTCATGCTCGCGCACCCGCTGCACGTTCGACTTTTGTCTCGCGAGGATTGCCGTGTCACTGTGTTGGAGGATTTTAAGTATAGGAGTATCGATGGAGATCTTGTTGGCGTGGTTGGAGATTCCTGGGTGTTGAGATCTAATCCCGTCTCTGTTACTTGGCATTCAATCAGAGGCCTCAAGGAGGAGTCGCACAATGAAATCATTCAAGCCCTCCGTAGGGATGTGGAGTCCCTTAATCCAGCTGCAATAACGACAGCTTCGTCTTATTCTTATGGGAAATTGATCGCTAGAGCGGCGAGGTTGGCTTTGATTGCTGAGGAGGTGTGTTATTCTGAACTTATCCCGGCGATCGAGAAATATTTGAAGAGCACCATAAAATCATGGTTGGATGGGACTTTTAGTGGTAATGGATTCTTGTATGATGCGAAATGGGGTGGGATTATCACCAAGCTAGGATCGACCAATCCTGGTGAAGATGTTGGCTTCGGGTTGTACAATGCTCATCACTATCATTTAGGGTATTTCCTTTATGGAATTGCTGTTCTCGCCAAGATTGATCCTGTATGGGGAAGGAAGTACAGGCCTCAAGCTTATTCACTGATGGCGGATTTCATGAACTTGGGGAAAAGATGGAATTCCAATTATCCGCGTCTGAGGTGCTTCGACCTGTATAAATTGCACTCCTGGGCTGGTGGATTGACTGAATTTGTGGATGGGCGGAATCAAGAGAGCACAAGCGAGGCCGTGAATGCTTACTATTCAGCTGCTTTAATGGGATTAGCCTATGGAGACACCCATCTTATCACCGTCGGGTCCACGCTCGTTGCAATGGAAATTCAGGCAGCTCAAACATGGTGGCATGTTAGAGAAGGCGATAATTTATATGAGGAAGACTTCACTAGGGAGAACAAGGTGGTGGGTGTTCTGTGGGCTAACAAAAGGGACAGTGGTCTTTGGTTTGCCGAGGCGGAGCGAAGAGATTGTAGGCTTGGAATTCAGGTTTTGCCTCTATCGCCCATCACTGAAGTTCTATTCTCAGATGTCCAGTTTTCGAAACGGTGGTGGATTGGACATACTCGACACCGAACGAGGAGGGAATTGAAGGATGGAGAGGATTTGTGTGTGCCTTGGAAGGGATTTTTGACCAAGGTAACGCTCTGGAAAAAGTGAGGAGCTTGAGCGGTTTTGATGATGGGAACTCTATTTCGAATCTGCTGTGGTGGATTCATAGTAGAGGTGATGAAGAAGAGACAGGATGCAGGGATGGAGAAAAGTACTGTTGATTTGGTCACTATTGTCACTGAAATTCTTATTTCGGGGACGGATTCAATTGCTTTAATGAGATATTCTATTTGGAGTATTCATGTACTTCTGTGAGGATTGCTTTGTGCCCTATGTATCTATCTTCAGAATAAAATGATTCACTAGCTCTGCTTCTCTTTGTGACCATTCATTATTGTCCCACATCGCTACAATTTCATTATTCACTTTGTCGAACATTTTCATGCTTTTAAGATGTTCGTTGATATAAGTTAAATCTCTTGCATTTTGTTTCAATAAATCAGTGACGAGTTTGGTGCATTATGCGCTTTGATGCCACTTTAGGAGCCCATGGAATCCGATTTAGAATCGGTCCATTGGTAAAAAGAAATAAATCATATCTCATAATTTCACCAAATCTTAGTGTCTCAGACCTTGGGAATAATTTCCGATAGATTCAATTTCTTTTCGATTCAATAATGACTATGAAAGTCTTAAATTTTATGTTGACCGGGTCACTTTAATTCACACATAATGATTTATAAGTAATCGATTTTATTTTGATATGATACTTAAATGGCGAAAAAAAAGGTTATAACACTCAAATGAGTATCATATAAAAATTATAACCCTTTCATCATTTTTTTCCTTATCGTAACTACTTTTGCTCGAAGAAATTTTGCCATAGGTTGATACGTGCGTCGTCCCAAAATATCCGATCGATGTCGGACGAACATTTTCCTGATGATGGCAGGTGGAATGTCCGATCGATGTCTCGCACGTGCCGGACGAGCACTACAGGCGCCCGAGGTATGCGACCTCCAACTTTCTGCTCCCCAACTTTTGGACATCCCACCTGGTCCAGTCCACGCAAAACGGACCCGAACGGGACGCTAGTTCCATCGCCCGCTGGTCTTCTACTTGATTTTTGGACTATGGCTTTTCTTGTTGGGCAAGGGAAATCGGAAAAATTGGTTGTCCTCTATTTTTTGTTTCGGTGGTTCCATCAGAGGGAGTTTATTCAAGAAATAAAATTATTTTCATGTACTGGCCATAAATATGTGTCCTTGATACGTGGAAAAAAAATACCAAAATAGTAATATTTCAATTAAATCAATTTACTCTTAAACATTTTCATATTAATTCCAATTTGTATCAAAAATTATTAATGTGGATGCCGGCGATCATGTAGCAAGCTGACATTGGAGTGGACATTTTTTTAATATATATATATATATATTTTTAAAAATTTCTTCATTTTTCTTTCCCTACTCCTTCTGTCAATGGCTGGTTGTCGACAATTTAACTTCATCCATTTATTTGAACCCTAAATAGAATACAACAAAGGGAATGACTTACCATTCTAAGGCTTTGTTTGTTTCCTTTCAAATAATTAATTTGATAAAAAAAATATTTTTAATCTTCTTTTATTCTAATATTTAATTCGTGTAAATCTATGGTGTAGTTCATATTTAGATGCACTGAGCTGTTACATTATATTTAATTTTCATGATAAAAAAAAGCTCTTATTCTAATCAATCAATATAAATTTTGGTGAGTGATTAAAGATTTATTAAGGTATGATTTTAAATAAATTCATACGTATATTTTTTGTAAAATAAATCAAAATCCACAACCTTCGCTTCTTGAGACATATGGCGTGCGCCTGCCATTGCTGTCGGAGCTTTAACTCTAACGGGGCTTAAAAAAACATGGAAAAAAACACGACATAAACGACAAAAGAACATTGGCCTGGAAAGACTAAAAATATATGAAATGCTTCGATTCCATATATGAAGTCCTCAACGATGACCTCATATTTTCTGTCTTGAAAAGTAAGTGATTAAATAATAAAATAAATTAGAAATTAGATTTATATTATTCAATCGTAGTAACCTATATTCATAGGAAGAGTGGTAACTATAAATCAAGCGATATAACGAAGATTACAATCAGATTTCAATCACTCAAACGCTTTTAATATTTCCAAAATCTCAATTACACTCAATAACTCACCAAATGTCTGGCCCCACAACCGAACACGCACAAAGTTGGGCTTCAACTCTCTTCTATTGCACTTAAAAGTGCCCGCGCCCCATTCTCTTACTTCTTCGGACTAGCAAAACTTACGAATTGTCTTATTCACACGGAATATCTGTGTGCCCCTATATTTTGTCTTTATCCTGCCATTTTAATAGGAAGGGTCCAACGTGCAGCAATTTGATAAAGAAAAGTCAAGCATGGTCAAACCTTAATATTTATCCAGACAAATAGACAAATCTCCACGTATACATCTATATACCCTCCCAGAGATTCTTTGAATTTCTTTCCTAATAAATTGGGTTGACAAGCCAATCTACATCCTCGGATCAAGTCTGGTTCTGTACAATGACTCAAACTCAAAGCATAATATGAACAAAAATCCCTCTGCAATAGTTGCACACATCAAAACCAGTGTTATGAGAAAATGCAGAACTAGAACAATGTTCCCCAAAGTACGTTTAACCAATTTTGATTGGACCTAAGGATGATTGTCACTTGTCATTAGAATAAACCGTTTGGTTCTTGAAAAAGCTATTGCTCGAAATAGAACAAACCACAGTCTGTTATGTGATACTTGACGAGGAGCCTTGATACATGCATTAGACATAATCAATTTATAGATAAAGTTGCGTGCTAATTGACTATTTGTTCAACAATTGTTGCCTTGCCAAGGGGAAATTAAAGGAGCATGGCAATGAATAATTTGGTTGCGCATGTGGTATATGATCAATGTCTTAACTTAATCAAACCCACCAGATACACTTGAAAGATACCAACCAAATTCTACCCTATGTAATGCAAAACATAATCCTAACAACTGATTATAGTAATGCTAGTGTGCCTATGCAGGAATAGTTAATTTCTTGTACTAAACGTTTACCTCGATCAATTGCGAACATGAAGTTCCCAATCTTTGAGCTCTATTCAATGAAAAAGCCCACTACAGAGCACCATCATCAGCAACAAGAAGGCCCTGTCGCTCGACTCAACACTGATTCTTCTCCCCGCGTTCCCTCTTTATTTGTTTGTCATCAGCTAGCTTCCAGATATCCAACCATCAATGGAGTTGAAAAGAAGAGAGCAAGTGGAGAAGAGATGCGACGCGTTTAGAATGGGTCGATAACCCCAATGGCATGTACTATACCAATGTGAATTGACCTTCGATCATTGATCAGCACAACTATCCGAAATTTGGATTCCCGACACTGAGTTCTTGAAGCGAAGGGGGAATCCTAAAGGGCGTGAGCTGCCTCAGTTCAACGCGGGCCAATTCTTGGAGATGGTTCGAGGGAAATCGATCGTGTTTGTTGGCGATCCGATAGGATGGAACCAAATGCAGCCATTGTTATGTCTCCTGGGTGGGGTAAGTGCTCTCAGCGTCACTTAGCGCGTGAATGACAAAATTTATATTTCTTTAATTTTTTTTCTTCGGAAAAGGTTTGCAACAGAAATCCATTTGATAACGCAATTTCATTTTCTAATTTTTGGAATAGATTTCTATTCTAGAAATAAATTTAAAGTAGAAATTAGAAGCTAAATTTTTAGCTTTTCTATTTCTGGAACAAAATTGAGAAATAAAAATTATTCTCATAATTCACTCTTGTCACTAGCCGCTGCCCACTCGTTACAATGGGACATCGGCAGCTTGCCACCGAACGCTAGCCGCCGCCACCGAGAAATAAAAGTTTATTTTGTTATCAACCAAATTTTTGTTTCAAAAACAGAAATTTTGAATTGTTATCAAGTGTGTTTCTTTGCTTAAAAACTCGTCTAGGGAATAGAAATTGAGAAATTAATTTCTGATCAAAAATTGATTTCTAGAATATAAATGTTATCATGCGTGCTCTTAATTTCTTGGCTTTCGTAGCATTTGCATTTAAGGGCCTCTTTTGGCTAGTAAACTTATTTGCATAGTGACTAATGCTTCAGCTGTTGTCATGAGTCGACAGTTCTTTGGTCGCGAAATAACCCGTGCGGCACTTGGTGAGCCGACAACACCAAGTCATTCTTCCTCCTTTAGTTATTCGTAAGAACAGTCCGGCAAATTGCATTTTTGTATCGAATCATACCCTGCCTAGTGTAGCTCGGTAATCCAATCCATAGAGCGAGATAGCATATCACTTTGGGCATAATAACTAGTTTCAACCTATTATGACCTTATTAAAAGAGTGACATCAACTCTCGATCAGTTGTGCACGAGGAGCGAACCTGCATTCAGAGCTCCGAAGGATATATTCATTCTATCCTAGAATTCTTAATATCAACCGTCCCGACACAACTCTCATAGACTAGTTGTATTCATGTCCTTTACATCACTATCTCTTCAATTAGTAACCCCATCGTCCACTCATAAGGGCACACAAGTATGGGAAAAATCATGGACCTTGACATTCTCTCCTACTCATTTCCTGCAACACCCTCATCACAGGATGTTCTGTCGGTTCCTTGTGTTTCCCAACCATCAATACCATTCCCTGGGACTTACATAGATGGCAATGCTCGTCTAACAAAATAGGCCACCCCGCTCCATTAGCAGCTTCCCTCAATTAACGTCGATTGCAAATCTTCAGTCATTTGTGCTCCTTGACAAGTATGGCATCCCCAACCAACTATGCTCCCTTGGTAACACCTTCTTTCCGTTACTTAACTCCTCCTGATCTCTGTAGACCAATGGAGGGTTCTCCCCTTGTTGGAAATGTGATAATAGACCTCTTCTTAAGATTCGTCGATTGATCTGGGAACGTTATCCTTATCTAGTGAGCAATTCAATCCCTTCCTATACCCCCATTGTCATTCTAGAAGGTAGACGAGAGTTACACATTGTTTGAGCCCTCTTGGCCTCGACAATCACTCTCCGCCCGCGTAGGCTTTCCCTAAATCAACCACCTACTGGAGGGATCTTGCTCTATTGTCATTTCTCATGAGTCGACAGTTTCTTGGCCGTGGAATAACCTGTATGGCACCTGGTGGGCCAAGAACACCAGCTCGGCCTTCCTTCTTTAATTATTCTCAAGATAATCTATATGGTGCCTGGTGAGCCAAGAACATTAGCTTGGCCTTCCTTCTTTAATTATTCTCAAGAACAGTCTAGTGAATTGCATTTCCATTTTGGATTGTACCATGCCCATATAGCTTGGGCATCCAGCACAACAACTGGTTTCGGTCTACCATGGTCTCATTAAGAGAGCTAGATTAACTCTCAACTAGTTTGTGCATGTGAGGACAATGTTGCATTCGGAGCTTCATTGAGATATATTTGTTCTATCTTAAAACTCCTTGCACCAACTGTCCCAATGCCACTCTCACGGACCAATTGTTTTCATCTCCTCTATATCAACTCACTCTTTATCGGATAATCACAAGCTCCACTCACAAAGGCACATGAGTATGGGAGAATCACGGATGCTGACACAAGCATGCAAGGTTGTGTTCAATAGTTTTTCAGTGATGATGATTCGAATTGAAGCTAATTATGTAGGTCTTCGTTCGGACGCTAGCACATTTGCTCTTGAAAATGGCATTTCTTTGACTTCTCTAGGAAAGAATGTGGCCGAAATGAAGAAGTCTTTTGTTTCTAATGATGTGGAATTCTAGATTTGGAAATGGCGATTGGATTTTTTTTTTTTTTTAATGCTATAAGAAATAACGAGACTATTTACGGGCGACAGAATAAAGCTCAAGGGACACGATTTCGACTTCTACTAAACTCAAGTAGAGGAGTTCAGGGTGGCCGAAAGAGGTGAATCGAGAGGGACTTGACATTTTGACTTCTGGATACCATCGAGGCCTGATCCTTAGACCGATGGATGCCTCAATCGACGCGGGCGTTTGTCGGATTGGAACATGACAGCGGTCAATTGCGAGCACTGGTGCGTGCCTGGTCCTATCGACATGCGGAACGATTTCTTTTTCCATTTTATGAAGTCAGAATGTGGAGTGTCTCTTCAGGTCAAAAGAAGGGTGCGTGATAATGATGATGGGGAAAAATGAACCCTTTCATCCTCACTTGAATACTCATAACATGCATCATATTTTGAGAGCAACAGAATTTCATATGATAAATCTATCCACATATATTAGTAAAATCTATATAGGTAACTCTATCTATAGAATTTTAGAATCCGTGCGATCTTCGAATTTGGTAACATTCGTTACTTGAGTTTTTCTCTTTAATTGATGCTTTCTTGCCGAACCGAATTGCGTGACCTGCCCTTTTTCTTTTCCCAAAGGGAAGTGAAAGAAGGATTGGAGTTTGAATATCCTCGACGATTATACCTGCAGCAAATGTCGTTCGAAAGCCATTCCATTACCTTTTTTATTCTTCTCATCACTTTGCCTTTATCCTAAGAAACAAATTTTGCAGGTCCTTCAAGGCTCTTTCCTCTCTTGCCTGTACATCCTATCTTTTTTAATCTTCCACACCATCTTCCATGACTCTACCTTCACTAGCTCTGTCTCCCTTCCTTGCCTTCGAAAAATTCTAAGAGTTCCCCGACGTTGATCCTTTACTTCCGATTCATATTCCCAAATCCATTTTAAATTGTCTTCCCTGTCCCTTCCTCATCTTCACTTCCGATCCAATCCCCTTCCAACTCTCTCTTTCCATTCGAAAAGAGAAAAAAAACATCGATATCAACCAGCTCCATTTCCATCGTTCCCGTCCTCATCCCAAGTCTTCATTTAATTTCTCCCGGTAAACACCTCCTTCCCTTTTCGATCCCATCAAAAAATAGCCATCGAGCAATCGATTCGTGGTGATTCGGCTGCTACCCTGTCGAAAACATCATACCTTAAAGAGTTCTTTCAGCCCTCAGGTTTGATTTTCCTACTTCATTGTAATAATCAATTTCCCTTTTTTTCTCAATTTTCTCTACTGAGTCATCCCTAGTTGAGGAAAAATTAAACGAAAAAAGAAAAAGGAAAAAAAGGAAAAATTTGTTAAACGCTGGTAACGAACCCACCAACCACCAAACAGATAATTAATTTAAATAATGGGGAAGAGATTTCTGCGACAAGTCAAAATCTTCGTCTGCGAGCCTTTTGGCAAACGCCGTCCTTCTCCTCCTCCTCTCCCACCCCCCCCACCTCCTCCATCCCCACCACCTTTGCCGCCGCCGTCGCCACCGCCGCCCCCACGTCTTTGCCGAAGCCCAAGTTCCCCTTCGTCTTCCCACGCGCCGAGTCCACGGTCCTCCCCGATCCTTCTCCCTTCTTCTCACCGAGCCTCCTCTCTGCCCCGCTCCGGATGAACTCTTACTTCTAGAACTTCACTCTCAACAATGGCGACCAGGCTTAGTACATCCACCCCTACCTCGTCAAGCCCTCCCCGTCCTCTGTCTCCATCTTGTTCCCTTCTCACGTCGCCTCCTCCGCCTCTTTGTACCAAGTGTTCAATGCCGATCTCACTGTCTCCGCCATTTCGGGCGACGACATCGCACGCGGCATGGTGCCGGAGGCGCCGTGGCACATAATCTCGTCGTACAACGACCTCAGTGACATGCTGGACTTTGTGACTTCGAACCTAAGGTTCGTCCTCGTCAGGGGGAGCCCCTACTTGACGTGCTTGGTCGACCATGGGACGGAGGTTGCGATCTCAACTATTCACGCGATCCTCTTGCTCTCTTCGAACAGTGTTGAATAAATTCTCTTCAGATATTTTGAAGTCGACAAAACATTTCCATCAGTCTAATCTGAAGACTTGCAGACTCTACTGGCAAAGTCTGAAGATCAAAGTCTGACGATATCAAAACTCAAGTTTCTAAGTCTACTCATGGACAGTTTCTAGACCGTCAAGTTAAAAACTTCTATTCTGATTCTATCCAATATGGTTTTGGCTTCAACGGCTAAGGAATATCTTTCGACTGGATTCAGCACTACAAGATCTTAAATTCATATCTGAATAAAAATAGATTCTCTAAGATTCGCATCTTATATTTGGAAGGTTCTACTTATGGAAACCAAGGTCCTGATTGTATGGGCGAGCAGGATTGATGGGCTATCTACACTTACCTTAAGGAGCTTGAGATCTCTCTAAATTGATTCTGTCCAACGGGTTAATTGGAAGAACTTCTTTGGAAGGTGTCAACGGTAATGAAGGCATGAAGAAGTATATAAGAGAGACGCTCAAGTTGTTGAAGTGTGCCAGATAGAAAAATTCCAAAGTCTGAATCTCCTTATTATGTTATTCTTTGAGCAATACTTGTAATCAAAAGAGAGACCAAAGTGTGGTGAGATCTTGAGGAAATGTAGTAGAGCTTCTACACTGTAGATTCAAGGGCGTGAGATTGTAAACACTCTTTTTTATTCTTAGTGAAATCCAGCCAGAAGGGCTGTCCGTGCGGAAGAGTGGATGTAGGCTTGGTCTAAGCCGAACCACTATAAATATGGAGTCTTGATTCTCTATCCCTAATCTTTTTATCTTTCATTACTTTCATTTGCAGCGATTGTTGTTTTTAATTCATTAATCTCTCATTCGGGTTAAAATTTATAAAATCGCTTTAGTCACCTATTCACCCCCCTCTAGGTGCTAATTCTAGTACTAACAAACAGTAGCCGCACCAAGCATACTTTGAAGCTCAACAACAATCAGACTTGGCTTGTTTACACTTCCTCCCCGATCAGTTTCAGTCACAATCTCAATGCAATTACTTCCGGAAGGCTTTCGGGGGTTATTAGGATTGCTTGTTTGCCCGACGGTGGATCACTTAGTGAGGAGGTTTTGGATAGGTTCAGTTCTTCGTATGCTCTGTCTGGTGATGTAGTGTTGACTAGACCGTTTTGTGTGGAGTACAAATGGGAGAAGAGAGGATGGGGGGATCTACTCATGCTCACGCACCCGCTCCACGTTCGACTTTTGTCTCCTGAGGACTGCCGTGTCACTGTGTTGGAGGATTTTAAGTATAGGAGTATCGATGGTGATCTTGTTTGTGTGGTTGGAGATTCCTGGGTGTTGAGATCTAATCCTGTCTCTGTTACTTGGCATTCAACCAGAGGTGTCAAGGAAGAGTCACGCGATGAAATCATTCAAGCCCTTCATAGGGATGTGGAGTCCCTTAATCCAGCTGCAATAATGACAGCTTCATCTTATTCTTATGGGAAATTGATCGCTAGAGCGGCGAGGTTGGCTTTGATTGCTGAGGAGGTATGTTATCCTGAAGTTATCCCGACCATCGGGAAATATTTGAAGAGCACCATAGAACCATGGTTGGATGGGACTTTTAGTGGTAATGGATTCTTGTACGATGCGAAATGGGGTGGGATTATCACCAAGCTAGGATCGACCAATCCTGGTGAAGATGTTGGCTTCGGGTTGTACAATGCTCATCACCATCATTTAAGGTATTTCCTTTATGGAATTGCTATTCTCGCCAAGATTGATCCTGTATGGGGAAGGAAGTATAGGCCTCAAGCTTATTCACTGATGGCAGATTTCATAAACTTGGGGAAAAGATTGAATTCCAATCATCCGTGTCTGAGGTGCTTCGACCTGTATAAATTGCACTCCTGGGCTGGTGGATTGACTGAATTTGCGGATGGGCGGAATCAGGAGAGCACAAGCGAGGCTGTAAATGCTTACTATTCGGCTGCTTTAATGGGATTAGCCTATGGAGACACCCATCTTGTTGCTATCAAGTCTACACTCGCTGCAATGGAAATACAAGCAACTCAA
Source organism: Eucalyptus cloeziana (assembly GCA_014182715.1). Lineage (NCBI taxonomy): Eukaryota > Viridiplantae > Streptophyta > Magnoliopsida > Myrtales > Myrtaceae > Eucalyptus > Eucalyptus cloeziana. The sequence continues at coordinate 26,349,815 of CM024642.1, forward strand.
ACATGGTGGCATGTTAGAGAAGGCGATAATTTATATGAGGAAGACTTCACTAGGGAGAACAAGGTGGTGAGTGTTCTGTGGGCTAACAAAAGGGACAGTGGTCTTTGGTTTGCCAAGGCGGAGCGAAGAGATTGTAGGCTTGGAATTCAGGTTTTGCCTCTATCGCCCATCACTGAAGTTCTATTCTCAGATGTCCAGTTTTCGAAACAGCTGGTGGATTGGACATACTCGACACTGAACAGGGAGGGAATTGAAGGATGGAGAGGATTTGTGTGTGCCTTGGAAGGGATTTTTGACCAAGGTAGCGCTCTGGAAAAAGTGAGGAGCTTGAGCGGTTTTGATGATGGGAACTCTATTTCGAATCTGCTGTGGTGGATTCATAGTAGAGGTGATGAAGAAGAGACAGGATGCAGGGATGGAGGAAAGTAGTGTTGGTTTGGTCACTATTGTCACTGAAATTCTTATTTCAGGGATGGATTCAATTGCTTTAATTAGATATTCTATTTGGAGTATTCATGTACTTATGTGAGGATTGCTTTGTGCCCTGTGTATCTATCTTCAGAATAAAATTATTCACTAGCTCTGCTTCTCTCTGTGACCCTTCATTATTGTCTCACGTTGCTACAATTACATAATTCACTTTGTCGAACATTTTCATGCTTTTAAGATGTTCGTTGATATAAGTTAAATCTCTTGCATTTTGTTTCAATAAATCAGTGACGAGTTCAGTGCATTATGCGCTTTGATGCCACTTTAGGAACCCATTTGATTTAGAATCGGTCCATTGGTAAAAAGAAATAAATTATATCTCATAATTTCACCGAATGTTATTGTTTCAAACCTTGAGAATAATTTCAGATATAATCCATTTCTTTTCGATTCAATAATGACTACGAAAGTTTTAAATCTTATGTTGACCAGTCACTTTAATTCTTAAACTTTTTGTTAGATCATTTATGTCTTAAAATTCATTCCGGTTTGTCGTTTGAGTACTTTTGCTATTGAGTTAGTTTTAAATGGAAGGAAACTCTACGTGGAACTTTTTTTTTCCCTGAACTTTTCATTTTTTAGACTCATGGTGATGATGCGGCATCGGTGAATGTCATACGACAAAAACTCGACAAAAAGAATAGAAGAAGAATAAAAAATACAAAAAAAGATGGTGGAGGAAGCTGGAAGTGTGCGTAGATCTTTTTTCCTTTTTCGCCGCAAGAAAGGGCAAGGGGCTGCTTGCCCGGTGTTTGAATTGCCTTCTCTTCCCCAAAGAGGTTGAAGAGGCAGAGAAATGCGCTAAGTCAATATGAGCTGTTCTTAGAATGACCTTTTCTTATTTTTAATGGAAATTTAAGAGCTGAAAATCATATGCCCACGACTCCCTTTCTCCTAATTATTGCTCTAAAAAGGATGCAAGAGAAACCACTGGGGTTTGTCCCAGTGGCCACCATTCCACCATGGAATGGGGAGGTGGGAGGTTCGAATCCCCACCTTCTCAGGGGTTGGGGTGGAGACAAATTAGTTTCAGGAGTTGGTTTCAACTCCCATGCTCTACAAGGAGGCAGGGTAAAAGTCTGAGAGTGAGAGTTAAAGTAGAAATAAAATAAGACTGACTCAAAAAAAAAAAAAGGATGCAAGAGAACAAAACAATGACTCATCATATTTTCAAGAATGTCATCATCAATCTTTCGATTATACCCTAGGAAAAATACTTACCTAGATAGTGGTGAGTGTATTCATATCGATCATAACCTATATATACGAAATTTTCTAGTAAGATTGACTTTTAAGTTATTATCGTGATTCGTGTGTTGTAATTTCATCTTTGATCCTATCGCGTTTCATATGTGTAAAATCATTAGGTAGACCAACTGGAGGACATATCTCTCCGGTACACCATGGACTACAACTTCAAGCGGTGGAACCTCCCCAAGCACAACCTAACCCTAGCCACCTTTTGGGCCCCCTTCTTGGTCTGCACCACCGACGCCTGCGGCGGCCAGACCCTCGACGGCATCCTCACTCTCCACCTGGATGAGCCCCACCGTTCTTGGTCTGCCAAGATCGGCGCCTTCGACTATGTCATTGTCTTGGTGGGCCAGTGGTTCTTCCACCCGCTGGTCTACTACCGGAGTGGGCGGCTCCTGGGTTGTTCAGCATGTGGGCAGGACAACGTGACCGAGGTGTCAAGGTTCCAGGCATATCGAGTGGCGCTACGCACCACGCTGAGAGCTATCACGTGAAGGAAGGGCTGCAAGGGCGGCGGCGGCACCACTTTCCTGAGGACGTTCTCGCTGGCACACTTCGAGCACGGGGACTGGACTGACGGGGGGAGCTGCCCAAGGATGCGGCCGTTCGGGAGCGACGAGAAGAAGCTGGAGGGCTACGATCTGGAGTTCTATGTGGCGCAGGTGGAGGAGTTCCTGGAAGTGGAGAGGCAGGCGAGGGCGGATGGGTTGAAGATCCGGCTGCTCAACACGACGCGGGCGATGCTGCTCTGGCCCGACGGGCATCCGAACCGACAGTGCAACTGGCCCAAGAGCAAGGTGGGCTGGGCCGATTGTGTGCACTGGTGCATCCCCGGCCCGATCGATACGTGGAACGAGCTCTTGTTTTATGTGATGAAGTCGGACAGAGGTGGAAAGTTTGCTCAAAGGAAGCTACAGAACTTGCGTAGCTGATGTGTATGTTTATACGATATCGAGTGGAATTTGGAAAAAGGCAAGCGCATTTTTTTATCGTTCGATAAATGGTTTTGGCAATTTTCTGTTTTTCCAGCCGAAAATTTTCGGCAAAGCATGGGGAATCGCAATTCCGTTTGGGCCTGTTTCCGCTCTCGAACACGACCCTAAATGACCTAGCATAAACCCGTTGTTGCAGGCCACTAAACCCATCAAAATGAGTGATAAATTCATTTATTAATTCATGTGAGTGTTAAATGGGTTAATTATATTGACAAAATAGGTCATAAATGAGTTTAAATACAGTATGAGTGTTAAATAAGTCATAAATAGATTATAAATGTATCATAGCCCAATTTATTACTATGACCCTCTCTTCACACTCTCCCTCCTTCACTTGTTCTTGCGCTCACTCTTATCTCAGTTTTGCTATGAGTTTTCATGAACTAGATTAGATATGGAATTGTGCTAGCACTATGGATTGGGTCGCGTATAAATCAGGTTAAGTATGAATCATTAGATTCGCATTGCATGGAAATTGATCAAAATGGGTTAAATGGATCTATTTGGGTCGGATAATATATGATCCAATCTAATCCACTCGTTTGATGGTTTACTTATCATTAAGGGTGATTGGTTCTTGGTTTGGTCCGATCCCACCAACAAACTGGTAATCGGACCAAGAGAATCGATACCTCACTTATGGAATCATGAATCAGACCACCCGATCCTTGGACTAGACCTCCAATTAGATGGTTCCTAAGCAGTTCAATAGAACTAGTAGATTTACATATCTTAGCCGAAATTTTGGATTAATTGAATCACTAATCCATGTTGCAAGTCGAAATTGGGATTTCCTCCAAGATTTACAAAGAATATTGAGAGATGATGGCAACGTAATTATAGGGGCATGCTTGAAAGGAGGATGATTCAATGGATTCCTTTCCATCAACGACGGACTCACAACTACAAGGGAAGTATGAGTAAGCGAGGGAGGTAAAATTGGGAAATCTTTGTAGGAAAGAAAGAAAGTAAACTAAAGCAAGAAGCAAGAGACAAAAGGAGCAAACTGGATGAATTCATGCAGCAATATGAAAGAAAGAAAGATTTGCTTCATCATTCAGAATAAGTGACGCGTGAGAGGAGATTAGGGTTGAGGTTTACACTTTACTTCTTTAAGAAATCAAAAAAATATATATAAATTGGTTTGGTCGAGACGGTCCGATTCTGAAGTGGGAAGCGTGAATCGAGAACTGGATCAAAAATCATTGGTTCCAATTTGATGGAACCGAGAATTGGACTAACGCCCCCATAGGACCACTTAAAATGAGATGGTTTGATCTAGTTCGGTCCAAACAATTCTATATGCTCATCCCTACTTGTCATAGGAAGGTATAACTGGTAGGAGTAAACGGTTCTAGGATGGGTAGATTCTAGACTTGAAACTTGGAATCTAACCTGCGATAGTAGATTCCCTTTCTTTGGATCCTATACCCTACAATGTTTGCACTGAAACCTAGTTTGGAACTTACCCTGTTTTTCTGCTCCGATTTTAGGGTCTATCTTATTTGCATTGGAACCTATTTTGCAACCATCTAATATCCTATATAGCTTTGAATTTACTCTCCTAATTTGTATTGAAACTTTAAGCATATGTAATAAATAAGTATATGAACTTTTTAACTAAACGAAAAACTAAGGATCAACAAGAATAATTATCATAAATAAACGTCACAAGGCAAAGCAAAAATCCTAACATTGCACAAGCATTAGCAGTGAACATGGATCTAATGTTAGTCTCATTCTCACAATTAATACTAGAAAGTTATTTATTTATCTAAAACGGTTAACAAATCTTTATTACAAGCATAACTTCTCCTCTGAAAGTGAAATTAGGCAAACCAAGTTATGTGGTATAAAATCTTTAACAAAGACCTAAAATTTATACATAAAGAAAAATCAACAAGACCGAGTGAGTTAAGATCGCGTGAAGAGAGAGATTGGGGGTGGGTGAGTGGGGGGGAGAGGCGACTGAGTGAGTTAGTTTTTATTTTTTATTTTTTTAACCCCAGGAAAAACGATTCCAAAACCGGTCTAGGTAGGCCTTTCCTTCGAACTGGGAGCCGGACCAGTTCCAACTGGTTTCCAAAAAATGAAATTAGTTCGCGGACTGGTTCAAATAGGAACTTGTTCGCAGACCTGTTTTCCAGATGATCCGATCTAATTTCCAAATAAACCTAGTCTGGTTGCACACCCTTAGTTGCCGTGGAAAAAAGGATATGTGCTTTGGAATGTACCGGCGCAAAAGGTTCTGGATGAAGTTTCGAATGCTTGATGCGGGCGCGTCAAGCGCGGACGCACATCGATGGACATTGGCCGCCTCGTGCGGATGATGAAGGGTGGGAGGGATTATACGTGAACAGCCGAGATTCGATCGATGGGGTCAGTGTCGGTGCTTTTGTCAGTTGCGCCCGGTCCCATCGGCACTCGGGACCCGACACCTTTGCTTCACCGGGAAGGAATGTACTCTGTTTCATGTCGTCCTCGAAAGTGTCCACTTGCGGTAATCTCTCTAAATTGCAGAGAGAGAGGAGCCTCCTCTCTCTTTTCGTTTCGGATGGGGTCCGATGATCCCTCGGTTTGCCTCGGATCTCGACACTTGTCCACCCGATCGAACAAAAGAATTCTTGATGACGAGCGAAAGCCGGATACTCGTAATATTAACCCTTTTTTTTTCTTCTCGGTCTGATGGGCATATGGTCGTTCCCAATCTGCGGAATCATTCCTTGGCTCCAAAGCCACTCCACGGACTTTTCACTCACTCATCAACTCAATCGTTTGCAAAGCCCCTTTTGGAGGCCTTACGCATCCTCACCCAAGCCAGCCTCCTAGATCAGTGGCCTCGAGCAGATGGCAAGAATGTAGAGTCTATCTATCCGGGTTGACCGTATAGAAAAAATCAATAATTTGAAAATTATTTTTCTAATTTCTAAGAATTTTTTTTTTAGTTTTTCGCCATCACTATCGTTAACCAATCCCCCTCTTGCTATTTTTGAGCTGCACTCGTGCATAACTAAGAACTAAGGATGGTCCCGTATCGAGCGAGCTCTGATGTTCCATCGATCCAGCGGATTCTTTGCAAATGAACTGAATCCAAACGATCAAAAAATGGTGGCTCGCAGCCGAAATAAGACAGTTCGATGAGCACATTGTGAAGGATGGGCCAGAATGAACTCGACCATGACGCATGATGGCCATTTAAATTTAGAGAGTGACTTCTTTCAGATTCTTGTATTGCCCATCATTAGCTGTCGGTTTGTGAAGTTATGTGGCTGGATGTCGAAGAAGCCAAGGTCGAATCGGGTCATAGTTGATAACGACCCAATCGATCAACTGTTTATGCAGGCACTTACTGTTATTCATTCAAGAAACGAGGACAATGAAGGTACTGACGAAATGTTACAGACCATGTAATGCAAAGGTTGATGTCCTGACTGAACAAAGAGCAATAAGGCCAGTGTCCCCCACATTTATACATATTGATCTAGGTACATGATGATTTTCTTACACTTTTGCCTCATTCACCCATGAAGTTCCCAATTTCTGAACTTCACTCAGGCAAAAGCCCTGCACAGTTCACCAGCAGCGCCAAGAAGGTGCTAGTGGCGCTGCTGGTGCTGGTGGTACTGCTGGTGCTCGCCTCAACGCTGGTTCTCCTTGCTGCGATCCCCCTTTATTTGTTCGTCACCAGCATGCGTCTCAATGTCCTATCAGCACCCGTGTATCCAAAGCAATAGAGGGAGTGGACAGGAGATGCGATGTATTTAGAGGGAAATGGGTCCATCACCCCAGTGCCGTGTACTACACCAACATGACTTGCGCTTTGATCATCGATCAGCACAACTGCCTGAAGTTTGGGAGGCCCAACACCGAGTTCTTGAAGTGGCAGTGGTAGCCCAATGAGTGCGAGCTGCCTCAGTTCCACGCGGGCCGGTTCTTGGAGATAGCTCAAGGGAAATCGCTCCCGTTCAGGGGGGATTTGGTCGGGAGGAACCAAATGTGGTCGCTGCACTACCTCCTGGCCAATGTAAGTGCTGTCTCTGTGTCCTTACTCAGCTTATGCAGCATTTGCATTTGAGGCCTCCTATGGCAATAGTATTCGTCTGCATAGAGAGAATCCTGCCTCGGCTTATTGGCTGAAGCAAGTTTAAGTACAAATCAATAGTTTATAAAACCGACTTTGGCATTAAACAAGTTGGCTCTCAGATTCAAAGGATGATCTTTCAGGTGGAATTTCCTGAGGAAATATCTCACAAATACTCAATAGACACAACATACTTCAAAAGGTGCTATTTGTAGGATCACAAGTTCACGCTAGCCACCTCCTGGGCTCCATTCTTGGTAAAGTCCAGAGATGCAGACCCAGATGGTCACTCCTTGAACAGCATCATGAGCCTCTACTTGGATGAGCCCAATACACCTTGGGCTTCCTGTTGGAAAAATATTAGAATACATAAAAATAGTAATAACTGTTGTAAATACATTACAAAATATTAGAAAATAAAAACAAATATTTGAGACATGCAAGCATTGTCTTTAAAGATAATTTTGTCCCTCGTAGTACAAAACTCGGTGCATAACGCTTTAGCGGCTATCCTCCCAAGATATAACATATTTTCTTCTATATTCCGTACTGAATATTAGAAGAAACAAAACAATGTTATGTGTATAACCCAGCAAAAAGAAAAGGAAAAATATGAGAACATAATGCATCTTCAAAAATTGTGGTTTGAAGTTTAATTTACATTTAAACAAGAGAAAGAGAGAGCCATTAGGAGACCGTCATAAATCAATTGGTAATTAAAAGAATGACCATTATCATTATAAAATTATGAAGAGTTTATGAAGTAATAAATTAAAAGTTATAAAGTCATTAGACGGTCGTTTTAAAGCGGTTAGAAAGTCGTTATATGGTCGTTGTAAAACCATTACAAAAATGGTGACTTTAATGATGGTCTAAGTTAGGCTATGAACCAACCCTAGAAAAAATGAAATATAATTCACGAAAATCATTGTGAAATTTAAAACTTCTATGAACCAAGACTTTCTTTTTGTGAATTATAATTTTCATCGATCGCATTACACTCTCACAAACTTTGTTGTTCAAACGTAGTTTTGTGCTAATATGCCATGTGCATGCTTAGTTTATTCATAAGTACTTTAGAGATTATCATCAATAATTCTCAAAGGAGCGGCCCCGATTCCATCAAGTGTATTATGCAGCTTAATACACCACTAATAATGACTATGGAATTTTATTAAGAGCTTAGCTTAACCTCTTTTTTTTTTTTTTTTTTACAGTTTTGCACTATTTTCACCTTATGAGAAACACAAATTTTTTTAATAGTGCACTAGATTAACAAGTAACTTGTTATTACCCATATGAACCTAATTCATGGGATTGTTAATTACATAGGTTGGGTTACCATCATTGTTGATTTTCTTCAATTGGCTTGATCCCATTCCCCTCTATGTATAGTCAAAGGATTGGCCAAAATCAATTCTGACTTAAAATAATTGATCGATATAAATCCTTTTTTTTTTTTGTAAGGAATTACTTTACAACATCATGTCTTAGCCAGACATCTCTTTTTACAATTGAAAGTTCCATTCTTTGCAATGGCTATTACCTTTTGGCAATCACAATGTCTAGACATAGGTGTCGTTTCATTTCCATAGGAAACATACGCTAAGAAATTTCTCAACTACTCAACCTCAATTTTAATTTAAGTTTGAGAAATCCTCAATTTTAATTTGAGTTTGAGAAATTTTTCTTCTTCCCAAGAACTTGAGTAGTTCTTCAATCACCAAAATAAATATTTTCTTCTCCTTCCTTACTAGAAGTTAGGAGGATAAAGCATTATGTTTTTAACATATATGCCTGGTAGCTTTTGAGTCTACCTCCAATTCTTTTGCATTTGCCAAAATATTGGCTTGGAAAATGACTATTATAATTACATCATCAAATCATCTGCTTCAATCAAGTCAAATTTTGGTTTAGTAGGATTGTCATTTCCTCCACAATTTTGTTTGGTTGATTTCAAAGTTACATCATCTCCGCCAAGGGTGAACACATATCTTATAGTGGCTTTTGTCTCATATGAATTTGAGATCCAATTAACATCACTGTATCCTTTTAATACAACGAAAAATTCACTATGTATGATGACCTAATTTATGGTTCCTCGAATAATGTAAAAATCCAATCCAAGAACACCTTCACCAATTTATTTATATGTCAAAATTGACGTGTTCAAGCTTGTGGTGATTTTATAAGTCAGATAATATGGTTTTGAGGTTTTGAGGTATCGACCAAATATATATATATGGTTTTGAGGTCTTGTTTTGAGCCTAATTGGGGCGTCATGCACCTTGTCAACAACGAGATTCCTGATGACCTAATCGAGTGTGTCAAGAAGGGTGGGGAGGTGTTCTTCAACCTCCCGATCAAGGAGAACAAGAAGTATGCCAATGACCAGGGCTCTGAGAAGGTGGGACGCGCGGAGAAAAACAGAGGAAGCATCGTGGGTTGGGCGTTGTTCTTCTTTAAGAAAGAAAGAGAAAAAGCCCTGAAAATTGAAATGAAGAGAGAGAAACTTTCAAGTAGGAGTTTGGTATTTACTATGTTGTCCTTTTTTTTTGCCACCAAGCTGAGTCAAGTCAAGCTAGCCAATTGACCCCAGTGGCCACCCTTTCAACTTGGAAGGGGGAGGTGGGGGATTCGAATCCCCACCTTCTCAAGGGGGATTGGGGTGAGGACGAATTAAGTTTCAGGAGTGGGTTTCGACTCCCACGCCCTACAAGGAGGCAGGGCAAAAGTCTGAGAGTGAGAGCTAGAATAGGAATAGAATAGGACCGATCAAAAAAAAGCAAACCAATTGAGAAACAAAGCATTTATATTTTCCAGTGGGTCCCACTCACAGGACACGTGTCAATATTTGAGTGGCACATGCACGCCATGTGAGCGGATGACGTGATGCGCTCGTACCATTGAATATTTTCTCAAAGTTTGGACATTCTCAATGATGATACTTGCAGTAAATGTCATCCAAAAGTCATTCCATTATCTTTGTTTTTGAATCACTTTGCCTTTATCCTAGGAATCAAGTTTAGCATGCCTTTATCCTAGGAACCAAGTTTAGCATGTCCTTCAAGACTTTTTCCTCTTTTGTCTGTATGTCCTATCTTTTTCAATCTTCCGCTCCATATTCCATGACTTCACATTCACTAGCTCTCTCTCTCACCCTTCCTTGCCTTAGAAGGATTCCAGGAGTTCCCTTGCGTTGATCCTTTACTTTCTAAATTCACATTCCCAAATCCAATTTAAATTGCCTTCTCATTCCCTTCCCCAACATCACTTCCAACTCTACTCTTTCCAACTTTCTCTTTCCACTCGAAAAGACAAAAAAAACATCAATATGGACTCACCAGCTCCATTTCAATGGTCCTTGTCCTCATCCTAAGTCTTCACTAAATTCGTCCCTGTAAAAATCTCATTCCCTTTGAGATCCCATCAACAGAAGACCCTTTGAATCGGGATCGAGAAAGAAGCCCGCGAGCAATCAGTTTTTGGTGTTTTGATAGCGACCCAATCATACCTTTCAAGAGTTTTTTTTTCAGTCCTCAGGTTTCACTTTCCTAGTTCACTGTAATAATCCATTTCCTTCTTTTTCTCCTCTTTCATTGGCGAGTCATCTTCAATCAGAAAAAAAAGAAAAAAGAAAGAGTGTAACGACTTGCCAACCAGCAAACAAACAGAAAATTCAATTATGGGGAACACCTACAGTTATACAACCACTACTCTTCCTCCTTTGGCGCCATTGGAGAAGCAAGGGGCGGCGGCGGAGGCAGCAGCGAAGGCGGCGGCGGCGGAGGCGAAGGCGGCGGCAGTGGAGGCGGCGGCGGCGCAGTGGAGGCGAAGGCGGCGGCGGCGGAAGCGAAGGCAACGGTGGCACAAGCGAAGGCGATGGCGGCGGCGTCGGCATTGGAGGCGCGAAGGCAAAGATGGCGTGGCAAAGGTGGCGTGGCGGCGAAGGCGAAGGCGGCGGTGGCGGAGGCGGCGGCGGCAGCGGCGGAGGCGGCGGCGAGGCAGCGTCGACGGAGGCGACGGCGGCAAAGCGGTGGTGGCGGCATTGGCGAAGGCGGGGGAGGCGGCGTCGGCAAAGGCGGTGGCGTTGGCGAAGGTGGCGTACGCAGCGTCAGCGTCGGCGGAGGCGGCGGAGGTGTCGGGGAAGGCAGCGGAGGCGGCGGAGGCAAAGGCAATGGCGTCGCCGATGGCGGCGGAGGCGGCAACGGCAAAGGCAGAGGCGGCGGCGAAGGAGAAGGAGGCAACGGCCGCAAAGAAAGGAGAACGAGGGCGGCGGCGGTGGCGAAGGCGAGGCGGGTAGCAAAGGAGAATGAGGCAACGGCGGCGGCGGAGGCGGAGGCGACGGCGGTGGAGGCAAAGGCGGCGATGGCGCGAGATGATGACGGCAGAGGCGGCGTCAAAGGCGGCATCGGCGAAGGTGGCGTCGGCGAATGCAGCGGAGGCAGCATTAGCGAAGGCAGCAAAGGCGGCGGCAACAGAGGCGGCGACAGCGGAGGCGAAGGCAGTGGCGGCGGAGGCAGTGGCAGCGGCGACGAAGGCGGCGTCAGAGGCAGCTGAGGCAAAGGCGGTGGAGGTGGAAGTAGCGGCGGTGAAGGCGGCGGCAGCAGCGGCGGAGGCGGCGGTAAAGGCGATAGAGGCAGCGGCGGTGGCGGCGGAGGTGGTGTCAGAGGCGGCATTCGCGAAGGCGGCGGCGGCGGCAGCGGCGGAGGCGGCGGCAATGAAGGCAGCAAAGGCAGCGTCAGCGGAGGCGAAGGCGGAGGTGGCGAAGGCAAAGGCGGCGTTCCCCTTCGTCTTGCCGCGTGTCGAGTCCCCATTCCTCCCTAATCCTTCACCCTTCTTCTCACCGAGCCTCCTCTCTGCCCCGCTCCCGACCAACTCCTTCTTCCAAAACTTCGCTCTCAACAATGGTGACCAAGCCGAGTACATCCACCCCTACCTCATCAAGCCCTCCCCGTCCTCTGTCTCCATCTCGTTCCCTTCTCGCGTCGCCACTTCCACTTCTTTGTACCAAGTCTTCAATGCTGACCTCACCATCTCTGCCATCTCAAGTGACGATGCCACGCACGACTCGTCTCCGGAGGCTCTGCGGTATGTTATCTCCTCGTACAGCGACCTCGGCGTCACGTTGGACTTTGCGGCTTCGAACATGAAGTTCGTCCTCATTAGGGGGAGCCCCTACTTGACCTGCTTGGTCAACCGCGGGACCGAAGTTGCGATCTCCACGATTGACGTGATCCTCTCACTATCTTCGAACAGTAGTCGCACCAAGCATACTTTGAAGCTCAACAACAATCAAACTTGGCTTGTTTACACTTCCTCCCCGATCAGTTTCAGCCACAGTCTCAATGCAATTACTTCCGGAAGGTTTTCGGGGGTTATTAGGATTGCTTATTTGCCTGACAGTGGATCATTTAGTGAGGAGGTTTTGGATAAGTTCAGTTCTTCATATGCTCTTTCTGGTGATGCAGTGTTGACTAGGCCATTTTCCTTGGAGTACAAATGGGAGAAGAGTGGATGGGGGGATCTGCTCATGCTCGCGCACCCGCTGCACGTTCGACTTTTGTCTCGCGAGGATTGCCGTGTCACTGTGTTGGAGGATTTTAAGTATAGGAGTATCGATGGAGATCTTGTTGGTGTGGTTGGAGATTCCTGGGTGTTGAGATCTAATCCTGTCTCTATTACTTGGCATTCAATCAGAGGCCTCAAGGAGGAGTCGCACAATGAAATCATTCAAGCCCTCCGTAGGGATGTGGAGTCCCTTAATCCAGCTGCAATAACGACAGCTTCATCTTATTCTTATGGGAAATTGATCGCTAGAGCAGCAAGGTTGGCTTTGATTGCTGAGGAGGTGTGTTATCCTGAAGTTATCCCGACGATCGGGAAATATTTGAAGAGCACCATAAAATCATGGTTGGATGGGACTTTTAGTGGTAATGGATTCTTGTACGATGCGAAATGGGGTGGGATTATCACCAAGCTAGGATTGACCAATCCTGGTGAAGATGTTGGCTTCGGGTTGTACAATGCTCATCACCATCATTTAGGGTATTTCCTTTATGGAATTGCTGTTCTCGCCAAGATTGATCCTGTATGGGGAAGGAAGTACAGGCCTCAAGCTTATTCACTGATGGCGGATTTCATGAACTTGGGGAAAAGATGGAATTCCTATTATCCACGTCTGAGGTGCTTCGACCTGTATAAATTGCACTCCTGGGCTGGTGGATTGACTGAATTTGCAGATGGGCAGAATCAAGAGAGCACAAGCGAGGCTGTGAATGCTTACTATTCAGCTGCTTTAATGGGATTAGCCTATGGAGACACCCATCTTATCACCGTCGGGTCCACGCTCGTTGCAATGGAAATTCAGGCAGCTCAAACATGGTGGCATGTTAGAGAAGGCAATAATTTATATGAGGAAGACTTCACTAGGGAGAACAGGGTGGTGGGTGTTCTGTGGGCTAACAAAAGGGACAGTGGTCTTTGGTTTGCCGGGGCGGAGCGAAGAGACTGTAGACTTGGAATTCAGGTTTTGCCTCTGTCGCCCATCACTGAGGTTCTATTCTCAGATGTCCAGTTTTCGAAACAGCTGGTGGATTGGACATACCCGACACTGAACAGGGAGGGAATTGAAGGATGGAGAGGATTTGTGTGTGCCTTGGAAGGTATTTTTGACCAAGGTAGCGCGCTAGAAAAAGTGAGGAGCTTGAGCAGTTTTGATGATGGGAACTCTATTTCGAATCTTCTATGGTGGATTCATAGTAGAGGTGATGAAGAAGAGACATGATGCAGGGATGGAGAAAAGTACTGTTGGTTTGGTCACTATTGTCACTGAAATTCTTATTTCAGGGACGGATTCAATTGCTTTAATGAGATATTATATTTGGAGTATTCATGTAGTTCTGTGAGGATTGCTTTGTGCCTTGTGTATCTATCTTCAGAATAAAATGATTCACTAGCTCTGCTTCTTTCTGTGACCCTTCATTATTGTCCCACATCGCTACAATTTCATTATTCACTTTGTCGAACATTTTCCTGCTTTTAAGATGTTCGTTGATATAAGTTAAATCTCTTGCATTTTGTTTCAATAAATCAGTGACGAGTTCGATGCATTATGCGCTTTGATGCCACTTTAGGAGCCCATGGAATCCGATTTAGAATCGGTCCATTGGTAAAAAGAAATAAATCATATCTCATAATTTCACCGAATCTTAGTGTCTCAGACCTTGGGAATAATTTCCGATAGAATCAATTTCTTTTCGATTCAATAATGACTATGAAAATCTTAAATTTTATGTTGACCAGGTCACTTTAATTCACACGTAATGATTTATAAATAATCGATTTTACTTTGATATGATACTTAAATGGCAAAAAAAAAGGTTATAACACTCAAATGAATATCATATAAAAATTATAACCCTTTCATCGTTTTTCTCCTTATCGTAACTACTTTTGCTCGAAGAAATTTTGCCATAGGTTTATACGTGCGTCGTCCCAAAATATCCGATCGATGTCTGACGAACATTTTCCTGATGATGGTAGGTGGAATGTCCGATCGATGTCTCGCACGTGCCGGACGAGCACTACAGGCGCCCGAGGTATGCGACCTCCAACTTTCTGCTCCCCAACTTTTGGACATCCCACCTGGTCCAGTCCACGCAAAACGGACCCGAACGGGACGCTAGTTCCATCGCCCGCTGGTCTTCTACTTGATTTTTGGACGATGGCTCTTCTTGTTGGGCAAGGGAAATCGGAAAAATTGGTTGTCCTCTATTTTTTTGTTACGGTGGTTCCATCAGAGCGAGTTTATTCAAGAAATAAAATTATTTTCATGTACTGGCCATAAATATGTGTTCTTGATACGTGGAAAAAAAATACCAAAATTTAATTCGTGTAAATCTATGGTGTAATTCATATTTAGATGCACTAAGCTGTTACATTATATTTAATTTTCATGATAAAAAAAAAGCTCTTATTCTAATCAATCAATATAAATTTTGGTGAGTGATTAAAGATTTATTAAGCTATGATTTTAAATAAATTCATACGTATATTTTTTTGTAAAATAAATCAAAATCCACAACCTTCGCTTCTTGAGACATATGGCGTGCGCCTGCCATTGCTGTCGGAGCTTTAACTCTGACGGGGCTTAAAAAAAACATGGAAAAAAACACGACATAAACGATAAAAGAACATTGACCTCGAAAGACTAAAAATATATCAAATGCTTCGATTCCATATATGAAGTCCTCAACAATGACCTCATATTTTATGTCGTGAAAAGTAAGTAATTAAATAATAAAATAAATCAAAAACTAGATTTATATGATTCGATCGTAGTAACCTATATTCATAGGAAGAGTGGTAACGAATTATACTATAAATCAAACAATATTAGAAATATTACAATCAGACTCGGATCAAGTCGGGTTCTTTACAATGACTCAAACTCAAAGCATAATATGAACAAAAATCCCTTTGCAATAGTTGCACACATCGAAACCGGTGTTATGAGAAAATGCAGAACTAGAACAATGTTCCCCAAAGTATTTTTAACCAATTTTGATTGGACCTAAGGATGATTGTCACTTGTCATTAGAATAAACCGTTTGGTTCTTGAAAAAGCTATTGTTCGAAATAGGACAAACCACAGTTTGTTATGTGATACTTGACGAGGAGCCTTGATACATGCATTAGACATAATCAATTTATAGATAAAGTTGCATGCTAACTGACTATTTGTTCAACAATTGTTGCATTGCCAAGGGGAAATTAAAGGAGCATGGCAATGAATAATTTGGTTGCGCATGTGGTATATGATCAATGTCTTAACTTAATCAAACCCACCAGATACACTTGAAAGATACCAACCAAATTCTACCCTATGTGATGCAAAACATAATCCTAACAACTGATTATAGTAATGCTAGTGTCCCTATGCAGGAATAGTTAATTTCTTGTACTAAACGTTTACCTCGATCAATTGCGAACATGAAGTTCCCAATCTCTGAGCTCTATTCAATGAAAAAGCCCACTACAGAGCGCCATCATCAGCAACAAGAAGGCACTGTCGCTCGACTCAACACTGATTCTTCTCCCCGCGTTCCCTCTTTATTTGTTTGTCATCATCTAGCTTCCAGATATCCAACCATCAATGGAGTTGAAAAGAAGAGAGCAAGTGGAGAAGAGATGCGACGCGTTTAGAATGGGTCGATAACCCCAATGGCATGTACTATACCAATGTGAATTGACCTTCGATCATTGATCAGCACAACTATCCGAAATTTGGATTCCCGACACTGAGTTCTTGAAGGGAAGGTGGAATCCTAAAGGGCGTGAGCTGCCTCAGTTCAACGCGGGCCAATTCTTGGAGATGGTTCGAGGGAAATCGATCGTGTTTGTTGGCGATCCGATAGGATGGAACCGAATGTAGCCATTGTTATGTCTCCTTGGTGGTGTAAGTGCTGTCAGCATCACTTAGTGCGTGCATGACAAAACTTATATTTCTTTAATTTTTTTTTTCGGAAAAGGTTTATAACAGAAATCCATTTGATAACGCAATTTCATTTTCTTATTTTTGGAATAGATTTCTATTCTAGAAATAAATTTAAAGTAGAAATTAGAAGCTAAATTTTTAGCTTTTCTATTTATGGAACAAAATTGAGAAATAAAAATTATTCTCATAATTCACTCTTGTCACTAGCCGCTGCCCACTCGTTACCATGGGACGTCGGCTGCTTGCCACCGGACGCTAGCCGCTGCCACCGAGAAATAAAAGTTTATCCTATTATCAAACAAATTTTTGTTTCAGAAACATAAATTTTGAATCGTTATCAAGTACGTTTTGTTGACACCTAAATTTTGGCATCCCATTTAGTCATTAGGGGTTAATTTTAAATATTATAATTCATTTGCATAGCATTAATTTTAGGTGCATTTATTTTTAATTTACATGTTTTGCATTTTTATTATTTTAGAACCGGTGGTCAATGGCTTCGAATTAAATTTTTTGAATTTAAATTAACAGGTAGGACTAAGCCCATAAAACGAGAAAATCGACCCAAGTCCGTTTCTTTTAAATGACAAAAATTGTTTAAATAAAGATTTGGTGCGATATTATGATATTTTGAAAATTAAAAAAAAATCGCATTTTTATCCTATCTTTATCAATAGGTGATGAAATCGGCGTAGGATAGTGTTGAGATTAGGATTCTCGTGATTCGGAGGTTATAAGCAATTTTCGTGAGAGAAAATATTGGCAAAAGTGATTTCATATTTTGTTTGCCTATAAAAGGAGGGTACGAAGTTTTAAATAAATGGGGGGCTTTTTTTCGATTTTTGGAGGTGTTTTGGAAATCAAAAGAGAAAGGAAAAAAAAAAGGGGAAGTGAGAGGAGTTGCCAACGAGGGGTTTCTTTCGTTGGAGGGGAAAAGAAAAATTGAAAAAAGAAAGAAAAAAGGTCTGACAAGAGAGAAAAGGGGAAAGGAAAGCGTAAAGGAAGGAGGAGGGGGTGGATGTGACCCCTACTATTCATCATCTTCTTGAGTTTTTGGCTGCCTGCACTTGAAGCCAGACCGTGCGAAGCATCTGGAACCTTTTTTTTGTCAACTCCCACGAAGCCTCCGCCGCTGCTCGCTCTTGCGACGACGGAGCCGAGGTGCTCCGAGAACCCGTCACCCCCTGCAGCCGCTCAGCCTCCGCTTTTCGCCGGTGATAGCTCCGCCCGCGACCCGAACACCGGCCCGTATCTACTCCTTCCCGCCTTCGATTAGCGATCCAGATTGCACGCCAGGCGGATCCGCGACGCTGATTCGCCCAACTTCGCCCCAGAGCACGCAGAAGTGCAGACGACTGGTGAATCGGACGCCTCGCCGCTCCACCCGACAACCCGCGAAGCTTCGCCGCGCGTCTGTCTCTCCTTGCTGCCCCGATTCGGACGTTGCTGCTCCGCGTCCTTCCCCCGAGCGTCGGACGCCACCACACCGAAGCCCCACTCACCAGCACCTGAAGTCTCGCCGTGGCCGCTCGCCAGCCGCGCTGCACCTCCACTGCGCGACGCCCGCGCCAACACCGCCCGAAGCCCGCCTCTTCCGCGCTGCACGTACCGCGCCACCACCGCCGAAGCCCGCCGCGCCTGAGCCCCGCACCCGAGTTGCCATCGCGCCGGAGCTCCGCCGCCGGCGACTACCCTTGCCGGACCAACGAACGGGCTGCCCCTTATTTTCCTTAGGTTGTTTTTTTCTTTTTCTTTTATTTTTTTATTTTTGTTACTTTACTTTTAGTTAGTTTTATTATTGTTGTTTAAGTTGAATATTGTGAGGTGACTTTTAGGTTATAATTTTTATAGGCATTATCTATAGAAATTGTCCCTAAAGTTATTGTAATTATTTAATTTGACCCGTAAGACGTCAGATCATTTTTTAATTATGATAATTTTTGGGGTTTGTTTATGATATATTAATTGTTGAATTAATTTAATTATTAATTTGATTAGTAAGATTTCGGATTAGATTTTTAATTATTTTGATTTATTGTCGTGATATTCAGGGTTAAAAGTAACCGTTAATTTGACCCGTGAGATAACGGGTTATTTTTTCATTTATTTTAATCTTTTACTTGTTGAAAATTTTGTTTGTTTAGATTTAATGTTTGTTTTAGAAAATCCCTAAGAAAAATCAAAAGATATTTGAATTAGGATTTCAATTGGTTTTAGAATATTTCTTGTTATTTTGCATACCTAGAATATAGATTTTATTTTAGATTTAAAAAATATAAAAACAAAAAAAGTGCATTCATTTAGGTTGTTAGTTTTTTTATTTGAATTGCATGTTTAACTATGTATTAGTTTTAATTTTGATATAAAATAAAAAATATCATGCATATGTCATGTAGAATTAGGGCATGCTCCACACGTCATTGCATATTAAATAGATTGCATGTTAGGTTGAGATAATGTCTTAATTTAAATTAGGATTTAATATGACCTAATCCTTATTTTAAATTAGATAGAATTTTAATCTAGCTAAATCATTTTTGTATTTGAATTTCATGAAAGAAAATACAAAATTTGTCTTTGCATAAGTTAATTTCAATTTATAGAATAGATTGCATTTTCAAAAATAGAAATATCAAATGCATGTCATTTAGTTTTTATTAAGTTCATTTAATTAGACCTTTCATGTCATTAGACTAAGTCATTTAATAAATGTCACGTGACATATAGCTCGCATATTAAATTGCATGAGGCATGTCATTTTAGTTTAAATAATTTTGTATGTCATAGCATCGCATTGCATGTCATTATAATTAAATCATTTAGATTGCATTTAATTATTACATTTATTCATGTCGTATAGTTTAGGTCATGTCGCCATGTCATATTAGATTATTAGCGTGCATCACATGACTTTCATTAAATAAAGTGAAAAAAAAAAAAAAATTGATTGCTTGTTAATTAGAAATCATATCTAGGATTGTTGATGTGAATTCTAATTTAACATTGCAAATGCTTTCGTTGCTTTAAAGTATGTTGTTGCATTATTTAATTGCTTTCTTGATATGTTAAATTGGTGGTATGCGCACATGTATGATCACCTCACACGTTAGGAAATTAAATTAAAAATCAATTCAATTGCCAAACATTTTTGAAAATTAAAAAGAAATGGTACCGAAAGGGCACTAGGATAGTCTAGTGTAACCAAATCCCCGTACCCAAAATCTCTTGTTCATAGGAGTAAGATAATCTTCACGTTGTTTTACTTAGGTGTCTAATCGACCTACCCTAAACTGATTAGTGGCGACTCCTAGATAATAAGCTTTTGCATGTTAAAACCCTAAGTTGTGATTTGGTATGGGCTTGGAAGAGCCCGAGCTAAGCTTAAAGACTTAGTAGTCCATCAACCTAATTTTAGGTGGCAAACCCAAAAAATTGGGTCGCGACACGTTTCTTTGCTTAAAAACTCGTCTAGAAAATAGAAATTGAGAAATTAATTTCTTATCAAAAATTGATTTCTAGAATAGAAATGTTATCATGCGTGCTCTTAATTTCTTGGCTTTCGTAGCATTTGCATTTAAGGGCCTCTTTTGGCTTAGTAAACTTATTTGCATAGTGACTAATGCTTCGGCTGTTGTCATGAGTCGACAGTTCTTTGGTCATGAAATAACCCGTGTGGCACCTGGTGAGCCGACAACACCAAGCCATTCTTCCTCCTTTAGTTATTCGTAAGAATAGTCCGGCAAATTGCATTTTCGTATCGAATCATACCCTGCCTAGTGTAGCTCGGTAATCCAATCCATAGAGCGAGATAGCATATCACTTTGGGCATAATAACTAGTTTCAACCTATTATGACCTTATTAAAAGAGTGGCATCAACTCTCGATTAGTTGTGCACGAGGAGCGAACCTGCATTCAGAGCTCCGAAGGATATATTCATTCTATCCTGGAATTCTTAATATCAACCGTCCCAACACAACTCTCATAGACTAGTTGTATTCATGTCCTTTACATCACTATCTCTTCAATTAGTAACCCCATCGTCCACTCATAAGGGCACACGAGTATGGGAAAAATCATGGACCTTGACATTCTCTCCTACTCATTTCCGCAGCACCCTCATCACAGGATGTTCTGTCGGTTCCTTGTGTTTCCCAACCATCAATACCATTCCCTGGGACTTACATAGATGGCAATGCTCGTCTAACAAAATAGGCCACCCCGCTCCATTAGCAGCTTCCCTCAATTAACGTCGATTGCAAATCTTCAGTCATTTGTGCTCCTTGACAAGTATGGCATCCCCAACCAACTATGCTCCCTTGGTAACACCTTCTTTCCGTTACTTAACTCCTCTCCTGATCTCTGTAGACCAATGGAGGGTTCTCCCCTTGTTGGAAATGTGATAATAGACCTCTTCTTAAGATTCGTCGATTGATCTGGGAACGTTATCCTTATCTAGTGAGCAATTCAGTCCCTTCCTATACCCCATTGCCATTCTAGAAGGTAGACGAGAGTTGCACGTTGTTCGAGCCCTCTTGGCCTCGACAATCACTCTCCGCCTCGTAGGCTTTCCCTAAATCAACCACCTACTGGAGGGATCTTGCTCTATTGTCATTTCTCATGAGTCGACAGTTTCTTGGCTGTGGAATAACCTGTATGGTGCCTGGTGAGCCAAGAACACTAGCTCGGCCTTCCTTCTTTAATTATTCTCAAGATAATATGTATGGTGCCTGGTGAGCCAAGAACATTAGCTCGACCTTCCTTCTTTAATTATTCTCAAGAACAATCTAGTGAATTGCATTTCCATTTTGGATTGTACCATGCCCATATAGCTTGGGCATCCAGCACAACAACTGGTTTCGGTCTACCATGGTCTCATTAAGAGAGCTAGATTAACTCTCAACTAGTTTGTGCATGTGAGGACAATGTTGCATTCGGAGCTTCATTGAGATATATTTGTTCTATTTTAAAACTCCTTGCACCAACTATCTTAATGCCACTCTCACGGACCAATTGTTTTCATCTCCTTTATATCAACTCACTCTTTATCCGATAATCACAAGCTCCACTCACAAAGGCACATGAGTATGGGAGAATCACGGATGTTGACACAAGCATGCAAGGTTGTGTTCAATAGTTTTTCAGTGATGATGATTCGAATTGAAGCTAATTATGTAGGTCTTCGTTCGGACGCTAGCACATTTGCTCTTGAAAATGGCATTTCTTTGACTTCTCTAGGAAAGAATGTGGCCGAAATGAAGAAGTCTTTTGTTTCTAATGATGTGGAATTCTAGATTTGGAAATGACGATTGGATTTATTTTTTTGTAATGCTATAAGAAATAACGAGACTATTTACGGGCGACAGAATAAAGCTCAAGGGACACGATTTCGAGTTCTACTAAACTCAAGTAGAGGAGTTCAGGGTGACCGAAAGGGGGGAATCGAGAGGGACTTTGACATTTTGACTTCTGGATACCATCGAGGCCTGATCCTTAGACCGATGGATGCCTCAATCGACGCGGGCGTTTGTCGGATTGGAACATGACGGCGGTCGATTGCGAGCACTAGTGCGTGCCTGGTCCTATCGACACGCCGAACGATTTCTTTTGGGCCAATTCCATAAAAAAGCACCAACTTTAGCCATTTTTTCAAATCTGGCCCGAACTATATTTTGTTCCAAAAAAAAGCCCAAACTTTTAGTAGCATCCCAAATCTGGCCTCCGTTACCATCCTTCCATGGTCACCGTTAGTCATCTCTGAGGCATTTCCACGTCACCCAGAAAATTTGTTCCCATTATTTTCCATTTTCTTGAAGATTTTCCGTTCGTTTTTGTTCGGAATCGAGCCGGGAAATCACCGGTTTCTCGTCCCGGCAAGCGTGAGGTCATGATTGCGACGATGGATTCCGACGAGGAGGAGGAGATCGAGTTCGAAGAGGACGAGAAAGTTAGGGTTGTGAAGGAGGCCGGTGTCCCCGTCGCCGTCGACGAGGATGGCGAGGAGACGACGAGGAAGAAGAGGAGGAAGACGGCATGCAAAGCCAGGAGGAAGCGAACGGTGAAGGGGATGGGCACGGCGGCGTGGGCGACGAGAACGACGGCGAGGAAGAGTAGGATGACAAGGACGACAGTGGGTTATCGACCCACCAAAGTCTCTTTTTTTTTTCCGTCTCTTCCTCCTACTTCGACCTCGCTTGTCGCAGCCATGGACGGGGCTTTGTTTCAGATCTAGGGTTGGCCGTCGGGAAGATGAAGACAAAGACGAATAGCCTCGCGAGCAGATTGTGAATTTCTGAATCAACTTTAGCATTCAAGTATGGGTTTTTCTTCTCTTTTTTTTTCCTATTCCAGCGATGAGCTGCAATGAATACAAGGAAACCTTTAGCATTCAAGTTTCTGGGTTTCCTTTTCTTTTTCCCCCAAGATTCCATAGATTTCCCATAACCCAGCTTCCATAGATTCCGCATAACTCGAGTTGTTTGCAGCCATGTCTTCCATGTTTGGCCAAAAAGACAAGCCAAGAGACCCACTGATTTTTGACCCACGTTGCTCTGTAAACTCCTCTAAATATCAGATCTTTTGGCTAAAAAGACAAGCCAAGACACCCATTGCCCTTCCTTGTCTCAAAGATTTTTCCCCAAATTTTTTCTTTTTGAAGACTTCTATTTTTTCCAGATTTTTGGCCATTTGCTCAGGCCAAAAACGGGTAAAGATGACCACAAAGACAATGGAGATGGAGGACTCCTTTCGGCGAAGATGAAGCTAACAACAAGGACGACGGAGGGGTGGTCTGGTTTGGACGTGTAGTGTTGGCTTGGACGGGCATCGGCGGTGGACGCGCGGATGTCAAGCTTGGCGGTGACTCTAGTTGGAGGATGTCAAGAGAGAGTGACTTGATGAGCAGAAGGACGAAGCGAACGCCACTAACGGTGACTATGGAAGGATGGTTAACGGAGGCCAGATTTGGGATGGTACTAAAAGTTTTGGCTTTTTTTTGGAACAAAATATAGTTTGGGCCAGATTTGGGAAAATAGTTAAAGTTGGTGCTTTTTTATGGAATTAGCCCATTTCTTTTTCCATTTTATGAAGTCAGGGAGTGTCTCTTCAGGTCAGAAGAAGGGTGCGTGATAATGATGATGGGGAAAAATGAACCCTTTCGTCCTCACTTGAATACTCATAACATGCATCATATTTTGAGAGCAACAGAATTTCATATGATAAATCTATCCACATATATTAGTAAAATCTATATAGGTAACTCTATCAATAGAATTTTAGAATCCGTGCGATCTTCGAATTTGGTAACATTGGTTACTTGAGTTTTTCTCTTTAATTGATGCTTTCTTGCCGAACCGAATTGCGTGACCTGCCCTTTTTCTTTTCCCAAAGGGAAGTGAAAGAAGGATTGGAGTTTGAACATCCTCGACGATTATACCTGCAGCAAATGTCGTTCGAAAGCCATTCCATTACCTTTTTTTATTCTTCTCATCACTTTGCCTTTATCCTAAGAAACAAATTTTGCAGGTCCTTCAAGGCTCTTTCCTCTCTTGCCTGTACATCCTATCTTTTTTAATCTTACAGACCATCTTCCATGACTCTACCTTCACTAGCTCTGTCTCCCTTCCTTGCCTTCGAAAAATTCTAGGAGTTCCCCGACGTTGATCCTTTACTTCCGATTCATATTCCCAAATCCATTTTAAATTGCCTTCCCCGTCCCTTCCTCATCTTCACTTCCGATCCAATCCCCTTCCAACTCTCTCTTTCCATTCGAAAAGAGAAAAAACATGATATCGGCCGGCTCCATTTCCATCCTTCCTGTCCTCATCCCAAGTCTTCATTTAATTTCTCCCGGTAAACATCTCCTTCCCTTTTTGATCCCACCAAAAATAGCCATCGAGCAATTGATTCGTGGTGATTCGGCTGCTACCCTGTCGAAAACATCATACCTTAAAGAGTTCTTTCAGTCCTCAGGTTTGATTTACCTACTTCTTTGTAATAATCAATTTCCCTTTTTTTCTCAATTTTCTCTAGTGAGTCATCCCTAGTCGAGGAAAAATTAAATGAAAAAAGAAAAAGGAAAAATCTGTTAAACGCTGGTAACGTACCCACCAACCACCAAACAGATAATTAATTTAAATAATGGGGAAGAGATTTCTGCAAAAAGTCAAAATCTTCGTCTGCGAGCCTTTTGGCAAACGCCGTCCTTCTTCTCCTCCTCCTCCCCCACCACCTCCTCCTCCTCCTCCATCCCCACCACCTTCGACGCTGCCGTCGCCGCCGCCGCCCCCCACGTCTTCGCCGAAGCCCAAGTTCCCCTTTGTCTTCCCACGCGCCGAGTCCACGGTCCTCCCCGATCCTTCTCCCTTCTTCTCACCGAGCCTCCTCTCCGCCCCGCTCCCGACAAACTCTTTCTTCCAGAACTTCACTCTCAACAATGGCGACCAGGCTGAGTACATCCATCCCTACCTCGTCAAGCCCTCCTTGTCCTCTACCTCCATCTCGTTCCCTTCTCGCGTCACCTCCTCCGCCTCTTTGTACCAAGTGTTCAACGCCGACCTCACTGTCTCCGTCGTTTCTGGCAACGACACCGCACGCGGTGTGGTGCCGGAGGCGCCGCAGCACATAATCTCGTCGTACAGCGACCTCAGCGTCACTCTGGACTTTGTGACTTCGAACCTAAGGTTCATCCTCGTCAGGGGGAGCCCCTACTTGACCTGCTTGGTCGACCACGGGACGGAGGTTGCGATCTCAACTATTCACGCGATCCTCTCACTCTCTTCGAACAGTAGCCGCACCAAGCATACTTTGAAGCTCAACAACAATCAGACTTGGCTTGTTTACACTTCCTCCCTGATCAGTTTCAGTCACAATCTCAATGCAATTACTTCCGTAAGGTTTTCGGGGGTTATTAGGATTGCTTGTTTGCCCGACGGTGGATCACTTAGTGAGGAGGTTTTGGATAGGTTCAGTTCTTCGTATGCTCTGTCTGGTGATGTAGTGTTGACTAGACCGTTTTGCGTGGAGTACAAATGGGAGAAGAGAGGATGGGGGGATCTGCTCATGCTCGCGCACCCGCTCCATGTTCGACTTTTGTCTCCTGAGGACTGTCGTGTCACTGTGTTGGAGGATTTTAAGTATAGGAGTATCGATGGTGATCTTGTTGGTGTGGTTGGAGATTCCTGGGTGTTGAGATCTAATCATGTCTCTATTACTTGGCATTCAATCAGAGGTGTCAAGGAAGAGTCACGCGATGAAATCATTCAAGCCCTTCGGAGGGATGTGGAGTCCCTTAATCCAGCTGCAATAACGACAGCTTCATCTTATTCTTATGGGAAATTGATCGCTAGAGCGGCAAGGTTGGCTTTGATTGCTGAGGAGGTATGTTATGCTGAAGTTATCCCAACCATCGGGAAATATTTGAAGAGCACCATAGAACCATGGTTGGATGGGACTTTTAGTGGTAATGGATTCTTGTACGATGCGAAATGGGGTGGGATTATCACCAAGCTAGGATTGACCAATCCCGATGAAGATGTTGGCTTCGGGTTGTACAATGCTCATCACTATCATTTAGGGTATTTCCTTTATGGAATTGCTGTTCTCGCCAAGATTGATCTTGTATGGGGAAGGAAGTACAAGCCTCAAGCTTATTCACTGATGGCAGATTTCATGAACTTGGGGAAAAGATTGAATTCCAATTATCCACGTATGAGGTGCTTCGACCTGTATAAATTGCACTCCTGGGTTGGTGGATTGACTGAATTTGCGGATGGGCGGAATCAAGAGAGCACGAGCGAGGCTGTGAATGCTTACTATTCGGCTGCTTTAATGGGATTAGCCTATGGAGACACCCATCTTGTTGCTGTCGGGTCCACGCTCACTGCAATGGAAATACAAGCAGCTCAAACATGGTGGCATGTTAGAGAAGGTGATAATTTATATGAGGAAGACTTCACTAGGGAGAATAGGGTGGTGGGTGTTCTGTGGGCTAACAAAAGGGACAGTGGTCTTTGGTTTGCCGGTGCGGAGTGGAGAGACTGTAGACTTGGAATTCAGGTTTTGCCTCTGTCACCCATCACTGAGGTTCTATTCTCAGATATTCAATTTTTGAAACAGCTGGTGGATTGGACATACCTGGCACTAAACAGGGAGGGAATTGAAGGATGGAAAGGATTTGTGTGTGCCTTGGAAGGGATTTTTGACCAAGGTAATGCGCTGGAAAAAGTGAGGAGCTTGAGCAGTTTTGATGATGGGAACTCTATTTCGAATCTTCTATGGTGGATTCATAGTAGAGGTGATGAAGAAGAGACAGGATGCAGGGATGGAGGAAAGTACTGTTGGTTTGGTCACTATTGTCACTGAAATTCTTATTTCAGGGACGGATTCAATTGCTTTAATAAGATATTCTAGTTGGAGTATTCATGTACTTATGTGAGGATTGCTTTGTTTCCTGTGTATCTATCTTCAGAATAAAATGATTCACTAGCTTTGCTTCTCTCTGTGACCCTTCATTATTGTCTCACATCGCTACAATTATATTATTCACTTTGACGAAAACTTTCTTGCTTTTGACATGTTCATTGATATCAATTAATCTCTTGCACCTTGTTTTAGTAAATCAGTAATGAGTTATATTGCACGCACATGTTTCTCGATGCATTATGCGCTTTGATGCCACTTTAGGAGCCCATGAAATTCGATGTAGAATCTGTTCATTAGAAAAAGAAGTAAATCATATCTCATGATTTCACCAAATCTTATTGTCGCTGGTCTTGTGAATAATTCCCGATTGAATCCATTTCTTTTTTATTGAATAATGACAACGAAAGTCTTAGATCTCATATAAACTAGTCACTTTAATTCTAAAACTTTTTGTTAGATCATTTATGTACTAAAATTTGTTCCAGTTTATGGTTTGAGTCCTTTTGTTATCAAGTTAGTTTTAAATGGAAGGAAAGTCTACATGGAATTCTTTCTTATGAACTTTTCATTTTTTTGGACTCATGGTGATGATGCGACACTAGTGAATGTCATATGAAAAAAGTCGACAAAAGGAATAGAAGAAAAATAATAAAAAAAAAATGATGGTGGAAGCTAGAAGCGTGTTTAGATTATTATTTTTTTGCCATCGGAGAGGGTCATAGTCCTCTCTCCAAGAAAGGGCGGGGGCTGCTTCCCCGGTGGTGGCCAGTGGTATCGCCACCACTACGAGAGTGATTTCTGTTGTATTGTACTTGGTAAGAATAGTGTAAGTGTAATTACTTTCGCACGGCATTCACTTAAATATAATTTTTTTCCTTTACTTGAGTACCACAAATTTTAAAAAATTGATCACTTCAATATCATTGGCGATTTGTCTCACCGAAAATTCCAACATGGATGCCTATCATCTAAGTGTAATTACTTTCGCAAGGTCATTGATGACCTTCGCTAGCTGCAAAGCCCTCATCCAAAGCTGGCAAGGGCTTTTGTGGCCTCACCTGCAGCCACGAAGAACCTAGGTAGAAATCACTAGGTGAGGGCTGCCTCGTCCTCGAACACGAAGGCCCATTGTGACATGCGGATCATTGCTCGACAAAGCTATGCAGTCTTGGGCACTAAGCTCGCCACTGTACCATATCAACCGATCATCGCACCACCTCATTGCACAACGCCACGCCACCTCGTCGCCGTGTTGCCGTCGCACCACCACCTTGCCCCACCAAGTACAACACAACATGTGTCTAATTGCCCCCACCAAGTGGGCTACATAGGTTGATTTCCGTATGTCAAGGTCGATTTCCTTGAGTTTTAAGCGTATTGATTGATTTCGTGTCTAATTGCGCTCGTCAACGGTTTCAGTGTACATGTGTTGTAAGGGTTGTTGAATTTCTAGTTCATTGAAACTATGGATATGGTGTCAGAATGCTAGATGTTGAAATGCGTATTGGATTGAATTTAATTGACACGAATCTTGGACAGATCCGAGGTTACGACTGTTTGCGGGTCAATTTACTGTAGGCCGAATTTTGCCAATTTTCTGCAGGTTTTTGTGGTACAAATTCGATGGGACCTTCTTCATGAAAGTTGCGCGTCATGCCTTGTTCTACAACATACTTTAATTTCAGAATATTCGGACTTTGTATGTGCAAAATATATTTCAATAACTATGCAAGTTCAAAATTATTTTTATAAGCCATTTCCAAACCTTTTCTCAGTTAAGGATTTTTTATAAACAATTTGGATTAGTGTCCTTCCGCATCTTAAACTATAAGGTGAAATTTTTCCATCATTTTTGGAGTTCAATTAGGCATCCAAAATGCCATTTCGTGAACCTGCTGTAACCTGGCTTCGTGCCCTATTTTGATCCGAAATGCAGAAAATTATTAGGACCCTTACAAGCTAAACTGGACCTTGAGTTCCTCATGAAAAACGTTCCTCGGAGTCCCATCCACGTCATGTTAAAGTTATGTGATTTCTGAAACTGATTTGCTTGGCGAATACCCTTGATTTCTACGGATGGGCAAGCTACCCTTTTTCTTTCAATTTTGGATAAACTCCTGTTTTGCAATTCGTTTTTTAATCCGATACGGTCAACTAAATGTTTATATCATTTCTCTGATTTTCAAAGGATAGTTGGTGGTGGATACTGAACTGCTCCTGTGCATTTTACTTAGTGAATGGCTAGTTTAAATTGAAAGATTTGAATTGTTGCATCATGGAATGAGTGTGTGATTTGGGAATACCATCGGTCCTTGGGATGACGATGCTCTGGGTGTTAGAAGGGATGTCTAGAGGGGTCACTGAATTCCTTTGGATGCCTAGGGGGTGTAACATGATTCGGCAAATGTCCTCACAATGTCGAATGGGTACGAGATACCCGAGGGGTAACGGGGTTTTTGGGAAGATGGTGGCAGTCAATTCACAATAAAGATGATCAATTGCATTTCCAAATTTCATTCAAGCTTTACTAGGTTAGTGTTTTTCAAAGAAAATGTTTACTATTTGCTATATTGATTTTGAGAAAGGTTCTCATGTAAGTTGATATCATAATAATTTTCTGTCTTTTATATTTAAACTTTCTCATATGTGCTATTATTGATTTATGTGGTATAAATAGGTTAGTAGTTTGCTTACTAAGCTTTGTGCTCACTCATGGTTGATCATTATTTCTCAATTCGGTAGCATTTTGGGAAGACTAGACTAAGATTTTGGACGTGCTATGGGTGGAGGACAAATGACATAGTACATACATAGTATTCAGGTCGGAATGACGTAGCTATTGGAGCTTTTGGGTGTAGTATAGAGTAGTGGTACCTTTTGCTTATTTCCAGTATACCCCAACCCTATCACTTAAAATATATATAAAAATGAAATGAAAGTGCTTGGTTTTATATTTCTGCGTGCATTGCTTGAAATTAGTGTGTATTGAATTGTCGTTACATATTTCTACATGCTTAAAAATGGAAAGAATTGGATAGTTATGTTAGCCATGACATGATAGGGACATCACACCCTTGCTAGATTTGGGTGAGTGTTTTGCAAGCAACGAGGGTCACTGGCCTTACCAAAGGCAAAAAGAAAGAATTTAAAAATAAAATAAAAAAATCCAAGTTGGATGGGAAATAAATAAAAAAAAATCAATGGAGGATGATATGTTAGAAATAAGGTTTAATACCCTGAAGAACCCCAAACTAGTACACCTACAACAAATTTACCAAAAACTAATTTTTTTACCATGAAAAATCTCAAATTGATATATCTGTGACAAATTTACCCCGATTGACCATAAAAAATCTAAATTGATATATTTATGACAAATTTACCCCAAACTAATTTATTCGTCCACAAAAAATCACAAACTGGTAAATTTGTGACAAATATACCATCCGCTAAATTGGATTAATACCACAAAAAAAATCACAAAAATTGTAAACTGTGACAAACTGAGCGTAAAATCCAAATTGGTATACAAGTCAACTGTCACGTGTCATTTAACTTAATTTGACTGTAAAATTTAACAAAAACTAACAGAGGGTAAATTTGTCATAAGAGTACCAGTTTTGAGTAAATTTGTCAAAAGTATACTAATTTTGGGTTTTTTGTGATCAAAAAAATATTTTAGATAAATTTGTCACAAGTGTACCAATTTTGGGTTTTTTAATGTATTAACCTTAGAAATAACACCAGCCGTGGTGACTTCGCTGAATAAGAGCTTTGTTGATCATTCTCCAAAGGTGAGGGGTTCGAAACCCAGTGGAGGCGCTTGGTGTCTTAAGTGTGACGTTGGGGTGGTGAGTCCTCTGCTAGTGTCACCTCGGGTTTACTTCATCGGCCGCCGGCTATACGGGGTTTCCAGATCATAAAAAAAAAAAAAAAAAAAAAAAAAAAAAAAAAAAAAAAAAAAAAAACCTAGAAATAACACTCAAATGATCGATTTTACTTTGATATGACATTCGAGTGAGGAAAAAAAAGATTATAGTACTCAAGTACTATATAAAAGTTTTCACTTTGCTCAAAAAAATTTGCCATAAGTTGACACGTGCATTGTCCCAACATATCTGATTGATGTCTCGCACACGTCGGACGAGCACTACAAGCGGTGGAGGCATGTGACCTCCAACTTCTCGCTCGCCAACTTTTGGACAGCCTTTGTGCAAAAAAAAAAAAAAACTTTTGGACAGCCCACCTGGTCCAGTCGACGGAGACGGACCCGAGCGGGCCAACCAAGACGGGCCTCTCCAACCTACTCCTCGACTAGGCCGATGACAAGCGGACATTTGAGGTCTAGGAGTTCGATCGGCTCCGCGGACACCAGTTCTACTGCCCGCTAGTCTTCTGCCTGAATTTTGGACAATGCCTTTTCTTGTTGGGCAAGGGAAATTGGAAAAATTGGCTGTCTTCTATTTTTTATTTCGGTGGTTCCATCAGAGCAAGGTTATTCAAGAAATAAATAAATTATTTTCATGTACTGGCCATAATTATGTGTCCCCGACATAGAGAAAATTACCAAAATATTAACCTTTTAAAGGAGCTAATTTAATTTTAAATATTTTTATATTGATACCAATTTAGTTCATCTAATCGATTTTGACTGAAAATTATTAATGTGGACACCAATAATCATATGTGGCATGGACTGACATAGACTTTTTAAATATTATTTTGATTTTTTTTCTTTCCTTACTCTTTCTGCTAGTGGCTAGTCACCGACAATTTAACTTCATCCGTTTATTCGAACCCTAAATAGAACACACCAGAGGAAACAACTTACCGTTTTAAGGCTTCGTTTATATCCTTTGAAGTAATTAATAGATAATAAATATTTTTAATCTTCTCTTGTTCTAATATTTAATTCGTGTACATCTATGGTGTAGTTATATTTAGACGCATTGAGCTGTTACATTATATTTTATTTTCATGATAAAAAAGCTCTTATTCTAATCAATCAATGTAAAATTTTAGCGAGTAATTAAAGATTTATTAAGGTATGGGTATAAATAAATTCATACGTATATCTTTTGTAATATAAATTGAAATCCACGACCTTCACTTCTTGAGACGTATGTCGTGCGCTCGCCATTACTGTCAAAGCTTTAACCCCAACGGGGCTTTAAAAAAAAAAAAAAACATGGAAAGAAACACTGCATAAATGGCAAAAGAAACATTGGCCTCAAAAAGACTAAAAATATATCAAATGCTTCAATTCCAAATATGAAGTCCTAAACAATGACTCATATTTTATGTTGCGGAAAATAAATGATCGAATAATAATAAAGATAGAACAAGAAAATAAATTAGATATTAGATTTACATAGTTGACCTACATCCAACGAGAGATCAATAATGAATTTATTGTAGATCAAGCGATACAACACTATCAGGGTTCTCAAAGCTTCAATTACACCAACTAGCCCATGCATTGATTAGCTCCACAAGTTCTTGCGAAATGAAATCTCAATCTCACAAAGAAATTAAACAAATTTTAAACTCACAAGATTTAATTGGCTTTGTTGACACTAGATTTTTAATCGACATTTTAATAAAAGGTAAAGTGTTGGGATTAGGATTTCTATGACAGAACCATTTTCTTGACCAAAGAGTATTGTTTTTTATTTCTTGTTTATTGTTCTATCATTTATGGGTGATTTCTTAATCATATTTATTGAAAATTCGAAAAGTCAAAGGTGGGTCAACCTTTTGACCAAAAAGTCAACTTCATGTCAAAATTTCATTTTTTGTACAAAAAAATTCCTAAATAGTCACAATTTCATTTTGTCCAAAAAATATTTCGAAAAAATTGAAATTTTGACCATAAATCCGCCTTTTAATGATTTATCACTAAAATGTTGACTTTTAGTTAACTCTTTGACCAAAAAAAATTGAAAAAATTGAAAACTCACAAATCACTTTATTTTAGCTTCAATTTGACTTTGGCCACAAAAATTTCACAAAAATCGATTAAGAATCTATTTTTTCGATTTTTTTTGGATTTAGGTTAAGAATCAATCAAAAATAAAATTATTTTCTTTTTAGTCATATTTTGACTTAGCTTTTTTTACGACATTTGATCTAGATGTCATTTTAAATTTACTCGTGCAACCAATTTTGTGGTTTGGCATATTGAGGCAAAAATTTCCATTTTTAGTCCTAATTAGGTGTTCCGGTTTATTCTTCATGATTGATAAGATTGTACCTCTAATCAACTAGTTTTCTCAAGGTGAATTCAAATATGGCGTCAATTTTGGTAAATTCACTTGGAAACTTTCTAATTTGATGGATTTAGCTTTCTTGAACTTTGGAAAATCAAGCTAATGAGCTTCCATTGATGCAATTCAAATTGATCCATTTTAGACTAAGATTTAATTTGATAGATCAAGGTTCAATTTCATCATTGACTCTAAATTTATTTTTGACATAAAGTTTGTACCATCATTCTATTGTCAATTTGAATGCATTAAGCCTTCATGAGTGTAGTTAATTAAATCAATTGATATTTTGTTGTATCAATTGAAGTTAAATTCGATCAATTTGGTTTTTGAGGATGAAAATTGCATGAATTGTGCTAACTGACTAGGAATTCTGAATTTTGATCAAGTGGAATAAGTACCAAAAGTCCACAAATCATGTTTAATAAATTAAAAATTTATAAATCACATTGCATATTATGCTAAAGTTGGGAGATCATGTTAAACAAATTAAAAATTTAACTATCACATTGTGCATTATACCATAATCCAGGAACCATTCGTGCCATTATAAATCAATTCAAACTTTGAAGCTAGCAAATGGGATTTTTTTATTTTTTATTTTTTTGGTCCTACTCTACTTCTATTATAAATCTTACTCTCAGACTTTTGCCTTGCCTCCTTACAAATGTGATTGAACACCGGAAAGATGTAGACTTTTTCTGAATTGGGATGCCTCCACCATAACTTAATTTCAGCTACGGAGTAATATAATATTCTGCCACTTGTTAAGTTGACTATAATTGGAAGTAAGATTTTTCAAGTCACTTCCAAAATAAGAAAAAAAAAAAAAAAAACTACACATTTTAATAAAACCATTTACCTCAAATGGTAAATTTCAAGTTTTCCAAAGCTTATTTAATGAGATTATATTTTAAGTTAACACCTTCCTTATATCATTTTTGTCGTATTAGTGAAAATGCCGGCTAAGGAAGCAAGGAAGCTACAGCGAAAAATGAGACGTTGTGTCATTATTATTATTATTATTTTTCCCACATGCTAGAAAAGTCTGCCTTCTAATCTTGAATGTCATTAATTCAAGAAAGAGTAGTAGTTAGAGTGAACAACATTTCTTTAATCTATACACATTAATCTAAACTTATATCCACCAATCAATGCACTTCATTAACAAGAGAAGTTTGAAAAATAAAGTTCACGTTTAGAAAGAGTAAAATGGCAAGTCAATTTTGTTTTTGATCGTACATATGTACTTAACTGATAAGAGGAATCAATTTAAGGGAAAAGGGCTCATTCCCTTTAAAAATCCTCAATTTTAGGTTTAGTCTTAATTTTGCTTTAAATTTTTTTTTTTTTGTCTCCTAAAAAATTTGATAACTTTACTCTAGTCCAAAATCCATTCCCGTGCCCAAAAATTGGCACTAATTTCTTCAATATTATTAACATTAAAAGGTTGCTATTGTTACTTATAAGGTGAGGGTGTTGATGAAGTAGGTTTTGATTGGTTTTGATATCGATAATTTTGAGCAAACCAGTGGCAATTTTTTGACATTTGGGCGGATTAGTTACTAGAGTGAAAGCTAGGGATTTTTTACGAGAAAAAAGAAAAAGTTCTAGGTAAGATTGGGATTGAACCTAAAGTTTTAGGTGTTTTGGGTAATTAGACCATTAGGAAAAAAAATTTAAATAAAATTTCATATGTAAAGCTCAACACACATTGAGTTAATAAAAAATAAAATAAAATAAAATAAAATAAAAAATAAAAAATAAAATGGGATCGATCAACATAATTACTAATTATGAAAGTAGAATTCGAACCCACAACAGAGAATTCAATAGAGACAATGACGTACCGTTCTAACCTAATTCTAGATTCTCCACGCGAACAACCTCGACCAGCTAATAATCCCTAGCAAGAAACGACAAGCCCCGTGGACGTTGCTACTCTTGCCATTCAGTTGGTGTACAGCGATGTCTCTCCAGAAGAGAAAATGGCATATTGGCATTACTTCACTTTGCTTGATTTATTCATGAATCGTTGGCTTTTGTCTTAGCCTCCTCTCATTCTCCTATTTAATATCTAGGCGCATCGAGCTGTTGCATCAAATTCTACAGCTAAAAATCCAATTTTCACGATATATAAAAAGAAAATCTCTTATTCTAATCAGTCCACGTGGAAATTTGGTAAGTGATTAGAGATATGCCAACGTATGGTTTTTATAATATATTCATACGTACGTATATTTTTGGGAAAACGACACATATAATCTATAAATATTTGGCTTAATATGCAATGTGGTCTATGAACTTATAATTTGTTCAATGTAGTTCCTGGCCTTTTGATACATGTTCATTTTAGTCATTGGAGTATATGAAAATGTTCAATGTTGTCCATAATCTTGAATTAATAAGAGGATTGCATTAAACATTTTTACATAGTTGAAGGTGTTATGGCTAGATCTCACCTAGAGGGAGGTGAATAGGTGATATTGCGGAAATTAAAATAATTTAAAACTAATATTGCGAAGGTACAACATCTGGTGACAGAAAATGTTATGGGCATATCTTATTAGCATGCAATTAACTCTATCACAAATAAAATAAGAAAGTAAGGGATAGAAAATTGCATACAAACGATTATAGTGGTTTGGCGTTAACAAGTTTATGTCTACTCTCCCATGCTAATAACCTATTGGCTGGATTTGATTGTAAAAATCAATTAGAGGTTAGAAAATTTGAGTACTGATTACTCAAGCTCACATGAATAACTCCTCACACACTCTCAACCTCTAAGTGATTACATAATATTGCGCACAAAAACGAATGTATTTGATCGGAAACACTCTTCAAACTTTGAAATTATAAGCTTTGATTATCTTATATTGTGTTTTCCTTTTAGCTTCAAGACCTCATTTGATGCTCCCCTGTTTAAGCTGACCATTAGATATATCTCTAGAAGGATTATCCAACCAATCTACTTGTTGGCCTAGATATTGCTTAGAAGATTTGATCGCTTCAAGGTTGTCGAGGATAAAGCTTCTTGTCGATTATGTTGCTCATATGCTAGTTTGGGTTTTCATAAGTTAAGTACTTCAATTTGAAAAAAAAATGCTTCACCTTAAATGCAATATTCTAGGAAACCCAAATCTTCAAGAGATATTTTGAAAACTTTCTTTGGAACTCTTTATATATAAGGTAAGAAATTCAATCAATTGCCACTAACTTTTGCACGAGTATATTAACTTATTTCTAGTCGTTTGACAGAATATATATGAAAGGAAATAATTAAGTCATAACTTCGGTTTTGATTGATAAATCACATCTCATCAGATTTTCTATCTGAAAAATACTTATCATTATAATTAGAGTCTTTATTTTAAATAAATTTTGTTAATCTTCAAAATTACTTAGAGTTTATGTCTACACTTTGCTTGTTTAAGAAATAAAAAAAAAAATACAAAAATCAGTTCTTAGTGGTCCGATTTCCACTTGAAAGGGAGAACTAGACTGAAGATCACCAGTTTTAATTTGATGGGACTGATCACCAGACAAGCGTCCCTAGAACTGCCTATATGCTCACCGTACTCATCACGGGAGGGGTGCTGCCGCGGAAAAAAGGAGGCTTGGGTGCTTGGGAACGTACTGGCGCAAAAGATTCTGGATGAAGTTTCGATTGCTTGATGTGGTGGCGTCGAGCACGGATGCACACTGGATCTACATTGGCCGCCTCGTGTGGACGATAAAGTGGGACTGACTATACGTGAATAGCAGGGATCCAACCGACGGGGTCGGTGTTGACGCTTTTGCCAGCTGCGCCCGGTCCCATCGGCACTCGGGACCCGACACCTTTGCTTCACATCTCGTGAAGGAACGTACTCTGTTTCATGTCGTCCTCGAAAATGTCCACTTGCGGAAGCCTGTGTAAATTGCAGAGAGAGAGGAGCTTTCCTCTCTGCTTTTGTTTCGGATGGAGACCAATGGTCCCTCGGTTTTGCCTCGGATCCCGACACTTGTCCACTCAATCGAACGAAAGAATTCTTGATAACGAGCGAAAGCCGGGTACTTGAGGGAGAATGTAGAGTCTATCCATCCAGGATTGTATAGAAAAAATCAATAATTTGGAAAATAACTTTCTAATTTTTAAGCATTTGCTAAGGTTTTCATCGTCAATAACAATAACCGATCCCCCTCTTACTTGCCATTTTTGAGCGAGCTTTGATGTCCCCTTCGGTCCATTGGATTCTTTCCAAATGAACTGAATCGAAACGACCATTAATGGTGGCTCACGACTGAAATAAGACAGTTGGACGAGCACATCGTGAAGGACTATCAATAATGAGCTCGAGGGCCACGCATGATGGCCGTTTAAATTTGGAGAGCGACTTCTTTCAGATTCTCCTATTGCCTATCATAAGCTGTCGGTCCATGAAGATGTGTGGCTGGAAGTTGAAGAAGCCAAGATCAAATCAGGTCATAGTCGACGCCCACCGAATCAATCAACCATTTATGCAGGCACTAACTGTTATTCATTCAAGACAAAGGTACTGATGAAATGTTACAGACCATGTAATGCAAAAGTTAATGTCCTGACTGAACAAATAGTAATAAAGCCAGTGTCCCCATGTATTTATATACTGATCCAGATGCAGGATGATTTTCTTGTGCTTTACCTTTGCCTCTCTCAACCATGAAGTTCACAGTTTCTGAACTTCACTCAGGGAAAATCCCACCACAGAGCAACACCAGCAGCACCAAGAAGGTGCTGGTGCTTGCCTCGACGCCTGTTCTTCTCGCTGCAATCCCCCTTTATTTGTTCATCACCGGCACGCATCTTGGTGCCCCGTCATTTCAGGAGCTGGAGATTGGCACCGGCATTTCGAAAGGAATAGAGCGAGTGGACAGGAGGAGGTGTGATGTATTTAGAGGGCAATGGGTTCGTCACCCGAATGCCGCCGCGTACTACACCAACGTGACTTGCCCTCTGATCATCGATCAGCACAACTGCCTGAAGTTTGGGAGACCCGACACCGAGTTCCTGAAGTGGCGGTGGAAGCCCGACGAGTGCGAGCTGCCCCGGTTCCACGCGGGCCGGTTCTTGGAGATGGCTCGAGGGAAATCGCTCGCGTTCGTGGGGGATTCGGTCGGGAGGAATCAAATGCAGTCGCTGCTGTGCCTCCTGGCCAAAGTAAGTGCTGTCCCAGTGTCTTTAATTACTCAGCTTATGCAGCATCTGCATTTGAGGCCTCTTATGGCTGTAGGATTCATCTGCATAGAGAGAATCATGCCTTGAATTATTGGCTGAAGCAAATTAAGTACAAATCAGTAGCTTATAAAACCGAAATCAGCATCAAAGAAGTTGGTTCTCAGCTTCAAAAGATGATCTTTCAGGTGGAAGTTCCTGAGGAAATATCTCATAGATACTCAGTAGACACAACATACTTCAAGAGGTGGTACTTCTCAGTTCACAAGTTCACGGTAGCCACCTTCTGGGCTCCATTCCTGGTGAAGTCCAGAGATGCAGACCTAGATAGTCACTCCTTCAACAACATCATGAGCCTCTACTTGGACGAGCCCGATCTGTCTTGGGCTTCCGAGATCGCAGACTTCGACTTCGTTGTCATCTCGGCAGGCCAGTGGTTCTACCGGCCTCTGATGTACTACGAAAAGCGCGAGGTCATCGGTTGCGGCTCTTGCGAGGTGAACAACGTCACCGACCTCACCAGGTTCTACGGTTACCGGATGGCCTTTCGAACTGCCTTTAGAGAACTCCTGAATCAAAAGGCCTATAAGGGCATGACATTTTTGAGGACGTTCTCTCCTGCGCACTTTGAGAACGGCAGGTGGAACACCGGAGGGAGCTGCACAAGGACGAGGCCGTTTGCGAGTGGAGAGGCCAAGCTCGAGGGGGAAGATCTGGAGTTCTACTTGACCCAAGTGGAGGAGTTCAGGGCGGCCCAGAGGGAGGGAATCAAGAGGGGCCTGACGTTTAGGTTGCTGGACACCACCGAGGCGATGATCCAGAGACCCGACGGGCACCCCAACCGTTATGGGCATTTGGCGCTGAGGAACGAGACGATGGCCGATTGCGTGCACTGGTGCATGCCGGGTCCTATCGACTTGTGGAACGAGTTCTTGTTTCACGCTATGTGGTCGGAGAGTCGAGGATCTCTTCATGGGCAGATGCAGAAGAGTGCGCGACGAGCGAAAACCGCAAATTGGTTGTTCTAGACGTAGCAGAATTTATCCAAACCTATTGTTCTGCATTCATCTTATTTGAATTAAACAGTTTGGTTCATGGAAAAGCCATTGCTCGAAATAGAACAAACCGCACGGTCTGTCGTGTGATACTTGACGAGGAGCCTCGGTACGTGCATTCGACTGAATCAATCTGAAGATTAAGTTACGTGCTAACTGACTGACTTTTTTCGACAAACGCTGCCTCGCCACGGGGAAATTGAATGAGCCTGGGGATGGATGATGTGGTTGCGCGTGTGGTATATGATCGACGTCTTAACTTAATCATACCTGCAAGAGAAACTTTGAAGGTACCGACCGAATTCTACCCTGTGCGATGCAAAATCTAGTCCTAACAACTGATTGTAGTAATGCCAACGTCCCTATGCAGGAGTAGTTAATTTCTAGTACTAAACGGTTGCCTCGCTCAGTGGTGAACGTGAAGTTCCCAATCTCTGAGCTTCATTCAGTGAAGATCCCACCACAGAGCACCATCGTCAGCACCGAGAAGGTGCCGTTGCTCATCTCAACACCGGTTCTCCTCGCCATCCTCCCTCTTTCGTCATCAGCTCGCTTCCTGATATCCAACGATCTCTGGAGTTGAAAAGAAGAGAGCAAGCGGAAAAGAGATGCGATGTGTTTAGAGGAAACTGGCTTGATAACCCCAACTGCACGTGCTGCGCTGATGTGACTCGCCCTTTGATCACTGATCAGCCCGACACCGACTTCTTAAAGGGAAGTTGGAATCCCGAAGGGTGCGAGCTGCCTCAGTTTAATGCGGGCCAGTTCTTGGAGATGGTTTGAGGGACATCGATCAGTGTTCGTCCAGGATCCGGTAGGGATGAGTCAAATGCAGTCATTGCCATGCCTTCCTGACTGGTGTAAATGCTCTTTCTGGCTAGCACACTGATTTGCAGAGAGACTAAAGCATATCAGTTTAACAGAACAAAGCTCAAGGGACACGAATCCTAGTTCTACTTGATCCAAGTAGAGGAGTTCAGGGCGGCCGAGAGGGAGGGAATTGAGAGGGGGTTTAGACATTCAGACTGCTGAATACCGCTGACGCCAGGATCCTTAAACCGATGGACGCCGCAACCGACACTGCCGGCTATTGGATCGGAACATGATGGTGGCCGACCTAGTCCTATCAACACTTGGAAGGAGTTCTTGTCTCGTGTTATGAAGTCGAAAAGTCAAAAGAGTTTCCCCTTCGGGTCGGAAGAAGAGTGCCTGGTAAGGATGATTGGGGAAAAATCAAACCCTTTTCCCTTTCACTCGTACATTGACGTGCGGACCCCTGGAGTGCCTTAACTTTGCACAAAGGGACACTAAGGGCGCGCGCATGACAACCATTCTCGTTCAGGAAATAGTTTGGAATGTAAAGATTTTTCATTTCTATTTCTGTAAGAGTTTAAACAAAAATAACCGTTTGATAACGACGCAAAATTTCTACTCTAAAAATAGAAATTCGTTTGATAACGACACAAAATTTCTTCCTTTTGGACGGCGCAACGACGGCAATGGCGACCTTTAATATAAAAAATAAAAATAAAAATGATTTATTAACAAAAATAAATAAATAAATCATAAAAATAAAATAAGAATATCATTTTATTTTAAAATAAAAATATCCTTAAAAATAAATTTATTTTATATATTCTATTCTATTTTATTTTACGAATAAATTTATTTTAAAATGAATAAAAAAAAAAAAAAAATTATTTGGCAAAATACTCAAGACAAATAAAAATAATTTTATTTTAATAAAAATAATTTATTTTTATTTATCATAAATAAATTATTTTTAATAAATTTATTTTTAATAAACTAAAAATAAAATGATAAATAAAAATAATTTATTTAGTTTTAATCTATTTTAATAAATTTATTTTTATTTTTAAATGAATAAAATTAATATATTTATTTTTATTTTAATAAAATGATATTTAATTAAATTTATTTTTAATAAATAAATTTATTTCGATTAAATTTATTTATTAAAAATAAAAATAATATTTATAATAAAAATAAAAAATAAAAATGAATAAATTATATTTTAATAATAATTTTTATTTTTATTTATTCATTTTTAAGGATTTTTTAAATTTATTCGTAAAAATAAAAATAAATATCATTTTATTTATTCGAATAAATTTCATTTTAAAATTAGGGTTGGG
The DNA here is from genome assembly GCA_014182715.1 of Eucalyptus cloeziana. Lineage (NCBI taxonomy): Eukaryota > Viridiplantae > Streptophyta > Magnoliopsida > Myrtales > Myrtaceae > Eucalyptus > Eucalyptus cloeziana. The sequence goes on from CM024642.1 coordinate 26,391,227, forward strand.
AGAAATAGAAATTGATTTAGGAGAAATCGAAGTAGAAAATTTCTACTTCGATTTCTCCTCCATTTCTATTTTTGGAATAAACCTATTCCGTAAATAGAAAATTTGATAAAGATTATCAAACAAGTTTCGTTCCAAAATTTGCGGAATAGAAAAATCATTTCGGAATGTAAATTTTGGTTTATCATGCACCCCTAAGTGCCATAACTTATGAAAGGTACACTTAAGTGCCAAAATCGGAGTAAAATGGATTATTTGAGTGCCGATCCGGCCAAAGTCCAGCCAAAACGCCGATGTGGCATTTTTCCGGCGAAGCAAGCCCAAAATGACGTCATTTTGCTTGTTGATGTGGCCAAATAATGCAAAAACGGCGTCGTTTTGGGGCGATGTGGTAAAAAATAAAAATAAATTAATTAAATTAAATTTAGTTAAAATATTAAAAATTAATAATTTTAAAATTAAATTTAGTTAAAATATTAAAAATAATTATTTTAAAATTAGAAAAAAATTAAAAGGGGCGGAGGGCGGAGGCGGGAGGGATTAGCCCTCGCCCATCGCTATCGCCGCCCACCACCGCCGGGAAGGGCGGCGACGGCGGAGTGAGGGTCGGCCGGGGTCGCCGGCCGGCCGGGCTCGGCAACCTTGGCCGACCCTCCCCCGTCGTCGCGCCGGCCCTTCCGGCGGTGGGGGGCGGCAGCCCGAGGGCTAATCCCTCGCCCGCCTCCCCCACACCGCCCCCTTTTTTTTTTTAATTTTTTTTAAATTTTAAAATAATTATTTTTTAATATTTTAACTAAATTTAATTTTAAAATAATTATTTTTAAATATTTTAACTAAATTTAATTTTTAATTGAATTAATTTTTCATTATTTTTTTTAACACGTCAGCCCAAAACGACGTTGTTTTTGCATTATTTGGCCCACGTCGCAGCAAAACGGCGTCGTTTTGGGCTCGCCTCGTCGGAAAATGCCACGTCGGCGTTTTGGCCGGAGTGGCACTTAAGTGATCCGTTTTTCTTCATCGTAAGTTATGGCACTTAAGTGTCCCTTTGTGCTAAGTTATGACACTTGAAGTGTTCTTATCCCCTCGTACACTAGTAAAGCACAGCACACAGCATTTCACGTGCAACAGAATTTTGTGCGATAAGTGCATTTGTATATATTAGTATGATGTACATAGATAACTCGCCACCATAATTCTATGACCCATGCGATCCTCGAATTTGGCAACACTAGTTACTCAAGTTCTCCTCTTCAGTCGACTGTTTTCTTGCTGAGCTGAAATGAATGTCAATTTAAAGCCATTCCACTACCCTTTTTTTTCTTAGTCACTTTGCCTTTATCCTAGGCATCAAGTTTCAGCAGGTCCTTCAAGGCTCTTTCCTCTCTTGTCTGTATATCCTATCCTACCCCACCCTAATTTTTTTTTATCAATCTTCCTCACCAGCTTCCATGGCTTCACCTTCACTAAGACCTTCCGAAGAATGGACCCCCTTCTCTTTCCCTTTCCTTGCCTTTGAAGAATTCTAGGAGTTGTCCCCCCTGCTTGCATTGATCCTTTGCTTCTCACGTCCACATTCCCCCCAACCGCACTTTAAATTTTGCCTTCCCCGACTTCACTTCCAATCCAATCCCTTCCCAACCCCAACCCCACCCCCGACTCGAGAAGAAAAAAAAAAAAAAAAATCGATACCAACCCGCCAACTCCATTCGCACTGTCCTCATCCTCATCCTCATCCTAAGTCTTTGTCGATTTTCTTCAGGTAAATGCCGCATTCCCTGAGAAATCACTTCTCAAAGACTTGATCGTGCACGGTAGAGAGCATCGAAACCTTAGAAAGGCTTTTTTTTTTTTTGAAGTCCTGATGTTTGATTTTCCTAGTTCACTGTAGCAATCCATTTCCTTCCGTTTCTCCTCTTTCACCGGCGAGTCATCACCATAATTGAAGTCAAAAACAGAAGGAAGAAAGAGACAAAATCTGCGAAACGCGCGTAACGAAACCGCCAACGACCAATCAATTTTTTAATTTAAAAAAATGGTGAAGAAATTGCTGCGCAAAGCCCAACTCTTCGTCACTAAGTCTTTCCGCAAACGCCGTCGTCCTTCTCCTCCTCGACCTTATAATCCGCCTCCTCCTCCTCCTCCTCCTCCTCCATTCCCGCCGCCGCCGGCTGCCATGTCTCCGCCGCAGCCCCAGTTCCCCTTCGTCTTCCCGCGCGCCGAGTCCACTGCCCTCCCCGACCCTTCGCCCTTCTTCGCGCCGGGCCTCCTCGCCGCCCCGCTCCCGACCAACTCCTTCTTCCAGAACTTCGTCCTCAACAACGGCGACCAGGCCGAGTACATCCACCCCTACCTCGTCAAGCCCTCCCCGTCCTCTGTCGCCGTCTCGTTCCCTTCCCGCTTCGCCACCTCCGCCTTCCTGTACCAAGTCTTCACCGCCGACCTCACCGTCTCCGCCGCCTCGGCGGGCGGTGACGGCGGGGGCGGCGGCGACGCGGGGGCGGGGGCGCCGCGGCACGTGATCTCGTCGTACAGCGACCTCAGCGTGACGCTGGACTTCGCAGCCTCTGGCCTGAGGTTCGTCCTCGCCAGGGGGAGCCCTTACCTGACCTGCCTGGTCAGCCGCGGGGTGGAGGTCGCGATCTCCACGATTCACGCGATCCTCTCGCTCTCCTCGAACAGCAGCCGCACCAAGCATACCGTGAAGCTCAACAACAACCAGACCTGGCTTGTCTACACTTCCTCGCCGATCAGTTTCGGGCACAGTCTCAATGCGATGACTTCGGGGAGGTTTTCCGGGGTCATCAGGATCGCCTGCTTGCCCGACGGTGGATCGTTTAGCGAGGAGATCTTGGACAGGTTCAGTTCCTCGTATGCTCTGTCCGGTGATGCGGTGTTGACTAGGCCGTTTTGCGTGGAGTACAAGTGGGAGAAGAGAGGGTGGGGGGATCTGCTCATGCTCGCGCACCCGCTCCACGTCCGACTTCTGTCTCCCGATGACTGCGGCGTCACTGTGTTGGAGGATTTCAAGTATAGGAGTATCGATGGTGATCTTGTTGGTGTGGTTGGAGATTCCTGGGTGTTGAAATCTGATCCTGTCTCTGTCACTTGGCATTCAATCAGAGGCATCGAGGAAGAGTCACGCGATGAAATCATTCAAGCCCTTAGCAGGGATGTCGAGTCCCTTGATCCAGCTGCGATAATGACGGCTTCATCTTATTTTTATGGGAAATTGATTGCCAGGGCGGCGAGGTTGGCTTTGATTGCTGAGGAGGTGTCTTATCCTGAAGTTATCCCAGCGGTTGGGAAATATTTGAAGAGCACCATAGAGCCATGGTTGGATGGGACTTTCAGCGGTAATGGATTCTTGTATGATGCGAAATGGGGTGGGATTATCACCAAGCTAGGATCAACAAATGCTGGCGAAGATTTTGGCTTCGGGGTGTACAATGATCATCACTATCATTTAGGGTACTTCCTTTATGCGATTGCTGTTCTCGCCAAGATTGATCCTGCATGGGGAAGGAAGTACAGGCCTCAAGCTTATTCAATGATGGCGGATTTCATGAACTTGGGGAGAAGAACGAATTCCAATTATCCGCGTCTGAGGTGCTTTGACCTGTATACATTGCACTCTTGGGCTGGTGGATTGACTGAATTTGCCGATGGGCGGAATCAGGAGAGCACGAGTGAGGCTGTGAATGGTTACTATTCAGCTGCTTTAATGGGATTGGCCTATGGAGACACCCATCTTGTTGCCGTTGGGTCGACGCTCGCTGCAATGGAAATTCAAGCAGCTCAAACATGGTGGCATGTTAGAGAAGGTGATACTTTATATGAGGAAGTCTTCACTAAGGAGAACAGGGTGGTGGGTGTTCTGTGGGCTAGCAAAAGGGACAGTGGTCTTTGGTTCGCTGGAGCGGAGCGGAAAGATTGTAGGCTTGGAATTCAGGTTTTGCCTTTGTTGCCTATTACTGAGGTTCTATTCTCGGATATCCAGTTTGTGAAACAGCTGGTGGATTGGACATACCCAGTATTGAGCAGGGAGGGAATTGAAGGATGGAAAGGGTTTGTGTATGCATTGGAAGGGATTTATGACAAAGGTAGTGCACTGGAAAAAGTGAGGAGCTTGAGCGGTTTTGATGATGGGAACTCTATTTCGAATCTTCTGTGGTGGATTCATAGTAGAGGGGATGAAGAAGAGATAGGATGCAGTGATGGAGGAAAGTACTGTTGGTTTGGTCACTATTGTCACTGAAATTGTTTTTTCAGGGACGGATTGAATTGCTTGCGATGAGATTTTTTTTTTGTTGCTCATTTTTTTGGAGCATTTATGTAGTTATATGAGGGATCACTTTGCGCGCCCTGTATCTATTTTCGGAATAAAATGGTTCACTAACCCTGCCCCTCTCTGTGATTCTTCATTATCATCACACGTTGCTACAATTACATAGTTCACTTTGCCGATTGCTTCCATGCTCATGAGATGCTTGCTGATATCAGTTAAATCACTTGCACTCTGTTTTAGTAAATCAGTGATGAGTTATAGCAGTGTTTTGAAGTTTGTTATCAAACCTTATGTCTTTTAAAAAAGAGGAGAAGGTTCTTCATCTGACATATTGATTCCAGTATTCCATCAGGCTGATGATACCAAATTAAATTCCTGCTTTTTTTGATGGAAGGCGACTACCAAGTCACACTTCTTTGTGCAACAAATCATTGTCTGGTGGATCTCTGAATTTCAAGGTATGAGAAGAAAGTGGTCTATGCAGTCAAACTTCACTACTTTACACTAAAATTATTTTCATTGCTGTAATAACCGCAATTAGTTGAAAATCTGCTGGTTCTAGGGGGCCAGTAAATAAGGAGCCAGCTAAATCATTAGCTTTAGGTCTACTTGTTCATATTCGATGTGTCTTGCAGCTCTCTCAAGTAGATGGCAAGCTAATTTGCTAAATAATTGTTCTAAACATCTAAGTATTGATTGTCATCTGTGACCTGTTGGTATGTCATACCTCAGGAAACGGTCACACATGCGCATGCTCTCACGCAGATTGTGTGTTGTTGGTGTTGACTACTTGACAGTCACAAAACATGTTCTCTGCCAGCCCGTGTGATTGCTTGATGTGGACATTCGGTAGGATATCTCACCAAATATCTTCAAGTTATTTGCCAAGCACTAAAGCTATCGCTCTTTAGTGTGCTAGAAATGCAGGGGCTGGCATTCTTGGTGGTGAACAGCGTGTCCTTTTCCTTTCCCACTCTTTGCATTTGTGGAGCTACCTCTCACTCTGTAATTGAAACTTCATGAGCTGAGGACTTCATGATTGTTGTTTTGCCTAGGCAGTTTATTATTCATGTGTCTCCAAGAAGAGGCCCTGCCGAATACAGTCTGTCAGTGGAAAAATGTCTCTTCTGCTGATATTTGTATATTGCAGAGTTATCTTGTGCTGTTGCTAGAGTGAAATCTGTATTTATCAGCGTTCGGCAAGAAAAGTAATTGTCTTGGCTTGTGCAGTTTCCAACATTGTTAATCTTGTTGTTGCTCTGGTGAAGTACATGGGAGTTATGAATCCTCGTTTACAGGTTTGTGGGGGCTGATAGATTCGAAGTCATCTTTACCATATCAGTTGAGGGTCATCTCTTTTGAATTTGTTCTTTACAATTCTCCTTAGTATAACTAGCCAGCACACTAATTTCTCTCACTGAACATACTTGTGTTCCTCTGGGTCAATAATGCCACCTGGTTTGGACTTATGGTGACGCCCTGGCGATAACATATCTGCGATCCCTTTAAAGACTTCGCCTGACACCAGATCGTAAAGATGTACGGAAAAAATGTCTGCCTGCTTCTTTGGTCTTGGAGTGCAATTTTGTGGAACATTTCTTTAATATGACATCACTGTAACATGAGAAAGATCGTTGTTAGCATAATAGAAACGCTGGCGTGCTGTTTGATTGATTGAGAATGAAGCCAATTTCTTGCTTTTCACTTTTATGAACACAAACAGCATATTGATGATCTCCAATCCTCAAAATGTTTTCATCAAAACGGCGACGTTAGTCCTGCACTGGAGACTTCATTTGTAGTTTATTGCTTTGATGATCATCTGGTAGAAAGATCTTTCAGCATTGTCACAGTGGAGAACCCGTAATGTAAAGATGGGTAGTCTCATCAGCTGACCTGGTCGAAGCGGATCATTTCAAATTTATAGCTGTAAGAAGGCAACTCTCTCTCTCTCTCTCCCCCTTGAAGGATGTGAATAACATGTAGTTAAAAGTAAGGCGCTGTCCTTGTCGAAGCGCAGAAGTCAGCTGAATTCTGTGCCGCCAGCGAAGTTAGGCCTTGCTCAATCATCATAGTGTTCATCCTGGTAAAAGCTGGTGAAAATCAGTTAAAATTACAACATATCTCGTTGGCATCACTAGCGGTCGCCACATTGACAGCCAGGCCGACCGAACTTTCTTTAGACTCGTAGGGCGATGAACATTACTCAATCGTGTGTGAACTAGACAGCGGAACGCGCCACGAGCAGGCATTTTTCTCTTCTCTCTTCAATTATTTAATCTGGGTCGGGTTCTGCATTGGGCCGAGTGAGATTTTGAGATAAGCATATAAAAAATAGAGCAGGTCTCAACTCCCGAGTCGAGTCAAGTTAAAGCTCAACGAGCGCATTTGTTTATTTCTTCCCTTGCCTGGCATGGGAATTTAGAAGCCTAGTTTAAAGATTAGATCATGATAACACCCACTCTGGTTTTCCCTCAGGAAGGGCAAGAGAAACAAGACAAGCCACAACCATTGTTTTTCCTTGTCTTATAAGACAGCAATTACAGGCCCATCTTCCATCATTAGCTCAACAAACTTCATGGCGTTTTCTGTACATTGCCCTTGATTAAACATATGGTCCAAGAACCATCTCCCCATGAAAACACCAAAACACAGATCTCATCCACAAACTACTTGGGATCACACGGTTTGTATCCCTGGGAACGGTCTGCAGTATGTCTTCATACGACTGCTCATCGGCGAATCAAGCGGATCCCGAGCGGGAAGCCCGGTGCATTGGGCACAGCTTTCGGTTCATCAGTAGTTTATTAAATCATGAAGGATATTGCTGCTGTAATGAGAATGTGCAGATCTGAGCAAGCACGGTGGCTGAAGGATGTGATGAATATAAAAGAAACAATTTCAGGGACTCCAAAGTCAATATGGGAAAGCATATGATATTTATTGCAAGGAGCATGGTCGAACATGTCCTTGCTAAATGGTACCATAAAACTGCGTCAAACCATAACAAACCTTCACCGTCTTCGCCTATAATTCTATCGAATTGTCAACGACGGACTGCCATGGAGCAGATCCAGTAACATGAACTTGATTTTGTCAAAACACGCTGTCGGCGTAAACAATTAATTTCTGTAGATATCTTGATAATTCTATTCTGCTCCGATTGATTATTTTGTTCGTTGATCATTTCAACACTTTCAACACGATCTCATTGTCCATGACAAATAATCAATAAGCTAAGATTGATATATATTACCTGTAAAATGGGTGAGTGCAGTTTGGGCTTTCGTGTTGCTTTCTTAAGCAAGTTTTTGTTTTTTCATTCAATAATTATATTGAGGATAATGACACAAATGGTCCTTGAATTTTGACTTAATATGTAATTCCTGAATTTTTAATTTGTTTAATGTGACCTCTCAACTATTTGTACTTACTCAATTTAGTCATTGAACTATATAAAATATTTCATTATTGTCCTTCCATTAATTTAAATTTAGGAACAATATTGAACATTTTCATACAATTTAAGGACTAAATTGAATATGTAATAAAAGTCCAGAGATCGCATTAAGCAATTAAAAGTTCAGGGATCATATTAAACAAATTAAAAATTTAAAGATCACATTGCACATTTAATCAAAGTTTGTGGATCATTCGTACTATTTTTCTATTAAATTTTAATAAAAAAGGCTTATTTTGAGTTTTAAAAAATCATGAATGAATCTTTGCATATCCGCGTATGTTAATGTGTTTCATGCAAAAGAAAAGTCACAATACGCGAGCCATAAAATTTTAGAAAGTTCAAATGTAAAAGTATAGGTCAAATGGCAACATTGGTAATTTCAAGGAAGCACTAGTGAATCACAGAAGGTGAGCAATCTTGGAATGAATCTCCCTCGACGTGAATAACCTGTTTTTACCCCCGATCCAATGATGGCGAAACACAAAATAGGCAAGTTTAGATATAAGGATAAATAGGATCCTGTTATGGAGAATTCCTAAAACACTTGTCAAGTATAGTACACGAATAATAATCAACTTCTTAAAATAATAATTACTGACGTTTTAGTATATTTAAAAATTGTAAATTTCCTTTTCAATCATCTGTATAACTAAATCATATGGGTATTGTATAGAATTACATGTACATATATGCAAAGAATCCATGAGGGTTTGCATGAAGATTGTCTTGACCCCATGTTCCAAATCGAAAACGTATGGCACCCTCCATGATTTCCTTCTTTCTTGAGGAATAATAATGACTGCGAATTTAGGAGCGAAAAGATCCGTAATTGGCGTGGGGGAAAGAGTAGAAAAGAGGAGAGAGGAGACAACAGCTAGGATAGTTGCACACTGTTCAGCTGCCTTGCCCCGCGAACATGGCGACGATTTGACAATCCTTTTCTCTTTCTTCCACCTACATGTGAAAAAGACTCCGCCCCAAGTCGCCCCCACGTTGGTGTCCCCGCATATTCTGAGGCTCGCTACACGACTCGGCCACCATTTCTTTCTCCCTCCCTCCGACCAAGAAGCTTTCTCGTCCTTCTTGTCCCGCACGGGAATTTCAAGATTCCCGGTTGCCCGCACGGTAAGTTCGACCGGGGCAGCAGAAAAGGTAAAGGCTTTGCTGAGTTTCGTCGATCTGGCTGATCTGGGCTCGCTGCATTTGCCCCGTCTTGCACTTTGGTGATCTCAGTGGAGTCGCATCTGGATCTTTTCTTGAGTGGGTGGCTCGAGGTGGCGTTTCTTGATCTGCTTGCTGCTCGGGATTTTCGAGTCTGTTCGTCTGGGTTTTCCTCCCAAGAACGCGTTTTCTGAGAAAAGGGTCGGTAGCTGGCGTTTTCCGCGGTTGACTTCTGAGGCTGGTTTTCGTGGAGTTTGGAGGAGAGCATGAGTAGATCGTGCTTGCCCCTTCGGTTTGTTCGATGCATTTGTGTTTGTTTAGTTTAGTTTGACTGGGAATATTGGGAGCTTTTGGTATTGCTGGTGTTGAAAGTCTTTGGAGATGATGGAGTAGCACTCGGACATTACGTTTCTGAGGTGAAAGATGGCATCGAAATCGCCTTCTCCAACTTCTTCTCCTTCCCTGGCCTCGCCTCCATCCGCCACTCCCTCCAGTTCTTCAGCTAGTCCGCCCCCGCCGGTGGTGGCGGCGGCGGCATCTCCACCGCCCGAGTCTCCTTCCGCACCACCTCCTTCGCCACCCGCATCGCCGCCGCCGCCGCCGCCGACAGCAGCGGCTTCACCGCCTCCGTCGCCTCCGGCATCTCCCCCCGTCGCCCGGTCGCCTCGCCTCCGGCATCGCCCCCGCCGTCGCCTCCGCCATCACCCCCGGCCGCCCCTCCCCGGCTGTGAACTCGCCACCTCCTCCAAATGTGCCATCGCCCCCACCACCAACCGTGAACGCCCCTCCCCCTCAGGTCTCCCCAACGCCTCCGGCAGCTACTCCGCCCGCTTCTCAACCTCCTCCTAGTCCCCCTCCTCCTCAAGCAGTTTCGCCCGCAAGGAGTCCTCCTTCAGCCCCGTCGTCAAAATCTCCACCTCCGCCTCAAGCGAAGTCACCATCGAGTTCCCATCCGCCTCCACCACCAGCTAGTCCTAAAACTTCTCCAGCTCCAACAGCAAATTCACCACCAGAGGCCACGTCACCTCCTCCTCCTCCTCCTCCTCCCAGCAATTCATCAGCAGCTGGAAGTCCGAATTCATCACCATTACCTTCCATTCCCACGGAAAAGCCAACGGCGAGATCTACTAATGGTACAAATGCAATGGCGAATTCCACATCCACGGACACAGGGGGGCTAAAGACTGGTGGAGTTGTGGCGATTGGCCTGGTAGTTGGGCTCCTGGTTCTGAGTCTTCTTGTCATGGCTGTGTGGGTTGCGAAGAAACGGAAGAGACGGGGTCCTCAGCCAAATGTTGGATACAACATGCCTTCTCCTTATGCCTCCTCCCAAAACTCAGGTAATGCACTAAACAATTGATAAATAAGTTGTGTCCCTTGTTACTTAATTTATAATGATACTATGGTCGGATCTCTCTTTGTGCTAAACTAGACCAAGTTGAATTCTGTATCCAGTTGCTAGACAGTTGACATTTCCATAGCTAAAAGTTGACACAAAGGGAAAATATCAATTTAGTCGGAATCATAACTGTTCTTTACTCTTTTCAAATGAGAATTTTGGATGTTGCAGTTTGACTAATGAGAAAGCATCTGTAACTTCATTGTAGACTTACTCCTGGTCAGTTCTAATACAAATGACATTTATAAAGGTAATAAGTGATTAAACATATCTGGGTAGTGTTGCGCTTGGATTAAACCATGCCATATGTTAAATAGCACTTTATGGTTAAATATTCAATACTTCATTATGAAAATGTATCCGTTATGCTACACTGAAGAGAACAGTAGCTGAACATCCACCTTACTGATAATAGTTACATTGATAATTTGATCCCTTCATTTGAATTGCAGAATCATTATTTTTAAAGCCCCAATCGCCAATTATGCCAGTAGGAAGTGGTTCTGGCAGCAATTTCATGTATTCACCCTCAGAGCAAGGAGGCATAAACAACTCAAAGTCATGGTTCACATATGATGAGCTAGCTCATGCGACTAACAATTTTTCAGCCCACAATCTTTTGGGAGAAGGTGGATTTGGTCGTGTATACAAAGGTGTGTTGATAGATGGAAGAGAAGTTGCAGTGAAGCAGCTTAAGATTGGCAGTGGACAAGGAGAGCGAGAGTTTAGAGCAGAGGTTGAGATTATTAGCAGAGTGCACCACCGTCATTTAGTTTCATTGGTGGGATACTGTATATTGGAGCGCGATAGGTTGCTTGTCTACGATTATGTTCCAAATGACACCCTTCACTACCATCTCCATGGTAAGATATACTTCCGATTCAGAGGTCGAAGTGTTAAGTTTGAATCCTTGTGCTTTACAATGTTTGCATACGTATGTAACTCTTAAGTGAGCATAGCATCATGAAACTCATAGCTGTTCTAGTTAGATTCGCTGGTTGTGTTCTAGAATATCTAACCGCACCACCCATTTTTTTCCATTTTAGGAGTTGTCAAATTTGGGCAAATAATGAGCTGATTTACTCACTTATGATCCTTTTACTTTCTTGAAAGTAGATGATCCACGTGCAAGTCCTCTTTACGATGTTGGTTTTCAAATAGTCATTAAGTCAGTTCATACCAAGTGCAGCATCATAGTTAATTTGATGCTTTCCTCACCTTTTCATACCTCTATTTCCTTTAATCTTAGCTGAAGGCCGGCCTGTTATGGATTGGGCGACTAGAGTGAAGGTTGCTGCTGGTGCTGCTCGTGGAATAGCTTACCTCCATGAAGATTGTAATTCTCTCTCTCTCTCTCTCTCTCTCTCCCCTTCCCTCTCTCCCCAGTTTTTTTGTTTATTCCACTCAATTCCTGTCCATGCATACACCTGTTTAAAGATATTTTCCTGCTACTTTAACATGTGATAAGAGTTAAACATCCATTTGATGTTGTCTTCCCAATTACAAGTGCTCTGACAGAGGTGCAAGAACTGCCTTTTAGGGATCGCAACAAGAAGGAAACAGGCAGTAGAACTATTGAATTATTTGGCAATACTTTTATGCAACATAGAGCTTCATCAATTGATTGTTTGGTTTATCGTCATCTCCAAGCAGTGGTCTTCATGGAAATAAGATGAAAAGCTTACATATAATGTCCATTTACATTTCTTTAATCAGATTATTGCAGATCTATACTCAATGCTGATCTCTCTCTCTCTCTCTCTCAAATCAGGCCATCCCCGCATAATACACAGGGATATAAAATCCTCGAACATCCTTCTTGACAAGAACTTTGAAGCTCAGGTGGGTAATTACTCTGCAAATGAAAGTTTTTTCTCCAAGAAACATTACTCTGTTTTGAGCTGGACTAGTTTTGCCTTGGATCATGTTTGGCATTTAGCTTTACCAATTTTGGCAAGATTCATTCTCTAATTGCAGGTCTCAGATTTTGGTCTTGCAAAATTAGCATTGGATTCAAATACACATGTTACAACACGAGTCATGGGGACCTTTGGGTATGTCAAAGCTTCCTTTTGTCAGTCCATCAAGCAAGGTTCCTTGTCATGTTTGCTAGGCTAAAGTTTACTTTTGTTTTCTTTTTCATAATAAGGTTACCCTGTCTGTTAGAGTTTCTTTCTGAAAAAGAATTGGAGTTTGTCTTTTAATTTGATTCACATGTGCTTTGATTTGAGAACAAACTCACTGTTAGGCGGATGTCATATCCAGGGCTATCATGTTGATATGTTTAAATATGCATTAGAGCTTTCTCCATGGTCTCATGGCATGGAGGCTCCAGTACATTTCGTTAATCAGCTCCTGCATTCTTTCTGATTAAATTCCTTTTAACATGCCCTGATTAGTTTAATCGGTAATTCAGATACATGGCTCCAGAGTATGCAACTAGCGGAAAGTTGACTGAAAAATCTGATGTTTATTCCTATGGGGTTGTTCTTTTGGAGATGATTACCGGACGCAAGCCTGTAGATGCCTCTCAGCCACTTGGTGATGAGAGCCTGGTTGAATGGGTAAGCTTTGGCGAATGTTGGTCGATTAATACTTCCATTTGTGCAAATTTTTCATGTAGGATGAATCGGCATTCTTCAGAAATTATTAACACATCAGTGGGGTTAGTCACCCTTCTGGCAAGTGTTTGACATGTGCAAAACTGTTTTGCCCATGGTGCACGTGGACCTTTAGGAGATACTTGGAAGCTTTGGAACTATAATTTAAATGGCGTCACATTCTGTGGCGATTGGATTCGCGAGCATATATCTTCTGTGAATCCTTAGACAACAGATTCATCTGGTCGGACCTCATTTTTCAGGCCCGACCATTGCTGACTCAAGCACTTGAAGATGAGGACTTCGAGGCATTGGTAGATCCGAAGCTACAAAAACAGTATGTTGAAGGTGAGATGTTCCGAATGATAGAGGCGGCTGCAGCTTGTGTTCGGCATTCGGCCACAAAAAGGCCGCGTATGAGTCAGGTATTCCTTTTCTTGACCTGCTGTTGCTTCCTTGCTCTCAGTCTATTTTGAAGGTATAATGCTAAAACCCAAGCACTGCTTGGGTCCTCCGTCTTTGGGCAGGTCGTTAGGGCTTTAGATTCATTGGACGAATTGTCAGATCTCAGCAATGGAATGAGACCAGGGCAAAGCGAAATCTATAATTCAAGAGAGCAGTCTGCGCAAATCAGGATGTTCCGGCGGATGGCATTCGGTAGCCAAGACCATAGCACTGATTTTTTTGACAGAACTCACAGCAGCTGGAGGAGTCGTGGGTCTACTACTACCGATCAGAGTATGTAGTCAGACTCATGAGTCCCGAGACGAACTCGTCCCAGGGGTCGATTCTCAGGCAAGTACAAACAGAACAACTCGTTCCAAGCGATGCTCAATTGTGAAAACCCGGGATTAGGAGCCGTTCATCGCATCTCCTGGGAATGAGGCAACAACACCCTTGTAGAATCTCGTGAACTACAACATTCTTTATCCTGCCGTTTTGCTCTTTCTGCTCCGCGATGATTTTGTTAGGAAGGGCCGTTTATTGCTTAGAGTGTTTGGATAAGCATTTGATTTAGCAATTGGCTTTTTTGTATTCATCTTTAATTCTGTTTATATATATATACAAACACGCATGAGCTCTTTTGCTGATTCTTGCATTGTTCATGAAGTAGCCTCTTTTCAGTCCTTGGAAGCAAGGAACAGCAAGAGAATGCAGTTGAAATCTAGTGGAGATTCTGCTCCTTTTAGGCCACCCGAAAAAATTAATCCCTCCATTTTTCTCTTATTGGCAAAGCAAAATGATTCCCTCCATTTTTGAAGAGCTAAAAGACAAAACTTTGCAAAAATTGTTAATTTTACTGTAATTTCTGATTTTAGACAATATACTAATAAATCCTCATCTAATGCTTCGAATTGCAAATTTTCTTCTAGCAAATTAAAAAGGAATTATATTGGTTTGGCAACAATCATTAATTGAAAGGATGCCTCAATCATCATTTATATTAAATTACTCACGATTGACGAAAAGACAATTATAAGCAAAAAAGAATAAAAGCGAAATCGATTAAAATTGTGAAAAATCTCAAATTTATATACTTATAATAAATTTATTTTTATCATAAAAATTCAAAATTGATATATTTTTGATAAATTTACATTATTAAATTGAATTAATATCACCAAAAAATCAAAAAAATTAGTACTAGAGTAAAATTCAAAATTAGTATATCCATCAATGGTCACATACTCAATAATTTGACGATAAGATTTAACAGAAACTAACATGGAGGTAAATTTATCACAAACGTATTAGATTAAGATTTTTTGTGATATTAATTCAAATGAAAAAGAAAATGAAGTATCCATCGATCCATTGGGCTTTGCGAAACGACGTCGTCGGCGGCCGGCAACACCGGAAATACGACGAGGCGTTTCGAGGAGCCTGGAGATGCTCTAGCTTGGGCCTAGGGCGCGTGCGATCCCCCTCATCTTCGTCGTCGGCGTCGTCGTCTTCCATCTTCGATTACACTCTCTCTCTTCTCTTCTCTTCTCCTCTTCTGGAAAAGAAACGCCTCTCTTCTCCTGCGAGGGAGGAACGCGGAAACTTCTAGAGAGAGAGAGAGAGAGATGGGGGAAGAGAAGGAGGACCCGCAGAAGCTGAAGCGGGTAGCGGCGGCGGCGTACGACTACGAGAACGATCCGAATTGGGCGGATTACTGGTCCAACATCCTCATCCCTCCCCAGATGTCCTCCCGCCCCGACGTCGTCGACCACTACAAGCGCAAGTTCTACCAGCGCTTCATCGTATTCCCCTCTCCCTCTGCGCTTGCTCGCCGATCTGATGTTCTCAATTTCTGTCGAGAGAGAGAGAGAGAGTGTGGGCGGTTTGATCGGTTCCGGTAGGATCGGGAGTTCCCGGTAGGTTTGTAGGTTTGTTGACCAGAACGACGCGCTACTGCTTGGGTCGTTTCGCGTCGTTCGAGTTCGGCCTCCCGAGTTGGATAGGTCGGACGGTTTTTGGTTTTGCTCGTGATTTATTGATCGGAAGTTCGCGGGGTGCGGGGACTCCTGGCTCGCTACGAATTCGTCTTGAATTCCTGTCGAATCTGTGTCTTCGCTCGGTCGAGGATTCTGATTGAGGGGCTTCTTTTTGTTATTTGAGTTCATCCGCAATCGTTTTGTCTTGCGGGAGGCTTTTATGCTTTCCTTTTTGGCGGATTCCTGCGCGAATACCCTCCTCTTTCGTGACCGAGGGTGTTGACGAGGAAAGTTTTAGATGAGTGGGCTTTTTACCACGTCAGCTTTGTGGATGATTTCGAGAGAAACTAGTGTAATGATGATGGAACATTGTGGTGCAGTGGTATCTGCTCTTTTGGGTATCGCAGTTTATGTTTTGCGTGATGACAATTTAGCTCCTTGTGTACAGGATCCTGATTTCATTGTTGAGCCAATGTCCTCCAGTAGTTCGTCTCAGTCGGCAAGGCAGTCTACTCCATCCTCCGGTTCATCAACAACCAATGAGCAGCCTCGACCCCGTAGCACAGGTAAAATATATTGACATTGGCCACTGTGACAGGAATGGTGTTGGATGTATCAATGAATTTCTATAAGATTCGTCGACTTTGATACACTACCAAGTACCGATTTCAATTTCTTTTTGATGATTTTGAGCCCTATTCTTTGGTTTAGGGTCTTCCACCAGAAGCTCTAGTGCGTCGGCAACTTCAGCTTCAAATCCAACTTCTTTGCGCTGGGATCGGCAAACTATACAATTCTCTGTCAATGCTTGGGTACGATGAGATTTTATCCATGCTTCATTATGTGCCTATATATGTGTGAAGGATACCCTTGTAGAAGCTTTCATGATATGATAAATTTTGGTTCTACGGGAGCATCTCGACCAGTTGTTGTATTTGATCATGCATATGCTGATTGCCATTTTGTGTCACCTTTGTGGCAGGTATTTGTTGTGGCTGTACTGGCTATATTCCCATTCGTGCCTCGAAATCTTTCAAACAGGGCATATCGTCTTTCATTTATGGGCACCGCGTGTTCCTCTATGTATTCTCTGTACTCATTATATGGGGTATGATCAGCCATCTCTTAATCTGCTGATCCAGACTATTACTTTATTATGCTACCATTAACGGTTCATGCAAATTGCAGAAACCTAGGGCATGGAATCTGCAAGCTCTGCAAGTATACTTTCAAACAATAATAGTGACCAAGGACTTCATCCACTTCATCTACTGCCTGACATTTGTCACTTCACATCTTTACCTTAAATGTGAGCAGAACTCGGCCTCTATTTTTTATTTTGGTTTTCCCTGACTATTCATAGATCTGCCTTGTTAGTCTCCTCATCTTATGACATTGATTTACTCCTCAGTCGCTTTAATTCCCATCATGTGCCGAGCTCTTGAGCATGTGGCCAAGTTTTTAAGGCAAAATTTCAACCGTTCTTCCTTGTACAGGTCAGTGACACTCAACTCATGTTGGAATTATTGGTTTACGAGTAATTTTGATCATCTGGGTTGAAGTGATCTTTATTGTTCATTTCCTATTATATTTATGATGTTCTTGTATGATATTGTAACTACTAAAGTTGTAGTGAGTTTGTAATATTCATGTTCTGCCATGACACTTCTCTTATGTCAAGGTCATGTCAAGATCATTGCTACCTTAGCATATATTTGCTGCTGGATATTAAGGATGCGTTTAGTAATCATTTTGTTCCGGGGAATAATTTATGATCGGAAAATGATTCATTTTGATTTTGGTAACTGTCCAAAATTTCTATTCCCAAAATAGAATTGCGTTTGGCACCGTTCTGAAAATTTCTAATTTAAATAATTTTCTTTTAATTTTTTAAAAAATTATTACTTTTTTCTAGAGCTTGCCCAGCTGTCGGTTGGGCTTGACCTCGTCGAGCCACCGTGAGGTCGGCCTTGTTAGTTGTCAAAGCGTTGTTGGCCCTCGGTGAGGCCAAGCCTTGCCGACAGCTAGGTGAGGCTCAGCTGAACTTTGGTTGGGCAAGTGGCCTTGCCTAGATTTGGCAAGGCCGAGCTCGTCCAGCTGTCGGTTGGGCTTGACCTCGTCGAGCCACCATGAGGTCGGCCTCGCCCGGCGGCTGGGCGAGGTCAAGCCTTGCCTAGCTATGGCTCGGCTGAGTCTTGCTCAGCCAAGCAAGGCTCGCCGGTGGCCGGGGGAGGCCAAGGTGAGGCTCGCCTGGCCATTGGCGAGGCTCGGCCTTTCTAGATCTGCGGGCAAGCCTCTAGCGAGCTCGTTGGATCTTGCCTTGACTTGCCGAGCCTTTGACACAGAGCTCGCTCAACTGGTCGCCGGCGACCGGCGGCGGTGAATGGCAGCAGTGACGGCAGTGGAAGAAGAAGAGAGAAGGAAGAACAAGAAGAAAAAAAGAGGAGAAAAATTGGGTTGGCTTGATCTAGAATTGTTCCTGGGAATAAAGAATCAATTTTTTTTTATTCCTTGATTCTACTCTAAATCTATTTCCGGAAACAAAAGATTTACTGAATGGATTTTTGTTCTAAATTTATTCCTAGGAACAAAAGAATATAATCAAACACTATTGGTTGCTAAACGCATCCTAAAGTACAATGATATAGAGTGGAGATTGGATGGGTTTTTTAATCTTTTGTTGGGGAGTGAGGAGAGGATTTTTCAACCCTCTTCGTTGAAGGAAACTTTTTCTTTAGAAGTGAATATTTTCTGACATGCGGAGAAGTGTTTGGATGCCATACATCCACTGCAAGAGGGTCATGTGCTGTTCTTCTAGTTATCTGAGTAATTTTTACGAGATTACATAAACAATGACCTGGGCTTCTTGCCATTGGCTTTAATTGCATGTTGGGTTCTAGAGCACAAAATTACAATGTCTATAATGGAATGCCATGCTCCCCCCCACGGGCATATCTGCACTGTAGTTTGGAAGCACAGAGTGGGTAGAATATCCTGATTCTTCTGTAATGACCAACATGCACAAAGTTACTTGTATGCATGGTTCCTCTCAGTTTTGTTATGTTTCAGATCCTGCCACGGTGTTGTATAAGCTCCTAATTGCTCAAATCTCGTTCTGTTTGGATCCTTTTTCCCCTTAGCAACTGACTTTGCTGCTTCAATTTTCTTGAATAGAAAATACTTGGAAGAGCCTTGTGTATGGGTGGAGTCAAACACAACTACGCTTAGCATATTGTCCTCCCAAGCTGAGATTGGAGTTGGCTTTTTGCTGCTAGTCTCGTTGTTATCGTATGTTGTTAATGGAATTCACTTTTTTTTTTCTTTAAGCTCACTGAGCTGCTTGCTTTTCTCGCTGTCAATTTGTACACTCACATGACGTTATGTGTTTGTGCATCTTCAGGTGGCAGCGCAACATCATACAGACGTTCATGTATTGGCAGGTATGTCTCATAATCCCTTCTTCTTCTAATTAAGCTGATAAGGACCGGTCTAGTGAGTACCATTTTAGAGGAATATACTGAATGTATGAATTCTCTTATAGTATTGAAATAATGTGCTGTTGATGAGAGAATGTGGATGACATGAGACACTGCTGAAAGAACCATGGTTGGATTATGTGATTAGTAGTTTAGAATGTTTTGTTTTTGACACCGAGAGGACTAATAACCTTTTCATGGTTAGTCCAAGAATCTTAGATGGAGGGTGTGATGGATGGACCACATTTTGTTATTCTAGTGCTTGAGAATGAACTTTTTGTCACGCCACACATTAGGTGTTTTCTCTCCCTTTTCTGATTTGAAGTCTCAATAAGAGAAGGGGATTCAGAGAATCAAAAGGCCGCCTACATAGAGATTTATGAGTTCTAACATGAGGATTTTTACTTTTCCCCCGCTGCAGCTTTTAAAGCTCATGTATCATGCCCCTGCATCTGCGGGCTATCATCAAAGTGCATGGACTAAGATTGGAAGCAGTGTTAATCCGCTTATTCAACGCTATGCTCCATTCTTGAACACTCCATTATCTGCTGCTCAGAGATGGTGGTTCAGGTAGTGCCCGAAAGGTAGGAGACTTCTTGGGAAGCCACTTTCTTGCTAGGACTTCTGGTGTCTCGTCAGAGGACATGCTGATAGTCCGAGAAGGCCATCTTAAACTCTAGATGGATGGTGATTAATACTTTAAAACCATGTCTCTGTTCTTGATTCTTGATTGGTTCTGGTGGGCCATCATGTACTGTTTTCTCGCTGATGTTGTCATAGCTTAATTGATTAGTAGTTTGATTCATCTACTTGGTAGACCAAAATGGAGGTTGGAATATGCCCTTGGCATCATTTAAAACGGCACCTTGTCTTTCGGACTCGGAAATGACCTCTTGGTGATTGGCATGGCACCTGAAACGTACTCATGTCTTTGACCTATAACTGCCTGCACCCACTCGTGAATCATTTGTATGCTCGTGTACTTCGTTTGTGATGTTCTGCTTGTTAAAACGCTGCTCAAAACAGTGCTAAAATATATTCGTCATCAACTACAGTTGTAATGAACTTTTGGTTTTTACTTTTGGGATCGGTTGTGTTTGTCCCTCCATACGTGTATATGTATCTAAGGAGAGAAAATAGCATTGAGATCATTAGAAAGCCACCATTAAGATTTAACCTTATTATGTACATTAGAATAATCAATCAAGAGACATTGTCTGAACATGTGGAAGTGTCTATTGTGGAAGTGTCTATTTTACTGCATAAAAGTGTATATGCTGACAATTGACAATTGCTCACAATCATGTATACTCGCCCATATATTTTTGTCAATTGGTTTTGGATGGATTCATGCTCAACACGAGACAACAGGAAAAGAAACATTATTAAATAGCCATAATGGGAAGAAAAATGTATCACGAGTCATCCAATAACTAATATTTTCATAATACTCATTTTCGAATATGCGCTTTAATATGCCAGAACTTCTGAACGTGCAAGTTATACTAATTTTTTTTGAATGTGTCCTGTAAATGTGATAGAACCATCTAAACATAAATGTTTTTTTTATATCATTCTATATGTATTTTTATGTCCTTCTATATGTATTGACGGGTGACTTTATCATTTTTTTTTTTTAAAATTTTCTAAAGCATGTTATATAATTTATTTTTCGTGATGAGGGATATTCTATTATTGATCTTAATTTGTCAAATGTGATGTTGATTTTTTTAAATCATTATTAGTCTTATGCCATGATAGGAATCTAAAAATATGCATAGTTCTATTCTTTCTTGTACACCAATCGGAATACATGTACGAGAAGTGGAGACGCAGAATTAAAGAGGGTTAGGATTTGAGATTTGCTAAAATTACAGGGTAAAGCTCGCGTGACAACGTGCCATGTGGCTTAATCTAGCGAGAGCTTTGCCCACTCTAATATGTAATTTTTCTTAAACATTTCAAAATTCGAAACGAAATAATTTTCTTTTGTTATATTGACGGAATAGCGAAAGAGATGACAATAAAGAAGACAGAAACTAGAGCGAGGTGAGCGGTAGGGTATATGGAGGTGATTTTGCTTCGATTTGTGTGCGGCAAAGTACTTTCCTAGCTCGGCACAATTTTTAATTTACTGTAAAAAAAGTGTTTTGAACTATAAAAAATCAAATAATTATAAATTATGGGTCTGCTCCTTCAAGCATTCACGCCTCATAATAAATTATTATTTTTATAATAATCCAAAAATTATCATGATAGCAAAAAATTCTAATCTAAATTAATAATGTGTTACCTTCTTAAAAGTCCTCGTGCAATTGTGATTGCCCTTTTAAGTGACTCCCTTTCACATGTGGGAATTTTCATATGAACCATTATTAAAAGAAGGAAACATTATGTGTAGACTCAGTCTTCCTCCAGAGACAAAACATTAAGGTTGAACTGATATAGTTTCATGCCTAAGGCACAAGCTATGCTGTTTTTTATCTTCTTTCATTTAGTGATTAGTAAAATGTGTCGATGTCTCAGGTTCAAACCCAATCTGGTGTAATATCTATATGGCTCTCAGTTGAAAAGCAATTGTTCCTCCCCATTAAGTATAGATAACTTATGTTTGACTAGATCCGTGTGAACTACTCTAAAATAATAATCTCGCTACAACATCTGACTTTCTAGCAGCTTTGTGCTCCAAATTTGCATTTCAACTGCCAGATCTAGCCAACAATTTTTATTAATACATGAGTTTCTTGCATGGTCATCTCTTCTAATGAGGCCCGCTTGTCTAAGAAGGTTTTCACCGGGGTTACCGCGATTGCCTTCCATTAGCTGCATCTGCTGTACGATAGACCTATCAAAAGGGGTTAATAAATGGGCTAAGTTGTTCTATAAGTTAGGTATATTAATACATGGATTTAAATATAATATAGGTCGTACTCCCTCCTTAGTTTGTGTATGAGTTTTTTGAAATTGGGTTAGATATGAAAGTTTTAGCAATATGAATCGGGTTGGGTCATTATATTTGTATTGCATGTAAATGTGATAAAACGGATTAAATAAATTTATTTGGGTTGGACCATCTTGGCTTCAATGAAATCTCGAATCCAATCCACTAATTAGACAAGTCTATTGTTTGGTAGCGGCTCTCAATCTATAGGGCATGTCAAGCACACATGTCAATCGCTTATAGGTAAGTGTCAAATCTATCGCTAATTGTCACAACCAAGATAGATCCATAGAGATGACAATTTGCAATAAGCCCCACGACGAAAACTCGAGTGCCTGTTGGAAGACAAGGGTGCATATAGACTTGTGGCAGTCCTTGCTGTCCCTGCATCAGTTGGATTTGAATTAGAGTCAAAACCGAATGTCGAAGGCAATCTAAAAATATCTTTGGGCAATATGATAAATGTACCACTCTCCTTTCTATCATGTTTTAATGTAGGCTGCATTGTCGCGCGCATTTACGAGAATTAATTTAGTGGAAAAATACAAATACGGCAGAAAAGGAAAAATCAACTCCACTTGCTTTTTGAGCTGGTTAGATCGACCCATCACTTATTTAAACGTGCCAACATTCCTAAAACTTTCACAACATTCAAATACGACCGACATCATATCTTGAATTTCGGCAATGCTTTGCACATTGTATGTCCTTCTCCTTAAGAAGCTGCGGGGTGGGTGACAATATGACCTTCTCCATTGAGAATATTCCGAGAAAGTCTTTTCGGAGTTTGCTTTCCAGACTAGGTCAATTGTAAAAAAATGTGTCAATCCTATCGCGACATGCATGGTCCGTATTGGATTTAGAATTTTCTTTTTCCCTAGTGACTCTTAACGACCTGGGAGTCAACCTGCGGACTCCCACTATCATGTGATTTGCGTCATAATTCTCTCGCAAAATCGTTACCGTGTTATACTTTCTGCCCGCAGTTATATAGCTATTACATGCACTTGTCCTTTGTAATATTCATTACCTGTCTATTATTGTTTATGTGAGATCGAGATTGCACAAGTTTCCCTAGTCTCTCTTTACTCCCCCTTTCCTCTCTGAGCACTTTAATCAAAATAGTTTGTTAGGTTGACAGAAAGCATGGAATATCATTTTCATGAAAATTTTTAGATCCCATGACAACATGATCCTATGTGGCCCATGAGATCAACCGGGCTTGTTTATTAAAAATAATATTTTCCATTAGATGATGCACATAGTCAAATTCGTAATGTGTCACTTCAATGGGACAAAAACACTATAAATAGCCACCTAGTGTCATAACTACCAAATACCTCTCCAAAACTAATAATAAGGAAGGCCCTTCTTCTTGTTTGCGCTCTCTTCATCTCGTTCGTTCTTCTTTTCCTTCAGAAAGGTGAACTCACCACTCACCACACATCTCTCTCTCTCTCTCTCTCTTTCGAAATTGATGTGCATTGATCTAAGAAAAATGATGAATCTTTTATCTGATAATGTAGGTCGTGCAGCAATCGGCGTGCGGAAGAATCGGATATGAAGTATTATATTCGCAACACCGTCATCATTAACGAATAAAGAAGCAAGTGAAGTCAATTACTTTGACGGAGCCTCGGTTCCACGCCCAAAAGATATTAGGGATGAACAGTGAATACTACGTAGGATGCAATTTTAGGTACAAAAGAATGAAGCAGTGAAAGAACTGTCTAGTTTAAGGTACCGTGTCTTCTGAGTACAAAAAAGGGAATGAAGATGGAGCCTCCCACAGGTTCCATCTTCACTTTCAAATTCCAATGTAATGAATTATCTAGATGTATGTGCAATGAAGTGCTTTTGCTGCAATAATTATTGTTTTTTAAACTTAATGAAGTATTTGAATATTAAATCATACATTTTTCTAATAGTTTAAATTTTTATAACATCCGATATTGGATCTCTAAAAAAAGATTATTTTCTACTTCCCCAGGAAAAAAGAGATAAAGATCGCTATTCTTTAAAGATGCGTACATAGAGGAGGGGTGCTTTGTAATATATCATTCTAATTTATCAGAGAAATAATTTCATCGTGCAGATGCATCCCTCTATGTCAATCTGTACAGTTGTAATAGAGAGGGGCTTTGTAATATTTCCAATGAATATGAAACTATATATTTTTGTTATGTCGAAAAGTAAAAATGGTGGTGATAAAAGCAGACATAGCTTCTTCCTTGCACGGGGGTTTGAGGAGGTGATCAATTTCGCTTCTGGTTAACGAGGAGTGGTGCAAAATCCCAACTCTTCACGATCTCAAGGAACCTGAAATCAATGAAGTCTTCCATCTTTTAAGGATTCTCGAGCAGATTGTGAACGATTCGTCTTTAAGCATATTGGAACAGTAAAATTTGTCAACAACAATCACCTGATTTGCCTGCAAATGGCCCTATATCAAAGCACTAGTCTAACCTCTGAGAATATGCAAATAGTTTAGATAACCTATCCAGCTTCAATCCGTGTGAATAAGGCACTTGAAGATTCATCTGTATGTCTGAACAAGAGGGTCGCTTGAACATTCGTTTGTATACCTAAAGAAGAACCTATATCAAACGTCGCTCATAATATAATATATATGGTTTCACTTTGTAGCAAGGTCTCATGCTTTTCCTTGTAATAGATTAAGGGCAACGATAAACTCTAGGCAAATAGTCATAAGGAGAAAACGAATTCCATGATTTCCAAATTCTGAGCAATATGATTGTAAAACGAAATTTATAAAACGTTAATCATGATATAATACATACATTTCGATAAAATTGCTTTCATGATCAGCAGGGATCGTATCCATTTGAAACTAGCGCAAGAGTAAGGGGACTAAACGCACTTGACAGAGAATATCCTAAAAATAAGGAGAATGAATGAAATTAAAACCTTTATCATGGGCGAATTTAGAATCACTTGGTCGAGTGATAACATGCAAGATATGTAATCGCATAATCAGAAGGGCGAAACAAGCTTTATTCGCAATTCGTTTGTAAGCATATGTAAACCAAGGCTACTGAGACATAGAACAGTGGGGAAAAGTCAGGTAGGATTAGCAAGGACCATAAGATGGCATGGCGGAGCGACAAAGACTAAAGAGGACATGACTCACCTCCTCTCCGACCACACGCCGGTGCACTCTGCATGGAAGGCATGCTCCCAATGCGTCCGAGCGGCCATGGACTCGGCTCAAAGCTCCTCCCGACAGATAAAGATTGCCCTTTCATTCGCAATCTTGCACTGTAATTCCCCCACCCCGCAAGTTCCGAGGTCATCACGTCGTCCAACGGCGTCACCGTCACAACGAGGACTCGGAGACCTGTGGTGATGAGGGATTATTATTTTTTCTTTATTGTTCTTAATTTCTCAATTCAATTGATATAATTTCTTTTTGGTGATGAGGTATATTTTTTTTTATCGATCTTATCTTCATTTGTCAAATATGATATTGATTTTTTAAAATCATTCTTTGTCATGTATGTCATAATAGGTATCTGTTGACACCTAAATTTTGGCGATTTAGTTTATTTATTTTATTGTATAGAAAATTAGGGGTTAATTTTATTAAGTGCATATCATATAGATTTAGGTTGCATTTATTGGACTGGTGGTGGATGAGTTTAAATTAGATGGATCAAGCCCACGAAACGAGCAAGTCAGCCAAAGCCCATATTTTTAATGATCGAAAATTATCTCGTGGGAAAATTGATTTCGAAATTTTCTCGAGATATGATGAATTTTTGGATAGGGCACATGTGTGAAAGAATATTGCGGTTTATCCTCGCAGGATTTGGAATTAAAGAATAATCTTATTGAAATCTTGAAATCATTATCAATAGGTGAGAAATTTGGAAAATAAAAAAAGTGATATTGCATGCGAAAAAGAAATCTTCGCGGATGTTGATTTGAAAAGGAAATTAAAACCCTAATCTTTGGTCTATAAAAAGGTTTTTTTTTTTTTTTTTTTTTTTTTTTTTTTGCCTAGGGTTGGAGGGGGCCAAACATTGACAACATATGGCCACAAAAAAAAAAAAGAGAACTCACCTTCCTCACGGTGAAGGTTGGCAATTCAGAATCTCATAGCACTGTAGAGAGTCCACAGATTGATGCACGACCACACGTGGAGAGAGAAAAAGAAAAAGCGGGGTTATACTTCTTCATGGATGCAATAGATACAGAGGAGATGCATTGAAAAGAAGACTAGCACTTGCCACGTCTCATGTCATGCACTCTTTGGTTTTTGATTTCCGGTGAGCGCAGCGAATTCTCGAACCGATCGAAGCCCGTCAATTTTTCAAAGATTTCTCGACGTTCGTCTCCAGTTTTGTTGCTACCGTTGACCACCGCTTGGAATCCCCTTCGCTATCGCGACCTTCGTTCGCTGCTGTTACTCCTTCGACGTTCATCAGTCTCGTGATGAGCTGCAATTTCCAAAGGACGCGCGGTTCTAACCCGCACCTGTGACGCAGCAAGCCGACCCCGACGATCTTGTTGCTGCGGCAACGTTTTTCCGAGTTTGAGTTGCCATCCCCGACACTGTACCTGAGGAGCACCACGTCTTTACCTACCTTGGTGTGTGGACATGTCTTGCACTGCATCGCTCCCCGATAGCCATGCCTGCAAGTAACTGGCAATACCAACGTCCCCCTGGTTTCTCCGGTGTTCCAATTCGCCACAACCCTTCGCTGGCACACGTTCAAGTCTACGGCCACAACATTATTTCCTTTTGCATCTTGGTGTCTGCGAAACCCAATTCAAGGTCAACTAAGGATTTTGTCCTCACTCTGACAAGTTTTGCAGGTTTGTCGAAGGTCTCTTTTACGGCTAGCAAGCTTTTGTTTTCTTTGGTGAATATCGGATCACCCATCCCACATTGCGGCATCATCAATGGCTGAGAGTTGGTAGAAAAGAAAAATGCAAAAGAAAGAATCAAGACACAAGGAGAGAGAGGGACCCAAGGAAAGTATACGACAAAAAAAAGTTGAGCAAAACGCGTGAGAATCAAGCGAAAAGGTGGATCGTGAGGGAGAAATTGATATCGAACAAAGTTCGACCTTTTTGCTTGCGGTAGAGCCTCCATCGACGTCGGTGATCCCACGCGTGCCTGCAGCTCCTTCTCGGTGATGATATCGTGTCCGTGAAGAGCGCACCACAATCCATCTTCTGCCACGCCAGTTGCTTCGTGGTCGTCTCACCACGACCCATCTTCGGCCAGCAATTCAGACGTGCTTCCAGGTGGTCGGGACGGTGTCGCTAACGCCCATTGATTTGTGCGCATGCTACTGCAGTCTAGGTGTAGCCTCGAAGTTCCCCAGCGCTCCAGATTTCCCTGCCAAGATGTGGTGTGTGCTTCAAAGCGGACTGAGCAGCATCAATCCTTTGGGAGCAGACGGGTTTGCGGGTTCTTCAAGCTTGAATGGCGCCCAGCGTAGCCCAGCCCAACATTGGTGAAATCCTTTGGTCTTGCCGCATCAACGTTGATACCCACGGTTTGTTGCGGCTTTGTTGAGCCACCCCAAGTCACCACCACAGTCCATTGAATTTGTCGCGGCCTTGTTGAGTCACTGCGAATCTCCATTGCGATCCATACCTCACCGTTTGGATTTTTAGAAAGAAATCAATTTAGGTAATTTTTTTTTATTGTTTACTTTATTTTATTTCTTTTATTTACTTATCTTATTTTATTTGATGTTTTTTTAGAATTAGTCTTTAAGGTATGATTGAGATTCCAACATGAAAGTGCCCCTCAAATTAGGGATTGTCAGTTCGATTTTCGCGCCCGAAATTCGACTCGCAATTCCTTGCAAAAATCGCTAATCTGATTTCACGCTCGAGATTCGATTCGTGATTTAATTTTAAAATTGGACAACTCGATCTCATGCGCGAGATATGGTTCGCCAATTTTCGGATATCAATCTTATCTTATTTGATTTGATATCGTGGTGTTTGAGTCAATTTTATTTTCGTAAAAAGAAAAAATTCAAAAAAAGTTTGAATTAGGATTAGGTTTATTTTTTTATTTATTATTATCTTGCATATTTAGAATAGGGATTTTATTTTGAATCATGAAAAAGAAAACAAAAAAAGAAAGTGCATTCATTTAGGATGTTAGTTTTTTTATTTGAATTGCATGTTTAATTTTAATTTCGAATTTCATAAAGAAAAAGAAAAAAATTAGAATTATGGCATTCTTTGCACGTCATGGCATATTAGAATAAATTGCATGTTTTATTTTAAGTTTAGATTGATTTTTGCATCATAGGTTAGAGCTAGTTAGGTTAAGATAATATCTTAGTTTAAATTAGGATTTAGTCTGACCTGATCCTTAATATAAGCTAGATAGAATCTTAATCTAGATAGTTATTTTGTGCATTTTCCTTAATTTCGAATTTCATGAAAAAGATAAAATTTGTCTTAGGTTGAATTAGTTTCAATTTCTATGGAAAGAATCATGTGCACGTCATATAGAATTAGGCTCATAAAATGCACGCCGTTTAGTGACTATTGCTAGTTTCATTTAATTAGAAATTGCCCGTCATTAGAATTAGGTCATTTTTGATCAATTCAGATTGCATATTTAATTATTGCATGTTCATAAAAAAATCATTAGTTTTTTTTAATCATTCATATAGTTTAGGACATTTTGTCATGCCATATTATTTCATTAGAAGTATTGCATTGCATATGAACTATATTCTCGTTAAAAAAGTGAAAGCAAAAATTGATTGATTGGTTGTTAATTAGAAATCATATCTAGGATTGCTGATGTGAATTCTAATCTAACGATGCAGATGCTTTCGTTGCTTCCTGCATTATTTAATTGCTTTCTTGAATGTTAAATTGGTGGATTGCGCACCCGCATGATCACTTCACATGTTAGGGAAATAGATTTAAAATCAATCTAAGCTACCTGCAAAAAAAAAAAACATTTTTGAAAATAAAAAAAAATGGTACCGAAAGAGCATTAGAAAAATCTAGTGTAACCAAGTCCCCGTACCCATAGTCTCTGGTTCGTATGAGTAAAGTAAAACCCCTATTATTTTACTTGGGTTTCTAATCGACCCACCAAAAAATAGATTAGTGGCGACTCCTAGATAAAATCCACTGGCATGTTAAAAACTTGAACCTAAGTCGCGAATTGGTATGGGCTTGGGAGAGCCTGAGTTAAGTCTAGGCTTAACAATCCATTAGCCAAATCCTAGGTGGTTCACACCCGAAAAAAATTGGTCACGACAGTATCCATAAATTTACAGATATTTATAACCAAAATATGTGGCAAAAGAACGCTTCAAGTGCCAAAAGTTGACACAAAAGGACACTTAAGTGCTAAAACATACGAAAGTGACACTTAAGTACAACTTTTTATGAAAAATGGAACACTTCAGTGCCACATCAGGCGAGCCTCGCCGGAAATCCTACGTGGCATTTTTTTTTATTAATTTTCTCGCTTACGTGGCTTGCCGGAATGCCGAATCAACAAAACACACACAAAAAGGACGTCGTTTTGGCATAATTTAAATTTAAAACAAAATAATAATTTATATTTATATTTATTAAAAAAAAAAACGAAGGAGGAGGAGGAGGAAGGCAGCCGGCGGCTGAGCCCTCGCTGCTGCCGCCTCTCCGCCGTGGCCAGAAGGTGGGGAAGGGTCGGTCGGGGCTGCTGAGCCCTAGTCGAGGGCCGGCAGCCCCAGGCCAACCCAAGGGCTGCCGCCCTGCTAGGGGTTGCCCCTTGCTCGACGACCCTCGCCGGATTTGGGTGAGGGTCGCAACCCTCGCCCAGATTTGGGGCAAGGGCACGCAGACCATCGTTGCCGGTCGGCTGGCATT
Organism: Eucalyptus cloeziana; assembly: GCA_014182715.1. Lineage (NCBI taxonomy): Eukaryota > Viridiplantae > Streptophyta > Magnoliopsida > Myrtales > Myrtaceae > Eucalyptus > Eucalyptus cloeziana. Next base: position 26,420,841 of record CM024642.1, read on the forward strand.
GCCGGCCCTACTCGGGCTCGGTGACCCGGCCAACACTCCTCCACCTCCTCGGTGACAGAGGGGAGGCGGTGGCGGCGAGGACCGAGCCTCAATTGCTGGCCACCTCCCTCCTCCTCCCCCCCCAACTTAAAATAATAATAATAATAATTAATTAATTAATTAATTTTTAAAATTTAATTTAATTTATTATTATATTAAGATTCAAATTATACTAAAACGACGTCGTTTTGCGCGCAACTCACCAGAAAATTGCCACGTCAACGTTTTTGCCGGATTTTCTCGTTGGTGACACTTAAGTAATCCATTTTGCTCCAATTTTGGCACTTAAGTGTTACTTTCGTAACTTTTGACACTTAAGTGTCCCTTTGTGCCAACTTTTGGCACTCCAAGGGTTCGAGTGTCCAAGATATGTAGAAGAAGTAGAGCTGCAAAATTGTAGAGTGCTGGGATTAGAGATTTGCTAAAATGACTATTAGGTAAAGCTCGCATGAGAACGGGTAACATGGGTCGATGTGACAAGAACTTTAGCCACATTAATACGTAATGAAGTGCTTTGCTGCAATCAAATAATGTCCAACAAAGTCACCCATGTTCTCCCAATATTCACTTTCTGTTCCCCAAAGAAAATTATTCTCTACGTCTTCGGAAAAAGAATTAAGAACAGTATACTTTAAAGGGGCCACTTAAAAAACTTTGTAATGATGCATATATGTGTACTTCATTTTGTTAAGATGCATGTGTGAGTGAATTGTGTTATAAAAATCCCACATGAGAGAATCGATATGTTGTAAAGCAGTTAATATATCATAGTTAGCTCAAAACTCATTAGTTTAAGTTATTGACTGAAGGTGAGTCTAACTAGATATATTAATGAGCTTATACTTGGGCTCCCTCTTGGCGATCTCTTTAAACGAATGTATTGGGTTTCTGATGTGAGCTTCCAAGAAATGGTATTCGAATATCCAAATTAAGGGGAACATACCTAATATTGAGCTCATATGTAATGGGAAGATTTTTAGGATGTGTGAGTGAGTTGTGTTAGAGAAATCTTACATCGGTATGGTGTAAAGCAATTAATATATCCTAATTGGCCTGTAATTCATCGGATTGCTATTGCATGCTCTCAACAATTTTCCTAGGTAAGACCATTCCACCACAAAGGGACATGCATATCAGGGTGTGCAATTATAATATAGGGGTCCTCTATAATTTTCCTTAATCATCTCATAATTTAAAATGAAATATATTTCTTTTTTGATACAACGGAAAAGTAAAAGGATGGCGATAATGTAGACAACAACTCGAGAAGGGGAAGTTGTAGGGGTCATGGAGGTGATGTTGCTTTAATTACCGAGTGGCCAAAAGAGTTCCTATCTCGGCACCTAAACTAATGATGGATTACTTTGTTAAATGTCCTCGTCCAATCGTGATTGACTTCCCTTTCAGCAGATCGATAAGGTAACTAAACCTCACCTAAATCTTCATCATGTCATTGCAATACAAGAAAGTGCGAAAAGTATCAAATCGGATGGCAAGAGTGGTGGTTGGTGCCCTTTCCAATAAACTTTTCTTTTAACTTGTGGGAACTTTTTATGAATCATGTATAGACTAAGTATTTTGTTCAGTGGTCTTGGACCTCTCTCGTCCTAAAAGCTAGCTTAAGGGGCGAGACTTTCCCTCACACTTATAAACCGACCACCAGCCCCTTCCGCAATCTATGTGGGACGACCTCAACAATCTCCTCCTCTCACATCGGGCTAGGATCGGAGACGCAATAACCCCTAACTCTCTCGTGTGACTTTTTTTGGATCTAGACTTATTGGCAACCTAGGCTTTGATACTAGTGTTGGGTGTGGTCTTGAGCCTTCCTCACACCAAAAGCTCAGGGGTTGAAGATTTCCCTCACACTTATAAACCGACCATTAGCTCATTCCACAGTCAATATGGGACAACCTCAACACCCTCCCAAGACCAACATTTCAGTTGAACATATACAATTTCATGCTTAAGGCATGAGCAAAACCCAAGTCGGCATAATATTGCATGACTCTCGGATGAGGAAATTATTCCTAGCGAGTAAGTATAGAAAGCTTTTATTTGACTAGATCCAAGTGAACTGCTCTAAATATCATCTCACCACATCATCATTGATGTTCCGACAGCTTTGCAACTCCAAATACATCTAGCTGGACAAGTTTTTTAATAGATGCATCTAATTGTAGAAATCCCAACATGATGAAACATTTTATTGGCATACAAATTGATCCGGCAGAGTCATTCGGATCACATATTAAGGATTCAACCTACGCCATCAATTTGCAACTCCAAATTTGTGTTACTAACATCTAGATGGACAAGTTTTTTAACAAATGCATCTAATTGTGGAAATTCCAACATGATGAAACATCCTATTGGCATGCAAACTGATCCTGCAGAGTCATTCGGACTGCATATCAAGGATTCAACCTACGCCATCAATTTGCAACTCCACATTTGTATTTCTAACATCTAGCTGGACAATTTTTTTAATAGATGTATCTAATTGTGGAAATCCCAACATGATGAAACATCTTATTGGCATGCAAATTGATCATGCAGAGTCATTCGGATTGTATATCAAGGATTCAACCTACGCCATCAATATCAAGTTAACATGTTGGCTCTATAATGCTTAAGTCTGTAATGAGAGAGAGAGAGAGAGAGAGAGAGAGACTTGGCATTTGAAAGGGCAAGGATGGCATATGCAATTATGTAATTATGTTGGACTAGTAGTCTTTTTTGGTCAATTGGGTTGGAATTAGGAAAGGGATTGGGTCAAAACTGAAGGCCTTGTGATGACAAAATGAAGGAAAATTTTAAGAGAAAATGATACATGGACCACTTTTCTTTCTACCATGTTTTCAACATGTGTCACCATATCACGTTGATTTATGAGGATTAATTGAGTGTAAAAATTCAAAAACTCCGTACTGTAAAAAAGAAGAAAAAGAAGAAGAAATAACTCCATGTGACTTTCATTTTTGAATTCATACTTTAATATAAATTTTGCGGCTCACGCATTTTGATCTTCTTAAAAAATTAACTTTTGAAACTTTCACAACATTCAAATATTGATGTGTAAATGTACATATAATTTTTTTTTCGGCAACTATCAGAAATATGAATAATAATTCTAAAGCTGGCCAATGTTTGTCTTTTTCTATACCAAGGTGCGCAGCTTGGTGACGATATTGCCTTCTCTGCCTCATTAAAAATCTCTTACTCCTTGGGCGTATCCAACGAAAATATCGCAAGCCTGTCTATTCGGAGCTTGCTTTCAAGACCATGACCGATCATGGTGACTAGTGAGGTATAATTCGGGTCACTTGATGCTTGGACTCTTGCATCCCGCAATATAGACAATTTGCAATGACTTTGGAGTCTATTGAATTTGGCATTTGTAGATGATGTATCGATCCGATCGTGACATGTGTGGCCTATAACGTATTGAATTTAGAACTATTTTTCTTTCTCTATTGACTAGTAATGACTTGGGGGTCAACTTGCTATGTGCACCCCACAATCATGTGATAATGCTAATGGTGCCGTTAGTTATAGCAATGTCTATTATTTGCATCATAATCGTATCACAAAATCGTTGTTGTGCTATATTTGGTCCTCATGGATATAGCTATCGTATATAGATGGTCTTCGTAATACCTATCATATGCCTATTATAATTTATGTGTGATAAAGATTTGTATAAATCTCCCTATTTTCTCTTTTCTCCTCCTTCCTCTGCCTCCACTTTAATAGAAATCATTTGATAGGTCGACGATAAAAGCATAAGATTTGGTGAGGGCGACTCTTGCCTTTGGCCAGTAGGCCATGGGGCCAACGGAGAAAGAAGAAAAAAAAATAAAATAAAAAAAATTATTAAGAAATTCGAATTTTTCAAAGAAATTGCTAACATTGTCTACATTAATACTAATCATATCACGTAATTTGGCCGACATCCACGTCAGTAATTCCTGGCCAGAATTGGTTAGAATGACTAAAGTAGCAAAAATTGATAAAGGTTTAGGACACAATTAGCACAACTAAAAGATTGGGTTGGAATTAGGAAAGGGATTGGGGTCAAAATTAAAGGCCTTGTGATGAGAAAATGAAGGAAATTTTTAAGAGAAAATGATACATGGACCACTTTTCTTTCTACCATGTTTTCAACATGTGTCACCATATCACGTTGATTTATGAGGATTAATTGAGTGTAAAAATTCAAAAACTCCGTACTGTAAAAAAGAAGAAAAAGAAGAAGAAATAACTCCATGTGACTTTCATCTTTGAATTCATACTTTAATATAAATTTTGCGGCTCAAGCGTTTTGATCTTCTTAAAAAATTAACTTTTGAAACTTTCACAACATTCAAATATTGATGTGTAAATGTACATATAATTTTTTTTTTCGGCACCTATCAGAAATATGAATAATAATTCTAAAGCTGGCCAATGTTTGTCTTTTTCTATACCAAGTTGTGCAGCTTGGTGACGATATTGCCTTCGCTGCCTCATTAAAAATCTCTTACTCCTTGGGTGTATCCAACGAAAATATCGCAAGCCTGTCTATTCGGAGCTTGCTTTCAAGACCATGACCGATCATGGTGACTAGTGAGGTATAATTTCGGGTCACTTGATGCTTGGACTCTTGCATCCCGCAATATAGACAATTTGCAATGACTTTGGAGCCTATTGAATTTGGCATTTGTAGATGATGTATCAATCCGATCGTGACATGTGTGGCCTATAACGTATTGAATTTAGAACTATTTTTCTTTCTCTATTGACTAGTAACGACTTGGGGGTCAACTTGCTATGTGCACCCCACAATCATGTGATAATGCTAATGGTGCCGTTAGTTATAGCAATGTCTATTATTTGCATCATAATCCTATCACAAAATCGTTGTTGTGCTATATTTGGTCCTCATGGATATAGCTATCGTATATAGATGGTCTTATACCTATTTCATTGTCTATTATAATTTATGTGTGATAAAGATCCGTATAAATCTCCCATAGTTTCTCTTTCTCCCCCTTCCTCTGCCTACACTTTAATAGAAATCATTTGTTAGGTTGACGGTAAAAGCATAAGATATTATTTGGGAAAATTACCAAAAATTTTTTAGGCCTATTGCGTTTGTTTTAATTTAATGCTAAATATTTTCAAATATGCCAATTGAGTTCTAAATCTTTAGATAATTTACCAGTTTACTCATTTTGGGTAATTTCGATAGGAAATTAATGACGTGGACATTGGCCATCATATGTGGCATGATTACCGCTGATGCGGACAATTTTTATAATTTTTTCTCAATCGAATGATTTAATAATTTTTTTTTCTTTATCTTTCTCTTTCCTTCTTCCTCCACCAGTCACCATGCCAGGTGATCGGCCAAACGTGAGGGTTGCGCTCATTGAGGCGAGGCTCAAACTCATCAGCGAGGTCAATCGGTCCTTGCTAGATCTAGTGAGGGTACCCTCGCCGGCCCTTGAAGAAGGAAAAAGGAAAAGAATAAAAAAATTAAAATTTCCTATTTAAAAAAAATTGCAAAAATTGTTCATATTAACATCGGCTGTGCCACGTAGGAGGAACAATATGAACATCAGCAATTTTTAGTCGAAATGACTGGATGGACTCAAATGACAAAATGTGAAAATGTTTAGGATTGAATTGTCACAAGTGCAAGAGATTTAAAACTTTTTAAGTAATTTTCCAAATATCATTTATATGAAAGTTATTGGTCTCATGACGATGCATCCTATGTGGCCAGGTTTGTCTATTAAAATGACAATTTACACCGGATGATAAAGCATAATCAAATTTACAATTTGTTACTTCAACGGGAGAAAAACAATATAAATAGCCACCTCATGGAAAGCCCAAAGTACCAAGCCTAAAGTACCAAATACCTCTCACCAAAACTAATAATGAGGAAGACCCTTGTTCTTGTTTGTGCTTTCTTCATCTCCTTCGCTCTTCTCTTCCTTCCTTCCATTGAAGCTCGGGCACTCCACACTGTTGCAGTCCTTCCAGGTGAACTCACCATCTCTCTCTCTCTCTCCATCATTTCAAATTGATGTGAATGGTCGAAGAAATATGATGAATCTTCTATCTGATGACGTAAGCAGGTCCGGCACGGACGCGGGCAGGTTGCGGACGATATAGACCGTGCATGCCACTACATAATCCAAAGCCGTGTGGTAGTTATATACGTGGACGTTGCCCTCCGGGAGCTAGTCCTCCAGAGCCATGAGACCATGCAGCCAAAGTAAGCCGCTCATGATGGCCAAATTGCATCATAATAATATGAGTACTTTTCGCGGCACCGTCGTCGTGAACGAATAAAGAAGCGAGCGAAGTCAATTACTCTAATGGAGACTCGTCGCCACGAACCAAATATATTAAGGATGAATATTATGTAGGATGCATTTTAAGGTAGGAAACGGTAAAGCAATGGAAAAAATCGTTTACTTCAGGGTATCGTGTCTTTTGAGAGAAAAAAAGGAATGGAGACGGAGCTTGTCTCTCAGGTTTCATCTTCTTCTCAGATTCCTATCTAAATGTGTGTGCCATGAAGTGCTTTCGCTGCGATCGATTATTGTTAAATGAACTTATTAGAGTATTTAAAATACTAAATCGTACCTTTATTAGAGCAGCTGGCCATAGTTTCCCCCAAGAAGAAGATATATATTTCATTGTAAAGATGCATACCTCTATATCTGTACAATTGTAATAGAGGGGGTACTTTGTAATATTTCTAGATATTTGGAGAATATGAAATGATATATCTTCGTTATGCGATGAAGCAAACATCACTTCTTACCAATTGTTCTTTAAGTATCATCGATGCAATGTTTCTTGGTGACTTTGCATGATGACCATGTATTCTCTTACGATTGTTGCGGCTCTTGTCAATAGAGCTAATAGTTCGTCGTGTTATATCATATCCAGGTTAATTTAAATATGATACTTTCGTCAAATGTGTCGAAACCAGGTAAGATCCTACACAATAATCCATCATTTGACAAGTTTAAGGAAATGATCTCACATAAAACGCGTAAAAAAATATATTTTAGCATATATTTATATGTCTAAACCAGAGGGTCACTTTGCTACGAGTATTAACATGCAGACCTGTTTGTAACAAAAATGCGATTGATCTTTAACTCAACATGCGTAATTAACTACATCTTGTGTATTTGTGTAAAATGGTCATATCGAAAATTGCTAACCTTACTTATCAATATACCTAAACAAGAACCCATATAAAACGTAAATGATATTTTAATATATATGTTCCAATACGTAGCGAGGTTTTCATGTTTTTCCTTGTAATAAATTAAGGGTAACTATAAACTCTTAGCAAATAGTTATGAGGAGAAGACAAATTCCATGACTTATAAATTCTAAACTTAGCGAATTTTTTTTTAGTTTTTGGCTGTAAAAAAATGAAAATAATCTATGATTTTAATTCAAATACTGTACGATAAATTGTTGATGGACCATATACTTTTATGCATTTTCGTACATAGCCTATGTTAAGGATAGCAAGGACAGAAGCTTTGCTGATACAAATACTGATATCAGCAAAAACAGGGGAAGTAAGATGCACAAGAAGAAGTACGAAGAGGAAACATATGAAGAAGAAGACGCAGAGAATACAAAGGGATAATTTCTGTATATTACGAGTCTTGACTTAGTAGTTAGTCAAGTATAATTCAGTTTTAGAAGTTAGTTAGTTGGTTACTCTGTTAAACTGTTTCAAGCCCCGTATATAAATAGCAAAACTCTTGTGATTGAACGTTACGGAATAAGAAAGGAAGAAGTTGTTCATCTCACAGTCTCTCTCTAAACTGTTTCTCCTGCTTCTTCCTTGCACATAAACTTCTTCATGGTATCAGAGCAATGGTCGATCATCCTCATGATCATTTGATCGCTTGAGAAATCAAATCGAAGGTTCTGTGGCAGTAGAAACGATCCTCTGTTCACTGGATCTGGTTTTCTGGTTACCAGATTCAAAAGCTGATCTAGAGAACCGCGATGATGATGGTGAATCTGGTTCAGTAACTTCTTCTTCTTTGATCAAGAGATCGAAGAATGAAGATCAGATTCATGCTAAGTTCTGAAGTTGATTTCTGAAGTTGATTCTTCGGTTCTTCGAGGATAGAGATCAAATGCTGATCAACCAAAGTTGCTGTCACAAGCTATGCATCCTGAAGAAATCATCTTGATCTACAACAGAGTGAAGTCAATTTCAAAGCTTCATTGATCGTTGAGACATCTATATCTTCCAACAGATCTGTGAGTTGATACTTTTCATCAGAAGTATACTTGTAGCAGCATTCAACAAATCAGTAGAATTTGTGTCTGCAACTAGAATTGATTAACAATCAGGAAGAATAGAATGGCAGCAAGAAATTTGAGATATCCATTTCCTATTCATGTTAATATCTCGAATTTTGTTACCATCAAATTAGCTGAGGATAACTTTCTTCTATGGCAAGCTCAATTCTATAGATTCTTAAGGAGCCAAGATCTGTTTGGTTTTGTGAATGGGGAAATTCCACCACCTGCAAAGATATTGCAGGTTGAAGAAGGAGGTCGAACATCTGAGGTTACTAATCCTGAGTACAATGACTGGATAAAAACAGATCAGCTTGTGTCTTCTTGGATTAGTGGTGCTGTATCAGAAAATATACTTGGCTTGATAATTGGCTTGAATACTGCTTATGAAGTTTGGCAAACTTTGCTAAATCGTTTTACACAAAAGTCAGTAGCTAAGGAGTTCGAGTTAAGAGGAAAACTACAGACCTGTCAGAAACATGAACCAACTCTATCAGCTTACCTCAGGGAGTACAAGTCAATATGTGATTAATTGAATGCTATAGGCAAACCAATTGATGAAATCACAAAACTTTTTGGAATTCTGGAAGGTCTGGGATCTGAGTATGAAAGTTTTAAAACTACAATCTATTGCTTAAAACCCCAACCAGAATATGATGAAGTGATCTCACATTTAGAAAGATTCGAAGCCAGGTTGCGTAACTACTCTTTAAATCGGTTCGGTCCTAACCTAGCTTACTATGGTCGAGGAAAACTGAAGCTATACATAAAGAAGAGGCTGATGGAGAATATATACAACAGCATACTATTCCTAGAGGATCAAGAACAAATAATCGTGGAGGAAGATTTTATGGCAGAGGAAGACCATATAATGCCAGATACAGGAACTTTGGTTATCCTGGAAGAAACATGAGTTACAGAAATAATAACTCAAACTATGAACAAGAAAATCAGCAGTTTAAATAAAGACAATACCTTTGCTGGCTTGAGTTCTGTTCGGGGTTTTAGACCATACAATGTATCAACACAAAGGTATTTTGATACCAGGTCATACCCTGCATCAAATTCAACTCCTCACAAAAGGGTGCAAGTGGAGAAAACAGCAGAGCATACTCGACTTGAGTGTCAAATCTGCAAGAGGCTGGTCATGATGCCTTACATTGTTGGTATAGGTTTGATAACTCCTATCAAGCGAGGAGATACCAACAGCCCCGGCAGCTCTACATATTGAAGAGACAAATGATCAAGAATGGTATCCAGACACCGGAGCAACAGCCCATATTACATCTAATGCTTTGGTATACTTCATAGTCTTTCTAAAAATAATAATGCCGACACAAAGTCATGATAGGCAATGGTATGTGTTTACTGTCAAATATATTGGTAATGCAATACTAAATACTGCCACCGATGCTTTGCCTTTAAATGATGTGCTGATTGTGCCTCGAGATTAAGAAAAATCTTCTATCAGTATCAAAGTTAACTGATGATTACCCCTGTTCTTTTATCTTTAACAAAACTGGTGTGTATATCACGGACAGCACCACCAACACAACCATGAGGCTAGGGAGCAAGGTTAGAGGTCTGTACAGAGTAGACCCTCATGCTGCAGAAGTCTACTTCACCCAAAGGCAAAAAACTGTTACAGAAAGTCTCTGGCACCAACGACTGGCTCACACAAATCAAAGTATCTTGAAGCATTTGAGGAATCAAAATCTGATTCAATACAACAAAGAACTACAGTCTGTTTGCAGAAGTTGCCAAATAGCTAAGAGTACTGCTCTACCTTTTCCATTATCAAATTCTATAGCTACAAAACCTCTCGAACAAATTCACTGTGATATCTGGGGGCCTTCTCCAGTTAAATCTTTTCAGAGTTTCAAGTACTATGTCATTTTTGTTGACAATTTCTCTCGGTTGAGTTGGATATATCCATTAAAGTTGAAGTCGATTTCTATAGTATTTTCCTCATGTTTCAAAAGTTAGTAGAAAATCAGCATAGCTGTAAAATCAAGACCTTCCAATGTGATGGTGGAGGAGAGTTTATAAGCCAACAGTTCGAACTCACTTACGTAATTGTGGCATTCAACAAAGATATCTCCTGTCCCTATACCCCTGAACTGAATGGAATACCTGAAAGGAAACATCGACATATAGTTGAACTTGGCTTGGCTATGTTATATCATGCAAAAATTCCATTAAAGTTCTGGGTAGATGCATTTGTCACAGCCAACTACATTGTTAACATTCTTCCTACTCACAAGTTACAGATACAATCTCCCTTCAGCAAATTATATCAACAGAAGCCAAGATATGACCATCTCAGAACCTTTGGCTGTGCTTGCTATCCCTGTCTTCGACCATATGCACAACATAAGCTTGATCCACGATCTCTAACCTGTGTCTTTCTAGGATATAGTGATCACTATAAGGGATATCGATGTCTTGTCCCTACTACTGGCCATGTCTACATCAGTCGCCATGTAGTATTTGATGAGCTTTTCTTCCCTTTTTCTCATAAATTAGCAATAGTTTATCCCTCCTACACACACTTGTATAAGTTGTGGACAGCGAAGAGCAGTTTCTAGCTTCATCTACTCCAGCTCACATCAAACATTCCACTCCTCGCCTACAAATTGGGAACAAGAATCCACAACTCAGCAAACAAATGGCATAGTCTCACATCAATGCACAGACCAAGCAGTTCATGTTTCTCCAGCTGATCTCTCTATTGATCACATGTCCATCACTACTCAGCAGAGTCCACAACAAATTGAGCTACCAGTTCCCATAACTGCAACAATAGATGGATCAGATATGGCACAACACACTTCAAATAATCAGACAAATTCACAAGGTACAGTACCTACTCACCCTATGCAGACTAGGTCTAAGTCTGGCATTATCAAGACCAATCCTCGATATGCATGTCTTGCTATATATGATGTACCTACTGAACCAAAAACAATCAAATCAGCCTTAGCTCATAAAGGTTGGTATAAAGCCATGACAGAAGAGATGGATGCACTTTATCAGAATCAAACTTGGGACTTAATCCCTCGAACTGCTCAAATGAATGTCATTGGCTGTAAGTGGGTCTTTAAAACAAAGCTTACAGCTAATGGGACCCTTGATAAACTTAAGGCTAGACTGGTTGCTAAAGGATTTCATCAGGAAGAAGGCATTGACTTTACAGAAACCTTCAGTCCAGTCATCAAACATGCCACAATTCGTATAGTTCTATCTCGTAGCCATGATGAAACACCGGCCAATCCATCAATTAGATGTCAAAAATGCATTCCTACATGGTACATTGAATGAGATAGTCTATATGGAGCAGCCTCCTGGGTTTCAAGACCTCAAGAAACCTCATCATGTCTGTCTCCTCGGGAAGTCTCCCGTATGGACTTCGACAAGCTCCTCGAGCTTGGTTTGACAAGTTCAGCAATTTTTTGCTTGAATATGGGTTCTTTTGTAGCTCAACTGACCCATCCTTATTCATCTATCATACTGATACAGACACTCTTCTCTTGCTACTCTATGTTGATGACATAATCCTGACTGGAAGTTCCTCTCAGTTACTCTCTCATCTTATCCAATCTCTCAGTCTTCAGTTCTCTATGAAAGACCTTGGTCCACTACACTACTTCCTTGGCATTGAAGTTAAAAACAATTCTGATCATCTGTTTCTTTGCCAAACTAAATATGCCAGTGATCTTCTTACTCGAGCTTCTATGCTTGAGTGCAAACCAATTACCACCCCTGTGTCACTAAAACCACCTATTTTGATAACTGATTCTACTCCTCTTTCCAATCCCGTTGAGTATCGAAGTTTAGTAGGTGGTCTTCGCATCTAACCTTAACACGACCCGACATTGCCTATGCTACAAATCAGCTCGTCGAAATTACAGCAACCCACTATTGCAGATTTCCATAAACTCAAGAGAGTTTTGAGATATGTCAAAGGCACTATCACTCTTGGAGTCTTTATTCACTCTCGAAGCTCTCTCCATCTGTATGGGTTCTCATTCAGATTTGGGCAGGATGTGTTGAAACAAGAAGATCAACAACAGGCTTTTGTACTTACCTTGGTTCTAACCTCATATCTTGGACAGCAAAGAAACAATCACAGTCGGCCGCTCCTCTACGTAAGCCGAGTATCGTGCTCTTGCTTCGCCCGCCGAACTTTACGGATCAGCTTTGTCCTTCGTGATATAGGCTGCTCTTTGTCTCGTCCAACACAGCTCTTCTGTGACAACAAATCAGCAATTTCTCTTACTATCAATCATGTCTTACATGCTCGCACCAAACATATTGAGATAGACTTTCACTTTGTTCGGGAAAAAGTCTCATCCGGATCACTACAAGTGCAGTATGTTCCAAGTATCCATCAACTTGCTGATATTTTCACAAAATCTCTCCCTCGTATTACTCACTATCAGCTCCGAATCAAATTAGGAATTGGTGTTTCCCCCATTTCCAATTTGAGGGGGGCTGTTAAGGATAGCAAGGACAGAAGCTTTGCTGATACAAATACTGATATCAGCAAAAACAGGGGAAGTAAGATGCACAAGAAGAAGTACGAAGAGGAAACATATGAAGAAGAAGACGCAGAGAATACAAAGGGATAATTTCTGTATATTACGAGTCTTGACTTAGTAGTTAGTCAAGTATAATTCAGTTTTAGAAGTTAGTTAGTTGGTTACTCTGTTAAACTGTTTCAAGCCCTGTATATAAATAGCAAAACTCTTGTGATTGAACGTTACGGAATAAGAAAGGAAGAAGTTGTTCATCTCACAGTCTCTCTCTAAACTGTTTCTCCTGCTTCTTCCTTGCACATAAACTTCTTCAGCCTAAACATGATTCTACTATCTTCTCCAATAGGAGAATTTATTAGAGTATTATCCATCAAGAATAGGTATGCGAATGGTAAGTCAAATTCACAATCGCCATTTTCATTGGCGAGAGTAGTATCCTTTCGAAACAAATCCAATGGAAATGAGGAATAAATCCACGTGATAGAGAATATCCCAAAAATAAGGAGAATAAATGAAATTAAAATCTATAACATTGTCACAAGCGAATTTAGAATCACTTGGTAGAGTGACAACGTGGGCTAATCTTCTGCGACATATGTAATCGCGTGATCGGAAAAGGCGACACAAGCTTTATTCCTGATCCGTTCATAAGCATGTGTAAACGGGAGCTACTGATACGTAGAATGGTAGGGAAAAGTCAGGAGGATTAGCTTGGACCATAAGACGGCATGGCGGAGCGACGAAAAGGACATTACTCGCTCCTCTCTGACCACTCGCCAATGCACTTTGTGTGGGCGGCTGCAGACACGGCTCGAAGCTCCTCCCGACAGATCCAGGATCGCCCTTTCAATCCCAATCTTGCGCTGTAATTTCCCCGCTGCGCCTGGCAAGTTCTAAGGCCATCATGTCGTCCAACGGCATCACTGCCGCAACAAGGGCTCCGAGACCAGGGGCCGAACCGCTTCCATTTGACTTATTTGATCTATTTGTAATGTCGGGGATGCCCCTAAGCCGTTGTACTTCATTTGCTCTATAATACTTATATATTAAACCCAAAAAACAAAAAAAACAAAAAAACTCTGACCGAATGGCTTAAGGTCAATCGTCACTTCTAATTTTTCATGGGCAAATAAAAGCTATGCACACAAAAAGATGGAAAAGATATCTTTAGAGGTTAATGGCACTTGCTTCATTTTTCTTTTCTTTTTGCTACTTCTTCTTATTATTATTTTTTAATTTGTGCGGTTGACAAACCTCATTATTCATATTCTTAATTCAACTGATATCCAATTTCACCAAGAAATAAAGAAGAAAATCAATTTCTCATTTCAAGCTGGTTTGTCAAGCGTGCCCTGAATTAATTGTTTGTGGTTAATTGCAATTGATTATTCTAGGATGGCAAGATGGGTTAAATGACTCATTTTCACTACGAGGAAGGAAAACTTTGCGTGTGAACTCGAGTCTTCCCGACCGGGACGAAAGATCAGAGTTGACACGGACATATCACAGCTTGCGAGGGCCCGGAGACATCAATTACAATGGAGACATCAATAAGTAAAGGAATTTGGGTCATATGACGGTTCGGGCCGGGTTTCATTTTTTTCCCCACTTGTTTTTCCTTCCTTCGCGCTCTTTGTCGCAGCAACATCTCCAGAAAATAAAATGCCATGGACGGATCTTGGGATCCGCCGCCACAATGATGGATCCTGAAATGCTTATCTGCCACGTACGGGTTCAGCCCTTGAAATGCTTCCGGAATTTTGAGGCCATGTTGAAGAAAGTCTGTCTGATCTAACCAGCCGTCCCGGTTCATCTCGTTCTGCAAACAGCATTTAGCATCTCATGTGCAAGTCTGCAGAATATTTTGTCACGCCAAATGTTCAATTAAAGAAGCCTTGCTCCTACACCAAGAGCAGTGTTGATACATGGCTCCAACGTGTTCAACCCCGCTAAATCTTCAGTACTCTGACGCCACGCATGCAACCCTTTTTAGTTGATTTTCAAATCGTGTTTATATATGTACAGAAGGTAGATACTGTTTTCATGAAGAAGGGGAAAGTAAGGTGTTTGATTTTTGCCTTTTCCTTTTCTGGATGTTTCCCGTTGCATTTGCCATAGTCTGTGGCGCTGAGAATAATAGATGAGCAATAGGGAAGAAGAAGAAGCACAGAAAAGAGAAACCTGAAACCCGGCTCGGCTGGAAGAACCATGGTTCGGGTCACGTTTGGTTTAGGTCAAAAGATGCACACATCTCGTATCTTTTGGTTCAATTAGGGTATCACGGAAATTCAGTCCGAACCTTCACACCCCTAATACAAGCAGCTTGCAATGACTGAAGTACATTGAATTTGGCATTTGTAGATGATGAATCTATTTGTTAATGACATAAGTGGCCTACATCTCATTATAGAATAGCTTAACTTGTAGCACAGGGTGCAGACAGCTTGCAATTACTTTTTTTTTTTTTTTTTAAATTTTTTTTGGCATTATTTGCAGTGACTTTGAAGTCAATTGATTTTGGCATTTGTAGATGATGGATCTTTTTTGATAATGACATAAGTGGACTACATTTCATTGGCCTATATTCATTATCTCCACTTCTTCGGGAAAAGAGAAATAAGAACAATATTTTTAAAGATGCATACTTGTATATCCTTTATATTTATCAGAAAGCCTATATATCAATGTGCATAATTAAGGACAAGGGAATTAAAATAATAGCACTCACTTTAATATTAAAAGTTTTTATTAATGTACTTAAGTGTCACATCGAAAGAAAAATTGATCACTTAAATATTTTTGATGAGAAATTTCAGTTAAAGTAATTATGTGACTTTCATAATTAAAATTTTTATCCAAGATGTCATCTTTTAAAATACGAACCAGTCAAGATGAACAGATTATTGTGTAAAATGAGGCCGTTCCTGTTCACCATCGTCTCCATCGCCGGCCATGGAGCCACCCCCAACCATGCCTAGCACCGCCACCTCCTCCACTACCTTGACAAGTTTGGCGACTGCAGCGAGAGCATTGACATCGACCCATCCATCTCTTTCGAGAACCCTTGCCTTCGCTATGCCTTCGTCGCTCCATTCCCTAAAGCAGGCCGTCATCTCCAACCCCAACAACTTCACCGCCAACTGGGTCGGCCCCTTTGTCTGAGATTTCACATCAGCACCCACCATTGCTTGCTTTCCGTTACCGGTCACCAGAGTCACAAGGTTTGTGATCGAGACAAACATAATAGAGAGCCCCAAATATGCACCACTGACGTCACGGGGAAAAAAAAAAAAAACTCTAGAGGAGTTTGAGAAGTTTCATCATTGGCAATCCTTCTTTGTCACTTTCTGAATGTCATAGCCATCGCTGATTGAGCTGTTCACTGCCTCCGAGTCTTGCCGACTATGCCTCTGTTCTACCCAATTTTTCTGCTTAGAGCGACTGAGGTGCTTTGCGTTTGCCTAATCCTTCTTCGTCGGCGCCAATCACCATCGCCAATGCCTCTAGGACGTCAACTCTCTAGTCTGATCGCTGTTTGTGATCAACAATCGCACCTTCAAGGCCAGGTCCGCCACCGCACATAAGTCCTCTGTTCTGCCCTGCTTCTTGGCCAAGGACGGTGAAGTGCCTCGCTGGCTTCAATGTCTGTCGTCCACACTTCCAGGAGATTCTTTTTCCAACTTGATTACCAACTGCAACTAGGATTTGCTTCATTGACAAGAAAATAATTCACCCTCAAATCTGGTAAGCAAGAGAACAAGACGGTGATTTAAGGTTTCCTAATATGCTCTGATTAGGTATCTTGGCGAGTCACATTGGACAGAGAAATTATTAAAAGACAGCCGCATCCAATTTTTCGATTACGATAATACTAAAGTGATCATTCTTTAAAAAAGTGACACTTAAGTGATCTAAAATTTTTTTGGATTAAAGTGAATATTGTACATAATTTTTTTATACTTTTAGTGTCATTCTCCCGCACAATTGTAACCGAAGGGACCTCTGCAATTTTTCATATAATTAAAAATATTAAACAATATTTTTTTGGTACAAGAAGAAAGATGGGGATAAAGCAAACATAACTTCTTACATGGTAATCAGCATTGACCTTGGGTTTGTGAGCGGCGGTGAAAAATCCTAGCTCAGCACGATTCCTAGGAACTTGTGCATCACGAAAAAAAAATTAAAGAGGTGTTTGTAGTAATTGCAATAATTATTCTATGACGTCAAGATTAGTGCACTGACTCCTTTTCACTCGCGAGGTATTACGCGTGGACTATGGTTTTCCCAGCCGGGACAAAAGATCGAAGTTGATTGGGACGTGACAACTCGCCAGCGCTCGGACACATTAATCTCAGTGGACCAGAAAACATCCCTTTCGTCCGATAGATATAAGCTCTCCGTGCATCCTCAATTACGTTAATACAGGGCTAAGTGAATTGGCAAAATCACACGGTGTGTAATGTCCATATCGAGCATCCTGTGACTCGTGAAAAGCGACATGCTACTCATATGGTGAAAATAACGCCCTTTTTAACCTAGCCAAGTTCATCCTGTTGCAGGCATTATAAATAAGGCCACAATCGAGAGCAGAGAGTCAGTAAAGCGAGAGTCATCAGCCACACCGAACATGAGGAACGCTTTCGTGCTAGCGTGCATTCTCTTCATTTCTGCGACTCTTCTCTTCCTTCCTTCCACTGAAGCTCGAAGACTACTGCTTCAGGAAGGTGAATTCGCTAACTTCCTTTCATTCTCCATCAGCTCCTGCACCATAACATGACCTCGGTTTTTTTTAATGTCCGTGCGTATTGCAACGGGATACGAACAACTGCCTAAAAAAAACCATTTTGCGCATGAGGATCATACCGTACCCTCAGCCGCGATGTTTCTACTGGCCTTATTGCCCTAAAAAATTTAATAGCACTACAGCACCGTGAGGCCGAGAAGGCCATATTTGGTTGGTTGTTATCATGCGCCATGTATGTACTTCATCTAGTTGATAAAGTGCGTGAAAACTAATTGGAAACTCGATATATCAAGTCTACCACATCCACACATGCTTATGTTTCCATTGATTTTCAAACATCGTGTCGGCCTCGTTGAATAAGATGGCATGGCAATACTATAATGTTTAGCAAACACCGGCTAGTTATTGAATAAGTGGATGAGCCGAGGCCACGTATTAACTGTTGTCAATGCTTGATGCGATGCATTATCTGTCAGCTTAAAGCATGTCTCTTTCACAGATATAATAGAATATCTTTCGAATTTCTCTTCTCCTTTCGATGGTACCCTCTTTATGCGGATTATGGACATTTTGAAGATGGAAATTGTATTTCGAAAGACGGCGAAATCCATGTGATATCATTGAGTATAACCACAGAATCATCACCCCAAAAAGGTGTATCTAGAGAAATATATGAATATTTTGAGGTTGTACATGTATATGTCAATACCATTTTCTAATGGACTTCCATGATGAAGCAATTACATAAAAATTACTCGATCAATCAAATGGTAATGAGATGTTTCACTTTTCTCCTCTTGAAAATTTTTTGACTACGATAATACTAAAGTGATCTAAAAATAACGACAAGAAAACATTATGCACGAACTCTATATTTGCGACCTAAAAAAAAAGATCAAAGTTGTTGGAGACCACAACTTGCAAAGGCTTGGAGACATCAATCACTATGGACCAAGAATCACTCCCTTCGTCATTTTTTTCTTTTATTTTTGAAGTTTTTATGGAGATATCAACATGAAAAATCGTGCAATATTTAAGTTATATTAAGCTAAGCTAAAAGATAGGAGTATGAGTCAACACTTTAAAATCATTTGAAAAATTATTAGTAAGAGCGAAAAATCTTTCATATATAGAAGCTATTGATCTCATGGCATGTGAGGGTTCTATTATCATAACCGATGTATCTTATACAATCCATGAGATCAACCAAGCTTGTTTATAAAAAAGGAACATGAGATAACTTAATGTAATAAAAAACATAATATGTTTTAACTGGAGAAAAACATTATAAATAGCCATGAAATGGAAAGCAAAAATTAAGGGAAAACTCAAAGAATCACGAGTTTCCAATCCAATACTACCTTCTATCATCTCTTTTTAAAAATACAAATTTGGATCCTCACTTCTATATTTAGACACATGATTTCATCTCACCTCAGATTATCATGTCATTTTAATGATCAAATTCCCACTTTCTTCCCCAAATTGCCCCTGCCACTTTTCTTTGCCCTCACACTTAGAAAATCCTCGACACACTCTTCGAAGTTCGAACCCTAATTCACTTGCCGGAGCCGCTGCCACTCTTCTAATACTCCGTGCTGTGAAAAAATGGAATATCAACTCTACGTGCGCTAAAACTTGTTCGGATTGATTTTACTTTTAATTCTAACTTAATTTAACCTTGCTCTCGTACACTTTGAAATTTTAATAAATCTAAAACTCCTATTTCTTTTACACCACTCAAATCTTGATATATAAATGTTCAAATAACGTTTTCATAATTTTATGATATTTATATTTTTAATTTTGGCAATGTTTCCACATCTTATGTCTTGTTCTATAAGAAGTCACGTTACTGACCATATATCCTCCAGGGGTTTATGCAATCATAGTATCCCGAGAATGCTCACTTAGAGTTGCATTATGACATGTCTCAATAGATTTTCATTGAGTATTTAAAGAAACTAGACTATTATACGATTAATTTTGTTTGAACATTCCGGTGCTACTTTACTACACAACTAGGTAAATAATTTTGGTATAAGTTTAAATTAGTACATTTATTCTGTTGTTGTGTTGCATTATTCATGCAAGATTACAATATTTACAATTAGAGTCTCATGCATGACACTTAAATCAATGTGATAAAGAGTGAAGATTTTCCGTCTTTTTTTTTTCTTTTTGGGTGGGGGGTTGAGGGGGTCAAAGAAGACTATGACCGTTCTTGAAGCGGTATAATTTTGGTCACTTCATAGTTGAACTCGGGTCGCACGTTGTGAACAGGTTGCAATGACTTTGGAGTCAATTGAATTTAACATTTGCAGATGATGTATCCATCCGATAGTGACGCAAGTGGCCTTGTATTCTGTTGGCCTATACTCAATAATCTCCTGTGCTTTGGGGAAAAAGAGAGATGAGAGCAATAATTTCTATGATGCATACCTATATATCCTCTTTACTTATCGGTGACATAGGGATCAAGGTGTAAGGTTGTAATGGATGGGTCCTTTGTAGTTATTCAAATAATGGGAACCATAAAACGAAATATCTTTGTTAACATGGAAAAGCCAAAAAGATGGCCATAAAGGATAATACTTGAAATTACGGGGGTTGAGCAGGTAACCAATGTTGCTTTTGTAAATAACTTGTCTTCGATTATATTGGAAAAAGTAAAGTTTGTCAAGCCAAAAGCGCGACCTAAATTAATCATGTGAAGGTTATTGCAATTACTTATTCTTGAACGGCAAGATTGGTTATATGACTTTTTCTCACCGTAAGGAAGGAAAATTTTGTGCTTGTGGTGGACTCAAGTCTTCCCAACCGGGACGAAAGATCAATGTCGATGCGGACATATCACAGCTTGCGAGGGCCCGGAGAGACATTAATCATGGTGGACCCAGAGACATCCTTTTTGTCAAGTTTTTAACTTGACAGAACAAGCTCTCCGCGCATCCTCAATTACTTGGACATCGCGCTATGTGAATAGACAAAATTACACAGCAAAGGACATCCATACCAAGGATCCGCTGGCTCGTGAAAAGCAACGCACTACTCTTATGGTGAAAGAATGCCATTTTTAACCTAGCTGAGTTCATCATGTCGCGGGGCATTATAAATAGCCACTCTTGAGAGCCGAGAGTCTGTGCAGCGAGTCATCAACCTCACCAAAGATGAGGAACAGTTTTGTGCTGGCGTGCATTCTCTTCATTTCCCTGACTCCTCTCTTCCTTCCTTCCACCGAAGCTCGAAGACTACTACTTCAGACAGGTGAATTCACTATCTTTCGTTCGCCATCAACTCCTGTAATATAACATGACCTCGGCTTTTTCATTGTTCCGCCATCGCTTATGCATCTTCCATGCGCAATACAACGAGAGACGAATAACCGACTAAGCAAAACCATTTTGCGCCAGAGACAGAAGGTACGCTGAGCCGGGTGGACCAGGATGGCCTGGTCCAGGTGTAAGAGGAGCCGGTACACCCTATGTGCCACGCCGCCCACCTCATATATACCAGCCCTTATGTGTCCACTGGCGTCGTTACCCTCCAAAAGTTTATAGCAATACATTGCGTGAGGCCGAGAAGGCCATAGTTGGACGTTGTTATGCGCTACATGCGTAATTCATTTAGCCAGTACAGTGTGCGAAAAACAGTTAGAGACCAGATATATAAGTCGACCACAGCCATGGGTCGAAACATGTGCTATGTTTTCAAACACTGTGTCGGTCTAATTGACCAAGTTTGCGTGACAACATTATATCTCTCCAAAATGTACTACTAAGGATGTTTAGCGACTGCCGGCTAGTTATTGAATAAATGGATGAGCCGATGCCTTGTATTATCAATGCTTGATTTAATGCATTGTCCGTTAGCATGAGACGAGTCTGTTTTACAGATGTAATTTGACATCTTATGAATATGACTTCTCCTCTAAAAAGAGCATCACTGTCTATAAGGAAATGCTGAGGAAGGAAATTGTACTTCGAAAGGCGGGGAAATCAAGTTCACCCGATATTATTATTAAGAAAGTGGGATCACAAACTATTCATGCTTTAACAAGGTACCGATGAGAAAATAATGTTGCTTTCGGTCGGAGAGGGGCTGGCGAAAAATCCTAGCTCGGCACGATCGCAAAGACCCTAATCAATAAAGCAAATCGTGAACGGCTTGTCTTTGAACATGAGTGAAACAGTCAAATTTGTCCGCCCACAAGTCCGACCTGAACTATCGTTTGAATGTTACACGAGGAAAGTTCTTGCAATAATTATTATCGGATAGGAAAAAGAAACGAGTTGACTCATTCCCAAACCGGGACGGAAGATCAAAGTCGATTTGGATGTCACAACTTACAAGGGCTCGGAGACAAGCCATCCTTCGGACAACTTTTCAATTTTGAAGGCTTTATGGAGACATCAACGGGAGACGTTTCTAACTCTACAACGGTCACCTTTATATGCCGTCAAATGAACCTATATCCTTAGTCGAGACGATATGTTTGAAGAGCACTAGTCTAACCTCTAGAGTGTACCTGTTGTTGAGGCCCTTCTAACCTCTAAAGTATCGATCGATTCGCAATTATCATTGTGGCAAAGCTTCTATGCAACTTGTGTGATGATATGTATTCTCATATCATCATCACAGCTCTCGTCAATAGAGCTAATAGCAATATTTATTGAGTCTAGAACATTTGAAGTGCCAAAACTTGGCACAAAATGACACTTAAGAGCCAAAAGCTAGAAAAGTATAACTTGAGTACCAAAATCGGAGCAAAATAAATCAGTTAAATGCCAACGATGAAAAAATCAGGTTACAACATTGACGTGACGATTTTCCGGCGAGTCAAGTACAAAACAACGTCATTTTGCAAGCTAACGTGGGCAAATAATTAATATAAAAATTAGAAGCAATTAAAAGAAGAAGAAGAAGAAGAAGAAGAAGGAGGAGGAGGAGGAGGAAAATGAAGGCAATCAGTGAGGGCTCAGCCCTTGCTGCCACTGCCTCCTGCACGTCGTCGGAAAGGTGGGGGAGGGTCAGCCGAGGTCGCCGAGCCCCGGCGGGAAGGCCTACCTACCCTCCCCTATCTTTCCCACGACAATGGGGAGGCGGCAGCGGTTGGATGCCTTCATCTTGCACCCCCCCCGTTCCTTTTTGAATTGATTTTAAATTTGATTTAATTAATTTTTATATTAAAATTCAAATTTTGCAAAAATACATCATTTTTGTGTTTCTTTGTTGAGTCAACCTTCCAACAAGCCACATAAGCAAGCAAAATTAATAAAAAAAAAAATTACCACGTAATATTTCTGGCGGGATTCGCCGAATGTGGTACCAAAGTGTCCCATTTTTTTTTTTTTTAAATGTCACTTTCCTAACTTTTAACACTTAAGTGTCCCATTGTGTCAAATTTTGGCACTTATGATGTTCTTTTGCCAATATTTATTTTTGAAATAACATCATGTGCGGGCTCGATCTTCCTAACCAGCACGAAATGTGAAAGTCGACGTAGGTATCACAACTTGCGACTGCTCCGAAGAACATCTTTTTGCTCAATCGATTTCGGAAAGGGCTTTGTGCCCGACACGGGAAACTATTGGGTGAGCGCACATACCACGCCTCATCAGCTAACAAGCTATTATCAAACTTAATTGAATGATCTCATCCATTGGACGTCTACAAAACGGAGAAATTCTCTAAGTTCAGTCATATTAAACAATCCCGACATGCTGTCTACTTGGTTTGGTATAAAGCATTGCAGTCAAAGATGGGAGCCTGTTCAACGAGGGTTCATCTTACTCCTTGATTTCACGGATATTTGGTTGATGCATGAGTCGTCTGGTTTTCCATGCAGAATTCTTTCTGTTTGTTTACATCCTAACTTTTATATTAAAAGACCAAATTTCATCTCACCTCATATTATCAAATTCTCTCAACATATGCACATGAAAATTGGAAATGCTTTTCTGAATTGAAGAAATATGTTTCATAAGGACAACAGAGCAATGTGTCTTGTGAACAAACATCATCATTGGATTGGACGTAACGGTTAATTTCCAACCGACATATTGCCCAAAAAGTTAACATTCATTAAAAAGAAATTCTACTACTGTTTAATCACAACTTTTCGTGAATTTCGAGTTTCGACATTATTGTAGGCTTTTTAGATCTAGGTAAACTACTTCTAAGTACCATCTCACTGCATCATCACTGACGTTCTAGCAAAGTGCTGCCACGAATGTGCATTTCAACCGCTAGATCTAGTAAACAAGATTTTTATACATAAGAGTTTCATACATTTAACGGTCAAAGTGTTTGAATTTGTAATTCATGGTGGTTTTATGATGCCTAAGTTAGTAGTTAGCACAGAGAGAGAGAGAGAGAGAGAGAGAGAGAGAGAGAGAGAGAGAGAGAGAGAGAGAGAGAGAGAGAGAGAGAGAGACAGAGACAGAGAGAGACAGAGAGAGACAGAGAGAGAATAGTTGTGGGTTGGGTGGCAATTATTCTAACCTCTGTGGATGAACGGGCTCTCGGTCTTTGGGTAACGATTCTACCGTCATCTCCTGTAATGAGCTTAGCTTCTTTAGGGAGAACGTTTCAACCAAGGTCACGCCGGCCGCCTTCAACTGGCCTGCATGCCATGTCCGACGGCGGCTGTTTTCCTCTCCGGCATGTCCAGGACACGTGTCGATCGCTCGTAGGTATTGTCAAATCTGTCGTTAATCATCACACCTCATGTAGATCTACAGATATGAAAGCCTGTAAGAACTATGCGCGACGAAAACTTGAGTGGCTGTTGGAAAATAAATGGTGCACATTGACAAGTAGTAGAAGTCTATGGCGAGCTCACCGTCTTCTTCGTCAACTGGATCGGAACTAGGAAAGGGATTATGGTCAAAACTGAAGGCTTTTTGTGAAGACATAAGGTGGAAAATTTCCAGGAAATATGATGAATGGACCGCTTTTCTTTATACCATGTTTTTTTATGTGTGTTCCAACGTTACGTGTATTTATGAGAATTTATTAACTGGAAAAGTTCAAATTTTGCCAACTCACATACTTTGAAATTTGACCGACCAAAAAAAAAAAAAAAAAAAAAAAAACATACTTTGAAATTTCTGAAATCCAAAACTTCTGAAATTTCGGTCACGATCCAATATTTATATGTAAATTTACATATTACATTTTCATAATTTTTGGAAATCTTATTAATATATTTCAAATTTTGGCAATGTTTGCACGTTCTGTCTTTTTTTCTGGAAGAATTTGCCGCCCTTTAGGAGCTTCATCCAGATATTCCCCTTGGGTTCATGCAATAATAGTATTGCGAAAAAAGTTTATTCGGAGTTATTTGACTATGCTGCAAGGTAAATAATCATAAGTAGAAGCTTTAATTAGTACGTCTCTTCTATTGTTGTATGGTATTATTTATGCAAGATTACCATTCTTCGCATTAAAGCGTCATGCATGACACTTAAAATTGATGAGACAGCGTGTGAATGTTTTCTTTTTAAGGGCAATAAATAAACTAAGACCGATCTTGATGAGGTATAATTTTGGCCACTTGATAGTTGGACTCTTATGTCTCACGGTACAAACCACTTGCAATGACTTTGGACTCTTATGTATCCGATAGTGATACATAGTAGTGACCTTTATGGTCTTGGATTCAGAACATATCCTGTCGTCCATGAGAACAAGGGAGCTTGTTTATTAAAGATAGAAAATCTCCATGGGATGATCAACTTAACATAATCAAATTCATAATTTGTCACTTTAACCCGAGAGAAAAACTCTATAAATAGCCACCTAATGGAAAGCAAAATGTGCCAAGCCAGAGCTACCAAATACCTCTCCAATATTCATAATGAGGAAGGCCTTTCTTCTTGCTTGTGCTCTTTTGATCTCGTTCGCTCTTCTCCTCCTTCCCTCCACCGAAGCTCGAGCACTCCTTCCAGGTGAAGACCTTCCGGGTGATCTCTCTCTCTCTCTCTCATGTTTCAAATCGATGTGATTGGTCAAAGAAATACAATTAATCTTCTATCTGATGATGTCAGCAGGACTGGCACCGCCGGTGACAGAGTGCACAAAAAATCCGAATAAACCGTGCACACCGGTACGACCTCCAGGATGTGGTTATCGGAGACGTTGCCCTCCGGGAGTTAGTCCTACAGAGCCATGAGACCATGCAGTTAGAGTAAGCCGCTCATGACGGCCAAATTGCATCATAATAATATGAAGTACTTTCACGACACCGTCATCGTGAATGAATAAAGAAGCTGAGTGAAGTCAGTCACTTGATGGAGCCTTGTTTCAATACCTAAAAATGAATTAAGGATGAATACTATGTAGAGGATGCAATTTAATGTATGAAACAATAAAGCAATGAATGAATCGTCTAGTTTATGGTATGTATCTTTTGAAAGGAAAAGGGAACAGCGACAGAGCTTGTCACAGGTTTCATCTTCTCTTTCAAATTGCAATATGATGAATTATCTAGATGTAAGTGTAATGAAGTGCTTGTCTAATCTGTGAAAGTAGCTTCCAGGAGTTCCTGAATTTCTTGCCTGCCTGTGATTTTCTTCATCGAAGATGGAGAAGTATCTGTCTCATCTCTGTTTTCACCACGAATTTTTCATATCTTAGCTTATTTTGAAAACAAATAGGTGTGGCTGTTTGGAAGGGAATGATTAATAAGGCAATCTGTAGCCTTCATCGCTAAAGAGTAAAGAGTATAAACTATGATACAAAAATTTCCAGTCCGAGAAATCCTCCAGTGAAATCGAAGCAACATAAATATGATTTTTCCATTCACAGTCATATAGTATAAGGTGCAAGTTCAACATCTTTGTGTTCTAACCAAAATTGAGCTTGGTCAATTGAGGACTTTCCAGCTTGAAGAAGTCAATAACAGAAAAGAACTCTCGAAGAAATGGCAGCAGACTTTCTTCGATACCGATAACAACTTGGCATATAATTGGCTTCACATCAACCAATACTAGTTAAACGAAGCAGATAAATTTGCATTGCATTTGAGAGAAATCAACCACAACAAAAAGAGGTTCTCAATGTTTCAGGGCAAGCTTTCTCATTCAGTTCTGATTTCATAGAACAAAACCAATGTCAAAAGAGCCAGACCATTCCTTGCCAGAAAATGGCCAATGTGAAGTCCGTCTGGATCTTAAACAGCATATACCCCAGCATAAACGTGCAAGAGAATGAAAGCATCATCCAACTGACCATCCTTCATTTACTTCATTTCCTTCGCATGACTGAACAGTAGACTCATCTTGATGTTCCTCTGTACGAGCAAGTCTTGGATTAACGCGGTGTACCTTAGCCCAGCTCACATGCATCTATCGTTGGATGAGGCGTGCCGAGTGGAACCCACATAATCCTACGATGCATGTAAGTCGGACTATATTATTTACATACTTGATGGTTGGACGCTTACGTTACACCCAATTTTGCCACCGCACTTACGGAGAAAATTGAGTGGGCATCGCAAGATGATGTACCTATCACACATTCTAATTGGGCCTGTAGTGGATGACTTAAAACCTCTCTTTCGTCAACTCACTAGGATTGTCAGAGTTGGAAAAATAGGCCAAGAATAAGGGATGTAATTTTGTTCTTTTGTATTCTTCTGTATATCATTTACATTGTATGAGTCCTATTTATAATACATTGAATATCTAACTAAGGAAAAGAAAGAGAAGATACATTAAATCAAATCCAAATCACAGATTGACATAATTAATGAAATATAATCTCCTGTAATCTTGAATTGATTGATCATAATCTTTAGCTCGATCCTCTCATATCTCCAGCATGATCCTCGCATATCTCCAACACTCCCCCTCAAGCTGATGTCTGATAAATATCCAAGACGCCCAGCTTGCTTAGTAGATATGCGTGTTGTTGTTGACATAATGGTTTGGTAAAAATATCAGCGGGCTGTTCCATGGTTCCAATTCCATTTGTCTCGATTACTCATTCTTGGATCTTATCTCGAGTGTAGTGGCAGTCTACTTCAATGTGTTTCGTTCTCTTATGAAAAATGGGATTTGCTGCAAGATCTGAAAGCAAGCCTCGTATCCCGAGATCTGAAAGCAAGCCTCTTATCTAAACTATCTCACAAACAGTTTTAGCCATAGTTTGATATTCAGCTTCAGCAGATGATAGAGATATAGTTGATTGCTTCTTTGTCTTTCATGAAAGCTATGACTTTCCTAGCTTAATACAAAAACTAGTAATTGATCTCTAACTCATGGGGCATGCGGCATAATCTATGTCATAATAAGCCGCCATTTCTAAATCGCAATCTCGTGAGAGGAGTTTTCCAAGGCTTGAACATCTCTTCAAATATTTTATAATCTTCAAGGCTGCATTCATGTGAGACTCCTTCGGGTTATGCATGAATTGACTAAGTGTCTGTACTGCATAACATATGTCCGGCCTAGTCATGGTGAGATATATAAGTTTCCCTATGAGCCTTTGATAGGGGGATGGATCTTCAAGCAGAGGGTCGTTGACTAGTACCCACACCACCATAAATGGTTTCAGCCCAAAGGCTCATAGCATTTGTTGCCACAACACCAAGCAATAAGGTTTGAACCTCTTCGGTCAAAACGACCATAGATCGTCTCTAAGAATATTTTGGACATCATTATTATCAGTCATCTCAAATTTACCGATAAAACCAACAAACAGTGAGAACGCAAATTGTCTTAAGACTGTTGGAAAATAAAGAAGAGGAATGGAAGAAGAAGACATGTATTGGGGGAAGATACATAACACTGTTTCTTGTAACCAGAAAATTTATCGAGAAAGTGACAACAAGAATTGGAGATGAGATATGGCTATCCGAATCTCCCTAAAATGATTAGTTCTTGCCAACAGTGCTAAGCAGCTTCATGAACTTTGCCTCCCCAAAAACAACACCTCGAACTTGTAGATATCAACACTATACGAATAGGACTCTGTCGAACACTTCTTGAAACCTGCACAATTAGAGAAAACTTGAAGAGAGGAAATGTCGGTGATTTTTGGTTCTTATTGGAATGAAGATTTTGAAATCTATTTATAGAGTTTTTGAATTCATGTACGGAAATGATACATGAACAATGAAATAAATAGATATAAGAATCTAGTAGATACATGAATTAAATAGATATATAAATCCAGGAGATACATGGATCCAGAATTAAGTAGGCACACGAATCCAAGAAATACATGAACTCGAGAAACACATGAATTAATAATATACGTGAAGGGAAACAACATATCTCGTTTTGCTCGCATTCATTAATTCATTAACCCACTATAATTACAACACATGCATATCAGGGTGTGCAATTGTAATATAAGGGTCCTCTGTAAATTTCTTTAATCATCTCAAAATGTAAAATGAAATATTTTATTTTGATATATGACAGAGCAAAAAGATGATGATAAAACAGACAACAACTCGAGCGAGGCGGATTCATAAAGTTCATGGAGGTGATGTCGCTTTCATTAGCTTGTGGCGAAAAAAGTTCCTAGCTCGGCACCTAAACTAATAATGATTATCTTGTGAAATGTCCGCGTCCAATTGTGATTGACTTGCCTTTGATCAGATCGATAAGTTAACAAAACCTGACCTAAATCATCATCATTGCATCGCAATACAAGAAAGCCAGAAACGTATCAAATCGGACGGCAAAAATGGTGGTTTGGTGCCCTTTCAAATGACCTTTTCTATTAACTTGGGGGAACTTTGTCATGAATTAGACTCAATATCCCTCTCAAGACCAACATTACAGCTGGACAGATACAATTTCATGCTCAAGGCATGAGCAAAATATGTCAATGTCTTGGGTTCAATACCCAATTCGGCATAATATTGCATGGCTCTTGGTTGAGAAAAAATTATTCCTAGCCAGTAAGTATAGAAAGCTTTTATTTGACTAGATCCAAGTGAACTGCTCTAAAATATCATCTCACTGCATCATCATTGATATTTTGATAGCTTTGCAACTCCAAATTTGTATTTCTAACATCTAGCTAGACAAGTTTTCTAATAGATATATCTAATTATGGAAATCCCAAAATGATGAGACATACTATTGGCATGCAAACTGATCCTACAGAGTCATTCGGATTGCAAATCAAGAAGTCAACCTATGCCATCAATAACAAGTTACCGTGTTGGCTCTATAATGCTTAAGTCTGTAATGAGAGAGAGAGAGAGAGAGAGAGAGAGAGAGAGACTTGGCATTTGAAAGGGCAAGGATGGCATATGCAATTATGGAATTATGTTGGCGTAGCAGTCTTTTTTGGTCAATTGGGTTGGAATAAGGGAAGGGATTGGGGTCAAAACTGAAGGCCTTGTGATGATAAAATGTGGAAAAATTCAAGAGAAAATGATACATGGACCGCTTTTCTTTCTATCATGTTTTCAACATGTGTCGCCATATCACGTTGATTTATGAGAATTAATTGAGTGAAAAAATTCAAAAAACTCCGTACTGTAAAAGAGAAGAAAAAGAAGAAATATCTCCCTGTGGCTTTCATCCTCGAATTCATGCTTTAATGTAAATTTTGCGGCTAACGCATTTTGATTTTCTTAAAATATAACTTTTAAAACTTTTACAACACTCAAATATTGATTTGTAAATGTAAATATACTTCATTTTTTTTTTTTTTACAACTATCAGAAATATGAAAAATAATTCTAAAATTGGGTAATGTTTGTCTTTTTCTATAGCAAGTTACGTCGCTTGATGATGATATCGCCTTCTCTGCTTCATTAAAAATCTCTTACTCCTCGGGCATATCCATTGAGAACATGGCGAGCCTGTCTATTCGGAGTTTGCTTTTAAGACAATGACCGATCATGGTGACTAGTGAGGTATAATTCGAGTCACTTGATGCTTGGACTCTTGCATCCCGCAATATAGACAACCTGCAATGACTTTGGAGTCTATTGAATTTGGCATTTGTAGATGATGTATCGATCTGATCGCGACATGTGTGGCCTACAACGTATTGAATTTAGAACTATTTTGTGCACCCCACAATAATGTGATAATGTTAATGGTGCCGTTAATTATAGCAATGTCTATTATTTGCATCATAATCCTATCACAAAATCGTTATTGTGCTATATTTTGTCCTCATGGTTATAGCTATCGTATATAGATGGTCTTGGTAATACCTATTATATGCCTATTATAATTTATGCATGATACAGATTTGTATAAATCTCCCTATTTTCTCTTTTCTCCTCCTTCCTCTGCCTACACTTCAATAGAAATCATTTGATAGGTCAACGATAAAAGCGTAAGATTCGGCAAGGGTGACCCTTACCTTTGGCTGGTAGGCCATGGGGCCAATGGAGAAAGAAGGAAAAAAAAGAAGAAGAAAGAAAATAAAAAAGAAAAAGAACATAAAACAAAAGAATTATTAAGAAATTTGAAATTTTCAAAGAAATTGTTAAAATTGTCTACATTGATGCTAAATAAGATGGCCGATATTTACGTCAGTAATTCCTGGCCAAAATTGGCAAAAATCGATAAGGTTTAGGACACAATTAGTACAACTAAAAGATTTAGGACTGAACTAGCACAAGTGCAATAGATTTAGGTTTTTTATTTTTTATTTTCCATAGATGAAACTTATTGGTCTCATGATGATGCATCTGATGTGGTCCTTGAGATCCACCAAACTTGTTTATTTAAAAGGCAATTTCATGGGATGATAAAGAATAATCAAATTCATAATTTGTCAATACAACCGGAGAAAAAAACACTATAAATAGCCACCTAATGGAAAGCTCAAAGTGCCAAGTCAGTGCTACCAAATACCTCTCCAATACTAATAA
Source organism: Eucalyptus cloeziana (assembly GCA_014182715.1). Taxonomy (NCBI): domain Eukaryota; kingdom Viridiplantae; phylum Streptophyta; class Magnoliopsida; order Myrtales; family Myrtaceae; genus Eucalyptus; species Eucalyptus cloeziana. The sequence goes on from CM024642.1 coordinate 26,452,366, forward strand.
TGAGGAAGGCCTTTCTTCTTGTTTGCGCTTGCTTCATCTCGTTTGCTCTTCTCTTCCTTCCTTCCACCGAAGCTCGGGCACTCCTTCAGAAAGGTGAACTCTCTCTCTCTCTCTCTCTCTCTCTCTCTCTCTCTCTCTCTCTCTCTCCATGTTGGTTGAAGAAATATGATGAATCTTCTATCTGATCATCTAAGCAGGACCTGTAAAGGTACCACCGTGCACTCGAGAGAGAGGGAGAAGATATACACCGTGCATACCGTCACCAACTCCGCCTCCGCGAAAAAGGTGTGAAATTTATAGACGTGCTTGCCCTCCGCTAGTTGGCCCTACAGAGCCATGAGACCAGGGAGCTAAATTAAGGTGCTCATGATGGCCAAATTGCATCATAGTATGAAGTATATTTTGCGGCACCGTCGTTGCGAACAAATAAAGATGTGGAGTGAATTCAGTTACTTGATGGAGCCTCGTCTTCACGCCCAAAACATATCAAGGATGAATATTATGTAGGATGCATTTCAAGGTAGAAGACAATGAAGCAATGTAAGAATCGTTTAGTTTAAGGTATTGTGTCCTTTTTTCGACCAAAAAAAAAGGGTATTGTGTCCTTTAAGGAAATAAAAGGAATGGAGACGAAGCCTGTCTCTCAGGCTTTTATCTTCTTTTCAAATGCCAATGTAATAAGTAATCAAAATGTATGTGCAATGAGGTGCTTGTGCTGCAATCAATTATTGTTCAATGAACTCATTGGAGTATTTAAATACTAAATCCTACCTTTATTAGAAAAGCTGGCATAGTTTCCCCCATGTAGAATATAATTCTCTACTTCTTTAGGAAGAAAGAGATGAGAACACTATTCTTTAAAGATGCGTGTGTACATATATATTATAAGTAAAATAATTTCATTCCAAAGATCCATACCTAGAGAAAAATTGTCCAAAAATTCATAAATTTATTGCACTTGTACCAATTTGATCATAAATTTTCTTACATTTTGTTAATTGAGTTCTAAATCTTCTCACATTTTGCCAATTGAGTCTATTCAAAAAGCAATGACATAGACCGGCCAACGTGGCATGACCAGTGTTGACGTGGATAATTATTGGAAAGATATTTTTCATTCATTCATTTTTGTAGCAATACAAACAATCATTTTTTGGGAATTTTTTTAAAATCATCCATTTTCCGTGAAATAAATGGAGTCTAAAGTAAAGAAAATGAGGAACAAATCCGGTGATAGAGAATATCCTAAAAACAAGGGGATAAATGAAATTAAAATCTTTATGCTTGTCAGGCATGAATTTAGAATCAGGTGGAGTGACAAAGTGGGGTAATCTTTGCGAGATATGCAATCGCTTAATCAAAAAAAAGTGAAACAAACTTTTATCTGTTCACAAGCATGGGTAAACGGAAGCTACTGATATGTGGCGAAGCGACAAGGAGGACATGACTCCCTCCTTTCTGGCCACTTGCTGATGCACTCTGCATGGACATGCTCCCAATGTGTCCGAGTGGCCATAGACTCGGCTCAAAGCTCCTCACGATAGATCAAAGGAGCCCTTTCAATCCCAATCTTGCGCTGTGACTCCCCCACCCAGCAAGTTTCAATCCCAATATTGATCTTAATTTGTCAACTGTGATATTGATTTTGTAAAATCATTATCAGACATCCAAAAATATGCAGATACTTACAAACAAAACATGTGGAAGAAGAAGAGATGCTAAATTAGAGAGTACTAGGATTAAAGGTTTGCTAAAATGACTATGAAAAATAAATTGCAGAGTAAAGCTCGCGTGGGAACAGGCAACATGGCTCGGTGTGAGAAGAAATTTACCCACATTAATATGCTTTGAAGCGCTTCGCTGCAATCAAATACAATGATGGATTTAATAAATGGGCCTAAGCTGGCCCGGCCACGATGGGCCTAAAAGTCCGGCCCACGGGAATAAGGCCCGTGGAAGGGAAAGGTATAAAAGGGATGAGAAAGGAAGAACGTACCTCTCAAGATTTTGTACGGACGTTCACTTTCTCTTCAAGTATTCTCTCTCTCTCTCAAAAGTCGAAGTGACGCCATCTTCCATTTTGGCGAATTTTCGACATCGGATCGAACGGGACTGAATCCTCTTCCTCAATACGGCGTTGGTGTCTAATCGTGGCCAACAAGCGTACGCTCGAATCCGTGGTGTCTTTTTGATCGGTGATACGTGACATTCCCTAGCTTATCTTCCGCATATGATTTAGGGGCTCGGTTTAGGCCGAATCCGGTTTTGGGATCCGATGAACCCAACATTGGTATCGAGCCCGTGTTAGCGTTTTCCCGACTTGTATGATGTTTTATGATTGATTTTTTCGCAAATGAACTTCGGCCGTACGGATCGGGACAAGGAATCCCGACACCCGAGAGTTGTTCGCATATTTTTTCGATTTTCGTAAGTCGAAACCAAAATCTGATGGCATAGGGAGGAAGGCGACGTCGAGACGAGTCCGGCGACGTGTCGCGCGCCGCCGGAGGCCGCCGGCCGCGCCGCCACGCGCGGCCGGAACGCGCGGGGTCATCGGCCCGTGCAACGCACGCGCCGACTCGGCTCCCGCGCGAAACGCCGTTTCGCCCAGGCGCGTGCAACGCATGCGCGCGAAACGGTGCGTCGAACGCACCGTTTCCGCCCGGGCGCGTGCGACGCACGCGCGCGAGCGAAACGGCGCGCCGTTCGGCCCGGGCGTGTGCGATGCACGCGCGCGCCAAACGGCACGTCGTTCGGCTCGGCGCGTGCCACGCACGTGCTGGATGACGTCATCGTGACATCATCCTGGCACGCACCTGGCACGTGTCGGTCGGTTCGTCCGACCAGCCCGACCGGCAGACCGGTCCGACCGGGCGACCGGCCCGACCGTCTGATCGGCCCGACCGTTGACTGACCGTTGACCGACCGTTGACCGTTGACTAGACCGTTGACCGACGACCGTTGACCCAAAAAAAAAAAAGAAAAAAAAAAAGAAAAAAGGAAAAGAATTTGTTTCTTTTTCAATTATGTCTATGTGGATTATATGTAATCCCTTTTTTTTTTTTTTTTTTTTGTTCTGCATTTGTTGCGGGAACAATGCCTCCCCGTAAGCGCGCGCATCTCGGCGCGAGAATGTCAGATGAACAAAAAGAAAGGCTTACAAGGTTGATAGCTGATTTGAAAGGATATCGATGGGAGAGTGACGACATAATTGATCATGTCATAGAGGTCAACAACAAAATTCAGGAAGTCATTTGGAACGATTATCCATGCCGGATATTCGGATGATGCGATTCTTTATGAACACTCTTCCACTAGAATGGCAAAGGAGTGTTGAATCGCCTACGGGAGGTCAAAAGATTTACTAGCTATAAGGAGCTAGTAATGGCATTCGTAGATGAATATCATCGGGTAGGAGCCACAAAGACTGCGACCCAAGGAATGACTTCGATTGGGCCGGGATCGAATGTGCGTAGGAAAAATCTAAGGGATATCCGTCTGTTTTTAAAAGGCATCAAGAATGCGAGAATTTTACAAAGAAAAAGAAAAAGAAATTGGACCATGTAGCTGCTTTCCCTATTAGTTGTATAATGCCTCGTTTATAGATGTTATGGCTTGTTTTTATTTAGTGTTCTTTGTGAACATCTTATGTAATGTTAGCTACCACGATTGTTGTTGACATAGCAACCTATTTGTTAGCAATATTGAGTGAAAGCATTATTATTATATTGTATGTCAATTATCTGCTGCTTTCGTGATTCTTTGGTTCTTTGTGGGTAGTTAGGCTGTGGGTAGTAATAGAAGTTTTGTAGCTTCATAGAATTGATTTTGCATATGACAATTATATTAATGATAGTTTTAAGTTAGGATTTTTGGAGGATGATTGGAAACATAGTGACCTTTTGATTCTGAAACCTTACTTAAAATTATTAATTAATATGATGGGTTTGTGCAAAATGGGTGCATAAATGATAGGCATTAATAACTCGTGCATATATGTACGATGTGTTCGGATTAATGGCTTCAGCCACAAATAGCATAGTTCTTGAGCTGAACAAAGGTGAAAAGCTCAATATTGACAACTATGAAATTTGGCAAATGAAAATTCAATGTGTGCTGGAAAAGCAAAAGGCACTAAAAGCTCTTGACTATGTTTTGGAAGATCTAGAGGATGCTGTGCGCCACCTTGAGCTAGCAGATCATCGCCTCGAGGCATTAGAGCAGGAAACAGATATTTTCTGTGTTGCTTTAAGCTCAGAAGGGGCTTCATGCTCTAAGTGCAAGCGCATTGATTCGTTCAATATGTGGAAATGCAAGGGATCAAGTCCTGCTTGCAAGAAACCAAGAATTAACCAACAAAAGAGAGGAAAGCGTCCTCATGTGAAGAATATCTCAAGGGTGAAATGTTTTTGTGACGGAAAGGGTCACTATGCCCGCGATTGTCGCAAGCCAAATAAGGTACACACCCTTTGTACAATTGGGAACTTTGCATATGTGTCAAGTTCGTATTCTTGACTGAATCTAATCCTATGTGGACTGTTGATTCAGAGCAGCAGCAGACCATGTAGCGAAGGATAGAGAATCCTTCGTGGAATTCCGACGAGTATCAACGGAACTAAGTGGATCTATGTGGGAAACAACTCCAGCTGAAGTGAAAGGAATTGGCACATGCCAACTAAATATGCGTGGTGGACGCACTTTGTTCCTTCATAATGTATTGTATGCTCCGAAGATTCGTCGGAATTTAGTGTCTGTTTTAGTGTTGGTTAAATTAGGTTTTAAGTTGAACTTCCATAATAGAGGTGTAGATTTGTATTTGGATACAAACTACTATGGTCATGGTTATTTTCTGAATGGTTTCATTGTATTAGATATTGATTATGTTAATGCAAATGTTTGTTATTCCCTTCTCACGTCTCCTAACACATATGATAAGGATGTGAATGTATGGCATGCTAGACTTGGTCACATTGGCCAGCAGCGTATGAATAGACTAGCCAAAAAAAGGGCTTGTTGGGCAAAATTGAAAAAGTCGATTTGCCTATCTGTAAGCATTGTCTAGAAGGGAAAACGACAAGGAAACCATTTGGAAAAGGTAAAAGAGCTGAATTTCCTCTGCATTTAATCCATTCTGATATCTGTGGTCCAATGAATGTGAGAGGAAGGCATGTGGCTGTTTATTTCATCACTTTTATAGATGATTATACTCGATTCGGATATGTCTATTTAATTTCTCACAAATCTGAAGCAATAAGTTGTTTCAAAAGGTTTATGAACCTGGTAGAGAATCAATTAGATAAGAAAATAAAATCATTGAGATCCAATCGAGGACGAGAATATTTATCTGATGAGTTCAGAACATTATGTGATGAAAAAGGAATAGAAAGACAGTTATCTATTCCATATACTCCTCAACAAAATGGTGTTGTAGAGAGAAGAAACAGAACCCTACTAGAAATGGTTAGGTTCATGATGGCACATGCTAACTTGCCTATCACCTTTTGGAGTGATGCGTTGTTATTTGCTGCCTATATACTTAACCGTGTGCCTTCCAAATCAGTTGCTTCCACTCCATATGAGTTATGGACAGGTAGAAAACCAGACTTAAGTTTTCTTAAGTCATGGGGTTATGCTGCCTATACACTTGAATCCTCTCACAAGTTTGGGAAATTGGGTCCCGAGAGGCAAAAAGAGTATTTTCATAAGATACTCGAACACTCAAAAGGGTATGTGTTCATAGGTGAGCGGGAAAGTGGGAGTATAACTGAATTTGAATCACGAGATGTCACATTCTTAGAGGATGAATTTCCTAAGAAGGGCGAAATAGGGAAGACAACACCCTATTTGAAACCTCGGATCAAGATAATGATCTTAGTGGAGTTCGTCCAAGTGGGAGTAATATGAGAAGTGATGAATTGAATTCGACTCATTCTCAATTGCAACCACATGATGAGACGACATCATTATCTAATCCCGAGTGGGAGCATAATGGGGAATGATGTGCAAAGAGCACAAACTCCCATACGGCGAACAAGTCGCCAAAGTATTCCCCGTCGACGTTTTGACATTGAAGGGAAACTTTTATGGTTGCTCCACAAGATGAGGATGAGCCTAGAAATATTAATGAGGCTCTAAATTGCCCCAGTAAGGAAAAATGGATTCATGCAATGGAAGAGGAAATGGAATCAATGAAATCAAACCAAGTCTGGGAACTGGTTGATCTTCCAAAAGGACGCAGAGCTATTGGGAACAAATGGGTTCTCAAAGTAAAGCAAAAGGCTGATGGCTCGATAGAAAGGCATAAGGCTCGCCTTGTAGCGAAGGGGTATAATCAACGGGAAGGATTGATTATGAAGATACGTTTTCTCCCGTAGTAAGATTTACCTCGATTCGCATTATTCGGCAATAGTATCTAGTATGGATCTTGAGTTACATCGGATGGATGTAAAGACTGCTTTCCTCAATGGAGAATTAGAGGAAGAAATATACATGGAACAACCAACTGGTTTCATGGTAAAAGGCCAAGAAGAAAAGGTGTGTTGACTTTTGAGGTCGATATACGGCCTTAAGCGATCATCGAGACAATGGTATATACGTTTTCATAATGCCATAATGGCATATGATTTTACAATGATTGATGAGGATCATTGTGTATATATCAAAAGATCCAAGGATCAATTTGTGATCATATCATTATATGTTGATGATATACGATTGCCGGAAGCAATATGGAGTTTGTTCATACTGTCAAGAGTTGATTGTCTTCCAACTTTGAAATGAAGGATATGGGTGAGGCTGCATACATTCTTGGAGTTAAGATTTCAAGAGATCGTTTGAAGAGATCGTTGTCTCTTTCGCAAGAAACATATATAAATAAAGTTCTTGAACGATTTCGTATGCAAGATAGTAAACCCATAGACACTCCTATTGCGAAAGGTGAAGGATTGAGCCATAGATTGTGTCCGAGGACTCCACAAGAAAAGGAACAGATGAAACATGTTCCTTATGCTAGTGCAGTTGGGAGCTTGATGTACGCTATGATGTGTACAAGACCCGACATATGTTTTGCAGTTGGAATGGTGAGTAGATACCAATCCAATCCAGGTCCAGCACATTGGAAAGCTGTTAAGAGAATACTGAGGTATCTAAAGGAACTGCTGATTATACGATGAGTTATCAAGGAAAGGATTTGCAACTCAAAGGCTATTCTGAAATTGATTAGGGAGGAGGTTTAGACGAAAGGAAATCTACCTCTAGGTTTGTTTCCTTATTTAATACTGGCACCATATGTTGGAGCAGTAAGAAACAAACGTGTATAGCCTTGTCCACGATGGAAGCTGAGTTCGTGGCATTATCAGCAGCAGTACAAGAAGGAGTTTGGCTTAAGAGATTTTTGGATCATTTAGGTGTTATTAATAAAGCTGCACATCCGTTATTGGTTAAGCTTGTGATAGCCAAGCAGCTATAGCGTACACTAAAGATCCAAAATATCATGGCAAGACCAAACATATAGATACCAAGTATAACTTTGTAAAAGATACGGTTGCACGAAAGGATGTGAACTTACAGTACATATCTACGCATAGAATGATAGCAGATCCTATGACAAAGCCAATATCTAGAGACGTGTTTTGTGGTCATGTAAAATCTCTAGGATTGCGTAGAGTCGATGTCTTGGATTGTTATTTCCCGAGTTGTTCACAATTAATGAATTTGTGTTTTCATTGTTAATGCCTATGAGTCTTTGTTTGATCTTTATGCATCTTAATGCTTGGTGTATTACTTTATGTTGAGAAAGTATGTCGGACAGATAAGAGATTAGCCCACTCACACGGGTAATCACCTCTATTTACTATGTAATAAATAGAGATGAGACGTTTTTTTTTTAAGCTTATTATCTAGGTGATAATCGAGAGCTCAAGCTTAAAATACGTATGTCGCCTTAACTGAGTGTTAAGATGAGGGCATAGTACTTGCGATGTCCGAAAGTAAAATAACCCACACATTTTACTTTATCTGTCTAAGATGCCGGATGTGAGTTACGATGAATTTTGTGAATGAGTAAATACGTGAACTCAAGTTAGACATTGGGTATGTCGAACTATCATCCGTACGGTATTGATGGTGTAGACATACGCTCCATGGGAAATGAGTTAATACCATAATACGTATTTCATACTACGTATGCATGAGACGACCTATAAGAGTGGCAAAAAGTTTGATCTCAACTTTTATGACGTGTGAGACTCTTGAGGAATTGAGTTCCTTAATTATAGTGCCCTCATGACTCTTACTTATTCTCAAGATTTCTATTTAGTGTTTGCTATCTTAGAATGTTGCCAATGGTCATGAGATGATTCGATCTAATGGGACATTTCTAGAAAAGCAAATTGAACTGAAATTGAGAGTTTGAAGGAAAGAGGAAGATCGGATTTGTAGAATCACATTGTGGTTTTGTATTCACGGGGTCGACCAATTATGACTGTCTTTGGGATAATCATAATTGTGAATACAATATACATATATCATTGTTTAAATGAGATTAAGAGAGGTATAAATGTGATCGATCGATCTAAGTCGCATACTAAATTTACTCGGAAAATGATGCCCAATATGAGCTGCTATATATTCCTAACAGATGTATAGCAACGAGCTTTCAAAGTATCTTTGGTCGCACGGATTATTCACCGATATGAATGTTGAAAGAGGAAAAGAGGAATTTTCAGTTGATGGCGCCGTTGGGCCTATCCGCCCATGTTGGTTTTGGTCACCACATGTGCGAGTGGGAGATGATGGATTTAATAAATGGGCCTAAGCTGGCCCGGCCACGATGGGCCTAAAGTCCGGCCCACGGGAATAAGGCCCGTGGAAGGAAATGTATAAAAGGGATGAGAGAAAGGAAGAACGTACCTCTTGGCATTTTGTACGGACGTTCACTTCTCTTCAAGTATTCTCTCTCAAAAGTCAAGAAGTGACGCCATCTTCCATTTTTGGCGAATTTTCGACATCGGATTGAACGGGACTGAATCCTCTTCCTCAATACGGCGTTGGTGTCTAATAACGTGGCCAACAAGTACGCTCGAATTCGTGGTGTCTTTTTGATCGGTGATACGTGACATTCCCGGGCTTATCTTCCGCATATGATTTAGGGGGTCGGTTTAGGTGCCGAATCCGGTTTTTTGGGGATCCGATGATCCCAACAAATGTCCAACGAAGTCACCCATGTTTATCCCAATATTCAATTTCTGTTCCCCGAAGAAGATTATGCTCTACTTCTTCAGGAAAAAATTATTAAAAACAGTATAGTTTAAAGAGAACACTTAGAAAACTTCGTAATGATGCATACATACGCATCTCGTTTTCCTAGGTAAGATCATTCTACTGCAAAGAGATGCATTTCAGCGGGTGCAATTGTAATACAGGGTAATATTTATTAATCATCTCGAAATTTGAAATAAAATATATTTCTTTTGTTACATGGATGGAAAAGCAAAAAGAGGACAATAAAGCAGACAATAACTTGAGTGAGGGAGAGTTGCAAGGGGTCATGGAGGTGATGTTCCTTCAATTAGCGAGCCGCAAAATAACGTTCCTAGCTCGGCACCTAAACTAATAATGGATTACCTTGTTAAATGTGTTAGTCCAATTGTGATTGACTTGCCTTTGAGCAGATCGATAAGGTAACTAAACCTGACCTAAATCACCATCACTGCATTGCAATACAAGAAAGTGTGAAAAGTATCAAGTCGGATGGCGAGAGTGGTGGCTGGTGCCCTCTTCAAATGACCTTGTCTTTTAACTTGTGGGAACTTTCTTATGAATCATGTATAGATTTGGTATCCCTCGCAAGACCAACATTATAGTTGAACAGATAAAATTTCATGCTTAAGGCACGAGCTAGATGAGTCAATATCTCAAGTTCAAAACCCAATTCGGCATAATATTGTATGGCTCTACCTCTTGGTTGAGAAGAATTTATTCCTTACTAGTAAGTCTAGATGGCTTTTATTTGACTAGATCCAAGTGAACAGCTCTAAAATATCATCTCGCTCCATCATGACCCACGTTCCGATAGCTTTGTGGCTCCAAATTTGTATTTCTAACATTTAACTGGTAAAGTTTTTTAATAAATGCATCTAATAGTGGAAATCCCAACACAATAAAATATCTTATTAGCATGGAAACTGATCCTCCAAAATCATTCAAATCACATGTCAAGGATTCGACCTATACCCTCACTAACAAGTGTCCAATTTTGTGATCTGGGTTGGCTCTATAATGCTTAAGTCAGTAAATATGAGAGAGAGAGAGAGAGAGAGAGAGAGAGAGAGAGAGAGAGGTTGGCATTTGAAAGGGCAAGGATGGTACATATATGCAATTATGGAATTATGTTGGAGCAGTAATCTTTTTTGGTCAGTTGGGTTGGAATTAGGAAAGGGATTAGGGTCAAAACTGAAGGCTTTGTGATGACGAAGTGTGGAAAATTTCAAGGGAAAATGACAAATGGACCACTTCTCTTTCTATCATGTTTTCAACATGTGTCGCAATACCATTAGATTCATGAGGATTAATTGAGTGAAAAAAAATCAAATACTCCGTACAGTTAAAAAAGAAGTAAGAAGAATCAACTCCACGTGACTTTCATCTTTTAATTCATACTTTAATCTAAATTTTTGCGATTCAGATCTTCTTAAAAAATTAATTCTTAAAACTTTCACAATACTCAAATGTTGATATGTAAAAACATAAATAGTTTTTTTTTTTTTTTTTTGTAACTATGTGAAATATGAATAATAAATCTAAAGTTGGCAATATATGTCCTTTTCTATAGGAAGGGGTTAGCCATGATATCACCTTCTCCACCTCATTAAAAATCTCTTACTCCTTGGCGTTATCCAATGAGAATATTTGGAGTTGCTTTTAAGACCGTGACCGATCTTGGCAAGGTACCATTATGGTCAATTGATGCTTGGATTTTTGCGTCACACGATACTCGACAACTCGCAACGACTTTGGAGTCAATTGAATTTGGCATTTGTAGACGATGTATCGATCCGATTGAGACACGTGTGGCCTAGAACAATTTGGATTTAGAACATTTTTCTTTCTTTATGGTCACTTGATGCTTGGATTTTTGCGTCACATGATACTCGACAACTCGCAACGACTTTGGAGTCAATTGAATTTGGCATTTGTAGACGATGTATCGATCCGATTGAGACACGTGTGGCCTAGAATATTTTTCTTTCTTTATTGACTCGTAATGACTTGGGGGTCAACTTGCTAACGAGGTCTGTGCACCCCACAATCATGTGATAATGCTAATGGTGCCGTTAGTTATAGCAATGTCTATTATTTGCATCACAATCCTATCACAAAATAGTTATTGTTCTATATTTGGTCCTCATAGTTATAGCTATCAAATATAGTTGGTCTTATACTTATTACATTGCCTATTATAACTTATGTGAGATAAAGATTTGTATAAATCTCCCATAGTTTCTCTTTTCTCCCCCTTGCTGTGCCTACACTTTAATAGAAATCATTTGTTATGTTGACGGTAAAAGCATAAGATATCATTTGGAAATTTTTTAAAAAAAATCTAGGCCTATTGCGTTTGTTCTAATTTAATGTTAAACATTTCAGTTGTGCCAATTGAGTTTTAAATCTTTAAATAATTTACCAATTTACTCATTTTGGCTAATTTTGGTAGGAAATTAATGATGTGGACATTGGCCATCATATGTGGCATGTTACTGTTGATGCGGACAATTTTTGTAATTTTTTCTCAATCGAATTATTTAATAATTTTAATTTTTTCTTTTCTTATCTTTCTCTTTCCTTCTTCCTCCACCGGTCGCAATGGCAGGTGATCAGCCAAAGGCGAGGGTCGCGCTCATTGAGGCGAGGCTCAAACTCGTCGGCGAGGTCGATCGGCCCTTGCTAGATCTAGCGAGGGTACCCTCGCCAGTCCTTGAAGAAGGAAAAAGGAAAAGAATAAAAAAATTAAATAAAAAATAAAAAATTCTGATTTAAAAAAAAAAAAAAAATTACAAAAATATTATATATTAATATATCGGTTGTCTATTTATATATATATTGTGCCACGTAGGAGGAACAATATGAACATTAGCAATTTTATGTCGAAATGGTTGGATTGATTCAAATGACAAAACGTGAAAATGTTTAGGATTGAATTATCACAAGTGCAAGAGATTTAAGACTTTTTAAGTAATTTTCCAAATATCATTTATATGAAAGTTATTGGTCTCACGACGATGCATCCTATGTGGCCAAGCTTGTCTATTAAAAAGACAATTTACACCGGATGATAAAGCATAATCAAATTTACAATTTGTTACTTCAACGGGAGAAAAACAATATAAATAGCCACCTCATGGAAAGCCCAAAGTACCAAATACCTCTCACCAAAACTAATAATGAGGAAGACCCTTGTTCTTGTTTGTGCTTTCTTCATCTCCTTCGCTCTTCTCTTCCTTCCTTCCATTGAAGCTCGGGCACTCCACACTGTTGCAGTCCTTCCAGGTGAACTCACCATCTCTCTCTCTCTCTCTCTCCATCATTTCAAATTGATGTGAATGGTCGAAGAAATATGATGAATCTTCTATCTGATGACGTGAGCAGGACCGGCACGGACGCCGGCAAGTTGCGGACGAGGGGGCAGATATAAACCGTGCATACCGGCACAACCTAAGCCAAAGAAGTGTGGTATTTATGAACGTAAACGTTGCTCTCCGGGAGCTAGTCCTCCAGAGCCATGAGACCATGCAGCCAAAGTAAGCCGCTCATGATGGCCAAATTGCATCATAATAATATGAGTACTTTTCGCGGCACCGTCGTCGTGAACGAATAAAGAAGCGAGCGAAGTCAATTACTCTAATGGAGACTCGTCGCCACGAACCAAATATATTAAGGATGAATATTATGTAGGATGCATTTTAAGGTAGGAAACGGTAAAGCAATGGAAAAAATCGTTTAGTTCAAGATATCGTGTCTTTTGAGAGAAGAAAAGGAATGGAGACGGAGCTTGTCTCTCAGGTTTCATCTTCTTCTCAGATTCCTATCTAAATGTGTGTGCCATGAAGTGCTTTCGCTGCGATCGATTATTGTTAAATGAACTTATTAGAGTATTTAAAATACTAAATCGTACCTTTATTAGAGCAGCTGGCCATAGTTTCCCCCCAAGAAGAAGATATATATTTCATTGTAAAGATGCATACCTCTTTATCAATCTGTACAATTGTAATAGAGGGGGTACTTTGTAATAATTCTAGATATTTGGAGAATATGAAATGATATATCTTCGTTACGCGATGAAGCAAACATCACTTCTCATCAATTGTTCTTTAAGTATCATCGATGCAATGTTTCTTGGTGACTTTGCGTGATGAACATGTATTCTCTTACGATTGTTGCAGCTCTTGTCAATAGAGCTAATAGTTTGTCGTGTTATATCATATCCAGATTAATTTAAATATGATACTTTCGTCAAATGTGTCAAAACCAGGTAAGATCCTACACAATAATCCGTCATTTGACAAGTTTAAGGAAATGATCTCACATAAAACGCATAAAAAAATATGTTTTAGCATATATTTTATATGTCTAAACGAGAGGGTCACTTTGCTATGGGTATTAACATGCAGACCTGTTTGTAACAAAAATGCGAATGATCTTTAATTCAACATGCGTAATTAACTACATCTTGTGTATTTGTGTAAAATGGTCATATCAAAAATTGCTAACCTTACTTATCAATATACCTAAACAAGAACCCATATAAAACGTAAATGATATTATAATATATATGTTCCAATTCGTAGCGAGGTTTTCATGTTTTTCCTTGTAATAAATTAAGGGTAACTATAAACTCTTAGCAAATAGTTATGAGGAGAAGACAAATTCCATGACTTATAAATTCTAAACTTAGCGATTTTTTTTTTTTTTTATAGTTTTTGGCTGTAAAACAATGAAAATAATCTATGATTTTAATTCAAACACTGTACGATAAATTGTTGATGAACCATATACTTTTATGCATTTTCGTGCATAGCCCAAACATGATTCTAGTATCTTCTCCAATAGGAGAATTTATTAGAGTATGATCCATCAGGAATAGGTATGCCATAAGTCAAATTCACATTCGCCTTTTTCATCGACGAGAGTAGTATCCTTTCGAAACAAATCCAATGGAAATGAGGAATTAATCCACGTGATAGAGAATATCCCAAAAATAAGGAGAATAAATGAAATTAAAATCTATAACATTGTCACAAGCGAATTTAAAATCACTTGGTAGAGTGACAACGTGGGCTAATCTTCTGCGTGATATGTAATCGCGTGATCGGAAAAGGCGACACAAGCTTTATTCCTGATCCGTTCATAAGCATGTGTAAACGGGAGCTACTGATACGTAGAATGGTAGGGAAAAGTCAGGAGGATTAGCTTGGACCACAAAACGGCATGGCGGAGCGACGAAGAGCACACGACTCGCTCCTCTCTGACCACTCGCCAATGCACTTTGTGTGGGCGGCTGCAGACACGGTCGAAGCTCCTCCCGACAGATCCAGGATCGCCCTTTCAATCCCAATCTTGCGCTGTAATTTCCCCGCCCCGCCTGGCAAGTTCCAAGGCCATCATGTCGTCCAACGGCATCACTGCCGCAACAAGGACTCGGAGACCAGGGGCCCAACAGCTTCCATTCGGGGACGCCGCAATTTCTTTATCAAAAGAAAAGGGGAAAAAAACAAGGGCCTCTCTACTTGGAGACCCGGGGCCGGACCGCTTCCATTCAGGGAGTTGTTTTCAGGATGTAATATGGGCATTGACGGGCTGATCTAACAACTTGGATCTTTTACTGGTGAATTTCTTCCGTTATTATTCAATCTTGCCACATGATACACGAGGGGTGAAGTCTTTGTTCGCTGCTCTTAGAGGCATGTTAGTCAAGTTTATAGTAGCATCTTTTATCTACAAGACAATGGATGGCAGAATGTGACCACAATAAAGATACGCAGGGCTATGGCTATGACCATATGGTGGACAAATTACTTTGAGTTTGGACAGTTAATAATTCAGAACGGAACTCTCTTTTCTCATCTTTTAGTAGAATTATTTGGAATTTAAAGATACTTCGAAGATTTCACTGAATATATTTTTCTTTTCCGCTCTGACTCATGCTCTCTACCAAAGACAATGCAAAATAGCTTGGCTTCAAGTCCACAATCAACTATTCACCTGCAACTTGAATGATTTTAGTGTTAACTTTTCAGGACATGTTTCCTCGGCCAGCTAATTTATTATCAACTTTGATTGAATGGCAAAGTTGATACTTAGCGTGACTTCTGCAGGGCCGGTATAGAAAACATAACTCATTTATTTTTCCGATGCGAATGGACAGGCCGCATTTACTATAGTATTATTGCGCAAGATGTGATAAGATATCTTTAGGAGGATGGAATGAGGAACTTCATTGGACGATTAGAGCAACAAAGGACAAAGATTTGGCTACAAAACTCCTCAAAGTATCTTTCCTAGCAATCATATATTTTATTTGGATGGAGCACAACCATAGACAATGTCAAAACAAATCAACTGACATCCATATCATTTTGGCCAAGGTGTGTATAATTTAAGAGGTAGACCTTCACTTTACTAAAAGATTAAACCTTCCCTGTCAAATGTTGTATTGGCTACTATTTGGAGACTTCCTACCTCCATATTTTTGAATTATTTGATCTATTTGTAATGTCAGGGGATGCTCCTAAGCTGTTGTACTTCATTTGCTCTATAATACTTACATATTAAACCCAAAAAAAAAAAAAAAAAAATTTCTGACCGAATGGCTTAAGGTCAATCTTCACTTTTAATTTTTCATGGGCAAATAAAAGCTATGCACACAAAAAGATGGCTCTCTCTTTAGCCCTATGTCTCTTATCCCTAGGAGGTCTTCCTCCACTAGCAGGTTTTTTCGGAAAACTCCATTTATTCTGGTGTGGATGGCAGGCAGGCCTATACTTCTTGGTTTCAATAGGATTCCTTACGAGCATTATTTCTATCTACTATTATCTAAAAATAATCGAGTTATTAATGACTAGATGAAACCAAGAAATAACACCTCACGTGCAAAATTATAGAAGATCCCCTTTAAGATCAAACAGTTCCATCGAATTGAGTATGATTGTATGTGTGATAGCATCTACTATACCAGGAATAGGAAAAGATATCTTTAGAGGTTAATGGCACTTGCTTCATTTTGCTTTTCTTTTGCTACTTCTTCTTATTATTATTTTTGAATTTGTGCAGTTGACAAACCTCATTATTCATATTCTTAATTCAACTGATATCCAATTTCACCAAGAAATAAGGAAGAAAAGCGATTTCACATTTCAAGCTGGTTTGTCAAGCGTGCCATAAATTAATAGTTTGTGGTTAACTGCAATTAATTATTCTAGGATGGCAAGATGGGTTAAATGACTCTTTTTCACTACGAGGAAGGAAAACTTTGCGTGTGAACTCGAGTCTTCCCGACCGGGACGAAAGATCAGAGTTGGCACGGACATATCACAGCTTGCGAGGGCCCGGAGACATCAATTACAATGGAGACATCAATAAGTAAAGGAATTTGGGTCATATGACGGTTCGGGCCGGGTTTCATTTTTCCCCCCCTTCTTTTTCCTTCCTTCGCGCTCTTTGTCGCAGCAACATCTCCAGAAAATAAAATGCCATGGACGGATCTTGGGATCCGCCGCCACAATGATGGATCCTGAAATGCTTATCTGCCACGTACGGGTTCAGCCCTTGAAATGCTTCCGGAATTTTGAGGCCATGTTGAAGAAAGTCTTGTCTGATCTAACCAGCCGTCCCGGTTCATCTCGTTCTGCAAACAGCATTTAGCATCTCATGTGCAAGTCTGCAGAATATTTTGTCACGCCAAATGTTCAATTAAAGAAGCCTTGCTCCTACACCGAGACCAGTGTTGATACATGGTTCCACCGTATTCAACCCCGCGAAATCTTCAGTACTCTGACGCCATGCACGCAACCCTTTTTAGTTGATTTTCAAATCGTGTTTATATATGTACAGAAGGTAGATACGTTTTTTTCATGAAGAAGGGGAAAGTAAGGTGTTTGATTTTTGTTTTTTCCTTTTCTGGATGTTTACCGTTGCATTTGCCAGAATCTGTGGCGCTGAGAATAATAGATGAGCAATAGGGAAGAAGAAGAAGCACCAAAAAGAGAAACCCAAAACCCAGCTCGGTTGGAATGACCATGGTTTGAGTCACATTTGGTTCAAGATGTTAGGACTAGTACGAGCACCTAGAGGGAGGTGAATAGGTGATTAAAACGATTTTTATGAAATGTAACAGAATATATAGACTTTTATTGGATGTCAGACTAAGAGATTGAAAAGCAAGAATTGATGTATGAGAAAGCGATGTAAAGTAAAAAGGATTAGGGATAGAGAATCAAGACTCCAGATTTATAGTGGTTCGGGCAGGCCAAGCCTACGTCCACTCTCCCGCACGGACAGCCCACTAGCTGGATTTCATTAAGAATCAAAAAGAGAATTTACAGTCTCACGCCCTTGATTCCACAGTGTAGAGACTCTACTACATTTCCTCAATGTCTCACCACACTTCAATCCCTCTTTTAATTACAAGTATAGCTCGAAGAATAATATCACAAAACAACAAAGAGATTCAAACTTTGGAATTCTTCTATTTCGCCCTCTTTGAACAAATCAATTTAGGAGATCTTGAGCTCTTCAAGGAAAATGACGATAGCCCATCAATCCTGCTTGCCCATACAATCAGGATCTTGGTTTCCATAAGTAGAACCTTCCAACTATAAATTGTGGATCTAGAGAATCTAGATTATTCGAATATGAATAAAAGATCTTGAAGTGCTAAATCCAATCGTGAGATATTCCTTAACCGTTGGAGTCAAAACCACACTAGATATAATCAGAATAGAAGTTTAACTTTGTCGGTCTGGAAACTGTCCATGAGAGCAAACTTTGAAACTTGAGTCTGGAGGTTTTCAAACTTTGCCAGTAGAGTCTGCAAGTCTTCAGACTAGATTGATGGA
Organism: Eucalyptus cloeziana; assembly: GCA_014182715.1. Taxonomy (NCBI): domain Eukaryota; kingdom Viridiplantae; phylum Streptophyta; class Magnoliopsida; order Myrtales; family Myrtaceae; genus Eucalyptus; species Eucalyptus cloeziana. Next base: position 26,470,476 of record CM024642.1, read on the forward strand.
AATGTTTTGTCGACTTCAAAATACCTTAAGAGGATTTTTCTAACAATCTCCCCATTTTTTATTGTGACAAAACTTTCCTGCAGATTTGGATACTATTGCCCTGCAATACAACATTTAAGCTAGCAATGATATCTCATAAAAGATTAGGATAAAGATAATGAAAGTTGTCATGTACACAGATCTGCATCCACAGAAAACAAGTTAGTCCTGTACATATATTTATCAGCTATCTTTATCTAACTTAATAGCTTAAAGTACTGCAATAATAAGCAAGCAAACCAAAGTCCAAGTCAGTCAAAAATCCAAACAAAAGATAAAGTCAATCACAACCATATTAAACATTGAATCCAAAGTATGTTCAAAAGTTGAAAAGTCTGTTAAAAAATATGCAAAACTTCACCGCCTTTTTGTCAGCATAAAAAATGTGAAAAAGTCAGGATGCTCGAGGAATGCGAACAAGTTGAAAATCTCCCATTGACTTGACAGTGTCCTCCAGCTTCTTCAAATCCTCCTGCAGTTGTGCGAGAGCTATGCCTTTGGTAGTTGCATGAATCTGAAGATGAATATTTTGAATTTGATCTTGCAAGGAGATGAACATGGCACGATTCTAATTCTGCAGTGTCTGGAATTCGCATCCTAAAGCATAGACCTGGCCTTTGAGCTCCAAAAGAATTTCAAGCAGTCTTCCAAAGTCTCCTGAATGTTCAATCTGCGTGCTTGCTTCAGCATTGTCAAATTGTGGAGTAAAGCTAGTGGAGCGAATATCAGTAGGAAGATCAACATTTGGAGATGTTGCCTCAAGATCTCCCTCAAGAAATTGAGAGGCATGGACATCCTCTGCACTAGCAGGAGAACGACTGACACTTGCACTGGTAAAGGTTAAAAGATGAATACTTTCTCCTGGAACATCTCCCCCTGTTTCAGTGCCTTCTAGAGGAGAGAAGTATTCTTCTTGCTGAGATGCTTCTTCAGTGTCAAGATGTCTTTGATCCTCCTTTTCTACTGGAGAATCTTCACGACCTTCTTCTGCATGTTGTTCTTTTGGTTGTATCTGAGAGTCTGTTCTGGCTGTTTCTTTTTCTTCTTCTATCTGCATGGATTCCTTCTCCTGATTCCCTTTCTCAGTTTCTTCTCCAACTTTATGTTCTTGTTCTGCTGACTCGGGAACGAGATGCTGGGAAACAAAAGCAGATATAGGAATGTCATCCTCATCATCTTCATCTTGCAAGATGATCACTCGCCTTCTCTTGGTAGGACCAGTCATAGGATCTTTTCATTTTCTCTTTGCAGCAGATGAGTCTTGTTTGGCTTTGAATGGGGTTTTCTCCTTGAACCGCTCTAACTTATTGCTGAGTTCTTTCAGATGCATCTTTGTTATCATTTTCAACCCATTTACCATTTGATCAATGGTTCTTACACACAGAATGTTGGGAGGCTAAATATTCAAATGTCTGAATAAACGAGAGATGAGAGCAGTATAAGGAAGTTTACCCTTGTCCTTCGCCATAGACCGATACATGTGGAACATGATGGTATAAGGCAAGGAAAACTTATGGCCGATTTTGATGGCGTACATCAATTTTGCTTCAGAAATGGAGACATCTACTTCGATGTTGACTTGTGTTTGAGACAGTTGATCACAATTTTATGAAGCAGAATGTTTGATGCACTCATCCTCAGATAGGAGAGGCGTCCTTCTGCGATTCGATCTTTTGCAAGCTCCAAAGTTGTATGGTTAACAGACACAGAAATAGATTGGAAAGATCCTCTTTCCACACCAATAACGTCAGCAAGAGTATCTGTGTCAACCACATACTCCTTATCCCTCACACTGAATGAAAAACTGTTTACATCAAGAAAACTAAGATTGAAGTAGAAATAAGCAGTCAGTTCAAAATGAGCAATCTCACTCTCAGTACATAATCGATCAAGTTGAAGTTTCTCAAACTTCTCTCTCAGTTTGATGTTCAACAGATTGAGAAAATCAAAGTCCACAATTCTTGGGTTCATAAGCCCATGCTTCAACAACTTAGCATAAACTTACTTATGTTCCTCCGATCGAAACAATTCTTCCCTCTTTCCTCGAAGATTTGTAGCCACACCCATTCTTGGCTTAAAATGCACAAACATTTTCTCATTATCATCTTTCCCTTCAGGCTGATTTACACTACCAAATCGTGGATCACTTGGAAAGTTAGCAAAAGTCTTTACCGCTGTTCCAACAGGAACAACACCCGAACGTTCCATCATAGTCAAAAAATGAGTCTCATTCTTATAGTCATTTTCTTTCAGAAACTCGTCAATAAACGTCATTGCAGAACCCCCCTTCTTTTATAGCAAAGTAATGCCTATAAACAATTACTAGCTTAAGAGATCTTACTGGTTCTACATCCTCAATGATGTTTTCCTTTGCAAGATGAGGGTTACGATCATGTGATTTAGTGGAAGAAGTGCGTTGTTGAGAATGTTGATGCACCTGTCCACTTGGAGAGTCTCCTTCTTCAGTAAGATCAAAATGCGTAGGCCCCTCGCGCAAGCCTTGTGGTCCCCTGCTTGCTATTTTGGAAGATTTTCTTTGATGCGACACTGTCGCTGTCTTTGTGAGGATTTTCACATTTGTATCGCAAGAAAGATGAAAACTTGAAGAGATGAACTTTCGAAAGAAAATCTCAGAGAGTGAAAATTTGTGATATAGGGTTTTTGGGTAAAATGAGAAGAGGAAGAAGAACTGTATAAAAGGAAAACGATACGGGGTATATGAAATGTCACAAAAAGGAAAAAAATAAAAATACCTTTTCAAAATAACTGCCAAATGGGTAACCATCTTTTTCAAAAAAAAAAAACTGCCTTAATAATATCAATTAGAGATTAACAAACGGTCTTACCTTTTCAAGATATCAGTTTAAACGTATAAATGTACTATAATTAAAATAACTTACAGTTGTAACCTTTGGTCTTTTGAGTCTGAACTTTTGAGTCTGATCATTTTCAGATTTAGTTTCTGAGTCTGAGCTTCAACAGTCTTCAAGAGATAAAATGTTGAGTCTTGAACGAATAGACTCAAATAAACTTTTCTCAAACGATTTTGTGAAAATGTACGCAATTGATTCTTTGAGTCGATAAAAGCGTATCAAGACTTCTCTATTCTGAACATGATCTCTTATAAAATGATGTCGAATCTCAATATGTTTTTCTCTTGAGTGAAGAATAGGATTCTTTGTAAGATTGATTGCACTAGTATTGTCACATTTGATCTCGGTACAAGAGTCTTCAATACCAAAGTCTCGTAGTTGTTATTTTATCCAAAGTATTTGAGAACAGCAACTTCCAAGAGCTACGTATTCTGCTTCAGCTGTTGAAAGAGCTACAGTACTTTGCTTCCTTGAAAACCAAGATACTGCCCTGTTATCGAGTAATTGACAAGTGCCAGAAGTGCTTTTTCTATCAATTCTGCAATCTGTAAGATCTGCGTTTGAATATCTAAGAAGAGTAAAATCTCATTCTTTGGGATACCATAGACCAAGCTTAGCGGTAGTTGCAACATATTTAATGATACGTTTAGCAGTACTTAGATGAGATTCTTTAGGATCCGATTGAAACCTAGCACATATACAAACACTAAATAATATGTCAGGTCTAGATGTAGTAAGATAAAGAAGTGAACCAATAATACTCCTGTATAGTTTTTGGTCGACTTTCTTCCATCTTTCATCTTTGTTTAGCTTCGAAGAATTTGACATAGGTATGTCAGTCTTTTTGCAATTCTCCAATCCAAACTTTTTAACAAGTTTTTTTGCATATTTTTCTTGATGAATAAAAATTCCTTCTTTCGGTTGTTTCACTTGTAGACCAAGGAAGAAGGATAGTTCACCCATCATACTCATCTCGAATTCATCCTACATAGACTTAGAAAATTTCTTGCACAAAGTCTCATTAGATAATCCAAATATAATATCATCAACATAAATTTGAACAAGTAAAAAGCTTTTACCTTCCTTTTTAATGAATAAAGTAGTATTTACCTTTCATTTAGTGAAAACCACTTTGAATTAAAAAGTTACTTAACCTTTCATACCAAGCTCGAGGAGCTTGTTTTAATCCATATAAAGCCTTCTTTAGTCTGAATATTGAGTCTGGTTTCTTTAAGTCTTCAAATCCAGGAGATTGTTCCACATAGACTTCTTCTTGGATAAATCCATTCAGGAATGCGCTTTTGACGTCCATTTGTAATAACCTGAAATTTTTATAGCATTCAAAAGCAAGTAATAATCTGATTATTTCTAACCTTGCTACAAGAGCGTAAGTCTCGTCATAGTCTATCCCTTCTTCTTGAATGTATCCTTTAGCCACGAGTCTTGCTTTGTTTCTTGTCACTTTGCCTTTTTTCATCGATTTTGTTCTTGAAAACCCATTTAGCTCTAATAACATACGTTTTGGTTTAGGAGTTAATTCCCAAACGTCGTTAATGCTGAATTGTCTGAGCTCTTCTTGCATTGCTTCAATCCAACTTTCATCAGCTAAGGCTTCTTCAATATTTTTGGGTTCTATTTCAGAAATAAGCACCACAGCACTAGACTCTTCTCGCCTTTTGGATCTTGTTTGAATTCCCTCATTAAGGTTTCCAATAATGAGTTCTTCGGGATGACTAGACTTGTGCTTCCAGTTACTAGACAGTCTGATAGGTTGTTGATCTTTTTCTTGAGTTGATTCTTCATCAACAACTTGTTGTACTGCTTCTGAATTTTGAACTGCTTCAAGGGAGGTAGACCTAATAGAGCCTAGAACAGATTCTGATTCTTCAGTCTGATTTGGCTGAATTTGTGGAGAGTCTTGAAATTTGACATTCATAGATTCTTCCACAATATGAGTCTTCTTATTGAATACTCTGTAGCTTTGCTTGCAATTGAGTAGCCAAGAAAGAATTATTCATCCGATTTTTCTTCAAATTTACCAACTCGATTATTTGCATTCTTCAGGATAAAGCATTTACAACCAAATACTTGAAAATAAGAAACAATTGGTTTCTTACTTTTAAAAATTTCATAAGGAGTTTTCTCAAGAATTGGCCTTAAAAATACTCTGTTGATAATATAGCAAGCAGTTGAAACAGCTTCAACCCAAAACCGTGAAGAAATATTACTTTCAATTAAAAGAGTCATTGTCATTTCTTGTAAAGACCTATTCTTCCTTTCCACAACCCCATTATGTTCTTGTGTATATGGAGAGGAGAATTTATGCTGAAAACCAGATTTATCACAAAATTTAGCAAAATCTTGATTTTCAAACTCACCTCCATGGTCTGTACAAATGCTTGAAATAGTGTGACATTTTTCATTCTGCATTTTCTTAGTAAATCTTGAAAAGTGAGAGAAAGTCTCGGACTTACTTGCAAGAAAGTAGACCCAAGTAAATCGTGAATAATCATCCACTATTACTAGGCAGAACCTTTTTCCACTAATGCTTTGAGTTCTTGTAGGTACAAACAAATCCATATGCAGAAGCTGCAGTACACGTTTAGTGAAAACTTATTGGTTTAAAAGAATTTCTAACTCGTTTTCCCAGTACGCATGGTGTGCATAGATCAGGCTTTAGGTAATTGAGAATAGGTAATCCTCAAACAAGCTTCTTGGAAGAGATTTTGACAATTTGCTTCATGTTGGTATGGTCAAGCTTTATGTGCCATAGATTAGCTTCATCTTGTACCGATATCAAGCATTGTGATCTTTCTTGATTCACATGCAGAATATAGATATTTCCATGTCTACGTCCAGTAAAAGATTGAGTGAAGTCTTTACTGATTCCTGAGCACATTCCTTCCTGGAAATTGATCTTGAATCTAGTATCACACAATTGGCTTATGCTAAGCAAATTGTAATTTAATCCTTCCACTAAGGAGACATTATTGATTGATAGACTTCCAATTTTTACTGTTTCGCGACCAATAATCATTCCTTTGTTGTTACCACCAAAAGAGACTTTTCTTCCATCTATCTGGATAAGATTTATGAAGCAACTTGAATCTCTTGTCATATGTCTTGAGCAGCCACTATCTAGATACCATTTAATCTTCTTTTTGATAGTGATCTGCAATTAAGAAAAATTCAAGCTTTCTTTGGTACCCATATCATCTTGGGTCCAGAAGAGTTAGAGCAGTTAATAGTCTTTGCCCAATTCCTTTTAATAAGTCTCCAAACCAAAGGGCATTCTTTCTCAAAATGTTCTGAGCTTTGACACTTAGAACATTTTAAAGCATTTCAGCTAACAGGTTTTACAAAGACTTTCTGAAAATGACTTTTATAAACAACTTTTGTTGGTCTTTGTTTGATTATTTCCTTCACCTTTGAGAAATCAATTAGTGGAATTGTTTCAGAAGTCATATCGAGACCTAACTTATCAAAGTAGGGTCTTTGTATTGAAAGAATCTTATCCAATTTTTCAGAACCATTTGAAAACATTTTTGATATGTTCGAAATATCATTTTTCAAATGAGTATTTTCTTTGGAAACAGAATCTGAGTTTTCTTTCAAGATAGTAAAGTTTTTATCTAACTTTTCAAACTTTTCTTTCCAAAATTTCTCCCGTTGCTTCAATGTAGAATTCTCCCTTTTAATTCGGAGATCCTCTTAAGAGAGGTTTTAGACCAAGACATAATTCATCAATATATCTTGAAACTTTGACAGGAATTTTTAGATTACTAACCTCAAGCTCACTGTCTGAGTCTGTATTTGTCTCAAGGTCTGAGTTTGAATCAGATTTTGCCATTAAACAAATATTGGCATAATCATTATCACTTTCTTCACATTCAGTATCACTCCAAGTCTCAGCTTTGAGTACATTTTTGTATTTCTCAGCATTTCCTTTCCTTTTCCTTAACAGAGGACAATTGGGTCTGATGTGTCCCTTTTTCTTGCATTCAAAGCAAGTCACTTCTTTGTTGGAATCATCTTCCTTAGTTGATTTGTTTTGAAACCTTTGTGAGCTTTGTTTCTTCCAATTGAATTTTCTTCCCTTTTTGTTCAGCTTTATGAATCTCTTTATCATGAGTGTCAATTCTTCATCATCTAGATCTTCTTCGGAGTCTATAGCATCAGAATAATCATTAGACTTTAAGGCAATAGATTTCTTACCTTTTGAATCTTCTTCTTCGTTGGTGTGCTCTACTTCGTAAGATTGAAGAATTCCAATCAATTCGTCTACAGAGAGTGGTGCAATCCTTTGTGTTTCCCTTATTGAAGTCTTTATATAATTCCAGTCTTTAGAGAGTCCATGCAGCAGTCTGTTGACCTTCATATGTCCTAAGATTGGATGTCCCTAATATTCAAGACCATTCACAATTTCAGTAAAATGGCTAAACATGTCAGTTATTGATTCTCCTGATCTCATCTTGAAAACTTCATATTGTCTCAAAAGAATATTGATCCCTGTCTCTTTCACTCAATCAATTCCTTTATAGGTAATGTGAAACCTATCCCAGACTTCTTTTGTTGTATCACAAGAGGATATTCTGTTACACTCAGTAGGAGATAAAGCACAATATAAGGAATAAATGTCTTTAGCATCAAGAGTTTGTTTCTTGGTTATTTCTTCTTGAGTCATCACGATAGGAGCAGCAACTTCTTTTCCTCTCTCTGATTCTGATGTAGCAGTAGGGATGATTCATTTATCTATCACTTCCCATTCCAAGGGATCTTTCGATCTTAGGAATGCTTTCATCTTATTTTTCCATCAAAGTATGGAGGTCCGGTGTTGCTTTGACCTTCAACCAACCCTGTAGGCAATATACTAGCCATAGATCTTTAACTCAGAAGTAAAAACACTTCTAAAAAATGAGTACACTGGCTCTGATACCAATTGTTAGGACTAATACGAGTACCTAGAGGGGGGTAAATAGGTGATTAAAATGATTTTTATGAAATGTAACAGAATATATAGACTTTTATTGGATGTCAGACTAAGAGATTGAAAAGCAATAATTGATGTATGAAAAGCGATGTAAAGTAAAAAGGATTAGGGATAGAGAATCAAGACTCCAGATTTATAGTGGTTCGGCTTAGACCAAGCCTACGTCCACTCTCCCGTATGAACAGCCCACTAGCTAGATTTCACTAAGAATCAAAAAGAGAATTTACAGTCTCACGCCTTTGATTCCACAGTGTAGAGACTCTACTACACTTCCTCAAGGTCTCACCACACTTCAGTCTCTCTTTTGATTACAAGTATAGCTCGAAGAATAAAATCACAAAACAACAAAGAGATTCAGACTTTGGAATTCTTCTATTTCGCCCTCTTTGAACAACTTGAGCGTCTCCCTTAAATACTTCTTCATGCCTTCATTACTGTTGGCACCTTCCAAAGAAGTTTTTCCAATCAACCCGTTGGACAAAATCAATTTAAAGAGATCTCAAGCTCTTTAAGGAAAATGATGATAGCCCATCAATCCTGCTCGCCCATACAATCAGGATCTTGGTTTCCATAAGTAAAACCTTCCAAGTATAAATTGCGGATCTAGAGAATCTAGATTATTTGAATATGAATAAAAGATCTTGAAGTGCTAAATCCAATCGTGAGATATTCCTTAATCGTTGGAGTCAAAACCACACTAAATATAATCAGAATAGAAGTTTAACTTTGTCGGTCTGGAAACTGTCCATGAGAGCAAACTTTGAAACTTGAGTATGGAGGTCTTCAGACTTTGCCAGTAGAGTCTGCAAGTCTTCAGACTAGACTAATGAAACGTTTTGTCGACTTCAAAATATCTTAAGAGGATTTTTCTAACACAAGTCAAAACATGCACACATCTCATATTGTTTGGTTCAATTTGGGTATCATGGAAATTCGATCCGAACCTTAGACACCCCTAATACAAGCAACTTGCAATGACTTTGAAGTACATTGAATTTGGCATTTGTAGATTATGAATCTATTTGTTAATGACATAAGTGGTCCACATCTCATTCCGGCATAGCTTAACATATAGGACACGATACAGACCTATCGCAACCTTCCCCAGATGAATTACCTAAAGAAGGCTAATGGATTACTAAGTCCGAAGACTTGGCGTGGACCCTCCCAAGTCCTACCAATCACGACTTGATACTAATAAATTAACCCATTTAAACATGCAATTATATTTCAAATTGGAGCCACCACTAACCAATTATGGTTGATTAGAAACCCAAATAAAGTATGGGAGAATACTTTACTTTTCGCGAACCAGAGATTCAATAGGTCCGAGGACATGGTTACGCTAGATTAATCTAACATACTTTCGGTACCTTTTATTTTTTAGGCTCCGTTCGTTTCTCAAAAAATGTTTTCCAGGAAAATGTTTTCCGGATTTTCCGGCGTTCGTTTCACGGAAAATGAATTCCTAAGGGAAAATGTTTTCCATGGAAAGGAAAAAGTCTTCTAAATTTGGGGAAAATGTTTTCCACTTTTGAAAAGTGGAAAACATTTTCCTCACTTGATCCCTCTTATTTCACACATCTACAAATCCTCACTTCATCCTCACATTTCTTCTTCTTCTTCTTTTCTTTTTTTATTTGAATTATTTTTAAATTGTATTTTTCTTTTTTTATTCAAATTATTTTTAATTTTCTATTTTTTCTTTTTTTTTTTTTTTTCAAATTTTTTTTTTCTTTTTTTTTTCTTTTTTCTTTTCTTTTCTTTTTTTTTTTTTTTTTTTTTCTTTTTATTTGTTTCCCATTTTCTTCTTTTCTTGACTAGTCGTCGGCCATCACTAGGTGAATTGTCGTGGATCGCTCGTCGATCTGGCGAACCTCGAGCTTGACGCTTGCGCTTGCCAATCTAGTGAGTGGAAAATATTTTCCTTACCGAACACCGGAAAATATTTTCCGAAACATTTTCAGGTTTTAGCCGAACACCAGAAAATATTGTCATTTTCCTGGAAAATGACTTTACAGGAAAATATTTTCTGGAAATGGCCTATTTTCCGCGAAACGAACGGACCCAAATTTCAAAATATTTTGCAGGCATTATTGATTAATGTTAACCTAAGATACTAACATGCAAATTGTGGTCATGCGGGTGCACAATCAATGAAATAACATTCAATAAATCAAAATGCTAAGAAATTATAAACTACAACCTTATTAAAGTCTATTCTCTAAAAAAACTTCTCAAAAATATTAATAAAAATGCATGCCCTAAACATGATTTTCTAAATGACATGACACCTAACTTTTATTATTATGTAATCTTAATCTAAACTTAATATGCATGAATTTTACTTTAATGATACGTGAGGTGCAATTCATATGGCCTAATTTGAACCATCACAATGTATGTGCAATCTAACTTACATGACCCTAAATATGCATGTACTACATGATATGGGACGGATGACATGGTAATTCTATACGCATATTTTTATGATTTTTTTCCTTTTAAGATAATGCAACCCTGATAGATTATATAAATATATATATATATATGCAACCTATATTAAAAAGTGATGATATGAAATGGGATTAATATGAATTAACCTAGTAATTAACTAAGTAAATGACCTTTGTGTTTTCCTTTTTATTTTTTTATTTTTTTAAATGACCTAATAATTTTTATTAAAAAGAAAGTAACGTAATGATGCAATGCTAATTTTTTGGCATTTTTTATTTTTTTATATTTAAAAAAATACTACATGATGAGAATAAAAAAAAATTAAACTATGACCCACTTATTAAAACACAACATGTAATGTGCACATTATGAAATCTATATAACCTAAATAACATTTTATTTTGGTTCTTTTTTTTGTTTTGGTTTTATTAAAGGAAAATCATCCTAATTCTACATGAATCTTAAAAAAACTAAAATGCGTTGCTTCAAATATGAAATGTGCATAGACCTAAATACCTAATATGGTGCATGATATGTGATGAGCAAATAACAATAACACGCTGAAAAAAAAAAAATCCATTCCTGTAAATCAATGGCATATTATTTTAATATAAATCAATGATGCAAAGCAATTCATGAATTTTGCCATGAAAAGTCGAAATAATCAAAAATCTAACCCGACATCTCGTGGCTCAATATTTTTTATTATTATGACTTAATATGACAAATTTTCTAATCGAATAATGATAAAGATAAATTAGAACAGACCAAGTCATAATTGCGACCTATGAAACTGAATATTTGAACTGAATTTAGTCTAAAACTTTTACCTAGCTTGGAAAAATTATTTCCAAGGTGGAAACCAACAAGGAACGATGCCAAGTTCACCCCCTCTCAAGTCTCAAGTGACCTGCATAGAGAAAATGGCACCAACAGTAATGAACTTGCTGGACAACTTCGGATGAAGGATGGTCGGTGTCCTAGCGGGCGAAGGAGACAACTGGTGTTGGAGCTCCGGCGAGGACTGGGCGGCGGCGGTAGCAAGGAGGCGCGGCGTTGATGAACAACAAACAGCTGGGTTGCAGATCGCAGCAATGGTCGCTCGGGCTGAGGCGTGCGATCGCAGATGAGTGGCAACCGGACGGTGGCGGAGCCCGGGGCGGAGGCGCAGGCGGTGCGTGGCGTCAGGTGAGGGCTTGCTGCAGGTGCTCGAGCCATAGCTGATGGCGGAGTGGCGTCACTCGGGCAAGGGACGTGTTGGCGGAGCTCGAGCTGGAGGCGGCGGTGGTCGTGAGCGTGGAGGCATCGATGACGAATGGATCGCAAACTGGCAGCGCATGTCGCAGTGGGCTTCGGCTTTAGGCAGCGCCGGGCTCGTGGTGTGGGGCTCCTGTGAGTTGATCGGAGATGCATCGAGAGGACTCCAGCAGTAGCGTAGCTATTACGTTGGAGGCGGAGGCATGGAGCGGCCACAGGGGCTCAAGGCGCACGATGAGGCGAAGCAGGGGCTGGAGGCATCACACGGTGAGGCGGAGGATGCCGACGAGCGGAGGACCGGCGTGGGCAGGCGGAGCGCGGCCTCGAGCAGCGGGGGTGCGGATCGAGTGGCGAGGAAGAGGCAAGGAAGAAGAATAGTAACCTTGCTCTTTTTCCTTCTTTTTTTTTTCCTTTTCACCTCTACAGGCCGCACGTCTCTTCTACTATTGTTGACTTCTTTTCCTCTGCACCTTATCAGAAGAGAAAGGAGAAGCTGCGAGGGTTTCCTTTCTTCTTCTTTTTTTTTTATTTCGAAAAAAAAAACTCCAACAAAGCAAAAGCTCCCCCTACACTTTTCTATTTTTTCTCTTCGATGAAAGACGAAGAGAAGCCCCCCCGGTTCCAAAACCTCGCCTTCTTTTTTATAGAGGAAAGACTCGAAGTTGTTGAAGATCCGGCGATATTCACTCAACTTCTTCAACAAAAAAGTGGCTCCAAAATCTAACTGTTGAATTTTGAATTCAATTTTTTTTTCAAAATTTCCCTCTAATCAAAGATTATCTTCTATTTCTATTTTCTAAATTTAAATTAGGTGTCAACAAAACCCCTTGCAATTACTCTCTCTCTCTCTCTATCTCTATATTTGGCATTGTTTACGGTGACTTTGAAGTCAATTGAATTTGGAATTTGTAAATGATGGATCTTTTTTGATAATGACATAAGTGGACTGCATTTCATTGGCCTTTATTCATTATCTCTAGTTCTTCGGGAAAAGAGAGATGAGAACAATATTTTCAAAGATGCATACTTGTATATCTTTTTTATTTATCAGCAAACCTATATATCAACGTGCACAATTTAGGAGAAGGAAATTTGAAATATTAAGAATTGTGTACAACACTTACTTTAATGTCAAAAGTTTTGGTCGATTTACTTAAGTGTCAAATCGGAAAAAAAAAAAAAAAAAAAAAAAAACAGCCACTTAAATACCTTTGACGACCGACCAAAAAAAAACCTTCAGCAAGAAATTCAGGCTGACATTTTTTGTAAATAAAAACCAATCCACGGGGGTAGATAATTGTGTAAAATGTGGTAGTTCCCATTCACCATCGTCTACACCACTGCCTATGGAGCCACCACCCACCATGCTTAGCACCGCCACCTCCTCCACTACCTTGACGAATTTGGCGACCGCGGCGAGAGCGTTGACATCAACCCATCAATCTCCTTCGAGAACCCTTGCCTTCACGACGCCTTCGTTGCTCCAATCCCTGAAGCAGGCCATCATCACCGATCCCAACAACTTCACCGCCAATTGGGTTGGGCCCTTGCCTTCGTTGCTTGCTTTCCGTTATCGGTCACGACAGTGATAAGGTTTGCGATCGAGAAAACCACAGTAGGGAGCCCAAAAATATGCACCACTAACCTCACGAAAAAAAACAAAAAAATCCTCTCTCGAGGAGTTTGAGAAGTTTCATCATTGGCAATCCTTCTCCATCACTTTTTGAACGTCGTAGCCATTGCTGATTGAGCTGTTCACTGTCTTCAAGTTTTACCGACTAAGCCTCTATTCTACTCTGTTTTTCTGATTAGAGCGACCGAGGTGCTTTGCGTTTGCCTGATCCTTCTTCGTCGGCGCCAATCACCATCGTTGATGCCTCTAGGACATCATCTCTCTTGTTGATCACCGTTTGTGATCAACAATCGCACCTTCAAGCCCATATCCACCACCGCACATAAATCCTTTGTTCTGCCCTGCTTCTTGGCCAAGGATTGTGAAGTGCCTTAGGCTCGTTCATTACTCCCTCAATGGCTTCAATCTCCATCATCCGCACTTCCAGGAGTTTTTTTTTTTTTCCTAACATGATTATTGTGAGATTTTGGTAGGACTACAATCAATAATTATAAAAGCTTAAATCTTTAGATGAATATATGATTTAATATTTAATTACTCTAACACTTCCCTCACATTTAATTTAGTCTTTTTACATAGTATTAAGCGTGAATATATTAAGCTTTAAGAACAATCGGCTGTAATTCCACCAAATCTCTCATGGTATTAGAGTCTATGTAGCACCGACACGGACACGCGACACATGACACGATACGACACGACACACCGACACATCATTTCTCAAAAAATAGAGAATCCGACACGTTATATATTAAATATATTTATATAAATGCAAAAATAAATAAATAAATAATAATAAAAAGAGCATAGAATTATTTTATACTAAAAATATTAATCCAACATTTGTTAATATCATTCATTGTTTTAATTTGACAGAAATTGAACGAGAAATTCAAAAATTGCAAACATGAAAGAGTAAACTTGAAAAAACATGTCCTGTTTTCTTATACTTGTCGGAGACTAATGAGATTTCTTATAGTCCTAAACAGAGTTCGAAGTTCATGATATAAACTAGCTTGGAGCTCCTCTGCAAAACAAGATTCGAGAAAAATGAAAATCCAATACAAGAACTCTCGAAGTATGACCAAAAGAAAAGGAAATCACTAAATTCGCCACAAAAAATGTGAGAGATAACTTACAAGCGATGCTTGCGAGAGGTGGAAAGAAACAAAAAAAATTATAACTTTAAGTATGTGGGGACAACGGAATGACACCAATGAGAAAAGGGGCATTCCATCGTCACTCACGGGAAGATCAGAACTTATAAGTAAGAAACTCGAGAGTAAGAATTTTCTTCTTTCCCCTTATTTTTGTTATTTTCATTATTTTTTCATATATTTACATTTTGACCCCTCAAGTATTAAAAATTTTAAAATTGACCCCGTGCGTGTCAGAATCGCGTGTCGGGAAGAGTTGACCACATGTCGAATTTTTCGACACTTGTTGACCACGTGTCAGAACGTGTCGGAGCATGTCGAAGCGTGTCGGACATGTGTCAGAGTGTCGGACACGACACGAAAACTTTCGAAGAGTGTCAGTGCTTCTTAGATTAGAGTAAGAGGTCCTCAGTTCAAATCTTCCCAGGCTCCCATTTGCCTCTCCAATTTAATATTTCCATGCCTAGTATTAACCAGAAAAAAAAAAAAAAAAAAAAAAAAAAACTAAGCGTGAGGGGAAGTATTAGAATATTTACATAATAAATCACGTCTTCATCTAACAACTTAAACTTTTAGAATAATTGACATCGTAAAAAATTTTATAATTATCAACTGCGACTAGGATTTGCTTCATTAATAAGGTAATAACTCATCCTCAGTTCTAGTAAGCGAATGACCGAGAAGATGATTTAGGCTTTCCATTTTGAGGTAAAACACAAAGACGATGTTGTTTTGGGCTATATATGATAACCGGGCACTTCGACCAATCACATTGGAGGGAGAAATTAATAAAAAATGGTTACATCAAATTTCCAATTACGATGATAATTAAGTCATTTTTTAAAGTGATACTTAAGTGCTTTGGAATTTTTTATTTATTAAAGTGATTGTCGTATATAACTTTTGACATTTTTAATGTAATTCTCTAGCACGGTTGTAATCGTGGGGGCCTCTGCAATTTTTCACATAATTAAAAATATTGAACAATATATTTTTGTTACGAGGAAAAGCAAAGAAAGATGGGGATAAACCAAACACTTCTTACATGGTAGTTAGTGCTGACCTTGGGTTTGTGAGCGGCGGTGAAAAATCCTAGCTCAGCACGATTTCCAAGAACCTATCTTACGTAACACCCAAAAATTATATAAAATGAAGAGGTATTTGTAGTAATTGCAATTATTATTCTTGGACATCAAGATTGGCGCACCGACTCCTTTTCACTTGCGAGGCATTATGGCATGGACTCAGGTCTTCCCCAACTGGGACGAAAGACCGGAAAACGTCCTTTTCATCATTGATTCACCCGATGGATACGAGCCCTCCGTGCACCCTAAATTACGTCGATATGAGGCTAAGTCAATTGACAAAATCACACGGTGTGTGATGTCCACATCAAGCATCCCGTGGCTCGTGGAAAGCCACATACTACTCCAATAGGTTATGCCTGGAGTTTCGAAGATGCCAGCATTGTACAAGGAGAGGGTGATAGCTATGATAACCTCGATGGTGATTGAACTATCTGATGAGGAGCCCACTGGCAATATCGAGATGGAAATCGCTAAGCCCACGATGATCAACCTTATGGTCGAGGAGATGTCGGCAATCGAAGTCACGAGAGGGAACGCAATGCCGGTTACTATTGAATTACCACCCCAGGAGAAAGATGGAGTGATAGTGTTAGATCATCCTCCCAAATTTGACCCCAAAGTTGTACCTTGGGATTATGGAACAAATGAGGTAGACGCTATCACACGATCGGGCAGATGTTACGCACCTAATAAAGAAGTAGAAAAGAAGATCGTGATCGAGGAGGAGGCAAGGCAATTCTTGGCCGTAGTAAAATCCAGTGAGTTCAAATGTGGTAGACCAACTGTGGAAGTTGCTAGCTCAAATCTCCCTCTTGGAATTGTTCAAATCTTCTGAGAAGCATAGGGACATTTTGCTGAAAGTCCCTAATGAGGTGCACGTGCCAAAAACGATCGATGAAGTCCAATTGGAAGAATTCGTTGGGGCCGTTCTACTAAAGACCAAATTTCCTTTACTAATGAGGATCTCCCCCCCTGATGGTCCTAATTATACCAAAGTGCTACGCATCTCAATGAAGCATGAGAGCACTCTTGTTTGTAGAGTTTTGATCAATAACAGTTTGGCACTCAATATATGGCCGTTGGCTACGCTCCACCGTCTTGGCATCGATCTTGGGAGAATCCGTACTATCAAGTCGACTAATGAAGAAAGATGGACAAATCGGGGTGTGTGTTGAGTATCACGACCTAAATCGAGCAAGCTCCAAGGATGACTTTTGACTCCCGCATATTGATGTCTTGGTTGACAGTGTGGCGGGATTTGAGTTATTCTCCTTCATGGACGGTTTTTTTGGATATAACCAAATCCGTATGAAGGAGGAAGATAAGAGCAAAACATCGTTCATAACTCCTTAGGAAACTTTTTGCTATAAAGTGATGCCTTTCGATCTAAAGAATATTGGGGCAACGTATCAAAGAGCCATGGTCACATTGTTTCATGACATGATACATAAGGAGATCGAAGTATATGTGGATGATATGATCGCGAAATCAAGACGAGGTGAAGACCATGTTGAAGTCTTGCAGAAACTGTTCGAACATCTTCAGAAATTCGAGCTACGCCTTAAACCCGCAAAATGCGTGTTTGGAGCGAGGTCTGGG
The DNA here is from genome assembly GCA_014182715.1 of Eucalyptus cloeziana. Taxonomy (NCBI): domain Eukaryota; kingdom Viridiplantae; phylum Streptophyta; class Magnoliopsida; order Myrtales; family Myrtaceae; genus Eucalyptus; species Eucalyptus cloeziana. The sequence goes on from CM024642.1 coordinate 26,487,569, forward strand.
AAGCTGTTAAGGTTCATGGTCAGTAACAAGGGCATAAAGATTGATCCATCAAAAGTTAAGGCTATTTGTGATTTACGACCCCCGACTACCACCAAGGAAGTTCGCAGCCTGATGGGATGACTCAATTATGTGGCGAGGTTTATTTGTCAGTTGTCTAAAATAGCGAAGCCATTCTTCAAGCTCCTAAAAAAGAATGCAAAGATCGAGTGGGATGCCAAGTGCCAAGGTGCCTTCAAGAAGATAAAACACTATCTTACTCACGCACTAGTCCTAGTGCCCCCTCTTCCTAAAATTCCCCTAATTTTGTACTTGACCGTACATGACGAGTCACTGGGAGCCATGTTAGCCCAAAAAAGACCAAATGATGGGAGAGAATGCGCAATATACTACTTGAGCAAAAAGTTCACCATTTCTGAGATGAACTACACAGAAGTTGAGAGAATTTGCGTGGCTTTGATTTGGGTCTTGCACAGGCTGCGGCAATACACGCTTCATCATTGAATCTTGCTGGTGATAGAAAACGATCCCATCAGGTATCTCCTAAAGAAGTCGGCACTGGTTGGCAAGTTAGCCAAATGGAAAATTTTAATTTCAGAGTTTGACGTTCAGAGCCTGGGACAGAAGTTTGTTAAAGGTTGCACCATAGCAGACATGTTGGCAGAAAATTTCGAGAGGTCCAGAGCATCTGATGAGGATAGTTATGTGGAGGAGAGAATTTTACTTGTATCAAGCGACAAATGGACAATGTACTTCGATGGTTCAGTTAACTTAGCTAGGTCGAGTACTGGGGCAATTCTTATCTCACTAGACGGACATCGCTACCTTGTCACCGCAAAATTGACGTTCCCTTGTACAAATAACGTTGTTGAGTATGAAGCATGCATTCTCGACCTCCAAGCTGCCATCGATATGAAAATGGAAGCTGCAAGTTTATAATGATTTTTCCCTCGTCATCTTTTAGACCGAAGGCGAATGGCAAACACGAGATTCTAAATTAATTCCGTATCATGAGTTCCTTGGGGAGTTGACTGAGGAATTCCAAGAAGTATCATTCAAATACTTACCAAGGTCTCAAAATTAGTTCACTAATGCCCTGGCTACCTTGTCTTCAATGTTACAAGTAGTTGGAGGCATGGACATTGAACCATTGAGAATCAAAATCCTTTGGCGCCTGGCTTATCGCATGACGGTCGAAGAGGAACCGGACGAACAGCCTTGGTATCACAACATCTTGAAGTATCTGCAGAAGGGCGAATTCCCCGAAGGAAAGGAGGCAGCAGACAGAAAGCATTTGACGAAGCTAGCATCAAAATTCTTCACCAATGGAGATGTCCTCTACAAAAGGTCCTTCGACTCGACATTGCTAAGATATATCAACACTAAAGAAGCCGACCATTTATTGAAAGAGATACATGAAGGGGAGTGTGGCCCCCATATGAATAGACACTTCTTGGTGAGAAAGATCATGCGACTCGTTTATTATTGGTTGACCATGGAGTCCAACTGCATTCAGCACGTATGACGGTGTCACTAGTGCCAGATTTATGGAGATAGGATAAATGCCCCTCCAAATTAACTTCACCAAATGTTTCAATCCAGGCCCTTTTCAATGTGGGGAATTGACATGATTGGGCCCATTAACCCCAAAGCATTAAATGGGCATCGATTTATCTTGGCGGCGATAGACTATTTTACCAAGTGGATCGAGGTCAACTCGTATGTTAATGTTACCGCCAAGAATGTGGCCATGTTCATTCGTCGGGACATTGTTGCTCGTTACGGGGTGCTGGAGGCAATCATTACTGACAACGTCACTAATTTGAACAACAAAGTTGTGGATGGCTTGCTCAATGAGTTTCGAATTAAGCATTTGAATTCATCACGGTACTGTCCTCAGATGAATGGAGCAGTGGAGGCGGCGAACAAAAATAAAAAGAAAATCCTGTCAAAGACTACTAAAAATTATTGTGATTGGCACGAGAGACTTCCCTATGCACTGATGGCATACCAAACTTCTATTCGCACTTCTACTGGGGCAACTCCTTTTTCACTAGTGTACGAGATGGAGGCAGTCTTACCTGTTGAAGTTGAAGTCCCTTCTCTAAGGGTCCTTTCCCAATCTAAGCTCGATGAGACTGAGTGGATGCAATAGAGACATGAGCAGCTAAACATGATTGATGAGAAGAGATTGCAAGCCGTGTGTCATGGTCAATGCTATCATAAATGAGTCGCAAAGGCCTTCAATCAAAGGGTGCGTCCCAAACACTTTGAAGTCAACGACCTGAAGCTGAGGAAAGTGCTTCTGATCATACCAGACCCCCGTGGCAAATTCATCCCGAACTACGAAGGCCGTATCTCATTAAGAAGATTCTTCTTGGTGGCGCTATGATTTTAGTTGAAATGGATGGCAATGAATTGCCTAGACCTGTAAACGATGATGCAGTCAAGAAATATTTTCCATGATTGAAATCAAGGCTAAGGAGCCACTTCATGAGCAATCTGAGTGATATGGCATCATGCATAGCATCATAGATATCATGCATATATCACATACACGCATATCTATTTGTGTTTCAGGCACCTTACCATTCAATGAGGAAATGGCGGACGGAAAATTCGATTCAAAGACCCATCAAGTCTCCGCACAAATGGTTGAATATCTCTTTTTCTTAAATGAGAGGTAAACTCAAAAAAAAAAACAAACAAAACAACAACAACAACAACATCAACTGCATGGCATCATTCGCATAACCTATTTCCGGTGTCACTATGCTTGCTTCATGTTGGTGACCCTCGAGAAAAAGGGGTTCGCAAAAATGTTTTTATTTGGGCAAGAAGGTGAAACATTGACCATGCCAAACAGGAGGTACTTAACATGAAGAAAGGCAAGCCATTTCCAAACACCTCATTCAAACACTTTTGAGAGTTGAGTGAAAAGCAACTTTCTCTTAGGATGAATGATTCATTCGCATTAAGCACAAAAATCGAAATGATAAAGGTGTTTCCTTCATCAATCCCAAGCATTGCATTAATCTTTTGCTACCCCTTTGGGCTAGATAAAGATGATCCTTCAAAGCACCCTTGTCGAGAAGAGCCATACACTGGGGCAGCATAGGAGGTTACGATTGAGATAGTAAAAGATTGAGAAAGATTCTATTACTTTTACTTGTATCAATCTTCCAGTGATGGTTTCAAAGGAATTCTCATCAGAGCTTGACTCATCCCAAGGTGAAGAAGAGCATTTCCTTCTCTGCCCAAACACATGATACCCATTGCTTTAACCAATTTGGGCATGATTATTCATTTCTGAACCCCGAGCGGTGATCATCTCCCTTCACTAGGGCAAGGCATAAGAATTGACAGTCACGAGAAAATGTGAAAAGTATCTCGAAAGTCATAAGAGCTACAAAAGTTCAAAGAGCAAAAAGTTCGACAAACTATGGGTCATGAAAAAGCAGTGTGCCTGGTAAAAGTAAGACTAATGCCCATCAAGAAAAAAGAGCCAAAAAGCTGCATCTTATGTGAAAATTTTTTTATCAAAGTCCAAATACTTGCATAAAAAAATCATCGCAAGTGTAAAGGAAATTAGAAAAATGAGCAAAGCTCCATTGCAAAAATGATTAGTCAATGGACTTTCGAGATGCGCTGTGTTTCAAAAGCCAAATGATTTCGAAAGATCAAGTGACCTAGTCACAATGCCATGATGATCACCGACTTTTAAAAACCCTCTTGAAAATTTTAAGCCTTTCAAGCCTTTCCCAAGCCAACATTACAACCCTCTTCCAAAGTCTCTTATGATTGGGATGATTTGAGTGAAAATGAGAATGCCACAAAGAAGCTACTGCTTGAAGGAGTGGAGGTAATTCTATCTTGTCTTATTTTCCAAGTTATCGACTTGTAAACCCTATGAAGATAGCGACAAATGTTTCTTTATTGGCCTCAAAACAATAATTCCTTTGTGTAAGCCTTAACCGAGCCTATATTGCGGTCCTTTCAAAAGACCATTTTGATCGACTAGATTGCGCTCATCGTGAATGTTTCTGAAAGCCTTTGACATGGGTTATGTGAGATACCATTAGCAATTAGCTATTTCCCATGCAAATAGATGGGATTAAGCAACCATTTTATCGAGAGTGTGTGAGAAACCCTTTCTGATTAAGAAGCTCTAGTCTGGCATGGTTAATAAGCCTTTTTCACGAGTCATAGCCATTCTGATAAGAACTTGACTCCTAGAGAATCTGATGATTAATGATACATCCCTGAGCAAGATGACAATTTTGCGCCATATTATGCTGATTGACATCGAATGTTTTTTTAAGCAGTCGAACTTAACTTGATTAGCTTGTTCAATTAATGTTAAAATATTACCAATACGTCTCTTAATGACATTTGCTCAAGTTGAGTTTGACAGGATTTCTTAGTGAAGCCATGCAGTTTTCAAGGGGTTAGCGAGTGCTTCCCTAAAAACCAAAGGTTCATGGGTTTTCCTCAAACCATGTATCTTCAACCTGATCGAGACCCGTTATTACATGGTAAGACCTCATCGTCTTCCTTATTCTTATGACACGGCGTGCTTCTATACATCGGGGTATGTTTTCTCTTTCTTCTTATGACACGGAGTGCTTTTGTAACTCGGGATCTTTTCTCTTTTTCTTTTTATGACACGGAGTGCTTCTGTAGCCCAAAGTCTCTTCTCTCTTTCTTCTTATGACATGGAGTGCTTCTGTAGCCCGGAGTCTCTTCTCTCTTTCTTCTTATGACACGGAGTGCTTTTGTAGACCGGGGTCTTTTCTCTCTTTCTTCTTATGACACGGGGTGCTTCTGTAGCCTGAGGTCCATCTCTTTCTTCTTATGACACGGAGTGCTTCTGTAGCCCGGGGTCCATATCCTTATTCTTATGAAATGGAGTGCTTCAGTAGCCTAGGGTCCCTCTCATTCTTCTTACGACACGAAGTGCTTCTGTAGCCCAAGGTCCCTCTCTTTCTTCTTACAACACGTAGTGTTTCTATAGCACGGGGTATCTTCTCTCTTTCTTCTTATGAAATGGAGTGCTTCTATAACTCAGGGTCCCTTTCTTTCTTCTTATGACACGGTGCGCTTCTATAGCCCGGGGTCTTTCTTCCTCTTATTTACAAGACACGCTTCCATAGTGATGAGTCCTTTCCATTGACCCGATATATGCCTATGCACCCAAGGTCTCTCTACCATTGAAATAATTTAGGTGCCTTCTTTCTTTAAATGCAACCTCTCCAAGCTACATTCAAAGAGAGGCAACTGTTGACACTATCTAAAAAAAAAAAAAAACCGTTGAGGGGTCGAGTCAGGCCGGATTCAGCCTTAGCCCGGCCCGCCCCTCTTTCTTTTCCTTCCCCCCCAAGTGGGTCTGGCCTCTTTCTTTTTCCTTTCCCCCCACCTGGCCCTTTTCTTTTCTTTCTTCCCTCCCGCATAGGCGTGGCCCTTTTTCCTTTTCTTTTTTCCCCCTCGTGCGGCCCGGCCTTTTTCTCCCTTTGGCTCGACATGTGCCCCTGTTTTCTCCTTCAGCCACCTTCTGCACGGGGAACTTGTGAAAGCAAAAGGCAAGGCCGCCACAACAGGATCTCGAGCAGCTGCAAGGCGGAGCAGGATCGCGTGGGGGGGTAACGCAATTCGGAGGTCAGAGCAGGTCGATAGAGGGCTGATTGGTGAGATGAGGCCATGCGCGCGAGCCAAGCACAGCAAAAAGGGAGAAGAGAGAGAACAAACAAGGAAAAGAAAGACACAGAAACAAAGAGGGGGGTGAGAGCGAACCAGAGGGAGGAAGGAAGCTCGAGGGAGTAGCTAGCCGTTGCCGGAGGCCCATTCGCCCGCCGTTGTCCACCACAGCTCTTCCTCGAGCAAGGTAGGTCCCCTGAACCCTGTTGTTCCATCTCTGGAAAATGCCGGGCCGGAGCTCGTGGCCGACCATCTCGCACAAGCTCCGGTCCTCGCCGCTTTTACATTTTGCTCCTGTGTTCCTTATACATCATGTCTGAAGACCCTTAAAGCCTGATGAAAGCTCGATTGAGCCGAAAACCTTTGAATTTAGTGGCGTCTATTAATTGTTCGATGAAATGCTCAACTGAGCTCGGCCTCCCTGACTCCTCTATGTAGAGCCCAACTAAGGTTTTTAGCCATCGGAAGGTTGTCGCCATTTGCCCGGAAGCTAAACCGTGTCCCTTCAAACCGAGGTAGCCCCGTCGCGACCCCAACCGAAGATCACTGGCGCCCCTCACCTCTGCCCTCTCCCTCGTCGCAATTGGATAACTACCAAACAGGGGGTTGTGGGTCAGCGAAGCCCTCGATTGGCACCCTACCGCTTTCGGCGAAGCCCCGACCGGCGCCACCACTTTCCTTGAAGAACCTCCACAGGTGGCACGTCGTCGCAGCCCCCCTAGCCGCGATTGAGCAGTCGCTGACCAAGGGGCGGTGAGCCGAGCTGGGCTAGGTCTACGACCTGGCCCGCTCGACCTCTTCCACCCCGCAGGCCCACTGCTCGGAATCAACCTAGGTTGTGGACCTATGGGTGAGTCCTTTTTGCAAAAAAAGGTTGGGCCCTCCTGATTGGGCCCAAGCCCGATCCGCCCTCAAGTAGGCTGGTCGGGTCAAAATCGGACTGACCCGGTTCGCCCCAAAAAGAATTATTCAAAAAATTATTTTATTTTATTTTATTTTATTCTATTCTATTCTATTTTATCTTTTAAAAAATTTTGAAAATCTAAAAATTGTAGGGTTTGGTTAGGACTTGCTATGTATTGCCTTTATAGTGTGATTAGGCATTTATTTGCTCGTATATTGATTATATTGCGTGTTTAATTTACATGTTTAACTATGTTTGCAATTGTTTTGTTGCATGTGTTAATTTTACTGCAATTAGGATCTTTGTGGCTATGATTGTTACTTTAATAATTGCGCACCCGATGATCACCTCACATGTTAGTGGATAGGTATAAAATCAATCCAAATTGCCTGCCAAGTAATCATTTTGTTAAAACGAACAAGATAAGGTACCGAAAGGGTACTAATTGATCAATTAGTGTAATCAAGTCCCCAACCCTAGATTCTCTGAGTGTGTAGCAAGTGAGGTATACTCCCATACCTCACTTGGTTTATAGCCGACCCCAATAGACTAGTGGCAACTCATTTTGTGCAAAATTCCTAAAAGATATCCCAATGTCCTGCGGGGTATGGGCTTGAGAGAGCCCACGCCTAATCAAGGGTAATAAGCCCGTCCTTTAGACAATACCCCTAAACCTACTCCCTCCCCCCGATGGTAGGTCACGATAGACGCTCATTTTAATAATAAAAGTTTTTGCCGGCTCACTTAAGTACCAAATCAGAGAAAAAACGATAACTGAAGTGTCAATGATTAGAGATGTCGGTCAGATTGATAACGTGGCATTTGTAAATAAAAATTTTAAGTGACATGTCTTATATTTTTAAAATCCTAGTCCATGTAGACGTGCAAAACGACATCACTCAATCCAATGTGGATAGGTAACAAACAAAACAATGTCGCATGTTGTCTAGGGCAATAATGACATTGTTTGAACTTGAGTAAAAAGGTTGGCCTGGTTGCATCTCTCTCTATCGCTTGCTTGTCGTTGCACGCCCGCCCTCGCTCGCCATCTGCTCACTGTCGCTTGCTCATCGCCCTTGGTAAAGGTACGTTTCTCTCTCTGTGTTGCTCAATTGGAGGGGAAAATTAGGGTTCGTAAGTGAAAGATTAGGGTTCGTGATAGGGCTCGTGAGGGGAAAATTTTGGGTTGTGAGGCACTACTAAAGCTCCTGCTCTCTATATACAAGATTAAGCTATTAATTTTGGAGGCAAACCGAAATAAGAAGTGAACTTGGGTTCAATGGCTGGTTAGGGTTTGAAATTTTTTTTTTTTTTTTGGGTGAGGGGTTCTCTTTCATTTTGGGGTTTTAGGGTACTTATTTGGCTAACAGGTACAAGATAGCACTGTTTTGGGGTTTAGATGCTAACTAGACTCTTTGACAAACCATGTCAGCTTAAGAAACTAATAAAGAAAGACTACGTCGGATTTCCAGCTAAACAGACCAAAGTTGGCATTGAAAAGATTGTTTTTAAAAAAAAATTGGCATTTAAATGATCCAAAAAAAAAAAATTGGCACTAAATCGAGCATTGTACAAAATTTTTGACACTTCTAATGTGCTTCCACTGAATCTCTTATCAAGAATTCAACTTGTACCCCACAAATAACGAGTAAAGCATTTGAATTTGTGACCCATGTTGGCCCTATGATGCTTAAGTTAGTAATGAGAGAGAGAGAGAGAGAGAGAGAGAGAGAGAGAGAGAGAGAGAGAGAGAGAGATCCTAGCTTAGCACGATCGCAAAGAACTTGAATCGATAAAAGTATAACCATTTTTTGCGATCCCCGAGCAAGTTGTGAATGACTGTCTTTAAGCCGCAAGTCTGTCTTTAATTATCCTTTGAAGGTAGTTGCAACAATTATTCACGGGTGCCAAGATTGACTAATTGACTCTTTCTCCCTCTGGAACATTGGCGATGAACGGTAAGGAAGGACAGACAAAAAAAAACGGTAAGGAAGGAAAACTCTGCGCGTGGACTCAAGTCTTCCCGACTGGCATGAAAGATCGAAGTTGATATTAACTCGACAGATGCAAGGTCTCTGCGCGCCCTCAATTACGTTGATACAAGGCAAAGTGAATTGACAGAACTACACATTTATGATGCCCATATCGAGCATCCAGTGGCTCGTGAAAAGCAGCATACTACTCTTATGGTGAAAATAATGCCATTTTTTTCCTAACATGATTACTGTGAGATTTTGGTAAGACTACAATTAATAATTATAAAAGCTTAAGTATTTAGATGAATATATGATTTAATATTTAATTACTCTAACACTTCCCTCATATTTAATTTAGTCTTTTCGCCTAGTATGAAGCGTGAATATATTAAGCTTTTAGAACAATCGACTGTGATTCCACCAAATCTTACATGGTATCAGAATAAGAGGTCCTCAATTCAAATCTTCTCAGGCTCCCATTTGCCTCTCCAATTTAATATTTCCATGCCTAGTATTAAGCAAAAAAAAAAAAAAAAAAAAAAAAACCAAACTAAGCGTGAGGAGAAGTATTATAATATATAAATAATAAATCACGTCTTTATCTAACAACTTAAACTTTCAAAACAATTGATAGTGGTCGTAAAAAATCTTATAATTGTCAACTGTGACTAGGATTTGCTTCATTAACAAGGTAATATCTCGTCCTCAGTTTTGGTAAGTGAGAGACCGAGAAGGTGATTTAGGCTTTCCATTTTGAGGCAAAACACATAGATGAGGTTGTTTTGGGCTATATATGATAACCGAGCACTTCAACTAGTCACATTGGAGGGAAAAATTAATAGAAAATGGTTATGTCAAATTTCCGGTTACGATGGTAATTAAGTGATCATTTTTTTAAGTGACACTTAAGTGCTTTGGAAATTTATTTATTTATTTATTTATTAAAGTGATTGCCGTATATGACTTTTGATATTTTTAAAGTAATTCTCTAGCACGGTTGTAATTATGGGGGCCTTTGCAATTTTTCACATAATTAAAAATATTGAACAATATATTTTTGTTACGAGGAAAAGCAAAGAAAGATGGGGATAAAGCAAACACTTCTTACATGGTAGTCAGTGTTGACCTTGAGTTTGTGAGCGGCGGTGAAAAATCCTAGCTCAGCACAATTTCCAGGAACCCGTCTTACGTAACACCCAAAAATAAAATAAAATGAAGAGGTATTCGTAGTAATTGCAATAATTATTCTCGGACGTCAAGATTGGCGCACCTATTTCCTTTTCACTCGCGAGGTATTACGGCGTGGGCTCAAGTCTTCCCCACTCGGGACGAAAGATCAAAGTTGACTTGGACATGACAAGTCGTGGGCACTAGGACACATCAATTTCAGTGCCCTCACTCATCCCAGGCGTAAGAGAGTACAATACATGTATATCCGACGGTAGCCAGAACTAAAGTTATGATATAGTGTCTACTTTCACCATCGTGAGACCCCCAAATTCCTTGTTTATCTTTGTGTTCTCAACAGAGAGGAAATACGGAATGACATTGTGGAATCTCCCACCCCAGAATAGCTCTACTGCCTATTTCTTCCCTTTGAGTCTTTTAAGGACTTGTCAGGTCCGTAGGAACCAGTCTTACGTAAAACACAAAAATAAAATAAAATGAAGAGGTGTTCGTAGTAATTACAATAATTATTCTCGAACATCAAGATTGGCGCACCAACTCCTTTTCACTCGCGAGGTATTACGGCGTGGACTCAGGTCTTCCCCAATCGGGATGAAAGATCAAATTTGACTTGGACACGACGAGCCGTGGGCGCTAGGACACATCAATCTCAATGGACCGGAAAACGTCCTTTTCATCATTGATTCACCCGATAGATATGAGCTCTCCGTGCACCCTAAATTACGTCGATATGGGGCTAAGTCAATTGACAAAATCAGACGGTGTGTGATGTCCACATCAAGCATCCCGTGGCTCGTGGAAAGCCACATACTACTCCCATGGTGAAGATAATGCCATTTTTAACCTAGCTAAGTTCATCCTGTTCCAAGCACTATAAATTAGGCCACAATCCAGTCTTCCCAATAATTTCTCTTGATTAAATGGCTCTTTTTCACTGTGAGGAAGGAAAATTTTAAAGCATGGACTCAAGTCTTCCCGACCCGGACAAAAGATCAAAGTTGATGCGGACATATCGCGTCTTGCGAGGGCCTGGAGACATTAATCACTGCGGACCCAAAGACATCCTTTTCGTCAATCTTTTGACTCGACAAGTACAAGCTCTCTGCGCACCCTCAATTACGTTGATATAGTGCTAAGTGACTAGACAAAATTACAGTGTATGACGTCCATATCGAGGATCCAGTGGCCCGTGAAAAGCAATATGCTATTCTTATGGTGATAAAGAACGCCATTTTTGACCTAGCTGAGTTCATCCTGTTGCAGGGCATTATAAATAGCCACCCTTGAGAGCCGAAAATCTGTGCAGCGAGTCATCAACCTCACCAAAGATGAGGAACACTGTTGTGCTAGCGTGCGTTCTCCTCGTTTCTGTGACTTCTCTCTTCCTTCCTTCCCCTGAAGCTCGGAGAGTACTTCTTCAGCCACCAGGTGAATTCACATTCTCCAGCAACTCCTTTATTATAACATGACCCTGGCTTTTTTGTTGGTCCCCCGTCGCTTTTGCAACTCGTGGGCGATACAACGGGAGTAGAATAACCGCATCAACCAAGCCATTTTGTGTGCAGAATACGCTCAGCCGGGCAAGCCAGGATGGCCTGGTCCGGGTGTAGAAAAACCGCCCAGCACACCCTACACACCAGGCAAGCCAATAGGTTACGGGCCGCCATGAGGCCGAGAAGGCCCCACCCAGATGGTCGTTGTCACGCGCTATGTACGTAGTTCATTTAGTTGATACAGTGCACGAAAACCAGTTAGAAATGTGATATCCTGAGTCTACCACAGCCGTGTGTGGACACATGCGTATGTTTTTATTTGATTGCAAATGTCGTGTCGGTTTAATTGAATAAGTTGGCGTGACAACACCATCTCTTCAAACTGTACTACTAAGGCCGTTTAGCGACTGCCGGCTAGTATTGAATAAATGAATGTGCCGAGGCCGCATATCAACTAATGTCAATGCTTGAGATAATGCATTGTCTGTTGGCTTAAGGCAAGTCTCTTTTAAGGATATAATTGAATATCTTTTGAATGTATCTTCTCCTTTGAAAGACCACTCTTATTTATGGGGACATATTGAAGAGAGAAATTATATTTCGAAATATAGTGGAATCAAATTCACACGATGTTACTGAATATATCTATGTTATCATCTTGCAATTGTATCCCCAAAAGATATATCTTGGCAAATATCAAAATATTCTCGAGATTGTACATATTTATCCAAAAAATATGACCATGTCAATATCTTTTTCAAATGGATTCCATAGTCGAGCAATTAGGTGCTATTTGATTAAATCAAACAGTAATGAGATATATCGAATTATTCATCTTGGAAATTTTCAAATCAGATGCACAATAATATCAAAATATATTATCTCCTACTTAGACTAATAAATCCAAGAGAAATTGCTATATCCTCTATTATGTCAGCAGTTATGTGATTGGTTCCTGCTTAAGAAAGTGGGATCACAAACTATTTATGCTCTGACAAGGTACCGATGAGAAATTAATAGTATCTTCCAATCACTATGATGCCCTAGGTTGCATGGACACGCAGCACAGACACGCGACACGACACGACATGACACGTCGACACGTCATTTCTCAAAAATAGAAAATTCCGATACACTGAGACGCGTTGTAAAGAGTTAGCATTTATTAAAAAGAAATTCTGAAATATTTGATCACAGCTTTTTTATGGTTTTATGAATTTCTGCAAAAATAAAAGGAAAATTTAGATCCAAGTAAACTACGTTGAAATACCATCTCATTGCATCATCTCTAACGTTCTAGTGGCGTTGCGGACTGACCGAATGTGCATTTGCAACAAGTTTTTTTTTTTTATAATAAGAGTTTCACACATATAACGGTGAAATTGCATATTTTGATGATGTGCAATCTGTGATCCTACTAAATCAACTAAATCTCGATAGAAGGACACTAGAAGTGTTCAAAGTTGTGTGCAACACTCATTTTAATGCCAAAGTTTTCGCCAGCTTACTTAAGTACCAAATCAGAGAAAAAACGATAACTTAAGTGTGAATGATTAGATATGCCGATCAAATTGATTACATGGCATTTGTAAATAAAAATTTTAAGTGACATATCTTATATTTTAAAATTCCTAGTCCATGTAGACGTGCGAAACGACATCGCTCAATCCAATGTGGATAGGTAACAAACAAAACGATGTCACATGTTGTCGCGTTTGAACTTGAGTAAAAAGGCTGGCCTTGTTGCATCTCTCTCTATCGCTTGCTTGTCGTTGCATGCCTGCCTTCGCTCGCCATTTGCTCACTATCGCTTGCTCATCGCCCATGGTAAAGGTACATTTCTCTCTCTGTGTTGCTCAATTGGAGGGAAAAATTAGGGTTTGTGATAGGGCTCATGAGGGGAAAATTTGGGGTTGTGAGGCACTGCTAAAGCTCCTTCTCCCTATTTACAAGATTAAGCTATTAATTTTGGAGGCAAACCGAAATAAGAAGTGAATTTGGATTTAATGGCCGGTTAGGGTTTGATTTTTTTTTTTTTTTTTGGGTGGGGGGTTCTCTTTCATTTTGGGGTTTTAGGGTTCTTATTTGGCTAAAAGGTACAAGACAACATTGTTTTAGGGTTTTGATGCTAAATGGACTCTTTGACAAGGCCATGTCGACTTAAGAAACTAATAAAGAAAGGTTACATCGGATTTCCGATCAAACAAACCAAAGTTGGCACTGAAAAGATCATTTTTTTTTTAAATGGCATTTAAATGATCCAAAAAAATTTTGGCACTAAATCGAGCGTTATACATAATTTTTGGCACTTCTAACGTGCTTCCACTGAATATTTTATCAAGAATTCAACTTGTACCCCACAAATAATGAGTTAAAGCATTTGAATTTGTGACCCATGTTGGCCCTATGATGCTTAAGTTAGTAATGTGTGTGCGCGCGCGAGAGAGAGAGATCCTAGCTTAGCACGATCTCAAAGAACTTGAATCGATAAAAGTATAACCATTTTTAGCGATCCACGAGCAAGTTGTGAATGACTGTCTTTAAGCCGCAAGTCTGTCATTAATTATCCTTTGAAGGTAGTTGCAACAATTATTCACGGGTGCCAAGATTGACTAATTGACTCTTTCTCCCCTCTGGAACATTGGCGATGAACGGTAAGGAAGGAAAACTCCGCGCGTGGACTCAAGTCTTCCCGACAGGCATGAAAGTCAAAGTTGATATTAACTCGACAGATGCAAGCTCTCTGCGCGCCCTCAATTACGTTGATACATTGCAAAGTGAATTGACAGAACTACAACATTCATGATGCCCATATCGAGCATCCAGTGGCTCGTGAAAACTAGCATGCTACTCTTACGGTGAAAATAATGCCATTAAAACCTAACTAAATCCATCCTCTTGCGCGCATTATAAGCCACCCTTGAGAGCCGAGCGTCTGTACAGCGAGTCATCAACCTCAGCAACCTTTTGTGCTAGCGTGCATTCTCTTCATTTCTGTGACTCCTCTCTTCCTTCCTTCCACTGAAGCTCGAAGACTACTACTTCAGAAAGGTGAATTCACTTTCTTTCATTGTCCATCAACTTCTGTACAATAACATGACCTCGGCTTTTTTCATTGTTCCGCCATCGCTTTTGCAACTTCTGTGTGCAATACACGGTAGATGAATAACCGCCTAAACTAAACCATTTTGCGCAGGTGGGCACGCTGAGCCGGGGACACCAGGATGGCCTGGTCCGGGTGTAGAGGAACCGCCCAGAGCACCCTACATCCCACGCAGCCCAAGCATTTTACGAGCGGCCATGTATCTCCTGGCCTATTGCCCTCGAAAAGTTAATATCACTACAGTGCCATGAGGCTGAGAAGGCCATATCCAGATGGTCGTTATCACGCGCTATGTACGTACTTCATTTAGTTAATACAGTGCACGAAAACCAGTTAGAAATGTAATATCTTTAGTCCACCAGGACACATGCGTATGTTTTCATTGGATTGCAAATGCCGTGTTGGTTTCATTAAATAAGTTGGCGTGCCGCGTGACAACACTATCTCTTCAGACTGTACTACCAAGGATGTTTAGCGACCACCGGCTAGTTATTGAATTAACGGATGAGCCGAGGCCGCATGTCAACTAATGTCAATGCTTGATATAATGCAATATCTGTTAGCTTAAGGCAAGTCTCTTTTACAAATATAATTGAATATCTTTTGAATGTATCTTCTCCTTTGAGAGAGCACTCCTATTTATAAGGACATATTGAAGAAGGAAATTGTACTTAAAAGAACAGTGAAATTAAATTCACTCGATATTATTGAATATATCTATGTTATCATCTTGCAATTGTATCCCCAAAAGATGTATCTTGGCAAGTATCAAAATATTTTTGAGATTGTACATATTTATCCAAAAAATATCACCATGTAAATATTCTTTTCAAACGGATTTCCATAGTCAACCAATTAAATGCTACTCGATTAAATCAAATGGTAATGAGATATATTGATTTCTTCATCTTGGAAATTTTCATGTCAGCAATTATGTGAGTTCTGCTTAAGAAAGTGAAGTCACAAACTATCTAATGCTCTGACAAGGTACCAATGAGAAATTAATAATATCTTCCAATCATTATCATGCCTTGCCAAAAATCGAAGTGCACTATCGATGTTAAACATTGCATCTCTCCATAACTTTTTTTCTTAGCCAAGTCCTTTGTCCAAAGAAGCAGGTAAGAAAAGCCTCTGTGGGGAGAGACGCGAGGCATTACAAATAAAATCTTCGTTACATAAAACGCAAAAGTAACTTCTTAATTGAAGCGCATCTCCAAGAACCCGTATCAATGAAGCATAACCTTTTTAATCTCCTCGAGCAAATTGTGAATGACTTGTCTTTGAACTGATGGAAGTAATTTGAAAGTGAAACGCTCACAACTCATACAAAGAAGAGAAGAAGATAGATAGGCTTGTAAATTTATTTCACCTTCACTAAAAACAATTACAATACTCCCCTATTTATAGACTTGTTACATGACCTTTACTTTTCCTAATAGATAAAGGTTTTTTTTTTTTTTTTTTGTCAGTTTCCTAATAGATAAAGTTAGCTTTCTAGATAAGATCTCAAAACTAACATTCCGAGGGAAAAGTGTCAAAGAAGTCCTAAACTTTTTATATTTGTGCCAATTTAGTCATAAACATTTTATTGGTGCCAATATAGTCATAAACTTTTTCACTTTGTGTCAATTCAGTCATTTCCAGCTAATTTTGGCTAGATTTTACTAATTGGGCATTGGCTAGCTAACGTGATACAATCGGCGCTGACGTGGACAATTTTTGATAATATTTTAATATTTTTTGAATTTTTTTTTTATTTTTTTATATTCTTTCTCTTTTTTTTATTTCTCCTCCTCCTTCCTTCAACCGGTTGCCAGACCTCAGCGACCTCGCCGGCCGTTGGTGAGCCTCGCCAGTCACTAGCAAGGCTCAAGCCCTCGCCAAAAGCTGTGAGGGCAACCTCACGGCGAGACTCGCCCTCACCAGATCTTGCGAGGGTTAAGCCTCACTGGCCATGGGCGAGGCTACCAAGGTTGCGAGGGCGGCCTTGTGCTAGGCTGGCGAGGGTCAAGCCTCGCTTAGCCTCTAGCGAGGCTCGCTAGAGGTCAGTGAGGTCGACCTTGACCTCACAAGCCGTCATCTCTTTAGCGGGAGAAAGGAGGAGGAAAAATAAAATAAAATAAAATAAAAATTCAAAAAATATTAAAAGTATTATTAAAAATTGTCCATATTAGAGTTGATCATCCTATGTCAGCCGACTGATGCCTAGTTAGCAAAATCCAATCAAAATTAGTCGAGAATGACTGAATTGGTACAAAGTGAAAATGTTTAGAATTAAATTGGCACCAATAAAATGTTTATGACTAAATTAGCACAAATGCAAAATATTTAGGACTTCTTTGACACTTTTCTCATCATTTCAGATAAGATCTAAAAACTAACAAAACAATAATCATATCTCACCTCATCTCTAAAAACAATCACTACACCTAAAAATACAAACAGACTCATTAAAGATAACAATGAACAAATTCATTATAGATAAGATCTTTGCTCATTAAAGATAACAATTATGACTTTTCTTCAATGCAGGTACCAAACAGTTATCGGCATCAACAAATTTGATTTAATTTCTAACACTCTCCCTTAAACCAAATTCTCTTCCATCAATCATTCCAAGCAAGCTCTTGAACTTTCCAAAAGTATCAATCTTGAGAGGTTTGGTAAAAATGTCTACCACTTGATCTCCTATCTTCACATGCAACACTTCAACCTCATTCTCTTTAACCTATTCTCGAATGAAGTGATATTGAATATCGATATGCTTGTTTCGTTCATGAAAAACTGGATTTTTTGCCAATGCAATAACAAAAACATTATCAACAAAAATCTCGGTTGCTTTCTTCTACTCCATAAGAATACCTTTGAGTAGTCTTCTTAATCAAATTACATGACAAACACATGAGGATGCAACTACTTATTCAGCTTCACATGTCGATAGTGTGACACTGGATTGCTTATTTGATCACCACGTGAAAGCAGTGTCACACGAGAAAAATACAAAGCCTATTGTGCTTTTTTATTATCGATATCTCCATCATAATCACTATCCGAATAAACTTTAAGATGGAAGGATTTAGAGCGATAGTAGTTTAGGCCATGAGAAGTAGTACCTATGATGTACTGTAGTATCCTCTTTACAGCTTTAAGATGAAATGACTTTGGCTTCTCTATCTATCAACTCACAATTCCAATACTACACATAATATCAGGTCTCGTGCATGTCAAGTATCTCAAACTCCCAATCAAGCTTCTATAATATGTTGAATCAACATCGACACCATCATCAAACTTTGAAAGATTGGTTCTACACTCCATTGGTATATTGACTAGAGTACAATTCTTCATGTTGATTTTCTCAAGGATATTATTTGCATATCCTTTTTGGGAAATAAAAATCCCCTCGGCACTTTGCCTCACTTCAATCCCAAGGAAATAATTCATGAGACCATTATCGGTCATCTCAAATTCTTTCACCATTGATGCCTTAAAAACATCAATCATTGCTAGATTATTTCCTATAAGAATAAGGTCATGCTATCGGCACTTGTTTAAGCTTATATAGAGCTTTCTTCAACTTCAACACTTTATCTTCATAACCTTTCACAACAAACCCCTCGAGTTGTTCAACATAAATCTCTTCTTCAAGGATGCCACTCAAAAATGCTGATTTGACATTCATTTGATAAATTCGCCATTCACTTTGAGCAACAATAAAAATAATCAATCTAATCATTTTCATGTGGATGATAAGGGCAAAAACTTCATCATAGTCAATTTCGGTTTTTTGCTTGTACCCCTTCGCCATTAATCTAGCCTTGTATCTTGTCACTTCTCATTTCTCGTTCTTCTTGGCCCTATGCACCCATTTAATAACTCCAATTGATTTCTTATTCTTTGGTAGATCAGCAAGCTCCCATGTTTGATTCTTCTCAATGGCATCAATTTCTTCATTCATGGTTTTTCTGCATTTTTTTTCTTTAGCCATATCATCATAGACAAGTGATTCACAATCTACAAGAAGACATACAAGGTGAACCTCGTCGGTAATTTCATAAATGTCAGACAATCTCGTAGATCTTGGCACTAACGGTTCATCGATATGGTTTGAAGAGATTGGTGATGATGAACTTGAAGAAAATACTGGAGAAGAAGGTGTAGAATGATCCTTCAACTCTGTTTGATCGGTATCATCACGAGTATTCACTTCATCTTTTGGGTTGTCTTCCCACGTGCCATATTCATCAAACTTGACATCTCTACTTATATACATTTTCAAATTGTTAGGATCAAATAATCGATAAGCTTTGGATGAGGAGTCATACCCAATAAAGATGAGCTTTTTTCTCTGGTCTTCAAGCTTTGATCTTTTCTGATCTAGCACATGAGCATACACAATGCTCCCGAAAATTCTCAAGTGTGAAACACTTGGTGTTTTTCCGATCCATGCTTCCTGTGGAGTTACGCCTTTGAGTCTGAATATGGGACATCTATTTTGAAGATAGACCGCACACGAAACAACTTTAGCCTAAAGCTCCTTAGGCAAATTTTTGCTCTTTAACATGCTTCAAACCATCTCAAGAATGGTTCTATTTTTTGTTTAGTTATGCCATTTAGTTGAGGAGAATATGGAGCCATCAAGAAATGCCAAGTACCATGATCTTCATAGAATTTGTTGAATATGATTGAGGTGAACTCTCCGCCAAAATCAATCCTCAAAGCTTTGATAAAATAGCCAATCTCCTTTTCAGCTAGATTCTTGAATTGTTTGAACATATCAAACGCTTCTGTCTTTTCTTTTAGAAAATACACCCAAGTTTTTAGAGTAAAATCATAGATAAAAGTAACAAAATATCGATGATTACCATATGGGTGTTGCAACTTTCCCAGAGGTGGATGACCAAGGGAAAACTAATGGATTACTAAACAAGAATGAAGGTTCATCTTACGAGGCCATCATTTGTTTTTAGCACGAACTCTCCCAAATTCCACCAATCACAATTTGATACTCAATTCGACATGTGATTACACTTACCTATTGGAGCAGCCACTGAACAATTATGGATCGATTAGACACCAAAGTAAAATGCGGGAGTACACTTTACTCCTACAAACCAGAGATTCACCAATTCAGGGACTTGGTTACGTTAGGCTTATCTAACGCCATTTCGGTACATTTTCTCTTTATTTTGAAAATATTTTGCACACGGCCCTTATCCATTTTTACCTATGCCACTAAAATAACGAAAACAATCCACATGATACTTAATTCTAAATTTCCTAATGTCGCAACCTACCCCTCGGGGAAGAGAATATATTTAGGGATATTGCCTAAAAGATGGACCTAAGGCCCATGATTAGACGCGGGCTCTCCCAAGCCCATACCTCGCGTGACGTTGATATATTGTTAAAAATTTTGCAAAAAGGAGTCGCCACTAACCTATTGGGGTCAGCTAAAAACCAAGTGAGACATGGGAGTGTACCTCACTTCCTACACAACCAGAGAATCTAGGGTCGAGAGCTTGATTACACGTACCTAATCTTGTTCATTTAATAAGAAAAGATTTTTGTCAAGCAGATTGAATTGATTTTATATTATCCACTAACATGTGAGGTGATCATGCAGGTCCGCAATCATTAAAATAATAATTAGCAACCAAGGAAAGTGTTTAAATAAATTGCATGGGAGAGCAAAAATTTAACACTAAGAAAGAGGTAAATATAAATCTTAATTAGACTAAAGGGAAGCCAAAATCAATATACCAACACTACACAATCAATGGCCTTTGTCCCTAAGGACAATTGAAACCCTAAGGTAAAACCCTAAAGGTTTAGTCAAACTTGGGCATAATTTTAAATTGAAAGGCTTCTATTTTTAGGAGAAAATTCCTTCTAATATTAATTTTAACCTTTTCGAGGAAATTCAAAAAATAAATTTATAATTTTTTTATTTTTTTCTATTTTTAAATGAATTTTCGAATTTTCAAAAAAAAAATTGGATTTTTGCAATTTTTTTTTAAAAAGGTAGAATTTTTAATGTTTTTGAGTTTTTGAATTTTTATTATTTTTCGAAATTTTTTATTTTTTGAAAAAAATTACTATATTTTTAATATATATTTAATATTATTATATTCGAAAAAAGGGTTTGGACCGAGTAGGACCGATTCGACCCACTGATCCGATCCGAGCCTAAATCCAACTCACATCAGATAAAAAAAAGATTTTTTTTTAGTTTTTTGTAAATATATTTTTTATTTTTTTCTCTTTTTGTCTTATCCCTGTTTTGTCTTTTTCTGCTGCTCCATCTTCTGCTATACGACTTCTTTACCAAAGATTTCAATCTACTTTCCTTTCTTTCTTTGTCTTTTCATTTCCTTTCATCACCTCTTTTTTATTTCTTTTTCTTTTCTCTTGCTTTTACTTTTTCTCTTCTATCTTGGATTCTTCTTCCTCGCACATTCTTAGAGGTGGCAATATGGGTCATAAACCCATATCATGACTCATTTTTAATTAAATGGGTCATATATAGGTCAAGTGAAAGTTAAATATTGATCAAAAATGAGTTTGAGAAAGTAAAACACAAAAATAAATGGGTCTAAATGGGTTATTACTAATAACCCATTTAGACCCACTTTCAACTCATGGCCCATGGGCTATGGCCTTCTTTAATTTTATAAAATGTTTTTTTATAAAAATCCAAATTATAATTATTTTTTATTTAATTTTTTATTTTCTTTTTTATTTTTCTTTTTTCTTTCTTTTTCTTCATCCCTTAGCCGATGGCCAGCAAGGCGACAGCTGGTCACCAGCTGGCGACAGCCGAGCAAGGCTCAAGCCTCGCCGAGTCATCGACGAGGTCGAGCCTGGCCGAATTTGGCAAAAACGAGCTCACCGGCGTCGAGCGAGGCTCGATCTCGTCGATTTGGCGAGGATTCGACGAGGCTCAAGCTTGCCGACATCGGGTGGGACCTCGACCTCGCCAGATCGGTGAGATCAAGCCTCGCCCGATGCCAGCGAGCTCGATCTCTCGCCGGATCTAGCAAGGCTCGCCTTGCCGACGACGGCAAGGCTCGAGCTCACCAACGTTAGGCGAGACTCGACCTCACCGACGACTGGCGAGACTCAAGCTTACCGACGTCGAGCAGCATCTTGACCTCGCTCGTTCGGCAAGATCGAACCCCGCTCAACGCCGGCAAGCTCCGATCGCCGACCGTCATCATAGCCGGCGGTCGGCCAAAGAAAAAGAAAAATAAAATAGAAATAGAAATAATAATTATTAAAAAATAAAAATTATATTTTAAAAAATAAAAATTCGATTTTTTTAAAAAATATTTTAAAAAGAATTATAAAAATTTTCATTAAATTTGTATTGCATAAAAATGTTTTAACAATACTTTTTATACTTTTTTTTATTAAAAAATATAAAAATGAGCTTTTTACGTTTAGTTAAAAAAATTTCATGTTACGAGTTTTTAGTTATTCAATAGTATGTTCACTTCAAATAAGAGAAACATGTGCATAGTCTAATTCTTAATAAATATTTCAATTTATAGGTTTTTTTCAACGTTTTTTTATTATATTTACTATTTTGAATTTAATTTAAAGTTTTAATCCAATTAGCATATAGTAGAAGTGGGTTTTCCTTGAATATTAATAGGTTTTAGCAATACGGGTCGGGTCGGGTATGGGTCGGGTACGGGTCGGGTATAGGTCACTAGATTTACACTACAAGATTATGGATCAAAACGGGTTAAATGGGTCAAATATGGGTCGACCCATTTTCGACCCGACCCATACCCAACCCGACTCACCCATTTGCCCCTCTATGCATTCGCCACAAGCCCGAAGCCATTCTTGTTTGCTATTTCTCCATTTTTCACTTTTTCCGCATTATTTTCTTCTTCTTCTTCTTCTTTTCTCTTTTTCTCTACGCCAGTCTTCTTCCTTCTTCCTCGACGACTCCCCTCTCCTCACCGAACACTCACCCGCAACTCTCTTGCCCAAACCAGCGCCACCGCTACGATGAGCCCCTCACCGACCTTTGAGGCACTGGAGCCACTGTACAGCGTCGGTCGTTCAGTCCGACCGACACTGGTCACCGTTGACCCCTAGCTAGCTAGCGGTTTCTAATATTACCGAAACAAGAACACAAAGCAAAAATGTGCACCGAAGGCCTCAGCACACGACATACAATGGCTATGGAAACAAAATATAAAAGCGACAAGGGTTGGAGCACATGTGAGCTGAATGGCCACAAGCCCCAGCCCATCAAGCCTGAAGCAAACGTGAGGAGAACCGAGGTTACTTGTTCAGCTTGAGGACGTCGCTGGGAAGGTTGCCGAATGGGTCCCCGTGTGGCTGAGGCATTGGCGGAGGCTCCCACTCTCTGTCTCTCAGTCTCTTGGATCTGTCGCTCCCTGCTTCCCCGGTCTCTAGCTCCTAGAACTCCTCCTCCTACGCCACGAAGAACTCTAGGATGTAGCCCTCTAGCTTCTTCTCGTTGCTCCCGAACGAGCGCGTCCTTGGGCAGCTCCCCCCGTCGGTCCAGTCTCCATGCTCGAAGTGTGCCAGCGAGAACGTCCTCAGGAACGTGGTGCCGCCATTGTTGCTACCGCGTCCGCCGAAGGTGCCAAAGGGAGCACAGCGCTCGGAACCTCGCGAGAGCCAGAGCAAGGCTAGGGTTGTGGATGTGGTCGGCGTAGTGTGGTGGAGTGTGGCTGAGTCGATAGATAAGGCTCTCTTGTTCTCGGCCCTCTAAACTCTCTCTACTTCCCGATCTCTCCTCTTGCTAGCTCTCCATCCTCTCTCATTTTTCCTCCCTTCCTCTCTCTCTCTCTCTCTCTCTCTCTCTCTCTCTCTCTCTCCGCCTTCTCTTGGCCTTGTCTTTTCTCCCCCACCTACCCCTGATCTATGTCCCCTCTTCTTTTGCTGCAGGTTGGCATGCGAAGATGGCTAGAGGAGGGAGAAGGCTGGCGCAGGACAGGCTGAAGGGGAAACAGCTTGGGCCGCAAGAGAAAAGGAAAATAGGAGAAAAGGGGCCCGGGCCTAAAGGGGGAAAGGGAAGAGAGCCAGGCTAGGCCAAGGCCGAATCCGACCTAACTCAGATCTAGCCTGACTCGATCCCTAAGCGTTTTTTTTTTTTTTCATTTTTTTTTTTTTTGGTTTAAAAATAGGTGTCAACACCTAATATTATATGAAATGATCATAATTAACCCTGGGTCTACAAGTAATCTAAATGAAGACTAAATAACATTTTTTATTTGACTTTATTTTATGAAAGTTATGCACTAACCTGAATCTATATGGATTCTAAAGCTAATATGTCCTAAACCTATATATGTTATGAGACTAAACATGTATGGCCCTAAATATGAAAACCTTAAATTATGAATGCACTCTAACCTCTAAACATGCGTAATATGTTTACGTGCAATGACAATTTACGAATTAATCACATCATTAATAACGTACTCAACCATAGTAATCCACACAAGATAATACTGGATTAACCCTTAGTGTCTAAAAGTCCGAAAGCCGAATGTCTTTGTTGATGCACATAAACAGTAAAACTATAAGGCTTAACCACTAAATATCATGCATTTGAAGATTATATAAAATTAAAAAAAAAATGTGAATTACCACACCTCAGGGCAGTGGGTCACACAAATATTGAACGTGACTTAGTCTGCAAAGGGCACACCAGGATTAGAGCACGCATAGAAGTGAGATCAATATCTGAGAGACTTGCAAAGCATGAGCAAACAACTGGATGGCGACTTGATTGGATTGAGGCTCATCGGATTAATCGTTGGCTTGTTGAATGGTGCTTCACCGAAAGACTGGGATGCCGCTTGGAATTGTTGAACTAATCAAGTATTCTGGGATTTCGTTGCACCCTGAATGGCAGCTATTGCGGTAACAGCGGACCGCGAACGTAATATGAATAGGGAGAAATTATGCGAGAAAGATCTCGATGGACTTTTTTTTTTGGATGGGGTCTGCTTTGCTTATTGCATGTCTCTTCTCTACGTTTCCTCTTTTGACCTTTTCCAGTGCGTCCTCCCTAATGTGCAGTAAATGTGTCGCGCTTTTTTTTTTTTTTTTTTTTCGCTCTTTCTAGTTTCTATTTCTCTCTCAATTGTGGCCGTATCTTTTCCATTATGTGTCTTTGTGCTCGGCATTGAATTGAGTGCAACCACAACATCAGAACAAAACAAAGTAAATACCAAAAATATGGAGTGAACAACTCTAATAGGGAGAGAAACAATCTGGTTTTATCACAGTGAAATCACTAGATGGTAATCAGGCGCTTGGGTAAGTTGGCCACTTCGATGTCTCGCTGCTGGAATTGGCATCGGAGATGTAGGAGCTTAATCTAGGCAAGAAACAAAAATAAAATCACATTAGTTCGAATATCAAATTGGAATCACGCACAATCAAACTTGAAAAAGGAAGCTCGACTTAGCTTTCTGGTAACGTCCATGAAGTAGGATGAATGCAAGGCGTCATGCGGATCTACAAATAGTCAATGAATTGCTAGGCTTCACAGGAAGTGATAGAGGAGCGCGGGGATCACTCGATGACTGATGAGTTTGCCGAAGTTGCTGGGAGGCGGTGACAGTGCGCGAGGTGCAACGACGAGGGAAAGGTAATTGCAAAGTACCCGCTTCTCTCTATTTCTCCTCTTCTTCGCCCCGAGTCCCCATGCGTGCCTTTTATAGCAAAAAGTCTCCCACGTATCATTGGAAAGTCTGGATCTGTGGAGCCGATTGATGATTCTTGGGAAATTGCCAAGTTTTGGCTTTGATTTATCACCAAAATTTGATTGTGGATCTCTCTAATTTACTTCTAAATTAGCGTTCACAACCTTTTGATTTCATTTTCTGCTTCTACTCATATTGCCTTGAACGTGTCCTCATTCACTCGCCATCGGCCAACCAATTCCAATCTTCTAGTCTTGCCCAAAGGAATATCTATATGAGTCAACATGCAGAAAGAGAGGATATAGTGGATAATGGCGCTCCCACGAATCATGTTTTTCTCCTTTAAGGCTAGATTTGTTTCACTTGTTTATTTCCTTCCAAATTGCTTATGTATGATCTGGCTCTCCCCCTTTCCCTCATTGTGGCTCGGATTCCTAACTCTTCATTGGGAGAGAATTGCTTAATTTGTGCATATGCCAATCGAGAGCTGAATTCTTTCTCCAATATTGACCGACAATCATACGAAGCATGGCTTTGGATCTTCTGGAATCTTGGCAAAGAAAGACCAAATTCCCTCCCAATTGATCTCTTCAATGATACCCATTTCCATTGTTTCCTTTCAACCAATGAATATTCTCGATTTGCCAATCGTGATTGCCTTTTCTTCCTTTTGAATTATCGATCAAGATCTGTAGGAGATGATCCTATGCACGCCTGGCCTTGAAGGCATTGCGTGACAAAGACTAATATTGTGTGCACCAGTCTATGGTGGCGTCATAAAGAAGTTGTGCGATTAAGTCATGTGCAATTCATGCAAATGTGAATAATGCAAGTGAAATTTTTGTTTAGGGGTTGAATTCAATCCCTAAATTTTCCATGCGATAAGTGACTAAGAAAAATAAATCAAAATTTAGGTGTCAACAATGAGTGAAGAGTGATTGGTCCACACACATCAAAATGAATCAACTCGAGTAGCATCTTCGCTCAATAAGTCGCTTCCTTCGAAAAGCTAGTTCTGGAATGCTTACTGATAATACACCCTTCACATAATTGATCAAGATGATCAATATGTGGTAAGCAATAGACCATCTTCATGCGATAAAGCAAATTGAGTCCGCCAAAATTGAGATGCCTGAACCTCAGGTGCCACAACCATGAAGGATCATACACACACGCCTTCAGACATTGAGACATATCATTAGTTATATTGAGAGTAAACATTATGTTCTTCGACATCTTCACATTCGTAATTAGTTTATTATTCCTATCTCTTAGCACAAGACTAAGATCTTTCATATGAATAGTTTAGCGTTTCTTCAAAAGTTGTCCCAAACTCAAAATATTGCTTAGCATTTTCGGGACATGATCAACATTAGTCATAAACTCACGTGCATCATTCTTCAAGCGAATCATAATTGTACCTTTGCATTCGACAAGAATTTTATAGTTATCACCAAAAGAGACTTTCCCTTTAATTGTCTCATCTAACTTAGTAAACATCTCATTTCTCCCAAACATGTGATTGCTTGCACCGGTATCCAAATACCACATATCGGTTTGACCTCTTTCATCTTCTTTGAATGCTAATAATAGAACTTGATCGACATCATTCACCAAGTTTGCCTTTTCATCTACTCTACTACTTTCCTTGTTTCAGTAGTCAGAAGCATAATGGCCAAGTTTATTACAATGACAACATCGAATTTTAAATTTATCATACCATTGGCCTGTCGAGTTTTTTCCTCTTCCACGAACATCTCTTTGATACTAGTATCTACTGTTACTTTGAGTAGTATCACTTTTGCTTTGTCTACAACCTCTTCGTTGAAAGTAGACCCGTTAAATGGATCGGTCGGGTCGGGTCGGGTCGGGTCGGGTCGGGTCGGGTCGGGTCGGGTCGAAAATGGGTCGACCCATATTTAACCCATTTAACCTATTTTGACCTATATTTGTGTAGTGTAAAGCAAGTGACCCATACCCGACCCAACCCATATCCAACCCATACCCGACCCAACCCGTATCGCTAAAACCTATTAATATTCTAGGAACCTACTATATGCTAATTGGATTAAAACTTCAAATTAAATTAAAATAGTAAATAAAATAAAAAAAAAAAATTAAAAAAAAACCTATAAATTGAAATATTTATAAAGAATTAGACCATGCACATGCTTCTCTTGTTTGAACTGAACATATTATTGAGTAATTGAAAATTGTAACATGAAATTTTTTAACTAAACCCAAGAAAGCTCGTTTTTATGGTTTTTTTTATTTAAAAAAAAAAAGGTATTGCTAAAAGTTTTTTAGCAATACAAATTTAATGGAAAATTTTTATAATTATTTTTATAATATTTTTTTAAAAAATCGAATTTTTAATTTTTTTAAATATAATTTTTAATTATTTTTATTTTTCTTTTCTCTTTTCTCTTTTCTTTTTTCTTCTTCTTCAACCAGCCGCTGGCCACGACGACGGCCGATGACCGGCCACATGCAAGCTCAAGCTCGCCGATGCCAACGAGCTCAAGTCTTGCCATATTCGGCAAGGCCAAGGCCTCGCCCGACGTCAGCGAGCTCGAGTCTCGCTAAATCCGGCGAGGCTTGAGCCTCGCCAGTAATTAGTGAGGCTTGATCTCGCCAATCTGGCGAGTCGAGGCCCCGCCTAACGCTGGCAAGCTCGAGTCTCGCCAGATCCGCAAGGCTCGAGCCTCGCCAGTCGTCAGCGAGATTCAAGCTCATTGACGTCAGGTTGGCTCAATCTCACCGATCTGGCGAGACCTCGCGCCAACAAGCTCAAGTCTCGCTAGATCCGGCAAGGCTCGGGCCTTGCCAGCCGTCAATGACCACAAGCTTGCGTGCCGGCGAGCTTGAGCCTCGCCTGGCCTGTCGCCGCGCCGGCCACCAACTAAGGAAGGAGGAAAAAGAAAGAAAAAAGAAAATCAAATCAAATCAAAATATGAAAAATAATTATAATTTTGATTTTTTAAAAAAAAAATATTTTTATAAAGTTAAAGAGGGAAATATTGCATGGGGCTTGGGTTGGAAATTTATGAATTCTAATGCTCCAACCCATGTGATATTTTAAATTGGTCAAAAATGGGTCACAAGTTCTAACCCATTTAAATCGAACTCACTTTTTTGACCCATTTTTAGTTTGGTTGTTAAAAGCTTCTGACCCATATACAATCCATATAAATAAAATATGAGTCCAAAAATGGATCCATGACCCATTTTGACACCTCTAGTTGAAAGCAACCTCGGCCTTGACCACAATCACAATATTGGTTTCTCCCGCGAGTTTGTGCGAGTTCTCTTCTTTGCTCCTTCTCATCTCGAATGGTTAACCACGTTTGGAGAACTTCCTCCACCGGTTCAATATTTTTTCTTCTAAACCTTTCTTCATGGTCTTGTAATGAACCCATAAGCTCATCAATCGCCATGGCATCCAAGTCTTTGGATTCTTCAATTGCAACATCAATATAGTTGTACTCTTGTCTAAGGACCAAAGTATTTTCTTGATAACACAAACTTTTGAAATGTCTTCTCCAATTCTTTTCATCTGATCGACAATCGCCAAAACTCTTGTGAAATAATCAGCAATCGATTTAGATTCTTTCATATTAATTACCTCGAATTCACCTCTCAAGTTTTGAAGGCGAATCTTCTCAACTTTCTATACTCCTTGATGTGTGTTGTGAATAATCTCCCATGCCTCTTTAGCAGTAGTAGCATTTGAAACTTTTTTGAACATGGAATCATCTAAAGCTTGATAGATGATTGATAGGGCATATTGATCTTTCGAACGAACCTTCTCCAAGGCATTCCTCTAGTTTTGGTTCAAGATAGCTTCATCCTCTAGCTCATCATAGGTAGTGTTGACGAGTTCCCCCGACACCGTAGGTGCCAAGTAGAGCTTTCATTCTAACAGCCAAGTTACCGTAGTTGTCTTTGGTAAGGCGAGGGTATTGAAGAGAAAGTTGATTGTTTGCATGATCTTTACTCTTCATAATAGATAAAGCTAGCTTTCTAGATAAGATCTAAAAACTAACATTCTTGATAAGATTTAGAAACTAACAAAGCAATCACCACACCTCACCTAAAAGCAATCACCACACCTAAAAATACGAACAGACTCATTAAAGATAACGACGAACAAATTTATTATAGATAAGATCTTTGTTAATTAAAGATAACGCAACAATTATGACTCTTCTTCAATGCGGGTATCAAATAGTTATCGGCATTAATAAAGTTGGTTTAATTTCTAATATGAACATGACCGGAACAGTAAAACTCGTCAGCCCCCAAGTCTGAACTGAATTATCATTTGGATCTTACACGAGAATAATTTTTGCAATAATTCTTCTCGGAAGGAAACGTCACGCGTTGACTCAGTCTTCCCAAACCGGGACGAAAGATGAAGTCGATTTCTTTATCACCACTTGCAAGGGCTCTGAGGCATCGACCTCCGGTGGACCAGAAACATCCTCTTCGTCAACTTTTCTTTTTGAAGGCTTCAAGGAGACGTCAACACGAGACATTTCTAACTCTGCAACGATCGCCTTATTTGCCGTCGAATGAGGCTATATCCTTTGTGGAGACGATATGTTTGAAAAGCATTAGTCTAACCTCTAGATTGTACCTTCTGTTGAGGCCCTTCTAACCTCTGGAGTTATCAATTGATTCGCAAGTATCATTGTGGCAAAGCTTCTGTGCAACTTGTGTGATGATATGTATTCTCGTATCATCGTCGCAGCTCCCGTCAATAAAGCTAATTGCAATAATTATTCTCGAACAAACATTATGCGCAGGCTCAATCTTCCTAACCAGGACGAAATGTTAAAGTCGACATGGGTATTACAGCTTGCGATGGCTCCGAAGAACATCCTTTTGGTCAATCGATTTTGGAAAGGGCTTTGTGCCCGACACGGGAAACTGTTGGGTGAGCGTACATAACATGCCTCATCAGCTAATGAGCTATTATCAACCTTGATTCAATGATCTCGTCCATTGGACGTCTGCAAAATGGAGAAATTCTCTAAGTTTGTTCATATTAAATAATGTCGACATGCTATTTAGTTGGTTTGGTATAAAGCATTGTAGTCAAAGATGGGGTTCAAATCCCCACCTTCTTAGGGGGATGGGGTGGAGACGCGTAAGTTTCAAGAGTAGGTTTCGACTCCCACGCCCTGCAAGAGGCAGGGCAAAAGTCTAAGAGTGAGTATAGAATAGGAATAGAGTAGAATTGACCAAAAAAAAAAAATGGTAGTCGGTTATATGAGGGTTCGTCTTACCCCTTGATTTTACAGATATGTCGTTGATGCATGAGTCGTCTGGTTTTCCATACAGAATTCTTTCTGTTTGTTTACATCCTAACTTTTACATTAAGAGACCAAATTTCATCTCACCTCATATTATCAAATTCTCTCACGTATGAACACGAAAATTGTAATGACTTTTCTAGTTTGAAGGAATATGTTTTATAAGGACGACAGAGCAATGTGCCTTGTGAACAGACACCATCATTACATTGGACATAACAAGGAATTTTGAACTAGCATGTTCTTTGAAAAGTTAACATTCATTAAAAAGAAATTCCACTAATGTTTAATCGCAACTTTTCATGAAATTCGAATTTCGACATTAATGAAGACTTCTTAGATCTAAGTTAACAAATTTGAAGCATCATCTCACTGCATCATCACTGAGTTCGAGCAGAGTGGTGCCCCGAATGTGCATTTTAACTGCTAGATCTGGCAAACAAGTTTTTTATACATAAGAGTTTCAAACATTTAATGGACAAAGTGTTTAAATTTGTGATTAATAGTGGCTTTACAATGCCTAACTTAGTAATGAGCGAGAGAGAGAGAGAGAGCATACACGGAGAGTTGGTATTTATAGGTGGACTTCCCTTTCAAGTTAGGTTACCTCTCGTTGGTGGAGGGCTACCGCAGTAATTACCTGTCCCGGGGATAGTAGTGGGTTGGGTGGCAATTATGCTAACCTCGGTGGATGAACGAGCTCTCGGTCTTTGGGCAACGATTCTAGGACCGATCTTGATGAGGTATAATTTTGGCCACTTGTTTATCGAAGATAGAAAATCTCCATGGGATGATCAACTTAACATAATCAAATTCATAATTTGTCACTTTAACCCGAGAGAAAAACTTTATAAATAGCCACCTAATGGAAAGCAAAATGTGCCAAGCCAGAGCTACCAAATACGTCTCCAATATTCATAATGAGGAAGGCCTTTCTTCTTGCTTGTGCTCTTTTGATCTCGTTCGCTCTTCTCCTCATTCCTTCCACCGAAGCTCGAGCACTCCTTCCAAAAGGTGAACTCAACATGTCTCTCTCTCTCTCTCTCTTCATTATTTCAAATCGATGTGTATTAGCTGAAGAAATATAATGAATCATCAACATGATAATGTAAACGGGACCGTTAGACCCGACAAAGCCAGGATGCGGAGGACCACCTGGGGGCAGGTATACACCGTGCCCAGCGAAACCATCTCCGCCGAAGTGTGGTATTTATGTACGTGAATGCCGTCCGCCAGTTATCCCCGGAGGGCCATGAATCCAGGGAGCTAAGTTAAGCTGCTCATGACAGCAAAATTGCACCATAATATGAAGTACTTCCATGACACCGTCATCGTGAATAAATAAAGAAGCTGAGCGAAGTCAGTCACTTGATGGAGCCTTGTTTCAATACCTAAAAACGAATTAAGGATGAATACTATGTAGAGGATGCAACTTAATGTATGAAACAATAAAACAATGAATGAATCGTCTAGTTTATGGTATGTATCTTTTGAAAGGAAAAGGGAACAGCGACAGAGCTTGTCACAGGCTTCATCTTCTCTTTCAAATTGCAATATGATGAATTATCTAGATGTAAGTGCAATGAAGTGCTTGTCTAATCTGTGAAAGTAGCTTCCAGGAGTTCCTGAATTTCTTGCCTGCCTGTGATTTCTTCATCGAGGATGGAGAAGTATCTGTCTCATCTCTGTTTTCACCACGAATTTTTCATATCTTAGCTTATTTTGAAAACAAATAGGCGTGGCTGTTTGGAAGGGAATGATTAATAAGGCAATCTGTAGCCTTCATCGCTAAAGAGTAAAGAGTATAAACTATGATACAAAAAATTTCCAGTCCGAGAAATCCTCCAGTGAAATCGAAGCAACATAAATATGATTTTTCCATTCACAGTCATATAGTATAAGGTGCAAGTTCAACATCTTTGTGTTCTAACCAAAATTGAGCTTGGTCAATTGAGGACTTTCCAGCTTGAAGAAGTCAATAACAGAAAAGAACTCTCGCAGAAATGGCAGCAGACTTTCTTCGATACCGATAACAACTTGGCATATAATTGGCTTCACATCAACCAATACTAGTTAAACGAAGCAGATAAATTTGCATTGCATTTGAGAGAAATCAACCACAACAAAAAGAGGTTCTCAATGTTTCAGGGCAAGCTTTCTCATTCAGTTCTGATTTCATAGAACAAAACCAATGTCAAAAGAGCCAGACCATTCCTTGCCAGAAAATGGCCAATGTGAAGTCCGTCTGGATCTTAAACAGCATATACCCCAGCATAAACGTGCAAGAGAATGAAAGCATCATCCAACCGACCATCCTTCATTTACTTCATTTCCTTCGCCTGACTGAACAGTAGACTCATCTTGATGTTCCTCTGTACGAGCAAGTCTTGGATTAACGCGGTGTACCTGAGCCCAGCTCACATGCATCTATCGTTGGATGAGGCGCGCCGAGTGGAACCCACATAATCCTACGACGCATGTAAGTCGGGCTATATTATTCACATACTTGATGGTTGGACGCTTACGTTACACCCAATTTTGCCACCGCACTTACGGAGAAAATTGAGTGGGCATTGCAAGATGATGTACCTATCAGATTCTAATAGGGCCTATAGTGGATGACTTAAAACCTCCCTTTCGCCAACTGACTAGAATTAACTAAATTGAGATAAGCTCTCTACGCACCCTCAATTACGTTGATATAGTGCCAAGTGAATTGACGACACTGCACAAGATATTATGTCCATATCGAGCATCCAATGGCTCGTGAAAGCAACATGCTAATCTCATGGTGAAACTAATGCCATTTGCAGCCTAGTTAAGTTCATCCTGTTGCAAGCATTGTAACTGCCTGAGAAAAAGTTGAGTCGCCGTCGGAAGTCCTATGGCAGATTAGATGTGTTCATTTTGCGGAAAATGAGTGAATTGGAAAATATTTTTCAAACAAATAATATCTTAGATCATCTGGAAAAAAAATGAATGGATTTTTTTTTTTCATTTCCTATGAAAATAGTTAAGCATTGATTGATATTGATGATGAAAGTATTTTTCATTTACTAATTTTTCTAAAACAATTACTTTTCAAAAAATATTTTTCGAATCATTCATTTTCTACAAAATAAACGCGTCCCAAGTGTTTTTTTTTTTAAAAAAAGATTTCAGAAGTTGTGATTTGTAAAATGATAAAATAATTCCATAATAAAAAAAAAAAGATGGTAAGTTACCAACAAGTTGTTAAAAAATCGAGTGATTAATCACTTTTTTCACCAATAAATTTTATGATACTTGCCGTGATTCCCAAAAGGCTACCAGCATGGAAAAAAATCTGCTTTTAGTAACGAGAACAATAAATCATCCGGACGTTCCTTCGTTACAAATAAGTCTCAGGGGAACTCATAACCTATGAGTCCAAATTAGATATACCGTAGGATCCTTTGGATTCCACATAGTCTACTTCATCCGACGATGCATGCATGTGATCGGGCTTACATGCAACGGGTTCATCTAAGAATTTTTCCAGAGTGTACATGCTTCACACTGATCCATGACTTGATGGCTGTACACTTACGTCACATCCCATTTCGCAGCCCATTTCGCACTGCACGTCGGAGGCAATTGAGTGGGCATTTGAAGATGATGTATCTACTATAATGGACGACTTAGAATATCTCTTTCGTCAATTGACTTGGTGGCCTATGCTTGAAAGGTTCACTTTCTGCTTTTAGTAACGAGAACAATAAATCATCCGGACGTTCCTTTGTTACAAATAAGTCTCAGGGGAACTCATAACCTATGAGTCCAAATTAGATATACCGTAGGATCCTTTGGATTCCACATAGTCTACTTCATCCGACGATGCATGCATGTGATCGGGCTTACATGCAGCGGGTTCATCTAAGAATTTTTCCAGAGTGTACATGCTTCACACTGATCCATGACTTGATGGCTGTACACTTACGTCACATCCCATCCCATTTCGCAGCCCATTTCGCACTGCACGTCGGAGGCAATTGAGTGGGCATTTGAAGATGATGTATCTATTATAATGGACGACTTAGAATATCTGTTTGGTCAATTGACTTGGTGGCCTATGCTTGAAAGGTTCACTTTCTGTGTAGTGACTCGTAATGACTTGGTGTCAACCAGCCTATGATGATGATAATGGGGCGCTTAGTTATGGTAATGTCTATTATTTGCATCATAGTTCTATAACGTAATCTTTAAGTGCTATATATTGTGCTTGTGGTGATAGCTATTACATAGCTCATCTGGGCACTAACTATTACATGTCTACAATACTTTGTGTATGATAAAGATCATATGAATTTCCTTAATTTCTCTTTTCTCCCCCCTTCCTCTCCCAGCATTTTCATCAAAATCATCTGTTCTTTTCGCAGTGAGCATAGAATATCATTCGCATGAAATTATTGATCTCGTGACAATATATCCTATATGGTTCATGAGATCAACCGGGATTTTTCACTATAAAAGACAGTCTCCCCAGATGATACAACTTAGACATAATAATTCATAATTTGTTGCTTTTACCGGAGACAGACATTATAAATAACCATCTACTGGAAAGCCAAATAAGCCAAGCCAAAACTACAAATACCTCTTCTATATTAAGAATGAGGAAGGCCTTTCTTCTTGTACCATGCCCTCAATCGCTTGATGGAGCCTTGCTTCCACGCCTAAAAACAAATTAAGGATGAACACTATGTAGAGGATGCATTTTGAGGTACGAAACAATAAAGAAATGACAGACTCGTCTAGTTTTGGGTATCGTGTCTTTTTAAAGAAAGGAGTAACAAAGACACAGCTTGTCTCAGGGTTCATCTTCTCTCTAGTTACAATGTGATTAATTATCTAGGCGTATGTGCAATGAAATGCTGGTCTAATGACTATGAAAGTAGCTTCCAGGAGTTCTGAATCTCTTGCTCGTCAGTGATTTTGCAGAAGGCAAGAGCTTCCTCAAGGATTGAGGAGTATCTGTCTCAACTCTGTTTTCACCGTGACTTTTTCTTTTCTTAGCTTAGTTTAACAGCAAATAGGTGTGGCTGTGTGGAAAGGTATGAAAAATACGGCAATCTGCAGCATTCAGTACTAAAAAGTAAAGAGTATAAACCATGCTACAAAAATTTTCCAGCCCAAGGAATCCTCTAGTAAAACGGGAGCGAGATAAATATGGTCCTTCCAATTACATAGTCATATAATAAAAGTTGCAAGTTCAACATATTTGTGCTCTAACCAAAATTGAGCTTGGTCGATTTAGGACTTTCCAGCTTGAACAAGAAGTTAATAACAGGAAAGAAATCTCCCAGAAATGGCAGCAGACATTCATTGAAACGGATACCGGCTTAGCATATGATTGGCTTTACATCACCCAATACCGATCAAACGAAGCAGAGAAATTTGCATTTCATTTGAGAGAAATCAACCACAACAAAAAGAGGTTCTCAATGTTTCAGGGCAAGCTTTCTCATTCAGTTCTGATTCTATAGAACAAAACCAATGTCAAAAGAGCCAGATCATTCTGCTAATATTGCTAGAAAATGGTCAATGTGAAGTCCGTCTGGATCTTAAATAGTTTTTTTCCCCAGCATAAAATGTGGAAGAGAATGAAAGCATCATTCAACTTACCATCCTTCATTGACTTCATTTCTGCATGACCGAAGGCGAAGAGTAGGCTCATCTTGATGTTCCTCTGTAACAGCAAGTCTTCGATGAAGCCGGTGCACATGAGCCCGACACGTATGCATCTACCGTTGGATCATGTGGGCCTACTAGAACGCACATTATCCTACCA
The DNA here is from genome assembly GCA_014182715.1 of Eucalyptus cloeziana. Taxonomy (NCBI): domain Eukaryota; kingdom Viridiplantae; phylum Streptophyta; class Magnoliopsida; order Myrtales; family Myrtaceae; genus Eucalyptus; species Eucalyptus cloeziana. The sequence goes on from CM024642.1 coordinate 26,523,757, forward strand.
TGCATGTAGAACCCACTTAATCCTACGTTTATATAAGAAAGATGAAGCAATGTGTTTTGTGAGGAGACACAATGATTGAATTAGATATAACAGTTAACTTCTAAGGTCTAGAAAGCTAACATCTATTAAAAAAGAAATTTCAAAATTTTTTAATCTCGACTTTTCATCAATTTCGGATTTCAGCAAGATTGAAAACTTCGTGGATCAAAGTAAACTCCACCCAAATACCATCTCAGTGCATCATCACTAACATTCTAGCAGTCTTGCGCTCCAAGTGTGCATTCCAACCACTAGATCTAGTAAACAATTTTTTTTTTTTTAATTATTAGAGTTTCATACATCTGACGGCGGAAATGCGTTGGGAGCAACACTATGAAGCATCTTATTGATGTGCAGTCTGGATCCTACAGAGTCAACCAAACTCCCTAATAACGAGTTGAGGCGTTTGAATTTGTGACTTGAATTGGCCCTATGATGCTTAAATCAATAATATATGAGAGAGAGAGAGAGAGAGAGAGAGAGAGAGATGTGTTTTTAAAGCAGCTATGGCTCATGCATGCATGGGCATTTATGACCTGTCTTGAAAGTATTGTTCCACGAAATTTCAGTCATCATACCGTCATCTTCTCCAGTGAAGTTAGCTTGTTAAAGAAGGAGGTTTCAACTGGGGCCACCCGGACCGTCTTCAACTGAGCTACGTTTCCCCTGTCGGATGGTAGCTTCTCTTCCTGTCAGGTATTTCAAGGACACTTGTCGATCAATTATTGGTGGTGTCAAATTGGTCGCTAATTATCACAGCCAAGATAGATCCATAGAAATGACTTGTGGGAAGATAATGGTGCTTATTGACTTGGGGAAGTCCTATCAAGGACTAAGAGTCTTTCCGTCGAATGGATTGAAATTAGGAAGCGATTAAGGTCAAAAATGAAGGCTTTGTGAAGACAAAATGTGGAAGTTTCTAGCGAAATATGATAATTGGACCGGCATTCTTCTTTCTATCATTTCTTTAATGGAAGGTTAAGGAAGTTGGTAACCTAATGACAAGATTTGTTGCAATATCATGGACATCTGACGGGATTAATTGAGCGGAAAAAGTTCAAATGCTCTGTATTGTGGAAAAAAAAAAAATCAACTCCACGTGCCTTAGAGCTTGTTTGGTTGATTGTCACTTTTTTGTACCTATTTTGAATTCTACAGCTCATGCACTTTGAAAAATTTTCAAATCCAAAGCTACTGAAACGCCTGGCATGTTCGCCTGCTAGGCCGAGTGTTCGCCCACTTCGAAATCTTCACCTTCTTGTGATGAGTCAGCAAATCTCCCCTTACTGCACCCTGAACTGATTTGTATGAAGAAAGCCTCACACGTAAATATTGATATGTACATCGCACATATAAATTTTCTGAAATTCAAATTGTATACCGTAAATTCTGGCTACGTTGGCACGAAGTATGTCCTTCTCTACCAAAATAAAAAATAAAAATTACAGTGTTAGCGACAATATTTCTTTCTCCACCTCAGTAGAATCTCTTCCGCCTTGGGTTTATGCAAATAATAGTAAACCCAGAAAATTTATTTGGAGTTGCTTTAAGACTAAGAACGATCTTGATGCCGTATGGTTCTGGTCACCTAATAGTTAGGACTTTTATGTCAAACGTACAGACAGTTCGCAATGACTTTTGAGCCGATTGAATTTGGCATTTATAGATGATGTATCTATCTGATATTGACACATGTGGCCTATATTTTATTCGACTTAGAACTTTATCTATTCATCATAAAGTCAATTATATGCACCATAATCCTGTGACAAAGTCACTAGGCGTTATATTTTGTGCTTGTGGCTATGGCTATTATATTGCTTGTTTATTTAATACTTAATGCCTGTCTATTCAAATTGATGCAATTTTCTTAATTTCTCTTTTCTCCTCCTTCCTCTACCATCATTTTAATTAAAATCATTTTCTTGGTTCATGGAAAATACAGAATTTCATTTATGTGGAAATTTATTTATCTCATGGATCACATAGGATCAACCGGGCATGTTTATTAGAAAAAGACAATCTCTATTGGGGAGACGGGAATTTACATAAACAGACTCATATTTTATCATATTATTTTCCAGAGAAAAAACATTATAAATAGCAACCAATTGGAAAACACAATGTGCCAAGCCAAAACTACCAAATATCTCTCCAAAACAAATAATGAGGAAGGCTTTTCTTCTTGTTTGCGCTCTCTTCATCTCGCTCGCTCTTCTCTTCCTTCCTTCCATTGAAGCTCGAGCACTCCTTCAGGAAGGTGAACTCACCAGTGTCTCTCTCTCTCTCTCTCTCTCTCTCTCTCTCTCTCTCTCTCTCTCTCTCTCTCTCTCTCTCTCTTATTTCACATAGATGTGTCATGGATGAAGATATAAGATGAATCTTCTACATTCAGGTCCGCCATGCCCAAAGATCAGAGTGGCACCGTGCTCACAATATCCGCCAGGGTGTATCCCAGGTAAAACATGCTCGCCATGAGACCTGGGAGCTGAATGAAGCTGCTCATGAAGTATTTTCTGGCATCGTTGTCGTGAATGAATAAAGAAACGAGTGAAGTCATTTACCTGATGGAGCCTCGTTTCCACGTTTAAAATTAGGGATGAATACTGTCTAAGATGCATGTTAAGGTATAAAACAATAAAGCAAAGAAAGGATCGTTTGATCTAAGGTATCGTGGGTTTCGAGGGTGAAAAATGGAATGGAGAGGGAGTCTCCCTCAGGATTCATCTTCTCTTTCAAAACCTATTGTAATGAATTATCAAGATGAATGTGCAATGAAGTGTTTCTGCTGCAACCGCTTATTGTTGAATGAAGCTATTAGAGTATTTAAATATCAAATCATGTATATTTTTAATAGTTTAAATTTTTAGAATAGTTGTCACAACTTTCTTTAATAAGAAGATTATTTTCTAATTATTCAAGAAAAGACAGATATGAACGATATTCTTAAATATGCATACATGGACCTATATATCATGGTGTACAATCATAATAGTGGGTTCTTTTATAATTTTTCTTAATATAAAATACATAACGATAAATATTTGTTTCATGGAAAAATGAAAAACACGACGACAACATAAACATAACTTCTTACTCGAAGCACGGGGTTTGAGAATGTGATTAATGTTGCTTTTGGTAGTGTGGGGCGATGAAAAATTCTGGCTGAGCACGATCTCAAAGATCCCGAATCAATAATTTGCTTTCGATTGAGAATTATGGTTGGGATTTAAGGAAATTTCAGGATCAAATTTGGGAAATTTGGTTTAGGTTTTGAAGAATTCAAACGAAAATGCCCCGGTCAATGCCCCGGGAAATGGCACGTGAGAAGCATGTGGCCATCCTCCGGAAAAGATTCTTGCGGTCGGTGACCTAAGGGATCAATTGGGGTGAAATCACCTACTTCAGCGGCTTCTTTAAGACGTGCACCGCTCTCTGAGTTATTTAGCAAAAATTGCCCCACTTCGGGGGCTTTTTTGAAATTTTCCCCACTACAAATTATCACCAATTAATGGTCAATCACTATTAACTATAGCCCACAAAAAAATTGAGTTATCAATTGGTTATAAATGGGTCTGAATATAAGCTCATTTCTAACTCATTTTTCAAATGGGCTCTATTATAATAAATCCATTTCAAACCCATATGCAAGCTTCAATTAACCCATTTTCTACCCATTCTATTAAATGTAAGTTAAAATGTGGGTTATTGACCAATTTTGCCACTCCTAACTATAGTGCACAAAAAATTCACGCAACGCTATTTAATAAACCGTTGCTCCGAGAGTATGAACAAGCTCAGCTCAAGTGGGTATACTTCTAAATTGGTCCCCCGGCCTTTTCTTCCTTCTGTAACTTGGTAGAGAATTCATCAAGTCAATCGTGGAGAAGAACTTTATATCATCCTTCAATCTGCATTAAAAACATAAAAACACTAAGAAGACGACAGTCCGCCACCATGTACCAATATGACCACCCAACACCAGCTTCCCTTCTCCAATTGATTTTTGCTTTTGTAGATGATGATGATGAAGAAGAAGAAGATGACCAGAACAAATCTCTTTCGTCATTTGACTAGAATCAAATTTCCTTCAAGCTCCAATAAACCCTTTTGCCGGTGAAAGCTAATATAAACACACATTGGCACCTGAAAGTTTATCGTTCTCGTCTTAGGGACTTAGGCTACGTCAAAAGTGGTCAGAATTAAGGAAATAAACCTTCCCACAAGATGAGGGAGGGTTTGTGTTTCTCCTCTCTTCCCAGCTTACTCAGCAAAGGTGAAATTCATTCTTATTTTCCTCCCTTCTTCCTTCTCTTCTTTCGTCCCTCGCAATGACGCGCAAGTCGGGCTTTTTCTACGCCCCTTTTCGGCACGCACCGCTTTGTGTATCGATTCTGGACACAGCATCAAGCAAGATGAATCAATAGGTACTGTAAGATGCTGTTCTTCGCCATACAAACGACCCATCGATTGCTCCAATCACCTGCCACCGCGCTGTGTCGGCGGGAACTGCATTCTACCTCCGTGAAAGTATCACCTTGGAAGGCCATCGGATCGAGAAGGCCATTTTGATAAAAGATGTCCTCGGTAATGTGTTGCCTGCATTTATTGATACACTCCCTCCACTTCAATATGTGTAGGCCTTGATCAATTGATATATTCGGTGTTCGGTTATCAATTAAAACACAACATGAAATGTTATGGTCACAGGTCACGTTTTTTATTTGCTTTTCGGCTTACTTTATATGACAATAAATGATTTGGCACTACAAAACATATTCGATCTCTTCAAAGGCGCTGGTGAGAATATATATCTAGACCTGCTATATTGGATGAGTTGTAGCCATTGGCCGTTTATATATGGTATGGTGGACGCGAACAACATATTATTTAATCTTCTCCTCGAACTTAATGGTTTTGGGCCTTTTGGTTTAGGGGTTTGAAGTACGGTCGTCTAAGCAAGCTACATAAACTTGATTCTACATATCATTAGTACAGAAATTCTTTTTCTTTGTCGCTTAAGTAGTCATTAATGTGGTAGAATTAATTGGGTCTTACTAACGATTGTTTCTAAGGAACTAACTACATCAATAACAACAACACTTTTCCAACGATACTAATAATCGAAGTACACATTGTAAGAAAGTAACTAGAATTAAATGAAATATTTTACATTTTCAAAGCAAATTTACTAGTACTTGACAAGTGCTTTTGAAAAATTCTTAAATTTTTCTTTTTTAATAATATGAAGACTCCTTTAATGACCGAACCATGAGCGCTTTTTTAAATATCTAAATAAAAAAGATTTTATATTTTCAATGCATTGATTATCCCCTTGTTATGCGTAATTAAGACTTTGAAAATAGATCAATCATTTTTTCCTTTTTTTTTTTGGGTAGGGTCTTGTAAGTAATCTAGGTACAAAGCCCTACAAGAAATGAAATGCGGGCATGAAAACCAAGGTCTGCGGAGTATAAAGGCTTGTGGGACACATATACACACCAATATAATAAATATTGTTGAGATGTGTGTGTGAGTTATGTTAGAAAAATCTCATCTTGGACAATTGCGTGGTATGAAATAATTAATAAATCATAGCAGGCTTATAACTCATTGTCCTAAGTTTTAAATGAAGATAAATTCAACTAGATATATTGACGGGTTTACATTGGGCTCCCTCTTAGTGATCTCTCCAAATGTAGGTATCGATTTTCTACTTCGTGCTCCCAATATATATATATAGTTGAACTTTGAATTGTCCGCATAAAGTAAATGAAGCACATGGAGTTTAGACTAGGCGAATTACTTCAATTGCGTAATTTTTTCATACAAAATGAATAAATGTTGGGTCGACCAACGCCTATAGTGAAGGTTATCTTAAACAATTTAAAGGTGTGTCTGTTTAAACGAAAGAATTTTCCACAAATTAATTTTCAGGACTTTCATGCCTTGGGTTTGCTGAAAATGATCAATCAATAGAAAGCCATTTATAGTTAATGAAAATATGTGTGCTTGAACATAGGAAAATGAATTCCCTAATATGAAAAGGGAAAAAACATTTTCTTGAAAAAAATTATTTTTATTTAAATCATGAAGTTTTCCATGAAACAAATATGCCACAACTCCTCATCAGAATGCTCTTATAAATACATACACATATGATTGGTGTGGAAATGGTTGTGCTGAATATGACCGCAAAGCATTAGAAATTTACTGGAAGCAGGGTGCACGAACGAATATCGCACCGGATACATAAAAAATGGATAACGTGTGTTACTAGGGAAAAGGAAAGGGAACACTTATGTGAGGTATTGTCTTCCCCTTTTATGTGATGTAATAACTGAGGCATGAGTGATGTTGTCTTTTAGGTGTAATTAAGTGTTTTGAGTCAAGTTGCCTAATCAAGCAACTATATGGGATTTGGACTTCGCATATTTTGACTTAATTGCACCTATGCCACTTCGGTTTATAAATGAAAATTATTCCACTTCACAAGAAAAAGTTCCCTAAAATGAGTCCACACATTTTTAGGAAATCCCTCGTTGCTTCGCATTACATATTTACCTTAGAGAAGATAGATAAGAAAACTAACATATTCACTTTATTTCCATTTGTATTATTTCTGAAGTCTTTGACTGATTCTCTATACTTTCTATATAGTTTCCAAATTCTTTGCTTCATGTTACAAAGGGACGAAGAGTGGGAAGTTGGTGGCAGTTGCCAAGGACTAATGGAGTTCGTGAAGGTATATAACAAGCGTTCCTGGAACTGAGCGAGGGGCACGCACCCGTCGACCGCACTTCCTTTTCTTTGTGACTTTTAATTTATGGAGTTCGTTTGAATGCATTCCCTTTTCTGGTGCACCTTAATTTCTTTGCAATTTTACTTCCAATCGCACTTGGATTTATAATTTTATCACGCCAATATTGAATCCCCAATCGCGCACTTAGTGCTAGAGAGTGGAACCACGAAGGGACCTCAATTGTTCTCCCTCTGCACGTACCGTGGGTCGATTTTTATCATCAAGAATACGTTCCAATGAAGGTCCGGCCTTGATGTTGCGTTGTATCTCTATGTACTTGCGTCTGTCATTTGTCTAGGCAGCTGGACAACCATGTCTCTTGTGACGACTTTTCAGGGACAATGAAATGGATAGTTGAAGACCAAGCATCGATACTTATCGAGACGATATAGTCCTGGCAAAAACGAAGGAAGGAGGATGTACGTTGAGTGGCCTAGAACAACGGACGACCTAAAAGAGTCTCCTTCGTCGGTTGACTAGAGTCAATTTGCTTCGAGCCTCTAATAACTCCTCGGACTATGGGGTGTTCTCCAGTTGTCCGTGACTGACTCACATCGACTCGGTCTCATCCTTAAAGTTTATCGCCTCGGCTCAGGCAATCTCAAAGTGGTCAGAATTTGATGAAAAAAAAACTCCCAAAACATGAGGAAGGTTTTGTGTTTCCTTGCAGCGTGCGCTCTCTTCATTTACGTCGATCCTTTCTTCCCACCTTCCACACAGGCTCGGGGACAGCTTCAAGCAGGTGAATTCTCTCTAGTTTCCTTGTGGCTTCCTTCTTTTCTTTCGAAGCTCGTAAGGACACTGAACATGGGGCGTTTTCTATGCCCCTTTTAGGCACCCACCACATTGCGTATGAATTATGAACACCACACCATAGTAAGGAAGATGATCTATAGGTGCTCTAGGATGCTGTGGGAAGAATCAAACAACCAAACCGTGCCCCAATCCCCCGCCGCCGATCTGCACCCCCAGTGGCTGCAGTATACCTAGGCCAGCGTGTCTCCCTCCAAGGCCATGAGATTGAGAAGGCCATCTACAAGAAGGATGTGCTCGGTTATGTGTTACATGCAATAATTGATAACTCGGAGCCATATCGGTGTGTGCTAGAGAACTTGATCAGTTGATATTCTTAGTGTACGGTTAGGAATTGGAACACACAGAATGATATATTTTGGCCACAAGTCATGTTTCTGATTTTTTTTTTTTCTCTTTTTGAAAAATCGTATATGATTATCAACGATCTGGCACGACAACATGTATTCAATGTAAAAATTCGATGGGTTGTGGTCACTGGCCCTGTACATGTGGCACGGTGGATGCGGAAAAGCATAGAAGGCTTTCCCTGGGAGATACCATCTTCCCTTCGAACTTTAATGGTCTCGGCCCTCGGGCCACTTGGTTTAGAGGCTTGAAGTACGGATATCTAAGCAAACTATACGGATTTGATTGTACATATTATCAAGCGCAAAAATTCCTTTCCATTTGTCCCATTTAATAGTCATTAACGCAACATAATTAATTGAGTGTTAGTAGCAAGAGACTCTAAGGGACCAACTAGATTAATTAAAAATAAAAATAATGCATTTTTTAAAGATACTGAACACTTAAGTACACACAGTAAGAAAGTCGCTAAAATCAAACGAATTTTTTGCATTTTCAAAGCAAAAATTTAGAAATACTTAAAAAGTGCTTTTGAAGCACTCTTTAAAAAAAGTTTTAATTATATGAAGATTTTATCAACAACTAAACTATGGGCACTTGTTGTCGATCATGAAAATATTTTTAATCAACTAATTATTACAAATACTATAAGAAATCATTTTTAGACAAATATTTTCTAAAAACCGTTCATTTTTCATGAAACAATCAGAGTGTAAATGCAATTCAATATGGATACTGCAGTCTCTAAATACTTTCTTGACCCGCTTCTTACCGTTCATCGCTAAATCAAGCAATATTTAGCAAAAAAAAAAACATAGTTCTTCTTGGGAGAAATGATTGCGTGATAATTTGTGATGTACTGTGAGAATAACAGTCATTTCTAAATCACAAAAAATCAAATCACAAATAATTATTAATTACCATGGGATTCATTTTTTAAGAATTTGTGACTCACAATAGACTATTATTCTCACAGTATCCTCAAGAACTGTGATGCTAGCAAAGCCCTTCTTCTTGGTATGACCACAGAACAAGTATTGACTCTTTTCCTTCTCGTACAAAAAGAGAACCTTGTTATCATGCGAATGGGAATTAAATTAAAGATTCAACTGACCTTCATAAATATGCAAAGTTTTGTAGCTTTAAAACTCATGGATTTGATTCAAGTCTCGAAAGGAAAGGTTTCACAGCTTCTCCTTCAAGAAAAGTGGGTGAAGCTGGGGCTGCGCGGCGCTGGTCGATGTCGCCATCAGGATTCACTTGGTTCCTGATGACTTGCTGTGCTCGTTACCGTTCGAAAGAATAGGCACAGCAACGGCAACGACGAGCAGCTCTTAACAACGAGAGCCGAGCTGAGGGACGCTCTGCAAGATCCCCGGAAGTTACGTGACGAGGAAGAGAAATTTTTTGAAGAAGCGATTTATCCGACAAATCGTTATCTTAGAAGAACTAATGTAACTTCTTGTGATTTTGTGAAAATAAGCAACAAATTTAAAAAAGCAAAAGCAAAAATTTCATCTTCTCAGTAACCACTCGCAATTCGTTTACTCCTACATGCAAACAAATGCTAAGGCTCTATTAAGTTTCATGGAAAATAACTTTTAGAAAAACGTTTTTCTGATTTTCCGACGTTTGTTTAACAGAAAACGAACTAGTCAAGAAAAATATTTTCCATCAGCGGAAAAAAAAAATCTTCTAAAATAGAGGAAAATGTTTTCCATTTTTCAAAATGAGGAAAACATTTTCCTCACTTACTTTCTCTTATCTCACACTCTTAACCTTCCATCTTCTTTCTTATTTTAAAAAAAAAAAAAAAAAAAATTAAAATTTTAATTATTATTTTTTTCTTTTTCTCTCTCTTCTTTTTTTTTTTTTTTTACTTCTGTCTTTGCTGGTCACGGCCCATGCACTAGCCAAATGAGCGAGCTTCAAGCACGCTTGCTAGATCGGCAAGCTTCAGGCATGCCCAATCAACAGCAAGCTCGAGCCCTAGCTCACCACTAACCTGATTGGCGGCGGCTAGGGCTTGAGGCTTGTTGATCTAGCTTATCACTCACTGATTTGGCTTGCCGCTCACCGATCTTGTCGATCTCGCAAGCAGCGAGCTCGAGGCCTCAACGAGATCAGCAAGTGGTGAGCCAGATTGACGTACGAAGCAAGTAACAAGCTTAGGCCTTGCCAGATCGGCAAGCACGAGCCTCTAGCTCGCTGATCTAGTGATCAACGAGTTGGAGCTCATCCACGTTAAGCAAGCTGGAGCTTGCCTTTGGCCAACAACCAACCAAAGAAGAAGAAGACATAGAGAAAGAAAAGAAAAAAAAAAATTGGAGATGATTTAAAAATCGATTTTTTAAAAATAATTTAAAATTTTATATTTGGAAAATAAAATAATAAAAAATATATCAAAAAAGAGTGCATGGAGGAAAAGATTTTCCTTACCGAACAATGAAAAATATTTTCCGCTTCATTTTCATGTTTCAACCTAACACTAAAAAATAATTACATTTTCTTGGAAAATGGTTTCTTGAAAAACATTTTCCAGAAATGTTATATTTCCCGAGAAATGAATGAAGCCTAAGAGAGCATATATAGTTGGGCAAGTAACCAAATAACATGAAATTTTCTCACAATGACATATTGTAGTAAGTAAGTGTTGGGAGATCGAAAAATAGATGATTAGTTTGTCGATACATGGTGTAGATTCTCCTAAGACGAGGTCGGACGGACCTTGACATTGAAGGTGTACATAATTGACAATACACTCATCTTCAACTTGATAGTGGAGTGTTTATGTTACGCCCCATTTGGCAAACACAAACTTGGGAGGCAATTGAGTGGTCATCGGAAGATAATAGAGATTTACAAATGTCATAACTTTCTTATAGCATTCATTTTAGTGACATAATTTCTTCTTTCGATCACTCAAGTGATATATTGGTTGAGAATCGTTCATTTGAGTGCCTTCGGTAAATTATTCTGACAATTCATTTTGCGTGACATTTTTTTTAGAAAAATTTAAGTTTGACTATTCGTCCTTATCCTGAAGATAATATATCTCTATATCTAATTATACTATAGCCCATAATGGATGACTAATGACTAAAAATGTTTCTTTCATCAATTGACTAGGATCATCCCTCTCCATGCACCCACAATTAGGGGTGAGTGGTTCCTAGTTCCTCACAAGTTCCGTCTAAAACCTGAAACCCACCCGTCAGAACCAAGAACCCGGAACCTACCCTATCATAGGTTCTGAGGTCAATTTTAGGTTCCAACAGTTCTTTTTTTTTTTTTTTTTTTTTTTGGTTTCATTTTCAAATTTGAACCATAACAAATAAGGAAAGAGACAAACCAAAGCTTCTATGTCAGCTTAAGCCAAGATTAAAAAAAAGATGGCAACTTAGCAACTTTTGTTGTGACAAACACAAGAAAATCACTGATGCAAGCAACAAACTTTGACCAAGCATGAGTGGTTTTAATTTGGTAGTTAAAACTAGTTAGTAATTTAAATTTTTCAAAAAAAAAAATGGTAGGTCACTCCAATAAGGATTGGTCTATTAATAGAAGAAATCATTAAATTTAAGATGTAGGAAAGCTTGAAAAAGAGAAAAGTTGGTAATTTGCAAACTGAAAAAAAAAAGTTGGTATTTTCATAGAAGAGAGAGTAAGTTACTAATGAATTATCGAAAATTCAAGTGAGCGGTAAATTTTTATACCAATAGTTTTAATTGGCTCTTACCAATTCTACCAAAAATTTACCAGAATGAAAAAGCAAATCTAGTTTTTTAACTAACAGAATAGGAGAATCATCCTGATGTTCCTCTGTACGAGTAAGTATTGGATGAACCCCTTGCATGTAAACCCAATCTAAATACGCCATAGGATCATGTGGGTTCCACCAGGTCCACCTCAAACAGCAATGCATGCGTGAGTCGTGCTCAAATGTACGGTATCCTAGAATTTTTCCCAGTGCTTGCCCTTCACGTTCATCTACAGCTTCATGGTGGGCCGCTAATGTCGCACCCTTTCTTGCCACCGCACTTCGTAGGCAATTGAGTGGGCATTGGAAGACGATGTAGCTAGCATAATGGACGACTTAAAACATCTCTTTCGACAATTGACTCGAATGAGCTCAATTGAGTGGGCTATATTATATTCTACTTAGAACTTTTTTCTTTTTGTCTATTGACTAGTAATGAGTTGGGGTCAACAAGATCTATGATCCCCCAGGGGGCGGGTCTCCTACCCTGTCCTATACTAGCATTTTAGTTAAAAGAAAAAAATCATTGACATATTTTATGTGATCCATGAGATCAGCCGGACCTGGTCATAAAGAAAACAGCAGCCAGACGAGATGACACAACTCAACATAATTAAATTCATAATATGTCACTATAGCCGAAGAAAAACATTATAAATAGCTACCTAATGGAAAGCAATATGTGCCAAGCCAAAACTACCAAATTCCTCTCCAATACTGAGAATGAGGAAAGCCTTCTCTCTTGTTTGAGCTTTTTTAATCTTGTTCGCTCTTCTCTTCCTCCCTTCCACCGAAGCTCGAGCACTCCTTCAGAAAGGTGAACTCCCCATCTCTCTCTCTCTCAAATCGATGTGTATTGGTTAAAGAAATATAATGAATCTCCCACATTATAATGTATGCAGGAAAGGTACCGTCGCCATGTGGGCCCTCATTTACACCCTTACCATGCTCTCCACTAGTTAGCCTTACAAGGCCATGAGACCGGGGAGCTTAACTAAAGCTGCTCATGATAGCCAAATTGCATCCTAATATGAAGTACTATCCCCAACATCGTCATCATGAACAAACAAAGAAGCGAGTGAAGGGAGTTACTTGATGGAGCCTCGTTTCAACGCCCAAAAAATATTAGGGATTAATACTTATGCAGGATGTACTTCATGGTGTAAGACAATAAAGCAATGAAAGAGCATGTCTCGGGTTTCATCTTCTCTTTTAAATTCCAATATAACGAATTATCTAGATTTGTGTGCAATGAAGTGCTAGTCTAATGACTATGGATTTCCTCAATTTCTCGCCCACCAGTGATCTTGCTGGGGGCAAGAGCTTCACCGCTACAATTAGGAGTGAGAAGTAGCTGTCTCAATTTTCTATAGCTTACCTTAGCTTTAGGGGAAAAAAGTGTGGCTGTGTGGAATGGATTGAAAAATGAGGCAATCTGAAGCATGGATACACCTCATTCAAGAGTATAAACTGTGACGCAAAAGTTTCTAGTCTCAGAACTCGTTTAGTAAAATGGGAGCGATATAAATATGATTCTACTATTCACAGTGTCATCTAGTAAAAGTTCTAAGCACAAAATCTTTGTGTTCAACCAGAATTGCGCTTGGTTGGTTTAGGACTTTCCAGCTTGAAGAAGAAATTAACAACGGAGAAGAACGTCTTTGTCGCAAATGGCAGCAGAGGTTCTTCGAAACTCATACCAACTTAGCATATAAACGGCTTTACATCAATCAACACCAATCAAACGAAGCACATAAGTGGCATTTTATTTGGGAGCAATAACAACAACAAAAGACAGTTCTCAATGTTTCAGGGCAAGCTTTCGTACGCTGTAAATATAATTAAGAACGCTTCCGTTCGAGAAACAATGAAAACACCCAAACCTCATTAAACAAAATCAATGTCAAAAGAGCCAGAGCATTCTGCTGATTGTTGCTAGGAAAAGGTCAATATGAATTAAGTCTGGATACCAAATAGCATGTGTCCCAGGATAAAATATGCAAGAGAATGAAAGCATCTTGATGTCGGTGTAATTCATATCATCTCGTCAATTCTGGTGGGCTCTCTTGTGTCACCCGATGGAAACAGCCTGCAATGACTTTGGACATTGGAGTCAATTGATTTTGCTTCTGTAATTGATGACGACGACGATGGTGGGCGGCTTAAACCAGTCTCTTTCGTCAGTTGACTAGAGTCAATTTGCTTCGAGCTCCACTGAACCCTTACCAGTGAATGGTAATATACATGTTGGCATCTAAAAGTTTATCATCTCGCCTTAGGCTATGTCAAAGTGGTCAGAATTAATGAAATAAACCTCCACAACATGAGGAAGGTGTTGTGTTTCCTCGTTGCATGCACTCTCTTTATTTACGTGGCTCCTCTCTTCCCACCTTCCACCGAGTCTCGATGATTGCTGCAACGAGGTGAACTCACTATACTTGTCTCGCGAAAGTTTCATCATCTCAGTGTCCACTTGCAATTCGCTTGCTCCTATATGTAAACAAAGGCTAAGGGTGTATGCGTAGATTGGTAAGTTTCCAATGGACACGAACTTTTCTCACAAAGAAAGACACAATGCAGTCTTCAAATGTAGTGGCCAACAAAAACAGATGATCAGTGTATTGATACCACGTGGTGACGCTAACATAGATGCGTGGTACAAAACCTCAGACATGATGTGCATTCTCCTGAGACGAGGTCCGACGGACATTGATGTTTAAGTTGTAAATAATTTACAACTTGATGGTTGAATGCTTATGTCACCCCACATTTGGCCCCCACATACTTGGGAGGCAATTGAGCGGTTATTGGAAGATAATAGTCTCTATATCTGATTCTAGTAGAGCTCATGATGGACGCATGATGACTTAAAACATTTCTTACGTCCAGTGGCTGATAGATTATCTCTTTATTAAGACTCACGTTGGCCGCACATGAGACCCACCAACAATCCAAATTCATATTCGTATGTACACTACACTCACCGATATACTTTTTCGACCAGCCTCATAGCCTTTCCATCATAAATCAGGCTATATGTAACTAGACATCCTAGTTCTTCTTGGTATGAACAAGGAAAAGGCACCAATTCTTTTGTTGGTGAAAGAGAACCATTGATGCTATTGATAAGGCATTCGAATTTGTTCCTTCCAGTACAAAAAGAGAACCCCATTCTCATGCGAATGGGAATAAAATTAAAGATTGAACTGACCTTGATTTAACATGGTACCATGTGTAATTAAAACCAAGGTTTCGTGGCTTTTAAACTCATTCATTCGAATCAAGTCTCAAAAGGAAGGGTTTCAGAGAATTCTTCTTCGAGAAAAATGGGTCAAGGCTGCACGGTCGAAATCGTAATCAAGTTCGACTTCGTTCTTTATGACTTGGTGTGCTCAATTATCGACCGCAATGTGAGATTTTGTAACATCACCATCAATTGTTCTAAAACTCTAGGTTATTAGACGAAGACATGGTTTAATATTTAATTATTCTAATACTCCATCTCACTCTGATCTTTTTGCCTATAACTATGCGTAGACATATTTAATTGGAGAGACAAACGATATCTAGAATGATTTGAATTCAAGATCTACAGTTCTGATATTATATGAGATTTTGTAAGACAATGCATAATTTAATATTTAATTATTTTAACATGTAAGAAGAGGCGCAACGATGGCTATGGCGACGGCATATGGCTCTTCGAAACAAGAGCATAGCTGAGAGATGCCCCACAAGATCCCTGAAGTTACCTTGCAACAACGAGCTTTCGCCGGCTTGAAATCGGCCGAGACATGCTTGAGCAGCTTGCCACAAGGGCCATCAATCAGTGTTGTGATGTGGAAGGACAACCTGATTTAGGTTGGCTCACTATGTTCAGTCCCATACCATGCGGTAGTCTTTTAATCCATACTTTAGGCCCAAATAAATCGCTCGTCAAATCTAACAGTCCAGATTATAAAAACGTATTAATCATGTACACTTTTTTTGATTGCAACACACTCTTGCGCTCACCTTAGTAAGTATCATCGAATTGGGACTAACTCGAGTTTTGCTTTTTGTTCATGAATACTCGGTTATAAACTCATTAGTCTCACGCAAATGATGAGAGACATAGTCCTGTAATAAGTAAGGTAAAACGAGAGTCACACAAGGTATTGTGAAATAATAGAACGTATCACTCTCTCAAGAGTGACAATAAAACAATGCAGAACAGTGTGAAGTTCGCTCCAGCAAAACATACGGCGCGATGGATGAAACTCTAATATAACCATAAGCAAACCGGCATAAGATTCTCGGATCGCCGTCGGTTTTGTTCGCGAGGAACATGCGTTGATCATTAAGGTACACGACGAACCCAACGTTTGACTAATTCGCTCCCAAAAAAAAAAAAAAAAGAAAATTCACCCGCTGCTGCTCTGAAGTGAAGGCCCAAGATCCAGATCGCCATCCACTGCCATTTTGCCAACACAGTAGCTCTCGCTACGGGAGCCAAAGGTCTCGACTTTCGTCCAAAAGATCTTGCCTTTCCTCTCCGATTTCCCGTGGGATCTTCTCTTTTGGGCTTTCGGATGAAAAGATGGGTCCGCCAATAGCTGGGTTCTCCGTGATTCCCATCATCAGAGTGATTGGAGTCACCGTGACGGCTCTGGTGCTCATTTGGGCGGTGCGCTACCGAGGTGGTCTGGCTCTCGTCTCCGACCGGAAGGATCTTATCTTCAATGTATACTCTCTCTCTCTCTCTCTCTCTGATCGTATCTGAGTAGCGAACGCGTGATGGGTTCGTGGTTTCCTTTCAAGTAGAGATGGGAAATTGTCTGAAACTGAAACGATGGTGGTTTTGGCTGTGGTGGTACAATCTGATCAATATCTTGTGGCTTGCCCTGAAAATGAAGAGACTTGTTCATGTTCAGCGAGGCTTCAAATTTTGCTCTTTCTTTTTTTTTGAAAAATAATTTTGGTGCTGGTTATGATGCCCCTCATGCAGCTTTGGTGTTTGCTGTTTTGCGCCTTCTAATTGGTACCGCTGATTTTCGTAGGTCCACCCTGTTCTAATGGTGACTGGACTCATACTTCTCAATGGTGAAGGTGGGCAACACTTGCTTTCTCTGTGAAGTAGCATTACGCGTAGGTTTAGTTGTGGTTATTTCCTTGTCATCATGACGAAATCTCCATCTTCTCTAAGTTACTAGATAATTTAAGAGTCGTATTGGCAGGCTTTTTGAATTCATGACCATTTGTTTATTACTCCATTTGGGGAAAATGATCTTTCTGGATGAATAATGGCTGCTGCGTTGGATATTTCTTGCTGCAGCCATCCTAGCATACAAGACGTTCCCTGGGACCAAGAGCTTCAGAAAACTAGTTCATCTGACTCTCCAATTTTTGGCCTTATGTCTAAGTATTGTCGGACTCTGGGCTGCGTGGAAATTCCATGTCGACAAGGGAATTGATAATTTCTACAGCCTGCATTCTTGGTTGGGTCTGGCTTGCCTTTCCCTCTTTAGCATTCAGGTCTTCCACTTACCTCCTGTTTTCTCTGTCGTTGCTTTAAACCCACAATTTAGAGCTTAGCTTCTTTGTAATGCGCCTTTTGACGTTTTACTTACTTTGTTCAGTGGGCTACTGGTTTTGCAACCTTCTGGTACCCAGGAGGCTCAAGGAATAGCAGAACTATGTTACTCCCATGGCATGTCTTCTTCGGGGTTTATATTTATGCCCTTGCGGTTGCTACTTGTGCCACCGGTTTTCTGGAGAAAGCCACGTTCCTCCAAACGAATCACATCATATCACGCTATTCATCAGAGGCCTTGCTAGTTAACTCGTTGGGTATATTGGTGGTTGTATTGGGTGGTTTAGTGACCCTCGCTGTCGTGTCCCCTGCCAATTCCAAGGTTGATTCTGCTGAGGTTCAGTTGAGTATGCACAATCTTTAGAAGTTCTGGTTTGCAGTTGTCTGTTATTCATAGGCTGTACTGTTGAATCTACACAGGATATTGAGGAAATATCACAGCATCCTAGAAATTTTTCTCAGCATTTTGTTTTATTATGCAGATATAACATTGTGATAGCACTGAATGGTTGAGTTACTTGTGTCCCTTAAATTGTCAACAAGTTTATATTGCCGACGCTCTATTCCATGGATAACAACCTGGATGTTCTTTCCAAGCACTGCATGATATTAGCAATGATGAGAGGTGGCAATTGCACTGGAGTTGATGCCGTGTGTAATTTAGTTCTATCGTCTCAGAGTCAATGAACCTTTACTGTTTACACGCTGCCCTGACAACACATCCATAGGTAGCATCTCCAAGCTAAAGTTTTGTGCATGCCCATACCGTGTTCAGGCAGTTTCAAAACTTACCTGCAGTGCATATCATGCTTCAGGATGCTTTGGAAATATTATCATCCCTTGAACGATTGGGTACTCCAAGAATTCCACCTCATCAGCATATTTGCTCCATCCGATCGAATCATCACATGAAAACAGGATGTGAGACTTATATCCTTTTGAAGAGAACAAGAATGTCGAAATTCGTCATGTGATGAGGGGACCCGGTGGATCACGAGGACTAACGAGGATGAGGATGGCAATCTCTCGAGCCTCTGATTGATCTCTTTCTCCGTGGCAAAGAGCCACAGCATCTTTGCTTAGGACAGCTTAAACTCTCCGCTCTCGACAGACAGCTGAACTCACCTTGACCTCTGACTGCGAACTCTTTCACTAAACATATATATCTTGATGAGAGGACCACCGAAATGATATAATGTTGTCACCCGCCACCCGCCGGAGGTTTGTTTTTCATTTTCATTTGGAAGGGGGAGTGGTACTCTCCGTTCTTGTCTTGAAGAGAATGAATTTGACTTAAGTCTTATAAAGCCTGAATATGGATATCTATAATGATAATAACAATTAGCCCGAGTCTGGTCCCTACCTATTTGTGCACCTCCTTGCATTGGAAAACCACGTACACTTTTCGGAGAACCAGGGCTGACCCTGCTTCCATGGACAGCAGCATTCCACAAGTCTGCATGCAAATCCCTTTTTCTCGAGCCAATTCGATGGTTCCCTTCACGGGGCATGATACCATGTCCAGGGAACAAGGTACAGCAGGAGGGACCGAATATTTTTCTTTGCAAGTGCCACCATCAATTATTAAATTTCACGTAGCACCTTAGCGATCTGGGAGCGATGAAGTGGATACGGTATTCTATGATGTTTGAGGGTTTGGAGGGAGAGAGGGCATGGCCCGAAATTGAATAATACCAGTTCTGCATTCGCTATTTTCACCACCAACAAGAGGATTCATCTCAATTGAATTTTACACTGGCCTTGGCTTTACCAGAGTATATAATCTAAGCAAATATGACTCATGATTTTGCTCTAGTCTATGGCACGAAACTATGATCATGAATTGTTGAGCAACAATAACAGTAGCATGAACGGAAAATAATGAATGGTATCGCAAAAATACGTCCAAGGGACCACTTGCGACTGTCCTCATCCACTTCGACAGAAGAACACATTCACCTTCACTAACAGGGAAGGGAAAAAGTTCAAACTCCAGTCTAGCTAAACACATAAATGTGACGTCCAGGGGGCATGGATACGTTATAACAAGCAAGTGTTTGCATCACTAAATCTGCCCGGAGAGGCGGAGAATCGCACTCTTCACAGAGTCAGGAAAAACAAGAAAAACACATCCTCTTCTCCATAGCAAAATGAAGCACAAAATCATTGGGCAACATAAAAATGCGCACGTGAATCAGTAACACAAAAATGAGATTTATTATTCTGACTGCATCCAGCTGGGTTAAAGTCCAATGCAGTCTGGACAAAATTTTGAGTTGTCTCCACAATCCATTCAATGGCTGGTCATATCCATAGATGCTCCCTTCGATATTCTCTTACAATGACCGGCACACTTGTTGGGGGGACCTAAACGAAGCATGAAAACACGAACCATTACACTGCAATTTCCATATGATATCACAATAAGAAATATTCTGTCAACGCTTCTCTCCATGGTCCCATTTGATACCTAAAAAG
The DNA here is from genome assembly GCA_014182715.1 of Eucalyptus cloeziana. NCBI lineage: Eukaryota > Viridiplantae > Streptophyta > Magnoliopsida > Myrtales > Myrtaceae > Eucalyptus > Eucalyptus cloeziana. Next base: position 26,543,569 of record CM024642.1, read on the forward strand.
AACTAACTACCATCAAGAATTGAGGCCCCAGTGTCCACATACGTTTGCACTGGCAAGTCTATTCACAGAGTAGATGACACTCAAGAACAGTCTTAACTTACCATGCCATAATCAGTTATTATCATAGAGACATAATCTGAAGGAGTTGCATCATATCTGCCATTCAAAATCCCCAAGAATCGCATGTTAGAGAGAGGATGCGATGACTGAGGTGACTGACCAAATTAATCATATTGCCTACATCAGATTCATCAGAAAAGGAAGCTTACATCAGATTAAGAAGCTGAAGATTGCCACTATTGGGCAAACTATCCCAACCGATGCTTTCTTCTCTACCTGGAACTTTTGCAATGACATCTGGATCACCTGCAATAAATGTTGCATAGAGTTGAGCCAGAAAGCGAGAGGAGATATCTAGATATAGCAAAACTTGTCTATAATCAAAGAAGCAAGTGACACGCACCGAGCTCATTAGAACATATTGAATCAAGCTGTACCCTCTCGTGAAACTTGTATGCCTCACAGCATACCAAGACCGGTACCCGGAAAGCATGTGCAACCATAGCAACACATGCAGTCCCAACGCGTGAATATACTGTTCCATTTGATAACACTGCTGATGCGCCCAAAAATACTCGAGTAACTTCATGCATGATGTAAGAAACAGCATTTATGTTTATGTATGTACAATTAATACCCGTTCCTATCAACCTACGAAGTAAAAGTTGTCCTTCCAGCTTCGGACGAGAGTCCACCACCACAACACGGAACTGTTTGCCCAGCTCATGAGCATGTAATAGTATCATTTCAACTGCAGAAGGTGATCCATATGTAAGAAGCACATCACCATCCCGGATCTTCGTAACAGCATGGCTAACGATGACTTTGTCTGCAAGTATAATCTTCTCACTTATAAATTGATCGATATCCGACTGCAGAGTCATTTTCGCCTCCAACTCTGACATAGTCAAAGGTAGCTTTGCAATTCGGCTTTTCAAAAACCTAATGGCATTACCCATGCTAACTGAAAGTGGCCGACATTCAGTGAAAAATGAAACGTAGCTATTGATTTTTGTAGTTAAGTCTCTGCTCAAAGTCTTCTCCAGCGGGGTTGAGTATTCTTTAATCACCTCTTGAAATGCTTTAAGCATGGCAATACAACGAGCATTACCCCCACATACATCTCCATATAAATACTGTAAACCAACCTGCACATAGAGATGGGTAGACAGGAGAAAAAGAAAATTACTTCATCTATTACAACAAATCAAACTGTATTGAGCATTCTTTGGCCAACCTAATTATGTTTTCTCAACCAAAAGTACACACGTCTGTTTTGGTAATAAGCATAACTAGGTGACTGTCCTAACAAATTCCTAAAAGTAGTGACTGAATCCAACAACATAACTCCACATATTACGAGTAAATAATGTCATCAGTCGATCAATCCACATGATACCTAGGATCAGCATTGCTGCAGGAGCTACCCCCCATACCATTCACAATTAAAATTGAACTCACAAAAAAGTCACTCAGTATTCCTCCTCATCTGACCTGGTCACACAATCAACTTGAGCCAAGAAGCAAGAATAGTATGAACCATACTAGGAGAATTAACAGAATTAAGTAATTTAGTTGACCAGGTGTATTACCATGTTGACACTTGACTATTGACCCTATTACTCTAAGATATCCCAAAGGAAGCATGCCCACATATTGTTAGGAAAAAGTCTGAAAAAACCCTCTTTAACATGCCTTGCTGATTACCACTCATTATATATCAGGTCATATACCATATAGTTTTCAAATTGAAATACACAGCACAAATACCAGAATTCAGGGGCAAAAGTGATGTTCACACTGAATGCCAAACATTAGTTCTTCAGGCAAGTTCGCATGCATAAGAACTTATTTCAAAAATTAAAAATTAGCACCTTGTATACAGCTGGATGCATCTGATCAAGTTGGAAAAACTTTGACTCGAGATCAGGAAGCTGACTTCCATGTTCATATTGGGGCAAATGCCTGAACAATTGAACTCGGTTTCGAGCCTCTGTTTGTTTTACTACTGCCTTCCTTTTAGCCTTCTCCACTCGACTTTCGTCATCGTATTGCATGCGTGGATGTGGGACATCTTTCTTTCTTTCCTTTTCTGGAGGACGTTCACCCCCAGGACCCTTCTTCTCAGAAGGTGCAACTGAAGCACTATCACTCTTCTTTTGAGAAGGCTTTACAACTTTATTAGGCTTTGTGATTTCGGATGATACAGCCCCAGGAGCAGCTGTGGCAGCCTTACTTCCTTCACCTAGAAAAACAGAGATCAAAATGTTCAAGACGTGCACATGCAAGCGTATGCGCATGCAGACACATACTGATGGTTCTACTGAAGTGCAGAACATAAACACGAAACCAAATGCCTAGTTGATGATATGATATATATCATAAAGTCAAAGTAAGAAAAGGCCATCAACAAGCATCTGTGATTCCGATACGAAGGCCGACATTAATGATTTGGGCATACCTTTGGTAGACAAAGATTACAGCAAAGTACTAAAAAGCCAAAACATAAAGTAGATTAAGAACCCGACAGAGGAAATGCAAAATCAAACAGCTCAAGGAGATCTTTCACCAAGTGCAGTATTTATCATATCAAGCAACAAGAGAAAAACATGCACCTTTAGCAGCAGCTTTTGCAGCTCGCTGAGCCTCCTGTAGTGCACGCCTTTCAGCCTTCGTCATTTTCTCCTTTTGGGGCTTTGAATTAGCAGGCCGCTCATTCTGCACTTCCACTGAGGCTCCCCCGACTTTCTCTGCAATCAATTTTTCCCCCCTTGACATTTGTTCAAGCGTTTTTTTGGAAGTACTTTCCAGAAAGCAGGAAAAATTCATTTGAATGTAATCTTAACTTTCACAGGAAAAAGTGCCGTTAAAGGAATGCACCAAGAAAATGTCTGCTATGAGAAAGGCTACTCAAGGATGAATACTGCAGCCTGCCGGTATCATTACATTCTCCAAGCCACTCTTCTTTTATATACACAATTTGCCAAATGCACTTCAAATGTACCTTGATAAGGTCAAAATCCCCAAGACCATTCATCAAGAACGATTATTGCTAAATCCTCCCAAACGACCACTTAATTATTTCAAATTCGTTAAACCATCACTCTCTAAACAAGACATTTAGCAAGTGCCCATCATTTCCAACTCCACAACCGAAATCAAGAAAGTCTTCAAGCATAATTCTAACTTTCATCCATAAAGATTTCCCACTGCACAGCAATCTTACCCAGCCCCAAAAGAATTCAACCTCTTAAGTCAGGAAAAAAAAAGAAAAAAGAAAAAAATTGCCACATTCCATCGTTTACATTCACGACCTCAATCGGAGCACCCAATTAAATCTACACCCAAACAGCGCAAATTCACAACCAGCAACATTACATACCAGTAATACCGGGAGGCATCGTGACGACAGACACGGTGGTCAGCCCGCTCGCCGGCACGCTGCCCGCCATCACCCTCCCCTTCCCGACCCGGCCTGGCGACATGGCCACGTCATCGCCGGGCTCCCGTCGGCCCCCGCCGCGGCCGCGAGCTTCCCCGCGTACGAGGATATGGCGGCGGCGGCGGCGGTGGGTGTGGGCGAGAAGTCCGAGGCGGCGGTGTAGCTGGAGGGGGCGGCGGCAGGGAAGGAGGAGGGGACGGAGACGGGGACGGGGACGGCGACGGGGCGGGAGAGGAGGGCGACGTTGTCGGAGTGGTGGCGGGGAGGGGGATCATGACCGGGGAGAGAGAGTTGCCGGAGGGGGAGATGGAGGCGGAGGCGGCGGCGGCGGCGGCGGCGGAGGCGGCGGCGGCGGCGGGCGGCGGGGACGCGGCGGCGGCGATCGGGGTCGGGGGCCCCGATTGGAAGCGGTCGGGGGAGGGGCGAAGAACCCGACCTGCCGGACCTTCGGGTCGCTGACGAATCGAGGGTTTCGCCGAGGGTCCATGAAATGAGAGATAGAGAGAGAGAGAGAGAGAGGAGGAGGAAGAGGTAGAGAGAGAACAAAGCAGAAAAGGCAGAGAGAGAGAGAGAGAGAAGTGAGTGAACAGGGAGAGTGAAGAGAGAGAGCAGCCCAGGCAGTGAAAGCCCAAGATGGTCAAAAGACACCTGAGACGGCTCATAGGGTCAAATCCGCTCTTTGATCCACCCCCCCCGGCCGCCCGCCCGCCCGCGGGGTAAATCTCCGCCGTGCGCCGCCATCCTCCGCCCCGGCGGCTTCCCAGCCCACCATCAAAAGGCCCGAGCTCAGATTTTCCCACCAACGACACGCGGGCTCTAGTCATGGTGGAACTCGGGATGGTAATCGGCCGAAGTGGTCGGACCGACCGAGCCGACCTAACTCGGTCCAGTTTTCCCAAGAAGTTCATGTCCGTGCTTCTATTGATCTACATAGGTGATGCCCGTCCATAGTCTTGGGCAAACCCCTTCAGAGCCAACAAGGAAGGCATTACTATACAAAACCTCAAGTTCGCAATGCGAGAGACGTGATTGTGTGTCAATAAATTCCGAATTTACCAAGGACAAAGATTGGTTTAAGAGCAAAACTGCCGCACGTTTGGCAAAGTTCCCCAAAATATTTGGGCATGCAAGTGCATTTTCAGATCAATAAAGCCTCGAGGGGTGGCATTTTGGACCTCCGACAGTTGAAAAGTTTGCAAAGTACCACTATTGTACTTGCACTTCTGTCCGAAAGCAAAGCGCATCTGCTTCTGTCGGGGAGCATGATCCAACGTGTGGAGAGGCTTGATCCGACGTGAGATAAACTGACCAGGAAACACCCTCCTCCACAAAATGAAAAAAACAGGGCACTCGCTCGTACCATAGGATTCGACTTTTACTGATGTTGCAAGACTTTACTTTTATCGGGATGGATGAAGCTTTCAAATTATCCCCGAAACGAATCGCACCCTAGCTGACAAGGGAAAATTACCAAAAAATTTCTTAAATTTATATTATATCAATAATAATTCAATCCTCAAATTTTATTTTATTTTTCGGTTCTACTCTAATCCTACTCTAACACTCACTCTTATATTAATATATCTTTTCTATTTATGTTAACCAAAATATACTGATTATCCTACTAGCAATGCTAACATAAATAATTTTTTTAACAGGAATAATTTTTTTAAAACAAAATTATGAATTTTTTTCTTTTTCTTTTTTTTTCCACTGTGACCACACAAGGGTTAGCTCATAAGGGTCGCTAGCCATAATGAAAAAGAAAGAATAGAAAAAGTTATTTAAAAAATTTAAAAATTTAAAAATTGTTTATGTCAACCCTACGTATGCCATAGAAGATAGTCAGCTCAAGCCAAATTACTTAGAAGAACTATATTGGCACATTATCAAAAATTTAGAGTTAAATTGACAAAATTAAAATATTTAAGATTAAATTGTCATTTGTACAACAAATTTATGAATTTTTTGGCAATTTGCCCAAATAAAAAACACTCTCTTCACCTTACCAAAAAAAAAAAAAAAAAAAAAACACTCTCTTCATTTTTTTCCCCATAGGTATGACTTTTTTTAGGCTCTTTTTTTTGGGGGAAACACTTTCTAAAAATATTTTCTAGGAAAATAATAATATTGTCCGATGTTTAGCTGAAATTTGAAAAAAACTTGAAAATATTTCTCATTGTTTAGAAAGGAAAAACTTATTTGATTTTCCAAAATAGACATATATAATACAAGCACTAATAAATTTGCACATGTGCAACAAGGGAATCAAGCACAAGCACTAGTGTTTAGGTTTAGCCTCAATAGACTCCAACTAGGTGTTTGGGTTTTGGGCATGAGCACAAGTATCGCCTGTGTCCACAGAAGCTAGACCCGTGAACCCAATGCTAGTGGCCGTCCCTTACTTCTTGACGTCCTAGCTTCATTCCACAAAGTTTGGGCTCGAGACACCAATACTCATGATCAGATTCCCGTCACCTTAACCCCGAGTCCATCAAAGCCAGGCCTAATGTCCACTAAGGTCAAGTGCAAGACCAAAGTGCCCTAGGCAAACCTCATGGACCTAGGCACAAGTGCAGAGGTCCTAGGCCGAGCCTCGATAGACTTTGGTGTGGGCATGAGGACCCAAGCTCTCGGTTTCTACCTCAATGGACCTAGGAGCAAGCTCCAACGCCCTAAGCCCAATCTCCATGGATTCAAGTGCAAGCACCAAGGTCTTGAGCCCAATCTCAATGAATCCGAGCACGAGGATCAAGGTCCCATACCTTGGCTCCATACCTTGGCATCGATGGATCTAGGCCCAAGTGTGAGCATCAAGGTCTTTAGGCTCTTGCCCCAAACCTTTGTGGACTTGAACCTAACCTCCATGGATCAAGGCCTTGTGCTGGGGACTTGGGACATAAGCACAGGCGTCTCAAGCACCGTCTCTATAAAACTGAGCTTAGCCTTAATAAATTTGAGCCTAGGTACAAGCACTAGGGTCCTAAGGTTGACCACAATGGATTTGAGTTGAGGCACTAGTGAATTGAGCAATGTTATTAGGTCCTAGGTTGACCTTTTATGGACCTAAGCACGTATACCAATGTCAAAAGCCCAACCTCTATATACCAAGCTCAAGCACTAGGTTTTGGGCCTAGCCTCTTTGGACCAAGGTTTGGCCTCAATGGACCTCGATGAACCCTGCCTTGGCCTCTGGACGTGGGTGTGTTGCCACAGGCTTGGGAGTGAGTGTTGAGATTCTTGTGTTCAAATGTAGAATTTCTAATCCAAGCGTCAAATACCTGGTCATTTTCCTGAATTTAAGCTTAGATTTTTCCTTTGATCAAAAAACATTTTCTATTAACTCGTTTTCCTCACAAGCAATCCAAACACTGAAAAATGAGGAAAATATTTTTTGCGAAACAAACGGAGTCTTAAGTTAAAAATGCATTTCACAGTTGTTGAGATAAACTACTCATATGTTGTCGAGCCCATTTGGTTCAGTTTTTGCGGAAATGACTTTGCATTTCCCTAAGTATCTTTGAATGAATGGACATTTGACGAAGGTAAGAGTGTTTAGATACTTATCTTGGTGTATATTTTATAAAGCAACATTGAGGTGAAAAGAAAAAGGAAAGAGAGAGAGAGAGAGAGAGAGAGAGAGAGGAGGAGATGGTCCACCAAGGAAGCTTAGTTGGCAGAGCTCAATTGCAGGCGACCAGATCTAGTTGTTAGGAAGCCTCGCCTGAGGTCGGGTGACCTTAGGCATCGCTTGGGTCATGCGACCCAGGTGGCGGTTAAGCTCCACTAGCTAAGCTTCACCGGTGGACCAACAAGTCCAAGGAAGAAAACGATGAATAATAATATTTAAAGATAAAAGAGGAAATTACGATTATCAATGTAAGTAATATTGGAAAGAAAAAAAAAAGTCATTAAATCCTCACTTAGCATTCTGAAAATACCGAAAGCCTAAAGCAGATAAAAACTTTCAGCATTTCAAATGTTAGCATTTGGCCAATAAAGCTAAATACTCAATATTTTTTTAAGGGATTTTAAAGGCTCAAAATTCATTGGGAATGCTAACCTTAATGGGCCATCATACATTAGGATTTAATTTCACGTAGGTCATTGTACTTTTCATATATCAAATCAAATCACTAAGTTTGACTTCACCACTCGTTTCCCTACAATCCAATCAATCCAATCTTAAGGAAGAAAGAAAAGGATTCCGTATTCTTCTAAAGTACTTTTGAATGGAGTCCAGTATGATTCTCATTATTTCTCCAAGAGCAATTAATTCAGTTTATAAAATGCTTATAGCCCTTCTTTTTTCTTTTTTCAAAATTGGAGACAGCTCTGCCCTTGCAGATATTGAAACATTCTATTCGGCCAAGTCCAACGAATGCATTACAAGCACATAGAGACACCGATCATGGTACGGTCCGCCCGATCGACGGCCAGACAAGAACGATGTTTTCTCATCTTTTGTCACCATCGCATGCAGTTCCTTCTTCTTCCTGGGAGCGGAGAGATTCACAAGCAGAAAGCCTCTCCATATAAGCTTGAACCTGGATTAGCAATTTGAGCTCTTCATCAAGAGAAGTCGCAAGCTAATCGCCAATATCAAGAGAGAAGTAGCAACACATAATGTCTTCTGCTTCTCTATCAACTCCCCATTTGCCAACTCTTCAATATGTTCCCAGAGCAAGAGGCGCTGCTCCTCAATTAGGAAGCCTGTCAGCCATTGCATGAATTGCCGCTTTTTTACCTTCGGCAGAGTGGAAAAATTAGATTCATGCCAAAGATTGCGATCACAAAGGCACGAAGAGGGTTCGCCCCAGTTCCGAGTATCTCCAGGATTCAAATATCATGCTCTGTTGTAATTTGCCTTTCTTCAGTAGTTTGATGTGATTCGGTGACATAGCGAGGAACAGATTGTTTCCAATTCATTTATTGTTTACATGTTCTCTTGTATGTTTAGGCCAAGCCGGAGACTCTGAAGACGGTTCAAGGCATCATTGCCAAGCAGCTCTCTGTGGATGAAAGCACCGTCGCTCCAGGGACCAAATTCGTTGATTTGGGCGCTGATTCTCTCGACACGGTATGCATCATCTTGTAATCACTTTTATAAATCGTTTCTGCATAGTTTCCAACCATTCTTGGCGGCAACATCGTTCGCATATCAACTACTGATGTAATTGACTATTTCACGACACTTCTTGTGATATCTGCAATTCGGGCGGGTGCATGGGAACAGGTGGAGATCATGATGGCCTTGGAAGAGACGTTCGGAGTTTCAATAGGTGAAGGAGGAGCAGAGAACATCGCCACTGTCCAGGATGCAGCTGATTTGATAGAGAAAGTGAAGGCAGGCTCAGCTTGAGCTGATTATACGTCGATTTCCATCAACAAAGGTCTCTTTTGGTGATTGATTTATCTCTTGTTTTCCCAATTTTTGCGGAGATGTTTTTTATATGGTCCGAGTTGTTATCAAAATGTCGTCATTTTCTTCTCCAAATGGATCTCCATTGATTCAAGTGAAAGTTTCAAATACTTTCTGGGTGGATTTAATATAGTTTCAATGAAAGAGGAGCTTCCCATTATACAAATAATTACATATTTACAAAAAAGAATAAAAAAAAAAAAACCAAATACAGAAAGCACAAAAAATATTATTATGTACATGAACACTAGGGGAAGAGAAAGCAACTAGGGAAAAATACCCAAAGCTCCCAAAACTCTTGAAGGTTATGCTGAGGCTGAGTTTTATGGGGTTTAAGGGCTCCTCCTCCTTCTTCTCTCTCTCTCTCTAGGAAACTCCATGAAGGACTTGGTCCCTTCTCTGTGACCTGACCATTCTTTATATGAACAATCTTATTCATTATCATAACTACATATATATACACTGAAATATTTATGTGCTGATATCTTATAGATAGAAAGATCGATTCCTCTATATCCAGGGAGAGGTAAAATCGCCGATGGAGCAAAATATATTGTCAGGTTCTCCGTTAACGATCCAAACCGCTAAACACAATCCTGCAAAACAAGAACCGTAGAAAGATCAGTCAAAATAAACCCTCGAATAGCGATTCGAAAGTTGAGTAATTGTTCAAACAGATTTCCTTGTTCTGAGTTGAGGTGCATCAAGAGAAAGAGTTATTTCCTCTGTGTCTTGACCTAAAGACAAAACTTGATGAAAGATCTTTGCAGATGGCGAGAGAGAGAGAGGTAGCTGGTTTGATGTATCACCAACACTGACGTGGTTGAACGTCGTGTGATGTTCACATAAAAATGATGTCGCACCAAAGTGAAATAACGCATTACCCAGAAGGGAGAGAGAGAGAGAGAGAGAGATTTGTCTTTACCAATCATAGTCAGTCGGTCCTCTAGGCTGAGCGCCGTCCGATCCATCGCTTCGCGGTTTCCTCCTCGTGAATTTCTTCAGCTTCCCATCCGGTGTCCCAGCTGCATGCAAATCAACACGGACTCAAACATTTGCCAAAACAACGAACACGCGATATACCTGCAGACACGTATTAGGTTTCCAGTGGACGCACGCGTCGAAGGGGTGCTCGGGGTGCTCGGGCCCGACCCCGGATCCCCGGAGCTGGACCGGAGAGCCGGGCCGGTCCTGACGATGGTGATGCTGCGGGTGACCGCCGGCAAGTCGGGATCGGAGACCGCCCCAGCAGCGGGAGGAGGAGGAGCAGAGCGGCGAGCGGCGGAGGAACGCGAGGACGGGAACGAGTCGTACTTGCGGAGCCCACCGAGGCCCGAGTCGGGGGTGGGTCCGGCCAGCGTCTCATCCCAGAGCTTGTGAAGAAAACCCATTGTTTCTTGGTCCGACGTGATGAGTCTTGGCTAAAACCCTAAAGTTAATATGCAGTGATCTCTTCGCGTAACAACCGAAGGAGGCCCTGGATTCGTGCTTTAATGGATGTCGTAGACCTGATACGACTGTTACGAAGAGATTAGGGGGACGAAAAACTTCAAAAAAAAAAAAAAGAAAAAGAAGAGAAGATAATGGACGACTTTCGTGCGTCGATGAGAAGAGAAAAATCTCTTTGCCGAGATGCTGTAGGGTTCTTATAGAGACGACCAGCCATGGAGAGAGAGAGAGAGAGAGGGATCGACGTTGATGGCTCGGCGTGGATTGACGGCTCCGGTTAACATGGCTCCGTCGTGAGCCATCGATTTTTTGGGGGAGTGGATTGGACGTATATAGAAAAGCAAGCCGCCAAAAAATGGAGGAAAATCCAGTGATATCGGAACAGAATCGATCGATCTCATCTATTTTCGTCAGATTTAAAAACTTCATTCGGCCGTGGATATGACGTCATCTACCTCCATTGATCAAAGTCGGGAGAAGATAACGGAGAAGTCGAGCCGGGTGAACAAAGTCCTGCGTTTGACCCGGTCAACGCGGGGTTTAAACTTCAAAACAAAACATGTGATGGGGGCCCCACTCCCTTTGAATATTTCATTTCCACGTCAGCCAGTTGATAAGATCAATCTCGACCTGGATAATCCCCGTCACCCCCCGGGGCTCTCTCGCCAAGATCGATGGAGATATCCGAGCTGACTAGGACCCGCCTCAGAGTGAATTAAAAGTGTCCATCATTTTTTCTTCATTTCCCTTTCTCTCCTTCGCGTAATTATTCATAATTCGATGGAGACTCCAGGACCGTTCATCAAAAGTTCCTGCGGGCAAACATGTGGTGTGATCATAATCATTTGACCAGAAAAAAAAGGGGATGAAAAACACCTTACGCTTTGGATCTGTAGATTCGAGTGGATTTTGTGATTTCATTTCGGAACCCTCAATCGTAGGAGTAAGAAATTATCCTGTAAGCTGATCCCCACGTAGAAAAAGTAAAAGGGCTAGTGGCTGTAACGTCTCGGATCCATCGAAGAAGTTAGTCTAGTGCTTCGACTGACTTATGAACGTCGTCATCCTATGATGTTGTCTAGCCCGATTCCTAATTTCCGCCGAGTGGGTAAACCCCGGCCCTTGTTTTACTTTAAATCAGTGCACACACTCCACCGTTAGTATGGGGGGCTTATGTGATGTTTCTGTCGTCGAGAAAGTCAAAGATAAGTTGGTCCGTCATCATTAATTTTTCATGCTTTTTTGCAAAGCTTTGATGATTGATTAAGCTATGGCCTCTTTTGTTTTATTGGAGGATGTACATGTAATGATGCGACTAGCTGGCCTACTAGATCGAGACTGGAAAGAGACCCCGATAATCTTATAGTGTCTCCAAGAGAAATTGAGCATACATTCGGACCCACCCGAAGAAAAAAATTTGGAGAAGCTGCTTTCATATGTAAAATAGTGGGAAAGGTGTAATTAGCATGACTACCCTTTGAAGGCGTTATCATAAAAATCCCGCGTTGATCGCCAAACAATCAATTTAAATAATAACTATTCAAGTTTTTGATAGATGTATAAGCTCGTTATCACAGCCTCACAAACTTACCAAAAGTCAAGAAGTCTCTTCGTAAGATGTAACAAAATGCTTCGAGTAGAGATTCGCTCCAACATGACTCAAATTTGTGATTTTATGAAAGATAGTGCAATTTCGTCATTACTGGATTGCCTGATAAGCGAATTAATGAGATGAGGATGTGAACGTTTTATGGATTGTCTTGTCTTAAAGTTAGCCCCACAACCAAAAGAATGGAGGCACAAGATTATTGATAGTTGCGAGTTCTTTTGCAAATGACTTCCAAGAATGATCTGTCCAAGTCGAAAAGGGCATGCAAAATGGAGGGGTAATAGACATGATCAATAGCTTGGAGGGATATATCTTCATTACTAGTTAAGTGATTGTTTTTTTCATAAAAGTGACACTGAAGCGATTTGACATAAAGTTTTAGCACTAAAACAAATGCCATATCAAAGTTATACCCTTTTAGTATCATTTTTTTTCACTTAGACCCTATTTTATCTATAATGACACGTCCTGGTGGGATCCCCTAAAAACGTTTAATTTTCGTTTCTTTCCCTTCTTTTTTGTAAGAGGAACGACACTTGAAAAGAGGTAACTTTCACGCTCACGAACCGAAGCTATCGAAAGTGGCTTGGAGGATTACCTTTGATCCGTGGTTGTGGGAGGATTATCTCTCCAATGCCTCTCGTGTCTCCACAGAGGCTTTTCTTGCTTTGCTTCTTTGGACAAAAGACTAGGCTAAGAAAACATTGCCCGGGAGATGCATTATTAACGTTAATCATGTACTTCGATGTTGGCAAGGCATGATGGTGATTGGAAGCTATTTTTTAATTTCTCTCTGCTTCCACTTTCTTAAGTAGGGACAGCTAGTCTTATACCCTAATTTGATCAACCAACTTTTCAAAAATGATGCCTCACCACATTCGAATTTCTTCGTTCTGTTAATACTTCTGGGAATATGCGGAAACCAACCATACGTTACCGTGATAACTAATTTAAGTATTGCAGGTAAACAATCCACTATTAATTAACCCGATTCCAGACCCTAAGTCTTGAGTCAACGCAAAATTCTGTGGAAAGTCGTATTCAACGAAAATCATATGTACGACTTGGAGGAAACTAAATCAAACACCAGATGGGAAAATAAAAAAAAAAAAAATAGGCGCCCGAGCTTAATAGCTAGGTAACTAATTGGACACTAGATGAGACCTTCCGTTTCCTCTCACTCTTCCAAGCATCGAGTCTCTCTTCTCTTACCTCCTTTCCTTTTCCTTCATCTCGCAGCTTCTTTATCCATCTCAGTGACATTGAAGAACTAGCTTGCGTAACTTAAAACCATTACAAGCTCAAAATGACATGCAAAGACCTTTTTAAACTAGAGAGAGGCGAAAATTGCTAATAACAACGCATTTAGCATTGGTTAATATGCTAGCTTATAGTGAAAGGATGATGCCTATCGATAGACGTTCCATCATAATACGTGCACCTTAATCATGATTAAGCAGTGTTAATTTCTGAATTGATCAAGTAAATGCATAAGGTGGAAATTCATCTGAATGACCTATTTCCACCCGTGAATATTCTAATCACCTAAGCACACTTAATCTTTTGTACTTAGATTGTCCCTCACGCTTCATTGTATACTATAGCAAGCTGAAACAAAGCAGAAAGGGAGATGTGCTATGTGCTTACCTCTGGATAACAAATTCATAATTTAGTTAAACCGTTTTTATCGTTAAGGAAAAGCACCAACATCCCTTTCAAATCGAATCAATTCCCGCCAGTTATTCTGTGAATCCCACGCGAGGTGGACATATATATTCTCGAGTGCTCGTGTTTTTACGGAGAGGGAGCTCCCTCTCTATTCAACCTTTTTTTTCTCTCTTCTTCGCTTCCTTTCCGTTTCACGGAAAACAATTCGAAAGGCTTCCGTGCAGGATATCTCAAAGTACGTCCTCCAAAGTACAAACCTTTATACGCATTTATGTAATGGGTTCGTTCCATAGTCGAATTCACCGACGCCAAATTTCAGCTTTTGTCCTTTAGATCGTTAATATGTAAAGAAAGGGTCTTCGTATGCCGATTGGTGTTGAGGAATAACAAGCAAGGCAAATGGTGACGAGAAGAGCGAAGACTTGTACGCAGTTCTGGGGCTGAAGGAGTGCACGGCTTCGGAACTCAGGAGTGCTTACCAAGAATCTGGCCCTGGTTAGCACTGCCACACCTTTTCGGTAACCGACCATCTTCTGCAATTGTTACTGGTTTCATCTTGTGTGAGACGCTGGTTTTTTTCATTTCACATGTGTTGTGTTATATTGCTGATTGGGAGATGCAAGTCAACCGTGTATATAGTAATTAGTAAATAAGAGATCCTGTAGTTTAAATTTGAAATTCTATAGGCTTCGATCGGTGACATGTGACAGTATCTTTTTAGGCTTTCATGTTTCCTGATATCTGGTCAATGTGTTTTGTTTGTGTTGAGCTTCAAGAAGGCGTGCACGAAGCATTTCCTTTTAATGTCTGGGATGTGTGTGTTAAGACTTTTTGTTTTCGGTTGGTCTAGAGGTGGCGCCAGGATCGTTGTTCTGCATCTGGAACTTCAGAGTTCGCTGAAGAGGCCAAGAAAAAATTCCAGGAAATTCAAGAGGCCTAGTCGAGTGAGAGCAATTGCATTTTAATCAAAAGTCCTTTATGGTGATGACAAAGCAATACATGGTAATTCTGGAAGGGAACTTGTTTAGAAGTTGGTCCTGTGACTCGTAAATGAAAAATATTGCAAAAGTTTGGTTCTGACATTTCCCCTGTTTTATTCAATCTTGGCTCGATAGAAAATCTCAGTGTGTAGCTTCTTATATTTATACTAAGTGCTTTAACGATCACCCCTCTAGCTCTACTGTTTTCAGTTCTATCCGATGAGAACAAGAGGTTTCTTTACGACGTTGGAGCCTATGAAAATGATGATACGAAAATGTAAGCTTTTGATACTGTTTTGCCTGGTCTCTCAGTTTGCTTTCTTGTGTATGATAGATTTTTTCCTTATGATGGGCCTAAGTAGGGCCCGTCCGCCCATGTTGGGCCCAAAGGCCCGGCCCGTGAGTTAAGGGCCCATGGAGGAAGTTATTATAGATAAGGGAAAATCTAAGAAGCAGTTAATTTTGATTCAATGAAGTTACTAATTTTTTGAGAAAGAGGATTATGTTCTCTAGAGTTACGTCTTCTTCAAATCGCTTTTCTCTCTAAATGAAGAACAGGATAATCCTCTGAAGAACAGTGTGTGGATTATTCTTCTTCGTGTCGCAACATCAGTGTTTTAATCTATGGAAACAAGATACGTTCGATTATATGATGTGCTTTAGGATCGGTGACACATGTTTTCTGGGCTTGCTTCTGCGTTCGTTGTTTTAGGGATTCGATTGAATGTCGAATCGCTATATTTGGGAATCCGTTTTTTCCCTTCAATGTATATTAACACTGTTTATGTCTCGAGGATGGCTGGAGATGTTCTTATTCCTTGGTATTGATCTGGTCCTTTTAGATTTTATCTTTATAGGCAAATTAAAATCTGGATGAAACTATGTCAAGGCGCTTTTGAGTTCTAGATCTTACATTTTGCATATTCACATCCGGAAACTAGCCCTCAGGCCTCGAAGTTGTGTCTATATGTTGTTTGGATATGCGTAATTTCACGCTTGAGCTGATTTACGTGTTGATGCTCTGCGCCTTATCATTGCTTGAGATGTTCGATGCATGCGATGCAAAAGGTGTCTATTGAGCAATTATCCACTTCATCATATTTCCTGCAATGAATAGTACGGACTGCTGAAGTAGCTTAATTGATTATATATTAAAGCGAAGCTCACGAACTTATTCAGTTCACCACAGCAAATATTTGTATGTTCTTGGAGAGAAACTCTATGAAATTGGTTTTAATGAACTAGAGATTGTTAGGAGAATTCTTCTACACTGCCGAACCCAAAACTACTGCTCAACAGATATTTGGTTATTTTTTGTATTTTCTCTTCTTTTAGAAAGTACGCAGGAGAGATCTCTAGCCTGTTGTTAAACACTCATGCTCATCACTCCAGGAAGTTGCTAGGGCTTCAAATGAAATGCTCATAAAGTTGAAGGCAGGAATAGTGCCTGGGGACAGTGGTCTAGTTTATTTCCTTAGGGTTCATGAGGTTGCACACCAGTATTTACTGATATGGTCAATTCTTTGGAAAATTCCCTGTGAGTTTTAGCAAAGTGCAATAGACGTAATGGTTGCAATTGCGCCGGGACCATATTGATTGCGGTGTTCTGGTTTCTTTCTCTTTTAACTTCTGTGGTGTTCTTCAACTTTTGACTGCATGGCTGCATGGCTGCATGGCTGCATTGCTTGGTTATTGGATCGACTACGAATTAATTTGTGATATACTTGCAGGGAACGGTGACTTTATGAGTGAGATGGCAGTTCTGATGAGCCAATTTAAGTCAAATGTAAGTCGTCATATGCCCATTTGTTGGCCTATTCAGTGAAATTGCTGATACATAGAAAACTGCTCCAAATCTAGACTCGAGTGTCCATCTACGTGCCATTTTACTTTTTGTAAGCCAACCAACATAAGATATCCGTGACTACTTCTCAAATATGAATTTGTATTCGGACAGGAAAGATCATTCTTCGGGTCATTCCAATCTCTTAAAATTCATACTACGCTTCCATTGCTACCGCCCAACTATCTCTTATGGGAGGTTGGATTGACTGCGAATTAATTTGTGATATACTTGCAGGGAATGGGTGACTTTATGAACGAGATGGATGTTCTGATGGGCCAATCTTAAGTCAAATGTAAGTCATCATATGCCCATGTTCTGTCTTATTCAGTGAAATTGCTGATAGAAAGAAAATCGATCCAAATCTAGTCTCCAGTGTCCGTCTGCGTGCCATTTTATTTTGTGTAAACCAATCAACATAAGGTATCTGTGACTACTTCTTAAATATGAATTTGAATTCGAACAGGAAAGATCAGTCTTCGGGTCAATTTAATCTCTTAAAATTCATGATTCGCGTGCATCAGTACCGCCTGACTATTGCTGATGGGAGGTCATCTGAATCTTATCTTGCTATTGCGTTGCTCAGTTGCAAAAGCTTTTATAGGAGTAGATGTTGCATGTATCGTGTTTTGATGGATGGACAAAAAGAAACCGAGGAAGAGAGAGAGCTTGATTTATTTTTTGATGGATCAGATTATAACAGAAGAATGACTAGTGCTTAATGTAGTTGTCCGCGACCATTTTTCAATAGCCCGATGTCCACATGTGTCTTCTTGTCTTTAAGACATTTTTGTTGCTGTCGTGACTTGCAACTTTAGTGTTCTGCGGGTGGGAAAATAGGTCATTCAGATGAATTTCCCTGTTATAAGTTTGCTTGATCAGTTTAGAAATTAATGCTTCTTAATCATGTTTAAGGTGCACGTACTACGATGGAACATCTATCGTTAGGCATTAGCCTTTCACCATAATCCAGTGTATCAATCAATGCCAAGCGTGTTATTATTACTAACTTTTGCCTTTCTCTAGTTTAGAAAGGTCTTTGGATGCCGTTTTGAGCTCACAATGTTTTAAAGTTACGCAAGCTGATTCCTCAATGTCATCAATATAGATGAAGAAGCCGCGAGATGAAGGGAAAGGAACGGAGTTAAGAGAAGAGAGACTCGATGCTCAACAGGAGGAAACGGAAGGTCTCATCTAGGGTCCAATTAGTTCCCTAGCCGATGAGCCTGAGTGCCTTTTTTTGTCCTTTTCTTTTCGTATGGTGTCATATTAGTTCCTTAGTCCTTGTTCGTAGCCTACGGGTCTCGGATTGAGGTAATTAACCAAGAATTGTTTACCTACAACACTTCATTAAGTTACCGTGTTAACGTATGATCGGTTTCTGCATATATCCAGCAGTAATAACAAAGCAGGAAATTCGAATGTGGTGAGACGATATCGAAGTTGTACTTAAGTTGTGGAAAGTTGGTTGATGAAGTTAGGGCATGAGATTAGCTGTCCCTGCTTAAGAAAGTGGAAGCAAAGAGAAATTAATGATGGCTTCCAGTCGCCATCATGCCTCGGCAACATCGAAGTACATTATTGACGTTGATAATGCGTCTCCCAGGCCAACTTTGTCTTGGCCGAGTCCTTTTGTCCGAAGAACCAAAGCAAAGCAAGAGAATCTCAATCTCTCCATCTCCTGTCTTTTTCCCCTTCTTCTTTTTAAGGATCCGTGACAAGGCCCTGGTCTTGAAAGCTTCAAACGACGAGATGAGGAAAAAGACAGAGATGGAGCGAGACTAGGTCTAAAGACTATGGACCACTATTGTATTGTACAAGCTTCCAATTTCGGTTACCTCCCGAAACAGAAATAGACCGAATACAACATATCGACACTAGATTACTAACACAGATCCGAGGGAGCATCAAATGAGACTTTCGTCCCTGGTGATGGGACATCTTCTTTTGCCCATCCCTTGCCCATGCCCGGTAGCCTCTAGAAGCTACCGGCATGTCTTCTCTCTCCTCCTCCGCTCATAATCCGAGGAGGGTATAGGCGAGAAAGACAAAAGAGGCGCGATGGAGCATGTGACGGTGCTGCGGCTATGGCATCATCCCCCGACAGCGGAAGGAAGGCAAAGCGAAAACCAAAAAAATGGGCGTCAAGTCCAAAGGACCATAAAGAGGAAGCCATTTATGTGCCAACAGGCAGAATCCGAGTGCGAACACGCCGTCCCTTTTACTTCTTTTAGCATTTCAGGAGCCCAAGAAAAGACAGAAGAGATGGAAAGAGAGGGGTGGACCATGACGAAGAAGGTCCCCAAACTCATTTCCGTCCCTGGGATTCTTCTTCGCTCAGTAATCCTCAATCAATGGGGGAAACAATTACAATATTTAGCCACAGATTAGTGGATTAATAAGAAAAGAAAAAGGCTTAAGTGGGACCCGATAATAAGGTAGATTGCTGGGTGTGTGTTTGCGCGCAAGTGTCCCCTGTTTAGCGTACACTAATCCGACAGCCCCAAGCCCCACCAAGAAACAAACATGCTTTCCTAATTAACCCTAACGCAATTCCACATCATAGTTAAGTGACATTACAGGTCACATATATATCATGATTTTTGAGTTTAAGTAGCCAGTATGATGACAAAGGCGATGTTCCATGCCTTTTAATAATGGCCCAACTTTACTTTCAGTTTTAGTGTATTTGGACGAGTCGAATAAAAAGTTTTTCATTTAATAAAGTTAATAATCTTTCTCTTTCAGCCTTGAGTTTTTAGTAGCCAACCTAAACGCCTCTTATCCCAAATGCGGCATTGCATCATTTGGTAAGAAAAGTCGAGGTCAATTTGGCTAACCACGGCTCCTTCCTCGTGATGCAAGGGTGGTCAACAGGTGTAGTTGTTGAATATTGGTCCGGCACCTTGGTGAAGTCCAAGGTGGACTTGGCTGGAGGACGACAACCGAAACGAGGCGACAACCCGCTCGGCCGCCACAGGCCCTCCACAGAGCGCCGCGAGAAGGCTCCCTGCCATCCGACTCCGATCGCCGCCATCCCACTCCCGACCCTAAGACGGGCAACTCCAGATGGGAGCTTCTCGAGGGAGGAGGGCGAGGGTGGGGGACGAAGCGAGCGACTGATGCCACGGACTCATGCAGCAACGGCCACTGCCGCGAGGAGAACCAAGTGGCCATTGTTCTCCCGCCAACCTTAGTTTTATTGAATTGTTTATCCAATTTCTAGAAAATTCAAGATCGATGATAGCTAGAAAAGACAAGAAAAATCCTTAAAAAAAGAAAATCTATCTTAAATGGCAAAGAAAAATGTAGAAACATGTGTAGAACCCTCTAGAAGAATAGAGGATAAACTACAAACTAGACTCTCCTAGAAGAAGCCTAAGTGGACAACATTTCACATAAATCTAGAATGTTGTATTTAGTCCCTATAAATAGGAAAGAACATGGAGCATAGCAAACCAACAAATGTAAGCAAGCTCATTTCCTTCCCTTTGTACTATAATCAATAATAAAAGAGTTATTTTTTATTCCATTTTACTCTCTTCTAACACTCTCTTGCACACACATTGAACTCACGCTTCCGCAAAATATCAACAAGTCCAGCTAGGACTTCACCGAGGGTGCAGGACCATCTTCAACAGCTACACAGGTTCACCGCCTGGGTAGGCGCAATTTGTGCTTCGAGATTTGGTCTGTGTCTTATGATTAAATTTTCTTCTTCTGTTCTTTTCTTTGGAGGGTCAGAACGTCGTTGTAAATATTTGCCGTACGTGGAGGACTGGAAGGCTGTCCTTGATGGTACTGCTTTGTCTTTAGCATGAATAGTGAAGGCATGATGATCTGCCTTGGCTCGATTTGCTCTCTCTGATCCAACATGAATAGTGGATTATTGACCTCGGGGAGTTGCAGATTGATTGCTACTCGAAGCAAAGAAGAAGATGCTAGGTCCGGGAACCCAAAAAACACAGCGAGTCAAAACGTTTCATCCTTTCATAGCGTTTTTGACCAGCAGATGAGAGTTGAAAATTTTGTCTGATTGCTCCTAGGCTCCTCCTCGCTGGACATCTTCACAAATAAACCCAAACACTGGAAAATTACCATTTCCATCTGCACAAGCAAACAAGGATAAATAAATTACTTTTCTTAAACCTGAATCTCGGTTAAAATCACCTCAAAACTTGATAATGAACTTCTTATAAATATCATATGTTGCCAGTGGAAAGCCAAAGGGCCAATTCCCATGTTCTGAGCGAGGCTTAACTATTTCATTTGGCCAAAGAAAAAAGTGAGTTCATGAACGTGTGATGATTGTTGGTAAATCTCATATTCCTTCTTTGATGTTTATGGAACACATGGCAATCGACGACCCAAATTAATTATATTTTATAGAACTTATTCTTAGGCAATAAAATGCGTCCCACCTACTTCACGTGGGTACATGAAAAAGTTTCGGGATGGTTTTAATACGAGACATATCACATGCGAAACAATAATATCCACATCCAAAGCTGATGTATAAAAGCCCCCAGCATCCTCTCCCTCTCCTCCGCTTCCTCCTCCTCCTCCTCCTCCTCTTGTTCCTCCCTGTAAAGTCCCCAGTCTTTGGACCGGCGGCTTAGGCGCCTCTGACAAGGCGTTCACCCGGAGAGCGTCCGTGTTCCTGCTCTCCAAAGGCCTCGCCACTTGATGCCGTCAACGCAGCGGCCTTCACAAAGCTAGCCGCCGAGGGCACCCTCGCCAACCACCTCCCGGCCTTCTGTGCCGCCGCCCGGTGCTCTGCTTCCCGGACCCAGTGGCAGACCAGACCTGGTTGCGACCCTAGGGCCAGTGATGCCCAATGGTCTCACTCCCGCCAAAGCGTTATGTGGCAAATGGCGACGCCGTGGTTGATCTCCAGCTTTGTGTTGGGATCGAGCACATCCAACGTCGCCGCCCGGATCACGGAGAGTACAGCTGGGTCAAGGCCCGACGTCATGGTTGGGACAGTTAAGGGGATCAACGGGCGGGAGGGTGACCAAGGCCGTGTTGCGCCACGAGCTGCTCTTCCCTGTACAACTGCCAATCGATCCCCAAGGTCCGGGTCTACGAGGCGGATCTGCTCTATGCCAAGACCAAGGGTCGAGGTCAACCGCGGCGTGGCCATCTGCCACATAACGCATTGGCGACGAGCGAGACCACTGGGCGTTGCTGGGCCTAGGGTGTGGCCGGATCTGATCTGCCATTGGATCTTCCCAGTTGAAAAAGGGTAATCTGGACGACATATTACCGGGCAAAAAGGACCCCTTGGGCTTTTTGTCCTGGCCTCAATTCTCTGAAGAAGGTACTCAGCTCCACTTCTATCCATGGCTATGCCACTGACGGGGACGTACTAGCCGTCGGGGTGTTTCTTGGAGTCGGTCGGGTGCTTCTCGAGGCTTGGGGCAAGGTCCGGGTAGCAAAGCAGGAGGGCAGCGGCACAGAAGGCCTGGAGATGGTCGGCGAGGGAGCCCTCGGCAGCAAGCTTGGAGAATAGCCGCAGCATCGATGGTGTCGAGCGGCGAGGCATTGGAGAGCAGGAACACAGGCACTCTCGGGATGTCGGAGGCGCCTCTGCAGTGGGCCCAAAGATGGGGACTTAAGGGAAGGAACGAGAGGAGGAGGAGATCCCATTATGCTGTTATAATGCTAAGAATTAGCCTCGAAGTTTGATTAGTATAGTCATATTAAGCTGTCATTTCAGAAAATAATAACACGCATATAATGATGTACAACGGCTTGAATTTTGAAGAAAGATCCAAGCTTGGCCAGTCTTTCGCGAACACAAAGTATTAGATATGAATTTTGAAGAACAATCCATCCATTATACATCCTCCAATAAAGTTATAGCTCGAAGCACTATATTTTCCTCCATCACTGATAAGAGAAAGACATCGCATTTCATGCTCTCGAACTGAAGCTATCTAATGAGCACGGTTATGTCTGCGTAAATGGGATGAACTTTGGGTCTTGGCTGTGAAGGATTATCTTTCCAATGCCTCTTATTTCCCCACAGAGACTTTTCTTGCTTTTGCTTCTTTGGACAAAAGACTAAGGCTAAGACAAAGTTACTCCGGAGACACATTATTAACGTTAATATATGTACATAGATGTTGCCTGAGGCATGAGGGTGATTGGAAGCTATTATCAATTTGTCATTGGTAACTTCGTCAAAAGCACAAGATAGTCGCTACTCCCACTTTCTTGACAGCAAGAACAAGTGGTATCACGACTGCCTTGATCAACCAACTCAAAAGTTAGGTACATCTTCGACGTCAGGGCTTCCTCCTGTTGTTAGGAATATGCAGAAGCCGATCACGTTTTCATCCCACCGGATGAAACCTCCTTTCCTTTCTCTACATCTTGCGACCTCTTCATCTGTCTCCATGAAATTGAAGAACCAACTTTGAGTTACTTTCGACCATTTTGGGCTCAGACAAAATGCAAAACGTTTTTAACTAGAGAAAGGCGAAACACGATGATACTAACATACTTGGCATTGGTGCGATTATGGTCAAAGGCCAATGCCTATCCAGATATGTTCCATCATAATCCGTGCACCCCAAACATGATTAAGCGGCAATAATTTCTAAAATGATCAAGCGAAAGCACAAGGGGAAATTCATCCTCTCGGTATCAGCAGGTAATCAATGGCCTATTTCCCCTCAGGAGATGTTAATCAACTAAGCACACTTATCCTTGAGTTGTCCTTCACACTTCGTTGTAAACAATGCAACCTATAGTAAGCTTAAAACAAAACCGAGAGAGACAGATGCTCACCTCTGGACAAAAAATTTTCAAGTTTAGATCAGACCCGTGGGCCCCCTCTTTCTTGCCAGAGTTCATTACTGCGAAATCACGCTTCTTGCTGGAAGTAGAAGTCTCGTAGTAACCCTCGCACGAAGATGAAGATGTAGTCGGATCCACCATCTCTGAGCCTACAAAAGGCGTCTTGATTTCCCTCCGAAACATGTCATCAAATGTTTCCTGTAACTCTTCGAAGCTCCACTGCCCCATTTCCTGTAGATCGCGAAAATTGTAAGTCGCGAGGCCAAGAAAATCATCCCAGAGACGAAGAAGACATATCTGGACACCAGGCTATCAAAATTGGTCGCCGACAACTACAGTAAGTGCTAGTCATCCTTCAACAGTGAATGAGATCTTACGAGAGAAGGTCCATCTGTTCCCTTCTGATCCATCAGAAAACAAATCAAGATCTCTCTCTTCCTGGATTCGTTTTCTATCCAGTCCATCAAAACACAACAATTGCAACATTTACTCCCTAACAACTCTAAGAAACTAATAAGCAAGACAAACGAAATAAGATTCACATGAACCTGTCCATCAGAGATAAGCAGGCAGTGGTAATGGAAGCAAAATATGAATCTTCAAAAGCTCCTTAAGCAGTTGAGATTTAGAATTGCCCAAATAATGGCCCAAACAATGATCTTTCCTGTGCGAATTCCCATTCATATTCAATGAATAAGTCATAGAGATATTATGTTGATTGGTTTACGCGATGTAAAATGGCACACAAATGTACCCTAGGTTCTAGATTTTGAGCAATTTGTTATGGATCAGCAATTTCACTGGATAGGACAGAACATGGACGTGTGATGACTTACATTTGACTCTGTTTGGCTCATCAAAACTGCCATCTCGCTCATAAAGTCACCCATCCCCTGCAAGCATATCACAGATTAAATCAAAATCAATCTGTAAACCAAGCAATGCAAGAATGCAGTCAAAAGATGCAAAACTCCACAGAAGTTAAAAAGAGGGAAGGAAACCACAACACCACAATCAATATGCTCCCATCACAATGGCAACCGTTTATGTCTTTTGCACTTCACCGAAGCTAAGAGCAGATCATGGCAGCTTCCTGAAGCCTAAGGAAATTAACTAGTCCACAGGCCCCAGGCACTATTCCTGCCTTCAACTCCATGAGCATTCCAATCTGAAGCTCTAGCAACTTATTATTATGAGCACAATTGGTTGACAGCAGACTAGTCTAAAAGGAAGAGATATAAAAAATTAAATAACTATCTGTCAATCGGGAGTATTGGCTTCAGAAGTTAGGAAAAAAATCTTCTAAAAACCTCTAGCTCATTAAAACCAATTTCATGTGGTGTCTTTCCAAGAATATACCAATATATTGCAGCATTGAACTGTCTGTGAACTTCGCTTTAATGTAGAAGCAAATAAGTAACTCTAGCAATTCATCCTCTATCTCGCAGGAAATCTGATGAAATAGATATTGCTTGATAGACACCTTTTGCATAGCATGCATCAAACACCTTGAGCAATGATGACACGCAGAACATCGACATGCAAATCAGTTCAAGCACGAAACAAGACATATCTAAACAGCATTGAGACACAAATATGAGGCTAAGGCCAGAATCCAAGTGTGTATTTGAAAAATGTAAGATCTACGACACGAAAAGCACCTTCACACAATTCACAAGATTTTAGTCTGCCCACAAAGATAAACTCTAAAGGAACCAGAACAAAACCAAGGAATAAAGACATCTTCAGCCATCCTCCAGACATAGACAAAGTAAAATACACAAGAAAACTAACTGAGAGACCCTGCAAAACAGCATCAAAAGCTTACATTTTCGTCATCATCATTGTCATAGGCTCCGATGTCGTAAAGAAACCTCTTGTTCTCATTGGATAGAACTGAAAACAATACAGTCAGATAGGTTATCATTCAAGCATTCGGTATAAAATAAGAAGCTTCATACTGAGATTTTCTATCGAATCAAATTCAAATAAAACGGGGGAAATGTCAGAACCAAACTTTGGCGACATTTTCTTTTCCAAGTCACATGACAACCTTTTAAACTAGTTCCCTTGCAGAATTACCATGGATTGCCCTGTCAACACAATAAGCAAGTTTTTAAGCAAAATGCAATTGCTCGCACCAGAATAGGCCTGTTGAATTTCCTGGAATTTCGTCTTGGCCTCTTCTGAAGTTCCCAACACAGAGCAACGATCCGGGTGCCACCTCTAAACCAAACAGAAACAGACATTCTTAGCACGCACATCCCACAAATTAAAAGGAAATGTTTTCGCATGCCTTGCTGAAGAACAACATGAATGAACACACTAAGCAGAAATCAGAAACCATGAAAACCTAAAAAGATAGTCACATGTCACCGATGAATGTCCACAGAATTTCATATGCAAATACAGGTTCTCTTATCCACGAAGCACCGTGTACATGATTGACTTGCATCTCCCAATTAGCAATATAACATAACACATGCAAAACACTAGAAGAAAGGGGGAGAAAACTAATGTTTCCAACATGACGAAACCAGTAACAATCGCAGAAGATGGTTGGTTACCGAAAAGGTGTGGCAGTACTAACCAGGGCCAGTTTCTTGTAAGCACTCCTGAGCTCCGAAGCGGTGCACTCCTTGTTCAGCCCCAGAACTGCGTACAAGCCTTCGCTCTTCTCGTCACCATTTGCCATGCTTGTTATTTCTCAAGACCAATCGGCAGACGAAGACCTTTCCTTTACGACTCAACGTTCCAAAGAAAAAATGCAGGACTTTGAACTCGGGGAATGGGAATATGGAGCGAACCCATTATAAAAATGCGTATAAAGTTCTGAACTTCGGAGGACGTGTATTGAGATATCCTGCACGGAAGCATTCGCACTGTTTTCCGTGGAACGGAAGGGAAGCGAAGACGAAAGAAGGAGAGGGAGCTCCCTTCTCCATAAACACACAAGAACACTCGAGAAGCCGGGCATTTTTTAACGCGTCTCCATTCGCAACGTGTTCCTACTTCCATTTGCCCGAAGTCCTGGTCCCCTACTCTCTTTTTCTTGCTCGGCAAAAAGAAATGCAAAAGAGCGACCGGCTTCGGCCATCCCCTTCTAAGCGTTATCCGTCACACGAGCACCACACCCGTAGCCAGCATGTTCGATTTAAGTAATAACTTATGCTCATTTTAAGCAAACCCGTTATCACCACACCCACCGGACGTAAGTTGGGATGAAACCGGATTTACCCTACAAGTGGTGCACAAGCCAGAGCTGCGTCATCGGCAAATCAGGACTTTCTAAGATCACGGAGCGACCAGAGAAGTCAAACTCGTGACCAAGAGAGCTCCACATTACAGGCTAGTTAAGTCTTATCTAACTCGGCCAACCAAGAATCAGGACGATCGGACAATATCTTGAAAGCGTTTTCGTCCTCTCCTTCTTCTTTTTCCTGCTCGTGTAATTTGTTTAATTTGCTTCCATGAGCAACCAAGAGTCATACCCATCCAGCTTTTTCTTCTTTCGGATGAACAACCGACACTAATTTTACGTGGGTTGGACTCGATTCATGACTCACATAATAGCATCGGGGTCACTTTGTTGTTCGGGGCTTAAAGGGCACAAGATAACTTTCAGAGATCCCTTAAATTATGACAAAATTGGACGAATTCCTCTACTGTTTTCAAGATGACAAAGAAATCGTTCTAATCCCCTTAAATTCGCACTGTTTAACCAAATCAAAACGTCGTCATTTCACTTTTATTCAGTTAGACTAAGACAAATAACCTGGAGGTGGGAATAAACCCGATCGATAGGGCGGCCAAGACGCGTCGGGCAAGTACCACAGGCCTCCTGCTCCATGTTCAGAGTTTTGTCCATTATCTACTAATGCAAAATGACCGAGTGCGGGTAGACCCAAGCAAGCCTATGCAGGCGAGTTCGAGTCGAAAAAGGAAATTGCTTGCCTAAGACCACCTGAAGGACTCGTGTGCTCGGGCAGACGGTGCGGATGATGGCAACCGAAGGGAAGAGAAGCGAGTCTGTGGGCGGAGGCCCACCGAGAAGAGAAGAGGGAGATCGACATGGAGGTCGCATCGAACAGCAATTTGCTCTCAGGATTTGATCGAGAGGATCGAGATAAGACGGTGGCCTGGTTGGCTGGCTGCTCGCTCATCTTATCAGACACCAGACAGCAGCACAAGCACGCGACTTGGATTGGATCCGATAATTTGACGTTCGTGTCTACTGGGAAGAGAGAGAGAGAGAGAGAGAGAAAGAGATTCTGATAAACCACTTGAGCTCGAGTCCTGACGAGGTGGGATTTCAAGTCACGTTTGATTTGATGTGGCCAAACATGTTTGATGTCCCTCGGGATGTGATGGATGGATGGACAGTTCGGTGCACCAACGTCGGCTGGTGTGCAAAGCACAGCTACATGTTTGCTGAACCGTCTGTAATTTTGCCAAATTTTACAGCTGCTTTCCGGTCCATGCTCCCATCATTATCGACCATTTAAAGCACAGCTAGCTACAATGACTTCAGGCGTTGGTCCCTGTATAAATGAAGGGCGTGCATAGTTCGTCATGAAATCCAAAAGCTTTCTTTTCTGACATGATGAAAACCGAAACAATATTTATGTAAAATTTTGTAGGATCACTACATATTATTTTAAAAATTTATTCTGTTAAACGTAGATATGATTTAATATTTAATTATTCTAACACTCCTTATCACACTTAATCTAGTCTTTTTGTTTAATATTAAGAATGAACATATTTAATTGGGAAGGTAAATAGAGTCTAGAAAGATTTAAACTCAAAAAATCTGATACTTTGTAAGATTTTATAGGATCACTGCTAACTATTTTAAAAGTTTAAACTATTAGATAAATGCGTGATTTAATATTTAATTATTCAAACACTTCCCTTCACACTTGGTTCTGTCTTCTTCTTTTTTTGTGTAGTATTAAGCATAGACATATCTAATTGAGGAGGCAAATGAGATCCGATAAGCTTTGAACTTAAAATCTCGCTCTGATATCCTGTGAGATTTTATAGGACTATTATCAACTATTCTAAAAACTTAAATCGTTAAACGATTAATATTTAATTATTCCAACATTGTAAGATTTTAGTAGAATCACAATCGACTATTCTAAAAATTTAAGCTGTTAAACGAAGACATGATTTAATATTTAATTATTGTAATGCTTTACGATTCAACATACTTAGATCGTATAATTTCATGGTTTATCAATGCTTGCGTCACGAAAGTCCGACGCTCTTTTCGTCACGAGTTGAGTTCATTCGTCGGATGCCCTTTGCCCTTTCCTCATTTGAGACGGTCGCCCTCGCCTACTGACATTTGCATATGTGCACCCATCGGCGTTGCTCGAAAATCAAGCTCCTGACTTATTAGTAACCCAGAGTGCGGTTTAATCTCGTGACTCTTCCTCATGTATATCTGGTTTAGAACAATCGATGACTTGATTGAGGTACAAGTGACTTCGGCTTGAAGGGAAAGGGAGTGCTTCATGCGCAACGACCACATTAATGAGAGCAAAATCATATCATAATCAAGAAAATTCATCGTGCTTGTAGGTCAATATGAAAGGCATCTCCATAACTAACCTAATCATTAATCTAACAGATGACCCAACAAGCATCCCACGCAGCTGGTTCTTGCTCATATCGTCGTTGACCGCCCTGCGGTCGTCTAACTTTCCGTTTTCTACTACCTTTGAGAATGATCGAAAGTGACATGACGTTTTTACTATATGGTGTGCGCAAGCTGTGTTAGCTTTTTTTTTTTTTTGGACGAGTCATGTCTCTATGACCGTTGATTCGAGAATACGTATTGTAAGGATTAACTTAATTATCAGAATCAATGGCGAAAAGAACATCATTTATATATTCAGAGAGAGAGAGAGATTACATAAATATTAAAAAGATAACATAAATTGTCCTCCCTTTAGAATAATTTTTTTCACATTTTGTGTTTTTCCCATAACGTGCAACAATTTGTCTTCTAATTCGACTTTGGTCAGCTGATGCTGACTATCATAAAATAATTGAACCCGATCAATCGCAATGGTGATGTCCGAAATAAGGGACAGCACTCATAGGTACACATACGAGACTAGGGTGATTCTCAAAATTCCCTCTTTTTTTACTAGCTCTATGTTGTCCAGTTAGGAATATCATGACAATCTACGCGAATGGTACCTCATAATTTAAGAACAAAATGGACGTACTCTCATACTCAAGGGAGCGAGGAAAAAAATAACATGAGCATGAACAGATTGATCCAGTGCACTCTCATAATAGGGAGAATCATCTCATGGTTTGAGTCCAATTCTGTTGGTTCGACCAACGAAATAGAAATCTTTCGATAACATACTGAAATTGCAAAGAAGGATGAAAACTCTAAAGCATTTATCGGAGCTCAGGCTATAATTATTCCTATTCCTTGATGAATATATGCTCTCTAAGTAAATTCATCCTGCATTTTTTGGATCGAATGCAAAAGGGTGTTCTTTAGGAAGACTATTAGCCAGTTAGCAGATGCATGCGCATTGATTATATGGTTAGCGAAGAGAAGAATCAACGTGCATGTCATAAGGGCATGCGGATCATTTACTCTTCAATCAAGCTATGCACAATTAATTAGAACGAACCCTAATTTTTCAACTATTGGCTTTCACCATATACATCATCCGGAAATCAAGAAATATATAAATGAAACTATGGGATAACAGACACTCATCATCGCCTTAATTTTCTTTTTATTTTTCAAATCTAGCTCTCTAAACTCTTTACACTTGTTCCTAATCATCATCGTCCTCATCAGCATCATCATCAAACTCGCAACGAGATCAAAAGAATGTGGCGGTGCCCGACAAGCCCCTCGATGTCAACAAGTCGTGTAGAACTCGACCAGCTCGTCGGTGGACCCCAGCTGTGCGCCCCCGTCGCCGCTGTTCTCCAGCATCCACAGCAAGTGCTCGAACAGCACCACCTCGCACGACACCACCGCCGCGGCGCTCGACGGCGGGGAGGAGGAGGACGACGGCGACGACTTGTCGACCAGCTCCTGGAACAGCGGGTGCTCGAACACGTCGGTGCTCACGTCGTACCGGCGCCGGGACTTCCCCACGTACACCGCCCTCA
This sequence comes from Eucalyptus cloeziana, assembly GCA_014182715.1. Lineage (NCBI taxonomy): Eukaryota > Viridiplantae > Streptophyta > Magnoliopsida > Myrtales > Myrtaceae > Eucalyptus > Eucalyptus cloeziana. The sequence continues at coordinate 26,574,004 of CM024642.1, forward strand.
CGTCGCGGCCCGCTCCGGCTGCGGCGGCGGCGGCGGCGGCGCTCCTGGGATCGTCTTCGGCCGCGACGGCGGCGGCGGCGGAGTTGCTGCGGGAGAGCTTGGGGAAGGAGGGGAATCTCTTGATGGCTGACTTGAGCTTCGTGAGCTTTCCCATTTTCGCCATTTTCAGGGGGAGAGAGCGAGAGAGAGAGAGTTTCAGGTGGGCTTTGGAGAGAGAAGTTGGTGGCGGAGGTGGAGGTGGAGGAGAAAGGGGGAGGAAGGTTCGTATATAAGCGAGAAGAGGAACAGAGGGACAAAGAGACGTGCATGGCCCACGGGTTTACAGAAACAGCTATTTCGAAATTTAGATATTTTCGTTTGTCCCCAGAAAAGGCAAACAAAAAATATATCAAAGAGGGCCAAGTAAAAGATCGAAAAATAAAAAGGGGAAAAAAGCAGCAAGTTGCGCCTTGTTGTTTGGTAGTTGGCGTGGAAATGGTCTGATGGCCCCCGCCCCTTCCCACCCCAAAAATTTTCTTTTCCATACCATTTCCCTTTTGGGGTGTTCTCACTTATTAAATTCTTAGAGTAAGATACTGATAAGATGTGTGCATGTCTCGTCTTACTTGTTTTGAGCATTCAAAAATATGTATCCGCATGTAACCTTTCTGGGTACATTTTTCATAGCATGAGCGCCTTGAAAAACATGTGCACATCTTTCATCTTTATAATCTACATGCAAATGATGCAATAGCTGATCAAGTTCTTCTATTTTCCTAACGTTGGTGGTTGTGGAATTAATTCGCGGATTAGGTGGGTATATAGGTGAGGATTCTTATGGGAATATCATTTCACTAAAAAAATTAAAAAAGGAAAAAGAAAAAGGGAGGCAGCTGAGTGCCACCCATGATGAGGAAGTGTTGAAGTGTCGAAAACCCCACTGAAACCTAACCGGAAATCGATCCCTTTTGGTTGTAACCAAAAGGTTGATTATCTTCGTGAAACACGCGCGACTCGTACGAGCCTTCATTATTTAACGAGAGAATCCCAAAGCGAGCGGGCCAGTTCTTAGGAGCTCCTTCAATGTCTGTCTCTCTTTCCCATTTGTTTTTCAACCCTTTTATTCCCTTTCGCTCTCTTCTTCTTGGCCCAGCTGTGTTTTCTTTCTTCCTTCTTGCTTTTGTCTTCTCGAAACATGCTGATAAGAACACAGCTAGGTTGCTTCCTTGTTCGTTATCGCACCGGACGGTGGGGAGTCTTCGCGCTAGAGAGGACCCGAAAGGATAAGAAAAGAAAAGGAAAGGAGAAAAAAACTGTGGGTTGCCAATAGGAAGTCGCACCAGTACCAAGAATCTTAGAGAGAGAGAGAGAGAGAGAGAGAGGACACAGCTGGTTTTCTTTCTGAGGGGCGAGTTAAAGCTGGTGATGTCCTCTTGCGTTCGCGAATAGTTGTCGCTCTCTGTCCTTACGTGAGGTGCTGACTTTTTGTGGAGACCGACCGGGTTTGTCTTCGCGCTCGAGAGACGGGACAAATGTGCTCCATGCATATAGGTCTCCCAAGGAATATTTTGTACCGTCTTTAGGATCCCGCCTCATTAATTGCATGAGGTTCTATATGGAAGCCGAGTTTACCGTCGGAGTTAAATGCAGTAAATAGAAGTACGGCGGTGATCGGTCTGCTCTTCTGCAATGGTTTCGAGCGCTCGAATCGTCCCTGATAGATGGGATCGAGCGCATTGCTCGACACATTCTGTCCCACAACGATTCAATCATCGGTGACTTGACTTTCGACCAAACATTCAATGGTTGGTAAATGTAAACGAAGGTAATGCACCCAAGCAATTGAGATAGATTGAACACTTGTAGAAGCACCGTGCAAGATAGAGAATTCATGTCCGCGCGAGACTATGCTTTCACTGTCACCCGCCTTCTACAGCCTCATCTTGTCACCAAGAAAGAATACCGTATAATCAATAATTCATGCAGATCGAGTACACTTACGCTGTATCAACCATGTAAGACAGAGATGGAGAAAAACACAGACACGGACAGCTAAGGCCAGGGTTGCTTCCACTACTAAATTCTTCTGGAAGAGTGCACGCACGGCGGCGGGGCGGACGTCACTCTTCCTTCTGTAAAGTGCTTCACGGTTCCTACCGAACGAGCGGCACTCGGTTATGGAGGAAGTTTTTCTCTGGTCCGTGTAGACAAAAGCAGCGGAAAAAGCAGCGGATGAACACGAAACGCCAAAAGGGCTAATATTATTCGAAGCTGACACGCTTATTGGGTGGTCCAAAGGTCCCGATTCGGTGCAGGAGAGACGAAAGGGAGCTTCTTTATCGAAACGCTATTTAATGTTTTGGCTATGTCTAGAGGCAGTGGTCCTTCCCTTATACGATGTGTTTGTGTGCGTGTCATGTTGATGTTGCCGATCGCATTTTCAGCAAGTTGAAAAGCATGCTTTAATTCATTGTTCATGGAGATTATTTAGATCCTAGGGTGCGTTTCTTTCGATGAAAGAGCTTCATGCGAATTAGTTTTCCGAATTTTGGTGTGTTTTTGTTCCCCCTCAACTGGTTAGTCAATAGAAAACACATCTAAAAGTCAAAGAAAACACCCGTACTTAAAATTAAGTAAACAAATTCCCCTATCCAGGTTGAGAAAATCGTTTTCCCAAGCACAAGCAGTCCCCTTTCTAAGTTGAGAAAATTGTTTTCCCAAGCACAGCAGGTCTCTTAACAAGTGTTCATTGCTTCTCCTTCTTCAATACCCAAATGAGACCCAAACGACCAAAAACGTTTTTAGTTACACTTTTTCAATGTACCACTAGATAAATGAAGATTAATCATTTTCCCAGAAAGTGTTTTCCTTTATCATGAAGTTCTACGCAAAATAAACACACCCTCTAGGTGATTTTAGATTTCCTTCTCTTTGGCGCTTGTATGACCATGCCAAAGAATGGCCATGCTCCATGGTTATTTCTGGTTCAAAAGACAAATGAAGACTAATCGTTTTCCTAGAAAGAGTTTTCCTTCATCATGAAATTCCACGCTAAATAAACACGCCCTCTAGGTGATTTTTGATTACGTTCTCTTCGGCGCTTGTATGACCAGGCAGAAGAATGGCCAGCCTATATGGTTACTTCCTGTTCAAAGGACACAAACTTGGGAAAATATTGAAGCTTCTGATAAGAATTAAAAAGGTAATGGAAGTTACTGTTTTTACGCACGATCGAATATATTTTATGTCTCCGGATTAGTGAGCCGAATATCTCGAGGTTCGAAGCAAAAATAACAAATTTCTTGGGACTCTGGAGATCTGCCCATGTGCTCAAAATTCGGATCATGTGATGTGGTGACGATGATTGCTCTGCCGGATTTATGCTTAGCCGTGCATATTGGCTTGTGCTTATCATGATGGTACGAGGGTGTTCCTAGGTTTGTCACCTAGTAGCTCAGCTCGAGACGAAGGACCGACCGCAGCCAACGGGCTTTAGAACGGGCCCTACGAGGAGAGGCTTTGCATTACTACTGATCGAGAAAAAGGGTTCGTCAAAAAGCCCATCACACATGTTGGACATGGCCATGATGATCGCATGCATGGGCTCAATCCTAATTAGGGTATATTCAAGGTCGGAATCTGAACAGCGTTTTCGATTCGGGTCGGGATCATGGAAGCCCGACCCGAGTCCATCCGTCGACACTCTCTAGAGTTCATACCCTCTTGATTTATAATCGAGAGGACAATTGTGTCCCAAATTAAGATCTTCTACTTACCCATTTTCGAAAGATAGGGCAAATCGTGCATCAAAACAATGAATGTGCACATCTGTTGAACAACCGAGACTGAAATTAAGCATTCATATTGATGACAAAGGTACCAATTTTTATGAAATTCAGAGTGTACTAATGTTGTATTTGGGAATGCTTCAGGGGAATACAAATTCATTTCCCCATCTTTGATTGAAGGTATATTTGCTAAAAGCAAATAGCATTTGGATAATTCATTTTGGCGTCTATCTTGAAAAACAACTTTGAAATTAAAAAACAAAAAAACAGAGGCCAAACGAGGGTGAGCATTGGCATAGAGGGCAGGGAATGGGTGAGCTTCAGCGGCGCCAACTAGAAATGACTAACGGCCAAGCGAGCATCAATCGGCGACCTCGTTGGAGCAAATCTCGTCGACTAAAGCTAAGCGAAGCTCAAGTGAGTTGCACTTGAGTCAAGCAAACCTCAGGGTCGCCTCATCGAGAGTAACACAACTTAAGTGCAGCAACCCCAACATCACGCTACTCCAGACGAGGCATCCCCTAGGGTCACACAACCTCAACAAAGCACCGTCATGAATCTAGTATGCAATGCTTGGTCGATTCTAGGATTTTTTGATACTGGGGATTTGCAAAGTTGAACCGTCTCGCAGCGCAAACCATCAACACCTTCACGAATGTGACTGGGAGGAGAAAACAAACAGTTTCGAACTAAATCATACAATAAAAATATTAATGGATTTTGGAAGGAAAAAGTCATTAGAAAATGCTTAATCCTAACATTTCTAAAAAGTGCATGCAAAAAGAATTTGTCAAATATCCATAAAAAAAAAAAAAAAAAAAAAAAAAAAAAAAAAATTCAAGGGCTTTAGAGGTTCAAAACTCTTTAAGGAAAGCTAATTTCCAAGAGCATCTCCGACTACCGTGGACCCGCAGCTATTCTCGAGCCCGGCAAAACATGAACTCACTCGCGGCGCACGTGGCCGACGACCTTTCCAGCTTTTTCCGGTCATTCCCATCCCCCACTCGACCTCTCCCGAACTTTCCTCTCCCCCTCTATTTATCGCCCTCCGCTGTCGTCTCTTTCCGTACCTCTGCACCGAACCTTATCGGTCTGTCGCAAAGCAGGAGTCGAATTTGCCTTGCTTGCTTTCCTGGGTCGCGTGGATTAGCCGACGGATATCGAGCGTCATGAGTCGGGTCGTGCTGGACGGCGACCACTTGATGAGCCACCTGCTGAATTTCCCGGAGAGCGTCGAGAAGCTCGCGTTCTCGTCTCGCCCGCACGAGGCCACCGCCGCCAGCGAGGGCAAGGGCGGGGCGAGCATCCCTGCCGATATCCTGGAGACCCCGAAGGAATACGTGTTCTACTTCGACGTCCCTGGCCTCTCCAAGTCTGATGTCCAGGTACTCTTTCGTCACCCCCCACCCCTGTTTCTTGCTCATTCCGAGCACGAGAGTGTGTCGTCCATGGCCTCTCAGTTCGATGCAGTTCTTAGGATGTGGGCTTGATAGTTGAGCATTGCAGTTCTAGTTTCCGGTAATGACTGCGGGGTGGTATGGAGATTTCGTCGGATGTGGCACGATTCGGGCCTAGATTTGCCAAAGTATATAGTCCCCCGACGTCGTGGTAATCGATTTTGCAGTGTGAGGTTGGATCTGTCCTCGTTTGTTGGTTGGGTATCATCACTTCTTAGTCTTTTAGTACACTTGACGTTGTTCTAACTGGATAGGTAAAAGTTGGGGCTGCAAACCACTCGAGTTACTGGTCGGCATTGTTCATCTGAGTACTTCAATTCGAGCTCGAGTTCTGAGTATTCAAGTCGAGCTCAGGCCATGCCCAACACTCCAGTCGAGCTTGAATACTGAACTGTGACTGGCTGATATTAGTTGGTGCTGGGATTTAGGGAGCAGATAGCAGAAGGATCTTGGAAAGAAAAACACGATGAACATATGGCTCTGCATAATATGAATGAAAAGTGTCGCGCAGGATACACGTGCTTGTCCTTTGAATCGATCACGATTTTTTAAGCGTCATTTTTCTGCAAGTTTGACCTAGTGTTGCGCCTCCTGTAGTTTCTGGCGGTGGTGACTGAACCGCACGACTTTGTAATGCAGGTGACCGTGGAAGACGATCAGAAGTCACTGGTGATAAGGAGCAACGGGAAGAGGAAGCGGGAGGACGCGGAGGAGGACGAGAGCTGCAAGTACGTGATGCTGGAGAGGAGGGTGCCGCGGAACCTGACCAGGAAGTTCCGGTTGCCGGACGATGCCAACCGTCAGCCATCAGCGCCAAGTGCGAGAATGGAGTGCTGACGATCACGGTGGAGAAGCTGCCTGCGCCAAAGCCGAAGATGGTCAAGGTTGCTATCAATTGAGGCCGAGCGTTGGCTGCCACCTTTTTGCCGGTTCATTGTTCAGTACTTTGTTCTGTGTGATAGCCTTGTAGACAGATGAACTTCGTAGGATTAGGACAATGCTGAAGCTCGGAATAGGCTTTGGATTGTTCCGTGTCGATGCGCGTGGTGTGACCCTCTTGTTAACGAGTATATGCCATCTTGTGAAGAGCAATGAGTTCTCAATTCTGTCGTATGTTGAGGTCTTATCCAGATTCGGGATGAAACTGACCAATTCTGGTGACATCCAGGTTGTTAGAACGTGCATATGATCCTTTAAACTGTTTGTGCGCAAGGGCATTCCAATTCAGCGCAGTGATCTCCAACCGGCTAGCGTAACTTTACAACTGTACACCATAGTTCCTTACTTCATCTCTGCATTCCGAAGCATTGTGGTTTAACTCGAGTAAATTCCGAGGAGTAGAAGTGAAAACAGCGTCTTCTAGTTTCACGAGAAATTTTGCATTCGAAGAAGGAAGAAAATGGGTTAAAGATTCGCAAGGAGACATAAGGAAGGGGAAAAGTATTTAAAAATAAATAAATCTATTGTAACGGTGTTGGTTCAGTTTTAAATTTTTTAATTGAATTAATTTAGTCATTAATCTTTTTCCGTTGGTATTACTTCAATTCATTGGGTCAATTAGATCGGAAATTCGTCATCCTTGGTACAATCGATGTTAATATTCAAATATCTTTGCCATATTTCTTTATGTTTATATTATTTTTAAATTTTTTGCCTTTTTTAATCTTTTTATTTTTTTATTTTTCATTTTTATCTTTGTCACGTGGCAAGTATTGGCGATTGTTAGTGATCAGCCATAACCAAGGGTCAGCGAGGGTGCCGCGGCCCTTCTTGAATTTGGTGAGGGCACGACCCTCATTGCATGGGTCAAGGCGAACTTTGCCGAATTTGGGGAGGGCTAAACCCTCATCACCTAGGGTTGAACCCTCACTAGAGGCCACCCTCGCCCTCGCCCAAGCCTTGAGGGCTGAGCCCTCGCCGAATTTGGGGAGGGCTCAACCCTCGTCTCCTAGGGTTGAGCCCTCATCAAAGGCCATGAGGGTGACCCTTGCCCAGGCCTTGAGGGTCGCTACCCTTACCCAAGTCATGAAGGTTGTGTCCTTGCCAAATCCGACGAGGACAACCCTCGGCCGTGGCATGACACCTTCACTGTCCCTCAACCATGGCTAGTCACTAGCCATAGCCAGTTTTGGCTAGAAGGCTAAGGAGAAAGAACATAAAAAGAAATAAGAAAAATAAGAAAAAAAAATTTAAAATTTAAAAATGTTCATGTTAGTGCTGGTCGTGCCATATAACACGGCTAGTGTCCACAATTGTGATTTCTGGTCTAAATTGGTCAAATTGCCTAATTTGTAGCAATGCGAAAATGTTTAAAATTCAATTGGTTTAATTAAAAGGTTTAGAATTGAATTGTTATCAATATAATAGATTTTGTGACTTTTTAAATAATTTTTCCCATAAGGAAGGTGAAGCATTCCAACCATCTACACATCCTGGTGACATGGCAAGAAAGGTTGGCTGATTTATTACAATGTTGTACCAATTTGAAGGTCTTAGCTTGCACGAGTACACCATGGCAGTTTTCCTGTATATGATTCTAGGTTGTCCAGGCCCCGTATCTCAATTTTTACAGGGAGGCCGATGATCATTTTTGCCTGGTTGTAACTATAATCTTATTTGCAAGACGAAGCTCTTTATATCACTAATTATTGATTTTCGTTACTGCTCTCTTCTTCTCTTTATTTTAAGTTGTAGGGCTGTATCCTTATCGTTATTCGAAGCAACATCTCTCTTGAGTACATGTAAATCAAACTTTTTCAGGACTAGGACCAGACACTAGTCTGTTATGGATTGAAAGAGCTATACATTGCATGAAAATTGATGGTTACTCTATTGAGGTGTGGGCTATGAGATGTACGTTGATACAAGGTTAATTTTGAAAATTTTCAATATCCAACGAGATCCACCTTCTTAGTTATAATGTATTTATGGGGAAGCTTTTACAAAAAATTATTTATTTTTCCTATTTCTTTCTCAGTGCAAAATTATAGTAAGTTAAACCTCTTTTTTTTTTTTTTTTTTTATGTACATTGTACTTTTAGGTGCTCGGTAACATAATATATAAAAGCACATTCAGTAGCAATGATAAATAGTACTGGTCGAAAGTAAAATAAAATCACCCCAAAACAACAAAGAGCTCAAAATCCCACTCTGGAGAGACCTAATAGATGAACACGATTTGAGTTATGAGTGAGCGGTTCTATGTTGTTGTGGCAGGGCTTTCTTTTTTCAGAAAAATTGTAGGGAAAATGATAGTGGAAACACAATAGGGCGTTGTTTGCGAGGAAAAAAAAAATCAATGTCAGCCGTAGTGTTTACATCCATGAATTAGTTTGTATAATACCAACGGTGCGTTTGATAACTATTGTTCCCGGGAACAGGTTCTGACAAGAAATGATTATTTTTTATTCTATTCCTGAACCGATTTCGAGTAAAATAATGCGTTTGGTAACTATCCAAAATTTCTGATTTTGGAATAGAATTGTGTTTGGTATCGTATTAATTGATTATATTCCAAATCAATTTCTTTTAATTTTTAAATAATTTTATATATTTTTCCTTTTTTTTTTTTTTTTCCTTTTTTCCTATTATTCTTTTTTTTTTCGGTCCCCGAACCGGCTACCGGCCAAATGAGGGCCGACGACCTCACCGAAGAGTCGCCGGCCCTCGTCGCCCGAGCCTCACCGATGGCCAAGCCAACCTCGCCGAGGCCGGGCGAGGCTCGCCCGGCCACCGGCAAGGCTGGCCGAGCCTCGCTGGTGGCTAGGCGAGCCTCCGACAAGCTCGCCGGACTAGTTGCTGGCGACTGGCTACAGCGGATGGCGGTGATCGGCGGCGGCGGGCAACGGCGATCGCAAGATGGCGGTCAATGAAGAAGAATAAGAGTTTTGATTCTCAATTTTGTTCCCGAAACAAAAATTAACTTCTTTTTTTAATTCTCTTCCCAATCTGTTCCTAGGAACAAATTTGATCCCGAAAACAAAAATTTTACCAAACGCGATTTTCATCCCAAACTGATTCTGAGAACAAAAAATCAAAATCATGCACTTTTTGTAGGTTACCAAATAGTGCCTTAAGGTCTAAGGTTTTGAACCAGCTTTAAGTAATCACAGAGATGATAGGACACTTCTTCAAATTCTCTCCATTTTCTCTCTTTTCTCCACCAGCCGACAAATGGCAAGATGAAATGATGACCCTCGACTTTTTCTTGTTACAAGAGATCCAATGAGAGGTGAGCATGATTATCAAATAAACTCTAAAATTAATTATAGAATTTAAGATAGTGTAGATTTCAAATTCCAAGATTTATAAGATAAGTTTCAGATTTCAACAAATGGAGAATCTAGTTTTTTATTTTATTTTGGTTTCAATGAGAATGTTTATCAATTCTCACTTTCTAGTTTGAATGTTCCACTTGAGAATCGATGGGATTTGAAATTTGGGTTGATTCCCACTAGTCTAGTTTTTTATTTTATTTTGAATCATACTCACCTCTAATTTAAGTCACACGGTAAATGCACGTACAAATGTTCTCGGATACTCACCTCAATTGGTTACTTATTTTTTTCATTGATAAATTATGAAATCATTGGACTTGTTCTTAGTTTATTTAAAACTTCTCTTGAAAAAAGTGATGCTTAGCCACGCCTAATAATAAATATTTATTTAATATTATTTTCATTAAACAAAATTTGTCTTGTAAAACATATACTTTTTCTTATTTTATTGCGCCATGATATATTCACTTAATTTCAGCAGTAATAAATAATAATTTCATCCAATATGAAAAATTAAAATTAGTTATTGTCGACATCGATAATAATTTAAAAAAAGAAATTAACAATCAAACGAGAATACTAATTTAAACTTGAAAAGGTGCTATGAGGATACAAGTCGTTATTCATTATATGTATAGGGGGTAATGATAGGGATGATGCTTGAACTTTTCTTAAATAATCAATACAACACATGAACCTAATTCAATCTAGTTAATGAACTTCCGAAAATCCACTCAATATGGTCATTCTATTACATATTTTAACATCACTAATTGATATGACTATAATTTATGCTAACTTATTAGATTTGCCGTGTTGGTGTATGTGTGACTTATAAATGGCTTCCACATTATATCTATCTCGTTATTTAGGCTTAAAAGGTGATGGAAATTAAAAAAATGGGGGGAAAAAGATTTGCTAACTTGAGAAAGTGACGTGACAATTCACATCATTATTTTAGCTGGATAAATGCCAACGTTATAGTTTATGTCTAGATAGTGCATGTAATGTGGTGGTACATTCATGTAGCACCAACACTTATCAAACCTCTAAACTTAAGGAATTAGATTGGACAAAAAATAAATAAATCAAAGACCACATGAAGCATTAAAAAAACTTGCGAACCACTCGTACCATCATATTTTTTATATAATTAAAGGAGAAAATCCAATGAAATAGCACGTCGTGATTTATACGATTCGATAAGTGCATAAATTTATCACTTACAAGACAAGCTTCGAATTGGAAAATAAAAAAAAAAATAATCAAACGGCTTCCAAGTTTTTTAGTAAAATTTTCTGAATTTCCCCATAAAATGTGTCATAGCCAAAACACGAGGGACAAAACCGTCAAGAAAGAGGAGCTAGGGTTTCTTCCGGGCACTGTCGTATAAAACGCACTCGAAGCAAATCGACCCAAGCCCTCACTCTTTCTTCTCTTCTCCTCCGTCGTCGTCGGCGTCACAAGCGTTCGCAGCGAAATCCTGCTCCTCCCCGCGCTTCCTCCGGCGGCCGAGAGAGAGACAGAGAGCGAAACCCGAGAAGCATGGCGACGGGATCGACCACCGCCGCGGCGCCGGCGAGGCAGCTGTCGCAGAAGGAGACCGACATCCAGATGATGTTGGCCGCCGAGGTCCACCTCGGCACCAAGAACTGCGACTTCCAGATGGAGCGCTACGTCTTCAAGCGCCGCAACGACGGTTCGTCTCGCTGTTTCTCGTCACTCGATGCCTTCCCGGATCTGCCTTCCTTTCATTTTTTGAAGGGTTCGCTTGCCGGGTCCTACGTTAAATTCGTAAAGTTCTGATTTTTATTTTTATTTTTATTTGGGCGAGAGAATGTGCTGGAACAGTTCGAGGATCGTGCTTTAGAACTCGTGGTTATAGGTCAGGTTAGAGGAATTCGGCCGGTTTTCTTTTGTTGGAGGTTGGGTTGAGATGTTTGAGCTGTGCAAGGTGAATTTGTTGATTCGGAAGGATTTCAGTTGCGTCTTCACTATACATGCGTGTAAATGTGATTCGAGTTGTCTGGTGATGTGCTTGAATTTGAAGGAAATGGGATGGAGGTTGAACAGAGTATTGGGTTGATCATGTCTTTCAGCCCAAGTGGAGAGTGGTATATTGATCTGTAGTGATTCTGTAGTCATGATCTTCTTAGTGGGTATGGTAGTTCTGCAACGGATTCTGGCTTTTTGATCCTTTATGTTTCCTGCAGAAGCAGTTCAACTTAATTTGTTCCTGGTATTGATCTTCAGGACTCGGTGCTCCTGTTGAGGCTCGGGTTCACGTCTCTCTGAGTAGATAATTTATCCCAGATAGACTTTTCATGTCCTCAAATATCTTGTCGAAATGTGTGAACACCAAATTGTTGGAGGACAGTCATTCTATTAGTTCTGTGAATTGTTTTGTTTTTTTCTTTCTTGTGTAGCGAAGATACTGAGCACGGAGTGATAGGTACATCATCTGGGCTTCTCTGTATCACGCTGATGCACAAATGCTGTGATTTGCAGGTATTTATATTATTAACCTTGGAAAAACATGGGAGAAACTCCAGTTGGCCGCTAGGGTTATTGTTGCAATTGAGAACCCTCAGGACATCATTGTCCAGTCTGCTAGACCCTATGGTCAGAGAGCCGTTCTCAAGTTTGCCCAGTACACCAACACTCATGCCATTGCTGGAAGGCACACGCCGGGTACATTTACTAACCAGCTCCAAACATCTTTCAGTGAGCCGCGTCTTCTCATCCTCACTGATCCAAGAACTGATCACCAGGTGATTTGTCTTCTTATGATGTGGTTTGGTAGTTTAGACTTTGCAGTTCTTATTTTATTTAATGCCATGGCTGTATCGCTTTTCTACAATTTTGATGTTTCACATTTCATTTATTGTCATTATCGCACTTGCAGCCTATTAAAGAATCTGCTCTTGGGAACATTCCGACAATCGCTTTCTGTGACACTGACTCTCCAATGCGGTATGTTGACATTGGTATCCCAGCAAATAACAAGGGAAAGCACAGCATTGGGTGTCTCTTCTGGCTGTTGGCAAGGATGGTTCTGCAGATGCGTGGTACCATCACACCTGGCCATAAGTGGGATGTGATGGTAGGAGCTCACACTCATTTTACTAGCCCATTGCTCATTTGAATGAGTTTACATTTTGCATCCTACCTTACCAGAGAATAACAGTTTGACAGACATGTCATGCTTCTAATATGTATTGTGATTTGAGAGAAGCTTTAAGGTGGTTGATCATTCAAATAAAATAATAACAAGCTTGCTCTTGTTACTTGGGCGTAGGTCGATCTGTTCTTCTACAGAGAACCCGAGGAAGCGAAGCAACAGGAGGAGGAAGAAGCTATTGTTGCAGGCGATTACGGGATCACTGATTATGCCGCTGGACAAGCTATTCCTGACCAATGGACTTCTCAAATCCCCGATTCTCAGTGGGCTAGTGAAGTAGCCGCCCCGCCTGTGCCTGCAATCCAACCAACTGGCTGGACAGAGACAGGTACCTACCAGTATAATTTCCCATAATTAATCTACATTTTTGGTTTGTAAGCGACCCTTAATTTTTAATTTCTTTTAAACAGCAGTACCTGTGGCAGCTGATGGGTGGGAAATTGCAGCTGCGCCAGCGCCAGCACCAGCACCAGTGCCCACTCCGGCAGTTGTTCCTTCATCCAATGATGCTGGTTGGGAGTGAAAATTTTGGCTGTCCTTTGGGCGACATCCTTAGTTCTTTATCTTTAAGGTTCGGGACTTGCTGGAGCATAGTTCTATAGATGAGTTTTCTTTAGAGAGATTTTGCCATTAGTTTTTGTTATCCGGTCAAAATGATATGATGTATTTGGTTCAACTGGTTTCTTATCTATGACAGTTCTTTTTGCATTGTTTTGTCTTGCGAGATGCTTGCGCTTTAGGTTAAGGAATATGCAAAACCAATAAGAAAATAGCAAGATAACAGAGTGACTTTACATTATTTTGTTGGGAGAAAGTTAAAAAAGCAGCTTTTAGAAGAGAAGATCTCAAAATTAGTTGGTCCCTTCGGCCCTTGGCAAATGTATAATGTCTAATTTCATCCTTACCTTTAATTTTACTCTTCTTGTTCTGTTAAATACACGTGACTTGACTTTGGATTCATTCCAAATACTCTTTGATTGATAAAAAAAAAGGGGGTTGACCCACGCTGTGTTATCTAGACTGAAGATGAACATAGGAGGTTAGGGATGCGCATTGGTTTCGAAGATTGAGAAATATACACAAGAACATGTATGCCTTGACCGTGCAATGTACAAAATTTTCAGGGAAGCATCTACATCACTTCAGCACCTTGGGGAGAATAGATGAGTGGCCTCCTACGCTGCAAAAATGATCCTTCGAGTCTCTAGTACAAATTTTTGCCGAAGCTCCAAATCCCAAATGATAGAAAACGTAATGTACAAGAATGGGCAGAGAAGAAGCTACAAGGCATTGCTGGCAGGATAGAGATGGGGATGGCACCATTTATTTCCAGCAGATAATCGAAAAATCTAACTAATGCCGCATGATATTTACATGAGGTGATGTCCTTTCTCTTCTTGAGAGGGGTTGGCGCCGTTTTATTGCTTGCGTTAGAAACCCAGTCCTTCGGACGGGTCTGACTCGGATGAATTTGGTAAATGTCAAGTTTGTCAAAAAGCCGGGATCACAGGGACAGCATTTCTCCATCATTAACCCAACGGATGAAGTCATTGGAATATTCGACTGGAGCCTTGCCGCGATCTGTGTGATTTCCGGCATGTTTCTTTTCCTACAACGCAGAGGCAGAGAGGGGAAGAATCTTTCAGAAAAGGCGGAGTGAAAGTGAGAATTGGCGCAAATGACTTCGCAAGGAAACGTCAACCTTAAATGAACAATTGATAATCCGATAAATATGTCGAGGTATACTGACGATATCCAGGGCTCAAACACAATAGCAAGTGCAAGGTCATAGGTTAATCAAGATGTCACACTATCAGACCATAGGAAAGAGCACCTGATTAATAACTAATAAGGTAGCACGCAAAATTTCCGCTATACAAGATCAGATGATGCTGTACGTTGACATTAGGAGAGAAATGGACAAAAACTATTCATTGGACGGAAGATCACAAATCATACCCCATCCCAGTCACGTATGTCAATCCCAATTCGCACCAAGTTCAGGGATGTACAGTATCTACCTCCCTCAGCAAAAACTGCCCCGGGTATCAAGTTTATGTATGTTTCATCAGGCTGTGGGGGATTGAGGGAGACAAGCAAGATCATGCGTCACACGACACAAGTTCCAGCAGGACATTCGCTTTTAGTAGTAGCATATGCAAACAGGGTCGCAACATCAGGTCATGATAAGTGCTGACAACAATGAATTTGGCCTTTTTTTGTTTGTTTGCCAACTTCATCGCAAAGCAGTAGATTAAGGGTTGAAGTGGGGAAAAAATGCAATTGAAGCAAAGGCCCACAGCATTTGCATTGAGACTGGCGAGGACAATTCCTTCAATTCATGCGCTCAGGCAACGCATACCAATTAATGCATGTCAAGGAAAGTCCTAGAATTTTAAACTTGGCAGCAATAAGCGAAAACTACTGACCTTCCTTCCAAATAAAGCTGAATTTTGTCCGTTATCATTATCCTGTAGCAGGCCACTGATGGACGACCTGTATCCATTTAAAAGAGAAGCAAATATGAGCTTGGCACAGATTTCCCAAACACGAACTTTGGAAGGTGTAAAGAAAAAGGAAGGAGACAACGCATGACTAGAAATTCTAAGAAAAAAATGGATCAAGAAATAAGCTGCTTCAGAAAAACTGTATTGCTAAAGCATGAAAAAAAAAAAAAAAACTGATTTCTGTCAGCAAGCAAGTAGAGACATTTTTCGGAATGTCCTCCCACTGCTTATTTTCCTCCTACTCCTACCCTGATGAGCAGAGAGCCTCTACTTTCTTGCCTTTTTTCTTCTGCTGCTTCTACCTTCTTTTTGTGAAATCTGGTCTTGCTTGAGTATGGCAGTTTAATTTATGATTCACCGACCCATTCATGGTATTTGTCCATTCATTTGTATTTCTAGTTACTGGTCTAAATGATCAATCCCCTTCTAGATCTGTAAATCCCCTTTTCACAATAGGGAAGATAGTCCCTATTCTCTTTATCTAAGAGTAAATGGTAACAAAATAAAGAATACCACAGCACCAAACTTGTGCAGCGATTGATATATGGTTGGAGCTTGTTTCCTACTTGATGTAAGGATGGTGTAGCTTCAAAGTTTCATCCTTTTTGTAATTTCCATTCTTTAGGTTGGCTGTTGTGAAGCACCATTCCTCAATTTTTTTAATTATATTTAGTATTGTAGACGTCTTGAGGAAGGAAGTCATTATTCCTCAAAATGGTTTTCATGTGAATATGATTAACTAAAAGCAGTTGGTTTCCATGAAAATACTATGAAAAAAGGAGCTTTCAATGTGAAAACGGCACCCATATGCTTTTCTCATCTCAAAATTCTGTCAAGAATCTTAACATCTTACACATCTATGTATACGTGTTTTTACGTGAATGTCTCCCACTCGGGATGATCTTTGAAGCCAGATCCACCACAACACTCTGGCGGATTCTTTTATGATGCACATGAACGAGGTGCTTTGTGGGTTTCCATGGGAGTACTTGGGTTGAAGGTTTGGTTTTTCCATGTTATCCGAAAAAGAATGCCCCAAAGAGAATAGCTAACATCCGTTATTTTTGGCAAAATCAAAAACATCCATTGAATTAACTCCACTTAAATGCTTCGCTTTTACCAGAAAGATTCCAAAGTAAAAAGTAAGTACACTCTAGAGGGTACCTTTCATATAAATCTTCATCAAAGGAATTTCCCGATGAAGAAAGCCAATCCACCTCCAGAAAGTTCGAACAGTTGCATTCATCGCCATGTTTATCAAGGCAAATGTAATCACTTTCAGGACAGTCATCCTCTTTTACATCCTTAAAAAGTTGTGTAGGTTCCACAGAAGGTGTACATCTGTAAAAAATTGCAAAAAAGCACTAATTAAGTCAAAGACATAAGCAAACAAATTAACTCACTCCAATTGACGAGTCCACTTCGGTTTTTAAGACAGGCATCTGAGAGAAACTTAACGAAGAAAATCGAAAATATGAGTGATGCTCATCTCATTCACCATCTGGTTTTATAGTGCTATCCAGATCCATGAAAATTGACACTAGAGGTGCCAATCTTCATCATTAGTACATCTAAAACAGAACTTTGGGGCCTCAATAATCCCACATCCGTAGTGATTCTTATGCTCAAGAAACCATAACCTTTTTTTTCCGATCTATAAAGTTGGGGCAGATGCGGTGGTTCTTTTAACGTTTTTTATCTGCATGTAGAGTGACATGAGAGAAATGTGCTTCCTTTTTTTCCGTACTAAAATGCTCTTGGAAAGGGACGAAACGTGCTCGTGACGCACATGTGTTCATTGGTCGGTCATTATTTTTAATACCAATGAGCTCAAGGGGTTATTGGGTCAAAGTGATCAAAGTTTTGGGGTAGTTTGGAACAAAATCAATTTTGGATGGAAATTCGAGAAACTGGTGCCACGTCAAGGGAGTTATGGAGTCAAAACGAGTACGCTCGGGATAATTTGGAACAAATTCAAATTCGGGGGAAGCTTAAGAAATGGGCCCCACTTTGGGGGAAGCATTTCCCCTAGATATAATAATGAGAAATAAGAATCATTTCTTGTTATAGGTGAACAGTTGCTGGCATGGTAACATTTCTATTTCTCCCGATTTTTGTTCTTTTGCTCCCCGTAACAAAAAAAAAAAAAAAAAAAAAAAACAGAAATCTGTTTCGTAACGTCAACTTATTTTTCTATTCCTCGAAATAAAAAAGTGGCCGGGGAATAGATTTGAAACAAAAACAATAAATAAAAAAAAGTAACTTCTTGTTCCCGGGAACAATTTCTAGAAATAATATTTTTTTTTTTTTTTTCTTTTGTTCTTCTTCTTGCCAACCACCGGTCGTGCGGTGGCGGGCAGAGATCTGTAGTTCGTGAGCAAGAAGAAAAAACAAATAAATATAAAAATTTATAAATTGTTACCGAACATATTTCTATTCTTTTTCTATTCCAAGAATAGAAATTTTGTATAGTTACCAAACATCTTATTTTACTCAGAAATTGTTCCTCGGAGTAAGAATATAAAAAAACTATTTCTGAAAAGAAATAGTTCCCCGGAATATAAACATTGCCATGCGCACCCTTACTTTTTTTGGTCGGTTACAGGTGAACAGTTAAAATAATAGAAAAGCTACAATATTCACTGTTAACAATTGTTGTACATGCATTTCTTTTTGAATTTAAGTTTTCACCTACTCTATTGTTAATGCTTTAAGTTGATCTCACTTGACGTAATTGAACAACTACTATGAAACAAATGCATATACTTAGGAAAAAGAATATCACAGGAATTAATTAGAAATGATGGAGACGTAAAGTTTAGTTTTTTCTTTAGTAATTTGTATAGTGTTTTTTTTCTTATCATGAGTGCCCCTTCAGTTGCAATCTTCGCAAGAAAGCCTAAGAGTTCTAAGAATAATATGTGAATATCATGGGGTCAAACTTAATGGGTTAACAAGTCTAGTGGGGTTGAAGACTTAATATGAGATGTGCAAAACAAGTTTCTCCTTAGCAAAAGTAAGGAAACAAAACTTCAGTGGGTGCAATTGCACCCACTATCTCCACATAGTGCCCTCCCTTCATATAATGTTAAAAGATCTACACAATTATGAAAACGATATTCCCCATACAATAGCTCCTCTTTAATATTTCAAAATGAGCTGGCCTACCCTCAGAGTGGTTTAGCAATTTAGCCTATATCTCTTTCTTTGATTATGTGAGTTGGGCCTGTTTAAATCATGTACAAAGATGAGGCAACCCCTTTTCCCTCGAAAAATAAAAGGAAGAATCAACGTATCGATAGTGTTTATTTAAGTATGACAAGAACCTATGATGATATCAGAAAGAGAACTTCTCTGCCATAAATTCTGTCTTCAACCCAGAAAAATATAAGAAACGGGACTTATGCGGGAGAACCCTAAAAGGAAATGAGGATAGTGTGAAATGTCAAGCGACCATACCTTTCATCAGATAGGTCACTTTCACAAGTCGAAATCTTGAACGTCGACTCTGAAAGACCTTTTCGAGTCCCTTCTGCAATCTCAGATAGTGGTTGATTCTGAACTAGACTTTTGGTCGCTATTGGAGTGTTGGATTCCAGGAGAATATTACCATCAGAGAGTGATCTTTTAATAAATGACCTACAAACAACATAGATAGCAGTTTATTTTCGGAATTCAGTCTCCTTCTATGCAACTCTTTCTAGACATTGCACCAGAAGGGAGAAATAAGTGTGTGCGTGTCATTTTTTCTCAAAGCAGCATTCTTTACATGAATTATCCACAAATTCTCTGATATTTACAAATAAAGTAGTCGGGTCCTGGGGAGTCCGAAATCCATCAGCTTTGCATCTCTATTGAGTAATGCCTCTTAACTGTGAGGGACTCCACAATGCTTATTCCGATCAGATATTTGCCACTTATAGACAACGTATGGTCAATCTTAAGCTCCTAAATCTGATATGATGAACTTTACTAACTCAAAAATAAGGAAAAAAAAAACATTTTGTACCTAGGAGTCTCTCCAGTATTTTTAGCACTGTGCCTTCCAACTTTGTGATGATGGTCTGAATCCAGCTCCCACAAAGCAGGCTTCCCTTGTTGAGGTTGAAAATATCCCAAAAACCTGCATAAATTGTCAATTGGCATACTTAAATAAATGCCTTATGCTAAGCTATGATGAGAGAAAACGACACAAAAAGATACTCTCAATTCTACTTTGAATAATTGCTGACAAAAAGCTAGTTTACATACACATTGATGGCATCCTGTTTTTCTGCATCTACATACGCATTGCTGTAATACCGTTGAAGAGTTCTTAGAAACTCCTGAGACTGCGTTGCTGCTTTCCACTGACCTCTTCTCTCAGAAAATATCTGTTTAAGATAAAAAATGAAAATCAAGGTGTTGAGGGTAAAGACCACTGAATTGCAAAAGAATAAGGATGAGCAGAACTTTAGCAACAAAAGAATAAGGATGAACAGAACTGTAGCGCCAATTAGGATCCAGAGTCCAGATTAGAGTATACCAAAAACAAAGTGGCCATGAATTTTCTATGCGACAAATCTGACAGAACACATTGGGCATAGTTTTGGCATATCAAACCAAAATGAATCCAGCTCACAACTCAGCAACTTCAAATTTCAAAACCAACTTGTTTCCAACAGTAAAATTTCAAAAGCAAGCACAGAAATCAACATATGTCATTCAAACACAATGTTAACATATTTGAGTCTTCAACTCGCTATTAAAATTGATCAGAATATACTGCCCCTCATAATGATGACTTCTCACATTGTAAGATTAGCATTCATGTGTTTCGTATGCACACAAAAACTACATTGGTTCAAGCACAGATTTCCCAATGAAAACAAGAAAGAAAAGTAAAGTTTCAAGCAGTTGTTAAATTGAAGGCCACCCCAGCACATTGACATGCGTACTACTCATCCCTGTCCTTAGATGCTTCATGCAAAAGAGATTGAAGTCGATTACTAGTTTTTACTTTCTACAGGGCATAGAAGCAAAATGAAATTTGGTTGTATAAATGTCACAAACGAGACTGTCACACAACTAGGATCTAAGCAAACTCCAGAAAGAACATCACAGATCTTATCGTTCCACGGTTTTAGCACACAAAGTCACGCATTACTAAGTTTTGTGAATGTTTAGATTTTAGTTTTAGCAGAAATCTTGGTTTCCAAACCTCTTGCAGCGCACATTCCAGTCATCCCTAGAAAAAGTCTATGATTATATCAAGGTCGACAGAATCTCTCATTTTAAAGTCTCTTGTAGATCCAGTAAATTTGGCTTCAAGAGAAATATGCGTCCAGACCCACGAAGTGCTAAAGTGTCCACTATTAATTACAATGTAATTTCTTTATTTCTGCCATTAGCCTCACATGATATCCTTTTCTTTTCTTTTCTTTTTGGTTTGTAGTGCAGGCACCCATATTCATTCTTTCCGAGTGTCAAGGAGACATAAGAGCATGGAAAATGGGAGAAAAATGACCTTGTTATGTGCAGCAGAACCTCCATATTGCAGAGCAAGTGTGTCACCCATTGTCTCGTAAATTCTCATCAAATCATCTGCCAAGGGATCATTTAACTCAATGTTTTCAGATTCCATATATCCCATTGAGTGCAGCTGCCTTCCTAGAGCAACCAAACCATATGCATATTGGGCAACATTTGTGCGATCTAGACAGTCTATGCAATTGGTCCTTAAAACCCCTTTCTGAAATAATGGCAACTTCAATTTTGAGCAACTGCTGCTGCTGCTGATTTCTGTTTCCAAGCTATCAGCATCATCACCATTGTTGGAGAAATTCAGAGAACTGCAGTCAGAACTATCACTATTCCTGTAGCATTTTATATGTCAGTAAATTGCCAGCAGAGAACTTGTAGCATATAGTATTGAGATCAGAATAAGATCTGACAAGATCCAACTACATAATTCGCCAGAATTGAAAAGTCAATCTGTAGTTTGGCTCAAGCAAATGAGGATGAAAATTTGCACTCAAGGACAAGCAGCTTCTGTGGTAACACTTACCCAAAGTAAGATGAAATCAGTGATCCCTCTATCCTTGAAATGGAAGACACTTGACAATAAAAAATGCCAGTCAAGCCTACTGTGTAGTCAGCCACCTTGGTGAGAAGTTCCAATACGTTGGCAGATATGCTGTGAACCAGGACAAGCAAGAATAACGTTTCAACCATCATTTCAGTATAACATCACATCCCATAAATGGGAAAAGGAAAGACCTATCACCTTCTAAAGTGCTTGTGCAGATCCCAATGCAAAAACCGCAAATGATTCTCTGCAGATACGGTTTTGTTGATACATCTGATAGCATTTGCGAATTCTGCACGAAGAATACGTTCTCGAGGCTTCTTTTCATGTGTCTGTCAAAAGATAAAAAGAGAAGCAGGAAGAAGAGAGAGGAAGTTAATTGCAGATAAAACTTCAGAAAAGTCGTGGCAAATGCTGTTACATAATGCTTTTCTAAACACAGAACTAGGAGAGATGTAAACCTTGATCAAGTTCAGTATAATTATTGGATTTCCATATCTTTTGACCAGATTTTCGAAATGAAGTTTCGTGGCTTCATAATTGGGATCTCTGTTTAATACTTGATAGCAAAAAAAAAATGGCATAGTTAGATGGGAAGATATTGGTAAAGTTATGGGGAAACAAGACAAACAACAGAATTTATATCTTCACAAGCCTCACATGTTATATCAGGCTTAAGATTCAATCGTGAAGTTTCTTGTGACCAGAAAAGAGGGATTGAGCCCCGGTTCTGCACAATAGAACTGATTTGCACTGGGCATCCATCAGGTACATCTTCAATCACGATCTGCTCTGTCTCAACATCATTGGCTACTCTGCCTTTCTCATTGACGCCTCTTTTGAGGTATCTGCACAAGAGATGAATTAGCAGGATCAGGCATAGGACGAGCAAATGAAGAGGAAGACTGGCTTATTTTTATTGCTATAAAAAGTAATAAAGAAAAGAAAACAGGATAGATAGATACATGGAAAAGCATGGCTATTTTCCAGATAGATTCTTCCTTGGAATACCAAATAGAATCTATTACCTGGTGCCAGCATAATGCCGCGAGCGTCTAGCAATCAGGGTGAACCAGAATTGCTTGCCCAAGAAAGAGAGCTTCTCCTGATATGACACAGCAGCAGTGAACACAACATCATTCTCTCATTCTCTCAGCTAGGTACATGATTTCTTGCACAAATTATCATTGAAATGCATGAGGATGCTTTTTAACTTAGCTGCATGATGCTATTCTCGGTACAAACCATTTTAATTGATTAACAGTTAGATGAGTAAGCTAAAGACTGAATATTGATTAAATGGAACGGCAACAACAAAACTAAGCCTTATCCCACTAAATAGGTCTGGCTATATGAATTGTTTTACGCCCTTGCGCTTCATCCTGTATAACAATCATTCAGTAAAAACTCTGATTGAAGTACTTCACAATTCATACCTGGTGAAAGAACCCATGTACCAACGCGACTGTCCACAAGGTATTCTTGAGGTTATTCCGAATTCCACGTGTCAGATATTCATTCCAAACAAACATTGTATCATAGAGGCTCTGCCCAGACTCCTGATCACACAGGTTCTTCTGAAGGCTACGCATAACATCATATGAGTAGCTGAAGAAGAAGTCCTTCGTAAGATCAACCACGCACAGGAGCTTCTTGTATCTATTTGGATGATCAAAAGGCAAAGCATCTGGTTAAAACACACTGAACAGGAGAACAGATCGAACACAAACTATAAGTGTAATCCAACAATTTGAACCACAAAAGTGAAAAAGAATCAACAGTAATGTTCACCCTGTCCATTTGCAGTAAAATAAACTAGCAATGACTTCAAGAAAATTCAAACACTAAATAGGATGCAGTCGTAAAGTGTGATATCCTTATGCCACAGCTACAGACTAACTGGTCATCCAATGCATGAACATAAGTGAAGAACCAAGGCATCTTTAACTGAAACTTGATCTTATGAGACCACTGCCTTTGATTAAATTAGGAATAGAATGTTGCAAGACAAATGAGATTTTCTTCATCTTGTAGCAGTGCTATACGAGTAATAAGAAAAAAGGGAGTTATCTCAGCCCATTCTAAGTTCCAAGTCCAACAATTGCAATCAAGCTGAAGAGGACACATAACATATTTGACCACTAAATCAATCTTCAATTTACAGGGGAGAAATGGCCATCTGAATGCTAATCTCTTAGGTATCTTCTTAACAGTAGCGAGGTATATTACATTTACTCTCAGAATGGACAAAAGACCTGTTTTCACTCTTAGAAAAAGCCATATTTGTCTGCACTTGAGAATTTGGGATTGGAATCATGTTGCTCTTGCTGATTGAATATATAGCATGGCCACAAATATCACCAATCTTCCTTCTCTTTGTAATAATCAGCATGTAAAAGGGCCCCAAGAACTTGATGAACCCTAGAAGATACAGAAACGCCATGAGTTTCATGGTAAAATGAGTCGCTCAAAGATTGAGTTTGGGTACAACGTACCAATAATTCCATAGCATGCAGTCACAAACTTAAGGCCACCACTCGCAATGTTTCCTTCATGTATGCGATTTAGCAGCTCACAATACTCATGCTCTGTATATGTGGTAGGATCCTCAAGAATGTTTAGCTCAGAAGGTTCTGATCGATCAATTTTCAGCACTCTCCAAAATGTCCTGTTTTTGTCCCTTCCGATCATGTAGAAGTTCTGTCACACGTATGAAGATGAAAATTAACACATTAGCCTATCTAACAACCTATAAAAAGAGATGGAAACGAACAGGTACGGCAAGTCCTTTTGTCGGTGAGTTTCTCAATATTGAAAAAACTTATAATTATGGAATCAACTCAGTCATCAGATTTCAAAAGCCAAATAACAAAAATTTAATCAGAACTAAAAAAAAATAAACATTTAAGTGATTTGGATCTGTTCACAACACTACGAAAGCATGACAAAATCAACTGGATATTCACATATGTACGCCACCTCTGGCCTCCTTCATTGTTAGAAACATTTAGTGGTGTGGGGGCATGGCCTCCACAATAACTTCGATAACTTTGAGTTCTAGACTCAGCATCTGGACTGCCATGTTTTCTAAAAAGCGGTACTGGTGACGGCAAATTCAAGCAGACGTATATCTAATCCTCAAACTCAAGGAAGTACATCCCGAGAGATCCAATCGTAGCAACCACAAGGTAATCTCGCCCGTCTCAACTCCCGAAATCTTCGATTACAACAATTAGTGAACTTTCTGCATCACCGAGCAAGATGAATCTCATCTCGTGCGACCATCCGAAAACGAAATGAAACCAAAATAGTCCCCTTTCACAGTGCTCCTCACCGTATGGATTTCCAAGAAGGAAGGAACAAGGTGAGGCGGATGGATCATAGCAAATCAACAGGTCAAACCGCAATCGCAAACTCAAAAAACGATCTGAGAAAGCTCGCGACGTACGAAACGAGAGAAATCACCGATTCATACTCACCGGAAGAACTTAAACCAGCAAATCGCAACCAGCCAAAGAAAAAAGAGAAACTCAACCACGTCCGAATCGAGCGGGAAAAAAAGAAGAAGCAAGCACTGGCGCCGGAGCAAGAAGCGAAGCTAACATTCCTAAAACCGATCTACGCGAACTCAGTCCATCCACGGAGAGCAGACACAGCAGCCGCAGCCGAAGTGGCAAGTCGGCCGGCGCTCGGGAACGCGCGCAGAAAACGTCCCGGGCAAATGCTCGTACACACATACCGAGCGAGTCTCGTAGAGCCTGAATTTCTGCAAGCGGTAAGCGCCGCCGGCGTCGGCATCGTCCTCGATCCGGCACCGCTGCTGCTGCTGCGGCTCCGCCGCCATGATGCTCGCCTCCGCGAATCTCAGGCCTCCCTCTCCCTGCTTCCGCCCAAGCTCGGCCCGCGAACTCAGCCGGACATGTCGGCTCGCCAAGCGCTGGCAGCCACCTCGCGAGGCCGCGAATCCGCACCCGCGGCAGCACCGCACCGCACCGCACCGCCGAGTCGCGCGCAGTCCGGCCGGGACCTCCCGGACGACCGACAGGCAAGCGAGCAAGAACGAGCGAACGCAACGGAACGAAAGCGAAGCTGGAAGACGAAGGAGGAGGAGAAGAGGTTGTGATCGGGAGAAGTTGAGCCCCGAAGGCGCGACCGGGAGGCAGATTGAGAGCTGCGGATGTGCAGAGTGAAGGTTTTGAGAGAGAGAGAGAGAGCTCCGGCCATCGTGTCCACAAGAAATTTCGAAAAAATTAAATTAAATTAGAAATTTGCGAAATAAAAATAAAATAAAAGAGCGAGAAAAAAAAAATACAAAAAACAAATGATGGCAATGGCTGGGTATTCGTTCCGCCGGGTTGGCGAACTCCCCATGAATTATTCTCGATTATTTTAACGTATTGTAAACCTACGTACGGAATCATGTCTCAATTATTACGTTTTCGCAACAAAAAAAGAAAAAAAAATTGCCTCGATTATTACGCTTCTGCTCCGGGGCTTAATTATCGTGCTTTCGTTTCTTGTAATTATTACGGGACTGGTGATGTGAAAATGAGGTTTGTAATTCGGTATTCGGGGTCAAATCGAGCGTTGGTCAAACGACGGTCAAATGCCAATAATTAGCGGGACTTTTGGACATATAGAGGATCTGGCCGAGGGGAAATGTCGCGAGGCGACCATGATTGTCGATCGAGAAATTAACGCGCCACGCACACCACCCCCCCCCGGTGCATGGTATGAACGCGGGAAAACGCTTAATCAT
Organism: Eucalyptus cloeziana; assembly: GCA_014182715.1. NCBI lineage: Eukaryota > Viridiplantae > Streptophyta > Magnoliopsida > Myrtales > Myrtaceae > Eucalyptus > Eucalyptus cloeziana. The sequence goes on from CM024642.1 coordinate 26,600,019, forward strand.
CGTGATTAAGGAAAATTATAAGCGCGATTTTAAATTTTTCGAAGTATGCTTGGTCAACCCTCGAGTATATAAATATATATTTATATATAATATATATTTATATTTATACATGTGTTTATACATATATATGGTTTTCCCTGCTGAAGGCAATATTGTTAGGTAATTGCCTACATCACCAACCTATGTGTCAATGATTATAAGATGTATGATGACTATACAAGAGATAATTAGCATCTTAACAAATAGCTAATACCTTTTTCAATGCGTTCCATGTTTTTTTTTTGTGGGTTTCGTCATATTGGGTAAGCAAGTGCGTCATCACATAATTTTTTCAAATCATATTCAATCAACCCTCGAGTATATACACACGCATGTGTATATATATATATATATGGTCTTCCTTGCCAAGAAATATATTATTAGGTCACATCACCGGCATATGTATTGTTGATTATTGGATGCCCATCGGCTATAATGGGAATAATTAGCATCTTAATAATTAGCTAATACTTATTTCGATATCCCTTCTATCACTTATCTAGGTTTCGTCCTTTTTAAGTTAGCATGTGCGTCATGATTTTCTAGATATGCTTTTGCACGCTACTTTATTTACACAATCGCGATAATTTGGAATGTTGGTTTCATTTTCTAGATACGCAGATGATTGCTCGATTTTGCAAATCAAGACATTAGTGTTTTCTAATCGGGAGATTCGAGCATCAAAAAAAAAAAAATAAAATATGACAATAATACATTCACCAACCCTATGAATTTTTGAAACATCATGCAAAACGAGCAAATAGATGTCCTTATAAATAGTCAATTCATACATAGAATTGATTTGTCGTTCTCTTCAATTTTTCGTGACTCCATATTACCATACGATATATACAGAAATTTCAAAATAATCATGAGTTTTCTAGCACAGAGAAATCGAAATCGAGTAATCGAGTCTTATGTAATTAAATACGAAAATTTAAATAAATTAAATTAATTAACCGCAAGCAGCATGTCATGCTTAATTTACTAATTAAGGACTTTTTAATTATTGAGCACGTCAGAGTGCTTTCACTGAACTCCACTTCCACGTTTTTGCGCTAGGAGTTCCTTCATGAAAAAGCGAAAAGGGGGTCTTATTCTCTAAGCACTTGCATTTTTTAAATCACCCACGTTAAAAATCTTGATCCCAGTGGCAGTAGGTAATGACAAAAAAGTGCCTAACATAAAAAAAAAGCTAATAATAAATAGTAGGAGAAATGCCGCAAATAACCCTAAATAACGGCCGAAGCACCTCCTACATTTTTTTCGGTAGCCAAAATCCCTAAACTCCACAGACATACCATTAAGTTTTGCCCAACATGACATCAACAGCCTAAGCTTCATCTTCTTCTTCTTGTGCGATTTCAATACCCTGACTCATATTAGTCTAACGATTGTATTATTCGCTTACCATAGAAAATCATAAACTCTGGTCACCGTGACATCAATAACCCAAATTATTTTTCGAGTCACCAAATCCCAAACTTGTACTCGTAACAAGAACAAAAACATTCCATCATCAATTTCATCCAAGATGACCATATAAAATCCCATGCGATGGCTCAACCATTGTTCATGGATCTCATTTCAAGCAAATACCATGAAAGTACTTTTGTCGCATCAATACAATTTTGGAGGTCTTGGTATTAGAAAAATAAATTTAGATTATTGATATCATATTGAGCATGATTTAGGGGTTCTCGGTGTTGTGGTGGCATAGTCTAGGGTCTGTGGCATTAAATAGCGTCATGCTTAATGTCTCTAATTTCTTCACACGTAACTTCAGTCAAGATTATCCGTAGAAAATTAATAATGAATTGGTGAAGTCTACCTTAGGAGAAGAAGAATTCGAAATAAACATAGAAAATTGATACCCTTTGGCATGTGGAAAACGATGAGTGGAGATGCGAAGGCATCGAGGATGATTGAGAGGAGGGTCAAGTTATTTGTCTAAAAGTCTTTTCACAGCTTGGTGGAGATAAATAGAGGGAATCATTATAAGTAGACCTGTTAAAATGGATAATATATGTATTTTTTAACTCATGTTTGATGTATTGAGTTGGTAGGTAAGTTAGTTATATTCAGTAAATTGATCACAAATGGGTTTAGAATGACAAGGCCTAAAATAATACGGGTATTAAATAAGTTCGTAATGATTTAAACTTGATCCAGCTTATGACTCTCTCTATTTTTTTCCGTTCTCACTTGATCTTGCGATCACTCGTTCTATACTTTTATCTTAATTTGTGTACAAGCTTTTTTGAGATTGGATTATTTGTGAATGTGTTTTTGAGTGATACGGATCAAGTATCTAAAATGAATAAACGCGTCAATTTTGATTAGACTATTTTCGATCTGACTTGCCCATTTGACGGTCTAGCCATAAGTCAATTAAAAAAGTAATTAATTTCTTTTCCCTTGAATTGTTTTTGGTGTTTGAAAGAGACCGAAGCCCTTATGTGTCCAGACAACGGAGAAATCAGTCATCGTCAATCATGGATTTGTCTATTGAGGCGAGACGCACGAAGATTGAGTCCCCACTGAAGTTTGTGAACGTGGCAGAAAGTTAAAAGCTTCGTGGTCGCTAGGGAACTTGGGATGCCTTTTCCAAGTCAAAGGCTTTACTCCTTGTCTGTTCAGATTCAATATATAAATACATTTTATACTGACAGTTAGGTAAATGGTTTGCTATATGTTAAAGAGTGGCATCAACGATTGCTTGGGCGCATTTGATAAGCAAATTTTTGTGGGAAAATTAAATTTTCAAGGCACTAAAATTGCCGATATTTTGGAAATTGTACCGTTTCTTAAATTGGTTGCTTGACAAATACTCTTGAGATATTCTGAAGAGAAAATCCTAACTCGAATGGTTCCATCTAAGAGAAAGGTGACGTGATTCAAATTTGAGATTCGTCACCCCAACCCATCACCTCATGTGCTTGGAGGAACTTTTCTAGCAACGTGCTATAGCTAGAGTTAATCGATTAAGCGAGATGCTTAGTGCATGACCACAAGTCCTTATTAATAGCCTGCCCAAAATTAAGAATTTTCTACATAAGATTGATGGGCACTCCATCCAACCCACAACAACCAACGACCATATCCCAATCATGGATGATGTCAATAAATTGGGGTCACCTTCCTTTCCTTGGTGATTAACAATTGGGGAGTGGGAAAACCAGAAATTGGGGGATGGAGAGGGAGGGACAAGGCGACGGTTAACTTCACAGGATAAGGGCGTGGAGCACAATCAATGCAATGCACACGCAAGATGGAAGTCTGCACACGCAGAAAGAGACCGCAGACAGCAGAAAGGTTTTGGTCTCTCTCGCGGTTCACCAAACCACGTGGATTGAGAGCTCAAATGAGGTGGCCGGCTAATGACCTACTTCCCCGTTTTGTAGCTGTACTCGAGCCACGGCCACTCACTCTGCTTTCAAGGGGAAGCGACTTCGCTCGCCCACCCGTTCCGAACCACCTTTAATCGAGGGCGAAAAGGACGCAAATGGTCGTTGGAAGCTTGATCAAATATGTAATGTTATTCATGAATTCTTAATTTTTTCAATAAGAGTCCTTGAATTTGGCTCAATATATATAATCTCGTCTCTCAATTAGTCCACATAATTTAGTTCAAAATTTGATGTGGTGCCTAGACTTTTAAATATTTTAATATAATTTGGGGATTAAATTGAACATTTACTATTAGTTTAGAGAATATATTGAATAAATTAAAGGTTTATGGACGACATTGTACATTGAACCAAAAGTTAGGGATCATATTGCATAAAATGAAAATTCGGGGGTGACATGCACATTAAATCAAAGTTTAAGGACCATTTGTGGCATCAAGAGCAAGCAAGATCCAATTATTTAGGGGGTGCAAGACAAATCGAAATTTTTGTTTTAGAAATAATTTTTTTAGTCTAGATTTATTTCTATAATAGAAATCTCTTTGGTAAAACTATTTTACTTTTCTATTTTTGGAATAAATTTTTAGGGCGCGCATAACAAAATTTCTATTTTTTTTTTTTTGTGTTTTTCTGTTCATCGAAATAGGTTTGCGTAATAAAAAAAAATTAGTTTATTATTCTATTTCTGCAACATCTATCTATTTTAGAAATAGATTTGAAGCAGACATCATAAGCTAAAATTTTTAGCTTTTTCTTATTTCTGAAACAAAAATGAGAAATGAAAACTTTTTTTTATCATTCACTCTCATCACTGCTTGTTGCCCTTTCATCGCCCTAGGCTGGCCGCTGGTTGCTTGCCATAGGATGCTGGTTGCCAGCCTCTTGTTGCTAGATTTAGACGCTAGACGTCAAACGTTGGACACTGGATGTCAATTGCCCATCGCTCGCCACCAGATGCTAGACATCAATCGCCAAGCCCGCCTCCCTTCTAGAAATAGAAATTTTGTTCTATCATCAAACGAATTTTTATCTTAAAAATAAAAATTTTCAGTTGTTATTAAACGCATTTCTTTACTTAAACTCGTCAGGAAATATAAATTGAGAAATCAATTTATGAAAAGAAATTGATTTTTTGTTTCAAAAGTTTTGTCATTTGCACCTATATTTCAGAAATAGGTTTAGAATAGAAATCGAAAATAAAATTTTTTACTTCTCTATTTTCGGAATGGAAATAAAAAATAAAAACCCTTCCTATCACTGTCTTCTTTACTAATTGGCCACCCACCTGCTGTTTGTCGCCGTTGTCACTGCCCATCATTTGCCGGTCGCCATCTGTCGCCCCCAAGAAAAATAAATTTTGTAAAATTCTATTTTAAGAACATAAATTTTATATCGCTATCAAACACAAATTTTTATTTAGAAACTCATCGAGAAATATAAAAAAAAAAATAATATTTCTCTTCTAGAAATTTTATCATCCATGCTCTTAACCACCGTCAAAGAAGTCTTTCGACCAATTCTAACTACTTCCCGTACCTCACGTTTGGCCGAGCAAGGGTGGCTCCGTCATCAGTCGCCTTCGACTTGACCTTCATCGGTCGCATCCAATCCATGGACCCAATTCCCTATAATGACTTCACAATTAGAAAATAATCTAGTCAATGGTCCGAATTCATGCGAACTTTCACGTAAAATCCGATTCTCACGCCAATAGCGGAAGAAACTCATCGGACACGCTCGACTTGATGGTGAGGCCTCATCATGAGCAGTCATTCGCAAGCATCGGATGCTCCGTCCTGACCACCAGATCATACACGTTCCGGAATGTGAACCGAGTGGATGCCGGCGTGTGTCGGGAGGGCCAGAAAGTCATTTCGCGGCCGCAAGCATTATTAGCTGGGACCGGGGGGGGATGACGTGGAGCTACAGAGACGTCGAGGTGTCCCTCGACCACGTGAAACGTGCGCTCGCTCGCTCTCGGTCGAATGCGTCCAAAAGCACCCTCGGGCCGACAGCAACCGCCACGTTGCCACTGTCCAGCGGCGCGATTTGTTAAATAAGGTCAAACCCAATTATTGGCATCCGCCGCAGCGTCTCGCCCACTCGCGCGTCTCGGGATTCTCCATGAACTCGCGGGAACCGAAACTAAAATTTCGTCGTCTTATTATTAATATTTTCCGAGAAATAAAGGAAAAATACCGTGGGACGTACTAATTACTATTCTAAGACATGCGTGATTTGACAGAGACCCAGCCTCCCCCTGCCCGCGGGCGGGGGGAGGTGGGGAGATCCGTTCACATTTCGTGATGGCTTCGGTCCGGTTCACGGGTGTTGAATTTCAAAATAAATCTTCAATCGATTCGCAAGCTTAGTTCATTTGATGTTTTTCTTGGATGATCAAAGGATGTGAAGGGTTACATCAATTTATTTTTTTTGGCCAATAAAGGTTGAGTCAATGCAAGTTACTTATTTACGTAATGTAGTAATGTAGCGTGGCTGTATGCGTTTTTGAGCCATGTTTTCTCTATCCTTAAGCAAAGGAAATATACCAAAATTTTTCACATGGATTAAAACATATAATTGAAATAAGCAATCTTATTATGACAACCTTAGACAACATGATTCAGAAGTGTCAATAAAAGTGAACCCCAATCGAACAAAAGAGCTCTCACGACAATTTGACATTTTCTATACGAGTGTCGTTTTCGAGAGTTACCGCGAGAAATGACATTTTATGTAGGAAATATGACAAAATAATAATAAGCGATACACTACTCGTCCATTTTTTTTTCTCCTTTTAAAAACAGAAAAAGAGACTGTTTTTCCAAGGGTGCACTGACGTTTCGCCCGGCCCCCTGAAGCTGATGCCCTGTCTGCAGGCCACGAGAACAGGAACGTCCCCAAAAAAATTTGCAGCCATCAAATCCTGGAAAACTCTCGGAAATTACATGGCCACATACTGGCATCGTACTGGTCACGGACAACGATCGCACGAAGGTGAAACGTGACCATCGCCATGGGATCATTGCTTCTAGTTCACAAAAACAGAGTCCCCTGTTTTCGTCTCTATCAACTTAAAGACACGGAGAGGCCCCTCGAAAGGGATTTGACAAGTACTTTTGGCGGTTTTGAATCCTATGCTTGTTTAAGGCGTGTAGTTTTTTTTTTTGGTCGATTTTAAGGCGTGTAGTTGAATCGATAAATATTTTCAGGTTTAATTTATTTCATAAAAAAATGTGAGATCAAGAAGCCTTTTATTAAGGAAGGATGACAATATTTTTTTTTTTTTATTTGGTTGAAAATTGAAAATGAATTAGAAAATATTTTACGTCATTCTATAGAAAAAATGATTTAATTTTCCTGAGAAATGTTATCAAAATATTTGATATTTAAAATGATTTTATTTTCTTTTTCCTTCTTTCTTGGCTGGTAACCAACCACATTGACAAACTCGCTAGATTTTGACGAGCCAACTTGAGCTAGCCTTGAGCGAGGCTCCACTTGCAAAATTCGAGGAGCTCAAGCTTTGCCATATCAGTGAGCTTTAAGCTCGAGCCTCACTAGTCTTGGGCGAACTTCATTCCTTGCCTATGGTAGGTTGTAAGGCAACGATGACCAGTCAACGAAGAAGGAAAAAGACAAGGAAAAGAAAAATAATTAAATATTCATTTTTTAAAAATATTTTCATAAGAACGAATTTTTCATTAACTAATGATCTAAGCTTGAGTGCTAAGGACTTGAGCACAGCCTTTTGTGGAATCCAAGTTGAGTGTCGAGGACGAAAGCTTAAGTGTTAAAAACCTAAATACTTCTTTCATGGACCTGGGTTTGGGTGCCAGCGGGGTAGAGCGTGGGCACCAAGGCTTTGGGCCCAACTTTGAAGGACACGAGTGTGGGTGTTGGAGGGTCGGGCCCGGGCTCAATAGACTTGGGCATAAGCACTGGAGACCTGGTCTTGAACACTGGGGATCCGGGAATCAATGTTGGGATTCTTGTGTCCAAGTATAGAGTTTTAAGCCCAAGCGATGATACCTAATTAAATTTTGGAAAATATTTTCCAATTTTCCCCAAAAGAAATCGTTTTTTCTAAATTTAAGTATTACTTTTTCATTTACTAGGAAAAATATTTTCCATTTATTAATCATTTTCCTAAGTGAACCAAGCACTGGAAAATGAGAAAAATATTTTCCATGAAACAAACGAAACTCAAATCTCGAACATTGATTTTGATAGGAAAGAAGTCGGGTAGCTCGATTGATCTACTTTCACGGGAAAAATAAAGCAAATGGTGCATAATAAACCTTTTTTCCATTGAAAAGCTTGTCTCGTGTCTTGCTCCTGTCTAGACATATTTGCAAAATGAGAGGTCAACACTACCTCCGACGCTACGTAGGCTGTCACAACAGGCATCTAATGGGATGGTCTCCTAGCTTAGAATAGTTGAAACAAATTAATATAAAATGTCCAGTCGCCCGCGGAATTAGGTCCAACCATACATGATTTATCTTATTTTTATTTCGCGAATTAGGTAGCTCACCCCTCAATTGGGCCTCGGTACGTAGGTTCTAATTTCATCGTTCATGACCTAATTACGTCGTGGGTTAGCAAGAGTTCGTCTCATATCAACCAAAGTGATATAACAGTACGTGATACCTTAAGAAAGAAATGGAATGCTGTCAAAAAATTACAGCACGACATAAAGATGCATATATTATCCAAAAGATGCAATAAAACTAGGGGTTAGTGATTCCGGATCCAATCTAGGTTCCACCTGAAACTTACCTGTCGAAATAAGTTTCCTAATTTTTGGAACTTGGAAACCATCTTGCATATCCAAGCACTTCAATCCTACCTTGTCACAAATTCTAAGATTTACCCAAGTTTTATCTATACTTTTAATTGAATGATTGCAATGAATCATTGGATTTAATATCCTGCATTTGCTACAATAGTAAAAAAGTAAAAGTCTTAGTTATAGATAAAAGTCTTAGTTATGGATATCGCTAGAAATGAAAGCTTAGTGGTTTCAAATTACACATTCATTATTGGACACAATGGAATACCATAGGATCATGCGAATACATAGAACAAGAAAATTACAAAGACTTGTTCCAGGTGAAATTCCAAGTTCCAAGTTCCCGATTTCACTTGGAATTTGGAACCTATCTATTACATATTTTAGAACTTGGAATTAGGCTAATTCTCATCAGTTCGATTCTCAAGTTCCTGATTTTACTTTGGAATTGTGCTCACCTTTCGTAAAACGGCGGTGTTTCTAGAACCAAAGTAATTATTTAGCATCATAAAAGCACGCAACGCGTGAGAAAAACGTGGGTCAAAATGAGAACAGGATGTATTATTTTAGGGCCAGTTGCCTAACACATCACCACTCAGATTCACTAATACATTAGATTTTGTGGTCTCCATAACATCATTCGCGTCACTATCAAGAGACGCAAGCATTTCTTCGATCCAACTCTATTAAGTGGAATCCAATTCATGAAGACCCATCCGAGAACATCTTCAAGTTATAGGGCCCGACGACACGGGCCGGCCCGTTCCAGATCAAACCGGCCAGTTGCCTATTGGCGCTCTCCGTCGGACGACCATGATCGAACCACACGAACTCGCTCGGGTGGCCGCACAGGTTGTACTTTTGCCGTCCCGTTCTTGCCGCCTCCACAAGTGAAGTTCCCGTTGTACGGCCCGCTCCCGCAGCACGCCCTCTTCCCTTACTTGAATCCTACCACCGGCACCAATAACAAGAACGCCGCAAGAAATTAAGACCGACCTAAAACATGACATGATCAAGAAAATTGTGCTACGTTGATGATGGAAGTGAAGATTTCAAAAGGGTGGATGGCGATTTACCGAATTTCGAGCTGTACAGAGTTCGCAGCGTGAGGGAGGTGTAGTATCGAAGAGCACGTGCGAGAATCCGGCGTGCTGATAGGCCAGCTTCCTCAGCAGCCTCGACAGAGCGATGTTGTGCATCTTTGCTAGCACGGACGGGTCGTGAAGGCAGCCGTCGATCCCCGAGGATGCTCAGGTGGCCGGCATGCACCCGATCGGCCCGACGTTCTGGAAAGCGAACTTCGTCCCTCCTAGTGCATATACTTCCTGCATTCATAATTTGTTTCATGGGACGAACATGGATCAGCGTTTCAAGTTAATTGCCCGATCTGTGTACTTTAAGAGAACTTGATATTGAAGAGTCGGAGCTCCCTACTTTAATCACAGTGGTGAAATTGCCCAGCACCATTGTCGTGAATGTCATCTTGTAAGCTGCAGTGAGGACAGATGATTTGGGGTCGGTTTCGAGGACCATGTAGTCGTTGCCTCCCATGCTGAACAAGTAGACCGCATTCGACGGCAACTTTTGCGCATCCTCATCGCCGAGCTGTTGCCTCAGCCTCTTCGCCACCTCCTTGAAATAGCTCAGTTGTAGCTTCAGGTGTATCTGCTTCCCATCAATGAATCAGAACTAATTCCACCTCGTTTCCTACTGGCCAAATGATTTCAACATTGCTTGTTTCAATTGTGAATTCTCACTCAGTCGATCAAATAAAACATTATTATTTCCTCCCCTTGATTTAGCAGATATTCTGGTTTTAAGAGCTAAGGTTGCTCCATGAACGGACCGTCTAAATCGTCCATTACCGAATACAAAATGATGTGACAGTTACATAAAGGAAGTGCCAAATGGATCTTCGATGGTGAGCTTCTAACTCCGTTAGGCATAAAATTCGTTGACACCACCTAGACATCTGTATCAAGCGGGATAAATCTTTTTCCTTTTTTTTTTTTTTTTTGGTATTGCAAGAAGGATAATTCTACTGCATTCAATGGTGTGTTGAAGTGTGCTATGAATTTCCTAACATAAGTCAGGTTCAAACTGTTATTTTCCAAGTAGCATAGCAGATTCAGACTTCACTTAAGCTTCAACCATCAAAATTTGCTGAAACTGTGAAAACTAGCATACTAGGAACCTTCTCTCAACTCTCTGAAACTGTGAATCTTACTGTCCTCGTACGAGTCTCTGGGAGGACGCTACTCCGGCCTATGCAAAATTGACCCCATCGGTGTAGTTACTGAATCCGGGCTCCAAGTACAGTCTGATCAATGGCAGCTTTGCATATTCAGCTGCATTGAAACAAAGATGAATCCAACATAAGACGTCTGCTTGTTGAGGAGGTACATTGATATCTCTAGTGCACTGAACTTTCCGGTACACTGAAAGAAGATTCATTTCTGGGACATTGTTTTACCAATGAAGTCGGGGACAATTCGGTTGTCACGAACTCTTCCCATCAGGTGCTTGAAGAAGGTCTCTCTGTAAGGGAAGTAGTTCGTCTTCCCACTGGTGTTCAAGTAAGGGTTGTTCCTGGCGTCTAGCAGTGAGGCCCCAATGACGAAGAGAGTGACATGGTTTTCCGGCAACTGGCTGGGGCAGGTGGCCAGAAGGAGGAGGATTGCACACGGTGCAAACGATGTAATAAACACTAGAAGCATGGCGTAAGGGAGATATGTGCAGTGCTGCGGTAGGTGAAAATGTTTGAATCTGTGCTATTGAGAAACAATGTGGCATGTGAGGTCAGGTATGGCTTTAAAGGTGATCATGCTTTAGGTTTCATGGCTCGGAATTGGCAGAGAGTCTATAGAATGCGCGGGCATCTAGGCAAACCTGGCAAAGGAATGCAAACCATTGACAAAAAAAGCAAAAGTTCAAACTCACCTTTCCTTAAAGCCGATTCTATGTCGTGATAATGCAAACCTAGGACATTAAGTACGATTAGGTTTCATGAAATTCTTGGGTAGGTTGGGGCCGCTGTGGACTGGATTGATCACCGAGACATCAGATCTCAGCCAGTGGAGGTCTTGGCGGGTGAATTTAATTTGGAGTTGATCCTGCGATAGAAGCAGCTCGAGACGAACCTGTCACAAATGGCCGGTTCAAGCAAACTCTTGGTCTGGCTTTCGTGATTCTTTTGACCAACTCCGACCAGTTCAATCGAGTTTTTCACCAGTTCAATCAAGAACAAGGTACCGGCTCGGCCTGATCTCTGGTTCAGTGTCGGAAACTCTAGCAAGAAGCAGTGAAAATCGTCACCTGTGTCAACCGATGAAGATTACCCCACTTTAGATGTTTCCTTTCGGATTGGGTTTGTTCTTGCAATTACCCTTGTGCAGAAAGAGAGTTTTGTGAGCGGTAGATCAGCTACGCAAGGTGGCTTGCATCGATTCCTGAGATTGCAGAAAGGATGCCGGCATGTATCCTGGGAGTTCCACATGAATGCAAGTGTATCAAAATCAAAGTTTCGCTGGTATTAAGAATTTGCATAAACTGGTTCGACGTGGGAATGCAGGAAATCGGTCAACTGCAAGTTCTACGTTTGCTCGCGATTTGAAGTGATCGTGACCGTGAGAACACAAGAAAGGAAAAGTTCAGTGAAACAGAGGAAGTTCAGCTTTGACGGGTGGCTTTTAAAAAGACGAATGCTATGAGAAGATATTTGATGGTTGCTGCTGCACATGGCACGCCGATACATCGTCACTCTCGACCGGACCGTGATGTGTAAAAGTCGCTTAATAACCGGGTGGTTCTTTGCCTAATATCTCGCCTCGACTCAGATTTATTGGGATGGCACGAGAATGCATCGACCCAAGTTTGCAGACGGCTCGCACCAGCAATACCATAGATAAACTACTCATTTTATTACTCGGTCTCTAAAAGTGTACACATAACATAGGACATGAATTCAACCATTATGACATTTCAAAGAGCATCTTCATATTATAAGGCCCCACGGTGTGGGACGGTCCGTTCCACAACAGAGACGCGAGTTGCCTGTTGGCCATCTCGGTAGGATGAGCAGCATCGAACCACACGTACTCGCTTGGGTTGCTGCACAGTGTGTAGCCGCTCGTTGTGCCATTCTTTTTCCCGCATGTGAATTGCCCATTGAATGGACCGCTCCCGCAGCACGCGCTCATCCCTACCTTGAACCCTACACCAAACAAAAGCATCACAGACATTTCAAGAACATCAGCAAATTTCTGCACCGAAGATGAGACACACGAACTGAGTCCAATTCAATGATCAAAAGCGAATGGTACTAAATGACCCTGCTTTGATTCGAAACGGTGTTCCACGACAACCATCTTGGATATCGATGATTGGTTGAATTAGAGGACTTTGGGGTTGGGGACGTACCAAATTTCGAGCTGTATAGAGTTCTCATGGTGAGGGAAGTGTAGTAATCGAACAGGGCGTATTTGAATCCCGGTAGCCCCTGTTCGATCCTCTTCAGCACTCTTGACAGGGCTATGTTGTGCATCTTCGATATCACGGTTGGGTCGTGCAAGCATCCCTCAGACCCGGACGAGGCTCGAGTGGCTGGCATGCACCCAATCGGCCCGACATTCTGGAAGGCGAATTTCCTCCCTCCATGTGCATACAATTGCTGCAGCATCATCAACAAAAGTAGCTTCCTTTTTAGTTCCCAAATTCTTTTCAAGTTCAAGAAATGAAACTGGGTTAGTAGAGGATAGTCATATACTTTGATCCCCGCTGTGATATTGCCCAGGACCATGGTCATGTACATTTTCCTGAAAGATGCAGTTGCTTTGGGATTGTTCTGAATGGCATTGTAATCGTTCCCTCCGATGCTGAACAGATAGACCGCCTTCGAGAGCAGCTTGCGGGCATCGCCTTCGCCTAATTGTTGCTTCAGCCCCTTCACTACCTCCTCGAAATAGTTCAGTTGCAGCTTAAGGTACAGCTGATCAAAGCCAATCAGACAATCCATCAGAGATAAATAACTGAAAGACAGAAAAGCGAACAACTTTACATCGAACCGGACTAGCTCAGCGAAAAGTGCATTTCTTACAGTTCCGGGATGAGTTCCCGGGAGAACGCCTGCTCCGGCGGATGCGAAATTGACCCCGTTAGTGTAGTCGGTGAACCCGGGCTCCAAGTATGGTTTGATGTATGGTAGCTTTGCATATTCAGCTGTTGTCAATAGAAAATAAGGGATCACATTATTCGCATTCGCATTGTGAGCACAAGCTACATTATCTTTCTCTTTGAAAGCTTCACCGGGACTAGTCGTGCGGCAAAATGGAATCAAGGGGGGAAAAAGGGAAGCACATTAGCAGGAGCAAGTCTTACATATGAAGTCGGGAACGATCCGTCCGTCGCAACATCGTCCTGTCGGGCGCTTGAAGAAGGTCTCTCCATAGGGCAAGTAACTGGCGCCGCTGCCATTTAGGTAGATGTTGTTCCCCGCATCCAAGAGCGAGTCCCCGAAGATGAAGAACGCCACGTGGTTCTCTGGCAGCTCGGCGCGGCAGCTTGGCAGAAGCAGGAGGATTGTGCAGAAGGACAGTGTGAGGAAGAGTGGGCTGAAGCTATCCACGTGAAGCATGGCCATTTGAGTGGCGAATGCTAAAGGCAGAGTCACTTTACAGCACCTAAAGGAGGTCTGGTTGGTATGAGCTGAGGACCAAGTGGTACTTATAGATGAGGGCATGGTCTAAAAGGTGACACTGCAGTTGGAGGACGGAAGAGTTGCATGGGTATGTCCGTGTCCACTTGGCGAGAACTTATTCGACGACATCGCACTCTAGCAAGGAAAAGGACATGTCGATCGGAGCTTTCGCGTTGGTTGTTGTAGGCTAAAGATCTAACATTGAAATAATCAGTGTCATTATTGGATGAAAAGCTATTGAAATTTTGCAAAATTATGGTTATCGAATTTCGAGAGCGGTACAGAGTTCTTCGCATCGCACTTTTGACTAACACCGACATATGCATCGGCAATGATTCGCCAGAATCAAAGGGTTTTTGATGGCATAAATTACAGTTCCGGGGACATACCCATAAATTCATTTACAATAAAATCAAAGGATCAAGACAACCCACGGACTGTCGTGGCTCCCTGTCACTGTCGAACGCGGTTCCATGATGCATGTCGGGACGCGCTTCTTCCCACGAGCTCACGTGCGCCGGTGACTCGTCGAGTTGAATATTCAAGAGGGTGGGGGGATGCCAGAAGATGGGGATGGGCGGGGTCAACTCGATGTTTCTCTGTATTTACTCGGGAGTTTCTTCTTTTCTTATGGTGAGAACGCGAGAAAAGATGGCATCGTCGCATCTGGGGATGCCAGGGAGCTAGACATTGCTGGTCCCGAAGCGAGATATCGAGCTTTCGCTTAAAGGGCAAATTTACGTGCAGTTTATTAGATACGGCGATCAACTTTTTGTAAAGGTTTTCTATTTAAGCCAAGCAAAAAAGAACAGAGAGAGAGAGAGAAATGAGAAGGGTGCTTCGGCGAATCGATGTTTTTCCACGTTTTCGTCGACTGGAGGGTCCCCAAAAGCACGGCAGCAGAGGGCAATAAAAGCAGCAGCAGCATCAGCAGCAGCGGGGCAGAAATTGCTGATGGGACAGATGAATGTGCATTCAGACAACGTCAGCAACGACGTCACTTTTGATGCTGCGTCATAATGTCGGGGGCCCCTCAACCTGACTCTGGCGGGGAGGAAAGGGAGATCTAGTGCCATTGACTGCAAACTAAAGGTGATGTCCATGAATGGTGCACCTCAATTTTTTTGGTAAATTTCTTATTGAGCTTTAATGCTTGTAGGCCCTAAGATTTCCCCCTTCAAGTATACATGAGCATTTGGAGAAAAATTGGCTTACCTGTCATTTAGATTTGGTTTGAGATGTAAATTTGATTCTTCAAATAATCGCACGATAACCTAATAAATTGAATCATATTAAGACAAATAACTAAAAATATCCCGACTTTACCAAAACATCCTATATAGGTTAAAATATGCACATGGTACCGTCTCTATAGCATTAACTTGTTTGAGAAAATTCAAAGGAAAAAACATAAAATGCTAGTGTCGATTTGCTTGATCAAGGTTGTGGAGCCATACAAAACCATCAAAGAGGGAGGGAGGGAGAGTTAGGGTGTGTTTGTTTGTGTTTTTTTTTTTTTTCAAAAATAGTTTTTCTGAATTTTTTTCTTCCGATATTACCCTCTTTGATAACAAAAAAAAAAGCCACACACCGCCGCCGTCGCCACGCAACCGTCGCGTGGGTCGCAGCCTCGAGCGGCGTCGCCTGGGTCACGCGACCCAAACGACCAAATTCGGTCGCCGCCGCACCGCGTTTGCGGCCCGAGGCGGCGTCGCGCGCGTTTTGTTTCAAATCCGCGTTTTTTTTTTCTAACGAAAAAAAAATCCGCCGCCACGCAAAGAAACAAAAAAAGCGGTTGTTTCTTTGTTTTAACAAAACGCCGCCTCCCCCAAATACTTTTTCTCTCTTCTTCATCTCCCCCTCTTTTTTTTCTTTTTTTCTTTTTCTTTTCTTTTTCTTCTTGCTTTGGCATTCTGTTAAAGATATTTGGGCGACCCGATGAGGCCGAGCCTCGCGTTTGTTTGCGTTTTTGTGGTCGGGAACAAAAAAAGGGCGAGCTCGGCTCGCCGGATCCGGGCGATGAGCCCGAGCTCGCCCGAGCTCGGCCCAAGGCGAGGCCGCCGGCCGGCCATGGCCGAGGCCGGCGACCGGCCAAAGCAAGAAAAAGAAAGAAAAAAGAAAAAGAAAGAAAAAAATGAAAAATAAAAAATAAACATTAAAAAATTAAAAAAATAAAAAAAGAACATAAATTTACCAAACATGTGTTTTGTTCTTTTTTATTTCAGAAAAGTTTACCAAACGCGCATTTTTGTTTAAAAATTGTTCCTCGGAATGTAAATAGTTTTTTCTATTTCGTTCCCTAATAAAAAAAGAATGTAAAACACAAACAAACGCATCCTTAGTATCCAAGCTTATTTTTATTTTTTTACGTATGGCCAATTTTGATTGTCTGGGCTGCCATGGTGTTTGTTTGGTAAAGGTATTAATGCAATATATATATTGCCCAGTTCCTTTTGATGTTATAAATGTATAGGCGCTTATGCTTTTGCTTTCGCTCCAATATCCAGTCAAGATCTTGCAAGAGATAAATGGACAATACACTTCGATGGTATTAATTATTCTTGGAATAACGATTCATCCACATCTCATTACACCGAGGAGTGAAGTTTTGATAAACAAAATTAAGCCTGTACCATGTCCTGCCCTCTGGTCCTTGATTACTTTCTTTCCTCCCTTTCTTCAACGAAGCTACCTGATGTGCATCACAATCGGTGACTTTGCGGGATTGACATGTTGGGACCGTGTTTGACCTGCAAAATCAACGGCTATGTACATTAGTCGATCCAATGTACTTGAGTTCTACAGAAGAAAGTCCTTTGGTATGGACAGTAGTCCTTTACAAAATCAGATCAATCCCATACGCGAGAGTCTATCGGGCTATATTGAGTTTTACCATTAAAGTAGATTTATGTGTACTCTACGTAATGGCATCCACTCTCTATATAGATTACCTTTTTAGTGTATGATTACAGTCTCGAATGGAAACAGAGGTTAAAATAGAAAGAAAAGAAAAGAAAAACCTTGCTTTAAGGAAATCAATTACTTCACACGTTTTTGACATTTTGGTGACTAGAATGGTCCCGAAACAAGCAAGGAAGCAACGGCGATGAAAGCAGAGACGAGGCAGAGATCAGTTAGAATGAATGCGCATCCAAATGATGTCATCAACGACGTCACTTTTGATTGCTGCATCTAACGTTGTGGCCCCCTGCCGGATTCCTACTCCATTGACCTTAAGACAGAACTGATGTACCCGTTGGACCTCCCATCTTGGTAAATTTCTTCTTGGTTGGATTAGCTTTATATTTCGTCCGATTTTAGTTAGTTTTGGTTTGAAATGTTACCCCGACTTCACGAGGATATCCTCTATTCGTGAGCACACGCATGATGACCACCTTTGCAGTACTTGCCATTGCCCATCGCCAGGACTGGTGTTGGGGAATCCATTGACAATGGGCTAACTGGCATTGGCTTGCTGCTCTTTTCGCGTGAGTTAGATCTGGCTTCCTTTCCGATGATACAAGTGTTGGAGCCAATTACTATGGGAGTGCCATACACGGTTGCCGTGGTGTTTGGTAACAATACTAATACAGTAGAAAAATTTTAGTGGTTCTCGGTATACGTAAGTTTAATTCATGTGCACCGTTGAATAAGATAAGTTTCACGAGAAATCTCATTTTCTAACCGTGCAGATGAATTGGAATGAATCAGGTGAGCCTAATACAATACAGCAGCCCAACAACAGCTAAAGCTAAACACCTTTAATTAGCAGCTCAATCTGCTACCTCTACTTCTCAAGTATGTTTGATTTCCAATGGAGCTATAAGAGGGATAAAATACATGTAGTGTCCTTTAAATTTGGCCAATTCCCATTACTGGATATATACGGGCAGTTATGCTCTTCCTTGGCACCAGCATCTCACCAGTTTCGCGACCATAAATGAAGTTTTGGTCTGCAGAATCAAGCGTGTACTATGTCGGTATGTCCTATCCCCTTAGTTCTTGATCACAACAAAATATAGAAGCAGAAAGACCATCTACATTCAACGGCCGTTTTGAAGTTCGAGACATTTTTCTTTTCATTTTGCCAATGAATTCGAGCCAGGATTAACTTCATCGGAATGCTTTAGTCTCCGGGCATGTTCTGCGAACTAAGGTCCCATATTATGTCTCATTGCTCCTCAGCTTGGCAAGCTTTAAAAATGGGTATCAGAAGATGCTAAAAATAGAGAGCCATACAGCATAAACCGCACTATAGAAGCAACATCGATTACATAAGGTGCTCTAAATCATCCACAACAGCCGGAGATGGCAATAGAGGTCTCTAACAAGTCTACCGAAGGCAGCGACATCCAAGACGTCCTTTTACTAATGCATGAATAGTTGCCTCACATTGGAAGGCCCTGTGACGGGCGCCGCCGCGCTCCAGATAAGTTGCGCCAACTGGTAATTCGCGGCCTCTGTTGTGTGCCCGCCGTCGAACCAAATGTACTTGCTTGGATCGCTGCACACCTCATACTTCTGGGAACCCCCACAGCTCGATCCTCGGTAAGGTCCAGAGCCACAACACGCCGCCTGCCCATCCTCGAAGCCTTCACAAAGGAAAGAGGAGAAATTCAGTGTCAAAAAGAGTCCTGAGCCAGGAGCAATGCAATAATGCAATGGAACATCGGGGCTCGGCATCTACCATATTTGGAAGGGTTCAAGATCCGATCTTTGAGCAAGTTGTAGTAATCGAAGATCGAATACTCAAATCCCGGCAAGTCGGTCTTCAACTTCCTGAGGGCGATCGCGAGCTCTCGGTTGTGAAGTCTGGCATGGGCTTGCAGTTCCTCCACACAGCCGGTTCCGTTGCTCCTGGCTCTCATGGCTGGCAAACAGCCGAGAGGCCCTGCATTCTGGAACGCGATCTTTCGTCCTCCAAGCCCATGAATTTCCTGCATATGATGGATCACAGCATCCATCAGAACATGCTAAGTGCTAAGAAAGATTGCAATCGTCAGCCCAATCAGTTGGCCTCTTGGTTTTACATGGAATCAGAGCAAGAAATTAGTTCCCTGATTCTCTGTATTAGCTTGTTCATCTCTTAATTTGCTCAATGGAGCTAAACAGCGAGTTGCGGTTACCTTGAGAGCTGATGTGATGTTGCCGACGACTATTGATATGTATTCGCGGCGGTACGATTGAGTGACGTTCGGTTTAGTGCTGTAGAGGCGAAAGTAGTCGTTCCCTCCGATGCTGAACAGATAGACGGCTCTCATGAGGACCCTCTTGGCCCCGGCATCGCCCAACTTGGCTTTCAGCGATTTCACCACTTCCTTGAAGTAGCTCAGTTGCTTTCCCAAATCAATCTGATTCGAATTCAAGTTTATGCGAAATTAATACCAACTCTACAGTAAGCTAAGTATCTCTGCACTTACAAATGTTTCTACTACATAAGACTATGGTAAATCGGCATTAAAATTTACTCACCGGTCCGGGATGATCGCTGGGCAGAACAGCGCCTCCACCGGATGCAAAGTTAGCCCCGTCGGTCAAATTTTGGGCACCCGGTTGCAGATATGGCGGAAGAATGGGCAGCTTAGCAAACTCAGCTGCACATACAAGACAGCAGAATAAATCGTACTTACTTAAGACATGCCAAGTAACATTCTGCTAAAAATTTTTGTTACATGAAAGCACACCATCTCAGATTGACGATGCTACTACCTTCTATGGACTATGATACTGTCATTTTATTGGAGAAAAATGGCATGGTGAGAAGTGTTTGTTTTCTGTACCGATGAAATCGGGGACGAGGCGACCGTCAGAGAGTCGGCCGGTGGCGTGCTTGAAGTAGGTCTCTCCATAAGGCAGGGAAGTGGCCATGCCGCCGCCGCCTCGGCCGCCGGGAGTGGCGTTCACGTACTGGTTGTTGCCGGGGTCAAAGAGGGAGTCTCCGAACACGAACAGAGTGTTGTGCTTCCTGGCATAGCAAATGGCTGGGCTGAGCAGGAGCGCCCACAGGAACGCTGCAGCATAGAAAATGCAGGAGCAGCTCCGCTTCGCCATGTCTGCCAGGCAAGTGATGGCAGCAGCTGGCGAGATGAGCGAGTATGTCTTAATTTCACTCTCTAGTCACTTCGCTGCTCTTGGTCCTTCTCCGTTTCGGTTATGTATTATTTATACAACCCTCGACCATGGCCTTTTCCGTTTCTATTATTTTCGCCCCCCAGTGAAGTGAGAAATACTAATTTCACCCCATTTCATCCCACTAGGCCTTTTCCCCTTCTAAGGTACTTTTGTTATTACATGGGTCCCGCTTATTCAACACCCAATGTCACACTCCGTTTTGGTTTTGTATTTGGCTCTGAAGTTTATAGTGTGGATGAGGAATGTCAAATCGAAATGATTATTGCAGGATCGGTTAGAATGCCTTGGTTGCATACATCTTATTAATAATTTATCACATCATTTATTATTTTTATCGTTTGATGTAAATGTGGGGAAAAAAATCCTAACACGGAATGACTTCTTTTTATCATTTCGGATACTAATTGAACGAGTGTTACTAGTGGATGGTTTCTACAAAATTGCAATTTTTCAAGGGAAAAAGGGGCACCGACCAAAAAAAAAAAAAAAAAAAAAAGGGAAAAAGGGGCAAACAGGGGGGACCACCAATCTTAGGATTCGCCCTCCTCAATTTGAAGTGAGGCTTCAGGGGTGAGACTTTTGTGATAATTGAGGGATTCGATCACGGGCACATGCCATACAGCAGGTGCATGGCTTTCTTTTTCCTTCACTGCAGGAGACCCGAAGATGATTTGGCTTGACTTTCTCGTGTGAAAAGAAAGCGCATCCTATAAAATCCAATCTATTCGTTAATTTAAATTTAATGGGTTCTACATTAAACCTGTCATTTTTAACAGCTTTAAATCATAAATATTCCTCGTGTGAACAGAGTGACGTGGACTCTTCTACCAAGAATAGCGGTCAACGTTTGGCCTCTTCAGTTCACTTCTGGTCGGGACTCGCCGACACGCATATAACGGCCGACAAGGATTCTTGACCGTTTAGAGTGACACATGATGTTTGGGTAGTATATGACGCCACCAGTGACGTACGAGGGAAAGCGTTGATTTTGGTGGAGCAGCAAGCGAACAAGCACACCAATAGAAACAAGGCTCTACTGCCCAATGTGAATACGACGTGTTATGCTGAAGCTTTTCTAAAATCTCGTCGGTCGGATATTTTCTGTCTTATCCTCGTCGTTTGGAGCAAAAGAAGGGCATAGCGAAGTTATCACTCGGTTCTTGACATCCACAAAACGACGTTGACTCGAACACGAGGGAGCCTCGCCGAGAGGAGTCCGAGTACAATACCATACGAATACGACTCACTCGAAATAAAAAGGTACGGTAACATTTTCGCTAAAAAAAAAAGTGATTTGTTGGCACGCTAAATCGTTCTAGTAACAGTTAGGGATGTGCGACTATGAGGTTGTGCTCATCCAGTACTGAAGCTTGGATCTTACCCACATAGTGTCAGTTCTTAGGTTTTAAAATCTAAAGTTGACCCATATGATATGGTCCGGTTCAGCAACCTTGACCCTGGAATCGGACCGTATGGTGTCGTTCTTAGTCGATGAAGTTTTGATCAATGAAATTAAGCCCGTAACATGTCCTACCCTTTAGTCTTTGCTTGTTTTCATGGGAAATGTTTTCCAATAAATCATTTTTCCAGAAAATAACAATATTTTTTGATTTTGCTGAAACTTGAAAAGGAATTGGAAATTTTTTTTTGTTAATTGGAATTAAAAATATGATTTGATTATACTAAGTACACATGCATTATTGGGATGTTAGTAACTCACGCATGAGCACTAAGATCCTGGATCTCGCCTCGATGGATCTTGACTTAGGCATCGGGTATCCGAGCATGAGCACTTGTGTCTTGAGCAAGAGCATAGACATTGGTCCTAAGTTTACAAAGGCCTAACTTGAGGCTTTGGTGCCCATATTTGGATCCTTGGCACTTGAGCCCTAGTCCATAAAAGCAGGGGAAGGACTTGGCACTCAGGCTCGAGTCCCCGACACTCAAGCATTGGTCTAGTGAGTTTGGGCTCAAGATGCTAGTGCCTATGCTCAGGTCCCCAACAACTAGGGCTGGGTCCTTGGTGCTTGAGCTTGGGTTCATCGAAGTCAGACTTGGGTAGCCTAGTGCCTATTCTTGGGTCCTTAAAGATTTGGACATGGGCATCAAGGTCTCAAGTTGCAGCCACAATGGACTCAAGCTCAAGTGCGAGGGATTCGAGCACAAGCATTGGGGTTTTGCGCTTGACCTTTGTGGACTTGGGCTCGGGGAGTGCTAGGCCTAGACATTGATGGGCCTAGGCTTGGGTGTAGAGGATGTGGGCATGGGTATCAAGGTCTTAGGGTCGAATGCTAGGGACCTAGGCCTAACCTTAATGGATTCGAGCTCGGTGCAAGGGATCTAGGAACGAGCATTGGGAGCCCAAGCTTGAGCGCTAGGGATTTGGGCATGAACTTTATGGACTTGAGCCCAGGTGACGGGCAATCATGCATGGGCACCGGGGCCTCAAGCTTGATTGACCCATGCATGATTGACTCGGGCCTGGGCACGGTGAATTTATCTTGGATGCTATGGACCTAAGAACGAGTGTTAAGGTATTTGTGCCCAAGCGCAATATTTCTGGTCTAAATGTTAATATTTAGTCATATTTTGAAAAATGATTTATATTTTTTAAAAAAAGAAATTAATTTTCCAAATTTAAACATTGGTTTTTTGTTAATTTGGAAAATGTTTTCCGTTAACTCATTTTCTAAATGATCCAAACGCCGAAATATATGAAAAATGTTTTTTGTGAATCAAACGGAGCTTTAGTTCTTGATTACTTTACTTCCTCCCTTTCTTTAACGAAGTCAAGCTCGGACCTGATGCGCATCATAATTGGCGACTTTGCGAGATCGACATGTTGAGATGTTGTATGATCCGCAAAATCAACGGCCGTACATTAGTCGGTCCAGTGGCCCAAGTTATACGGAAGAAATTCCTTTGGTATGGACTGTAGTCCTTTACTGAGACCGAATCAGTCTCACACGCAAGAGTCCATTGGGCCGTACTGAGCTTTACTAAATAAAGCAGATTTATGGGTACCTGACGCATTGTCATCTTCTCTCTGCATATAGTACCCTTTTAGTGTGTGATTCGAGAGTCTCGAATGGAAAAAAAAAGGTTAAAATAGAAAGAAAGAAAAGAAAAAATGTGATTAAAGGGAATGACTTACTTCACAGCTTATGCTTACAATTTTTATTGGATTAGCTTTATATTTCTTCTGATTTCAGTTAGATTTGATTTGAAATGTACGTTCAGTCCTTTAAACGATTGGCACATTATCAATTTAATAGACCAACTCATACTAAACCACATCACAAGAATTACCTCGGCTTTACGAAAATATCCTTTATTGACAAGCACTCACATGATCACCAACTCTACAGCACTTGCCATTAACCACCACCAAGATGTTCACCATCACGGTCGCTTGTAGTTACTTTCTCCCTAGTTCTCTCTCTCTTTTCATTGACAATGAGCTAATTTGCATAAGTTAGATTTGGATTCCTTTCGATGATACTCTCCCTTTGTTCCCATTGGGGGATACATTGACAATGAGTTAAATTGCATAAGTTAGATTTGGCTTACTTTATGATAACACTAGTGTTGGAGCTAATTATTTTGATAGTGGCATACTTGTGAGTAGGGGTGTGCATGGTCCGGGCGGGCGGCTCCCGACTTAGAACCGAGAACCGCCTGCTAAGGACCGGTTCCGAAAAATTGGAACCGGGATTCATTTGTTTGTTGCATGGATCCACCTGGGAACCGGACCGCCGATTCGGTCCGGTTCGGGTGGATCCATCGAACCGATCTTGACGCGAAACAATTTTGGTTTAACATAGAACAACTACGTGATATTAAAGCAAGCCAAAGAAAAAAAACCAAATTTAAGTACGTGGAACAAAGATTCATTTGTTGCAACTATAAATATATCTCGTAAATAAAAAAAAACGTGAACAGATGGAATGCAACATTCTCCCATTTCTTGCTCGCAAGTAACCACATATGGCTAAATTTTCTTTGACCAAAGGTAAAGGTTCCCAATTGTCTTGCTCGCATGGATCCTCGCACAGCTCGTACTTCTGCGTTCCCCCTGCGGCTGGATCCTCGGTAAGGTCCGGAGCCATAGCACGCCGCCTGCCCATCTTTGAAGCCTTCAGAGAGAGAGAGAGAGAGGAGATTCAGAGTCAAAAAAGAGTTCTGAGCCATAAGTAATTTAATTATCCAATGGACCATTGGATCTCGGTGCATACCATATTTGGCAGGGTTAAAGATCCGATGTTTGAGCGAGTTGTAGTAATCGAAGATCGAATACTCAAATCCCAGCAAGTCGGCCTTCAACTTCCTGAGGGCGATCGCAAGCGCTCGGTTGTGAAGTCTGGCATGGGCTTGCAGTTCCTTCACACGGCCAGTTCCGTTGCTCTCGTGGCTCTCATGGCTGGCAAACAGCCGAGAGACCCTGCATTCTGGAATGCGATCTTTTGTCCTCCGAGCCCATGAATTTCCTGCGCATAGATAGATGACAACATTTATCAGAACATGCTAAGTAAAGTACTAAAAACGATTCAGATTGTGGCGAAATCAATTGGCACTCAGTTTTACATGGAATTAGAGCAAGAAAGTAGTTCCCTAATTCGTTGCATTTGCTTGTCCATCTCTTTATTTGCTCTACGGACCTAAACAGCATGTCCTGTTTACCTTGGGAGCCGATGTGATGTTGCCAACAATCGACACGAGTTCGGGGGAGGGGGGGGGGGGGGGGTGGGGGTAACGATCGAGTGACCTTCGGTCTAGTGCTGTAGAGGCGAAAGTAGTCGTTCCCTCCAATGCTGAACAGATAGTCTCATGAGGACCCTCTTGGCCCCGGGATCGACCAGCTTCACTCTCAGCGGTTTGGCCACTTCCTTGAAGTAGCACGGTTGCTGTCCCAAATCAATCTGATACAAATTAAAATAAGGCAAGATTATGATTGATCCTACGTTACATAAGTATCGATCCACATACAAATGTTTCAACTACATCAGACAAAAGTGAAGATGCCTTACAGTCAACTCACCAGTCCGGGATTATTGCTGGGCAGAACACTGCCTCTGGCAGATGCAAAGTTAGCCCCGTCTATAAAATTTTGGGTTCCTGGTCGTAAATACGGCGGAAGAATGGGCAGCTTAGCAAACCCAGCTGCACATACATGACGAAAGAATAAATTGTACATACATACCAAGTGACTTTCTGCTACAATCTATGTTCCATGAACATGCACCGTTTCTGATCGACGTTGTTTCTACCTATGGCTTTTGATACTGTCACGTGTGCTGTATGGTTTGATCAGAGAACTTGCCATGTCCTAAATGGACTAGACACGGCACCACCTCAGAAGAACTAAAAGCACATGATAAGTCGAAGAGTTTCTTTTTCTGTACCAATGAAATCGGGGATGAGGCGACTGTCGGTGAGTCAGCCGGTGGCGCACTTGAAGTAGGTTTCTCTGTAAGGAAAGCAGCAAGCAGTGGCATTCAGGTACTGGTTGTTGCCAGGGTCGAAGAGGGAATCTCTGAACACAAACGGGGCGTGGCGCTTCCTGGCATAGCAAATGGCTGGGCTGAGCAGGAGTGCCCACAAGAATGCTGCAGCATAGGGAATGCCGGAGCAGCTTTGCGACCCCATGTCTGCAGGCAAGCGATGGCAGCAGCCAGCGAGCTGAGTGAGTCTGTCTTAGTTTCACTCTCTAATCACTTCACTGCTCTTGGTCCCGCTCCGTTTCGATCCTGTAATTATACAACAGCGAGCGTGGCTCTATCTAATTTCACCATCTAATGTCACATTATGCTCCAACCTTCATAGTGTCATCTGATGTAAAATGCAAAGGGGAAACACCCTAGTCCGAAAATACCTCCTTTTCCTTTTCGGAAACTAAATTGAATGACGTTAACGTTTGACTGCCCCAGTTCAGGGCTCGTCTTTCTAACCACTGTGGTCGGAACTGGCCGACGAGAGGACAACGGTCAACTAGGATTTCTTGGCCATTTGGAGTGATCCACAATGCTCGGGGAAAGCATTGATTTCGGATGAGGAGCAAGCAAGCAAACAAAGCACACCAGAGAACGAGTCTCCCCAGAAATCTTTCCTAACATGTCCTCTGGAGCAGAAGAAAGTGCCCCAACACTATCAGCACTGCCAATTCGCGATCCGACTGGCAAAAGGACGTA
This sequence comes from Eucalyptus cloeziana, assembly GCA_014182715.1. Classification (NCBI taxonomy): domain Eukaryota; kingdom Viridiplantae; phylum Streptophyta; class Magnoliopsida; order Myrtales; family Myrtaceae; genus Eucalyptus; species Eucalyptus cloeziana. The sequence goes on from CM024642.1 coordinate 26,626,278, forward strand.
GGCTTGAGCACGATTGAACTCCATCGAGAAAAATCCGAACCCAACGGAATATGGATACAACTAACTTGAAATCGATCGACAAGTTCCGAAACATTTTCGTTAGATAGAATGATTTGTTGGCACGTTGAATCATCTTGGTAACGAATCGTTACCAGCCCAAAATAACGTAGACAATGGACACCATCATGATAACAAGAAACGAGCCGGATGCCATAGAAAAAACAAGGTGAGAAATCCGATCGACATTTCTGCCAACTGCCGACGTGACAGACACGAGGCATTTTTCAGGATGCTACATAATCGCACATCATCGCGATGTGGGCTTAATGTCAGCATATTCTTGGAAAATGATCGGATTCTTATCAAAGTGCTTGGCAAAAAAAAAAGAAAAAACGTTCGATAGTTTAGTAAATTGAATGTTAGTACTTTGATTTTTGAGGCCGGACTCCATCAGATTGTCAGAGAGAGAGACAGGGGTGGTGCTTGATTTGGGTTTCGATTTGGTTGCTATTTTTATCTGAGGAATTTCACCCCAAATCTGATTTTGCTCAAGAACCCAAGCCTCAGGACTGAACATGAACAAGAGGGATCCACCGAAGAAGATCATTTTCCTAGGAATGCCCATAGTGATTCACGTAAAAGCAGACATTCTCTTGTTTCTAAGCCCTAGCTCAGACGACGTCGTTTCTTACTTAAAAAATGAGGGGAGCGGCATCGTTTTAAGTGAAGACAAGTCTCGGCTACGTCGGTGATGTAGCAATTGCTACTGGTCTTGTCATCCTCCCCTTGAGCATTTACTATTTAGTTTATTTTTCATTGATTACATTAGCATCGGCCCGGCCGTTCATACTTTTTGAGCTTAAAATTCGATAGATTGAGCCCACATCGCACGGCAAAATTCGGCCAAGGGGAGGGGATAGGTGTGGCCGAAACTCACATGGAGAAGGGGGCTTTAGTTGACTTAATTTGAGCGTAATTCAGCCAAATAAGAATTTAATTAGGGGCAAGTCTTAGGTTATTAGAGCCCATCATATTAGAAAGGCTTAAGTTAAGCTCATAATATTAAAGTTAACCTTGGTTTGCATTAGAAATAAATAGAGCATTACGCATCACAAATTAGAGGTCGGCAAATCCACGATTCCAAAGCACACGTAGAGATGAGAGAGATACACGAGTGAAAGAGAGAGAAAAGGTGGTCGGCCAAGCTTCTCGACCCTCGATGACGCATCCTTGCCGGGCACACCTACATCGATCGCTGCTGCTATACCGCGAGCTCGCAGGAATCGCCGCTCTCACTTGCCGTACATTGGAGGTCAGAATTGTCTCCCTCGTGAAAGTTAGGACTTTTTTTTTTGAGACACTCGAAAGGTAGAGAGATACTTGTCTCCCAAGTGAAAGTTGGGGCATTTTTTGAAAAAAAATCCTCAATTTCTTTGAGTGGCGTTTCATAGTTGCTAGATCGTCGTGGCATTTACTGCTCTTCGAAATGCAGCTCTTCGTGCCTAGTAGTACATGGAAGAATCAAGTCGATTTGCAATAACTTTCAGTTCTTGATTGTTGTAGAGTTGGATAATCATGTAGAAGAGTTGCTCTTCATAAGTTTAGATGACGAATAGTGTAAAGCAGGAAATGTTCAACGCGCGTAAAGTGAACTAAAATTAAGAGAGAGCCGATTAAGACTCGATTATCTGATTGAGATTGTAATGAACAGAGGATACAGAGAGGAGGCTGTTTTTCTCTATTGTTATCCTGCTAGTGCTGCATATGCATGAACGGCTACGCATGAATGTACAACATTCTTCCTAAAAAAAGTTCAAAACTAAAGTTGCAATTCTGCAAGTTTTGTGAAATGAGAGACGAAGAGCATTTACTTGCAGCGTTAGGTCCACGAATGTTGGCATGTACTCGATGGAAAGAGCCTGTTGAATCACGGGCTTATTTTAATTTTGTCATTTGGAACTTTCTGGCGGACGACTTTCCCATTTTTGGTTGTTGTCGCTTGGACAATAAGAATATGTTTTTGCTAAAGGCATGTTGATGTGGCTATGCACCCGCATGTCTTTGACCATTTAAAGGGAAACAGGTAACAGAATGGACAGATGAGGGGGCTTTGAGCAGGGTGTTGAATTGAATTCAATTTACTTGGAGCAGCCTTCTATAATTTCTGACTTTTCATTTCGAAAGAAACAAGAAACAATGGGCGTCATTGGCCATTGGGCAAGATGAAGAGCCAAGACCAGCGTTTTGCTCCATCACCATTGCCTCCTCCCCTTAACAATCATTAATATGGAATTGCAAGCATAAAATCAAGCCGAGACGAGACTCGTTTATTCATGACAATAGCGCTCAGTGCGTCTGTTAATCTGTCACAATGCTTTGAAAGCAAAACGAAAAAGACTCAAACATGCTCGCCTCTGAACAATGCTTCCAGGCTACGGGGACTGGTTACACTCGGACTTCCGTTCAACATCAACTACGTGAATTGTTGGTTGGCCGGCTCACTTGGATGGAAGGAGTCGAAGAACACGTATTTCTTGGGACGATGGCACAATGTATATTCTCTCACCGCTCTCATACCGCCACAGCTTGAGATTGAGCGGTATGGGCCGGAACCGCAGCACACTGTTCTCTCGACCTTGAAACCTGGAATGAAGTTTCACATTAATTCTGATTGTTACGTGCTTCGAATAAGGTAATTAAGGGCGCAAAGCGGTATGAGGTTCCGACCATATTTTGATGGGTATCGGATTCGTTCGCTGAGCGAAGTATAGAAGTCGAAGTAGGAGTACTTGAATCCTTGCGGTTGAGACTCCAGCTTTGGGAGAATTGCAATAAGAGCAGTGTTGTGAAGCTTTGCTAGCTTGTTGACTTCATCCGAGCAAGAACCGTTTCTGGTTGATGATCTCATACCTGGCGCACACCCAATTGGCCCTACTCCCATCACTGCAAATTTTCTTCCTCCTACTTCATATATTCCCTGAAAAGAAGAGTTAGAGAGCAATTCGTTATCATCCCCTTGAAATGCCATAACAATTGACATATGTCTAAGCAAAATCTTATTTACCGTGAGACCAAAACGACAAGGTTCACTTGCAAACACACAAGCGTGGGGCGTGCTCTTAAGGTCGTCCGGAGATATGAACTAATCGAAATGTGCGAAAATTGATCTGATCACCTGATCTCTAGATAATAATACTAGAATATTTGCTCAATTCTCTACTTCTGCTACACTCGAATGTTTGGAGAACACCTGATATCTAGATGATCCATTATACGTGTGTGATGGACATAAAATTTGGTTAATACCTTGAGCACGGTGGTGATGTTTCCAATCACCATCCCCACGTAATCTTCCATGGAAATGGACTGAAACGGAGTGGGATTATCAGCAACCCTCGTCACGTAGTCATTGCTTCCGATGCATATAAAGTGAACACCCTCGCAAATTATTGTCTTTGCTGTCTCATTGCCCAGTTCCTTCCTCAAAATCTTCTCCAGCTCTTTCATTTGCTTCAACTGCGTGTGCAAGTTTCACACCTGACCCAAAAGAAAAAGAAGAATTGCACTGTGACTTATTCATTTGTTGGTCTGAAAAGGTCGTTTAGCGCACTCAGAAGCGGTGTGTCAAGTATTGAGACTTATCCTTGGGTCCATCGACATGGTAAAGAGATTGGGCAATACCGTTAGATGGATCGCATGAACAATCACTTTATTGTGTACATTATAGAGGTCGATGAGAAAAGTTATCGACATACAAGTCCTTGAAAAGTATTAACCAAAGCACCGGCTCCACCGCCAGCAAAATTCACCCCTGCCATGAATCCATGTTCTTGCAGCGGCACATACGGTGGAATGAATGGTAGCCTTGCATATTCAGCAGCCCCAAAAAAAAAAAAAAAAAGTCCAAAACTGAAAAAAAATAAAAGAGGAAAAAGACTTCGTCACAAATTAATTAGGAAGGCGAGAATGACATTAAGGGCGCGCATGATAAAATTTCTACTTTTCTATTTCTCTGTTTCTCTGTTCCCCGGAATAGGTTTGAAACAAAAATTCGTTTGGTAACGCAATTTGATTTTTCTATTTCTAGAATAGATTTCTATTCTAGAAATAGATTTGAAGAAAAAATCATAAGCTAAAATTTTTAACTTAGTCTCTAAAATAGAAATTGAGAAATCAATTTCTGGCTAAAAATCAATTTCTGTTCTAGAAATTTTGTCATATGCACCCTAAGTGATCATGGACCAGTTCCAAATGAGTATTTTCCCTGAGGTGCACAGGAAGGCTGGGACAAAGGGGACCCGATCCCACCATGGATAGCTAAGCTCCAAAACGCTGCCCATGACTCGGACTAAAACTTACCGATGAAATTGACAATTAGGCGGCTGTTCGATGGTCTTCTTGTGGGATAATGGAAGAAAGTCTCTCCATAGGGATAAAAGTTCGCCTTGAAATAGGAGGTGGTGTTTATGTAATTGTTTTTTTTTTTTTTTTTTTTTTTTTTTTTTGTGAAAGGTAATAAATGTATTGAGGAAAGAACAATTGAGACAAAGAGATCATGGTATCAAAACTCACACTCAAAACAACAGATCATAATGAGTGGAAGGATGCCGGGATGTAAAAGCCACAGTCGTGGCAACCCACTAACAACTAGAAAGGAAAAGCACGGTATGAACAACCGGCGAACAGATACAAAACGCCCTCAGGTAATGAGAAAACCATTCTCAGGAAGTAGCAAGAGCCACTGTACCAACTACCTTAATCAAGACGCACCAGCTGAAAGGAAGGGAATTAACGATCCCCATAAAAGATGACTGGGTCAAAGCCTCAGCTCCGCTGCAAGATTCTATTTTTGAAGTTATTTTCAACATTCCTAACAGTGATCGCCTTATCTCTGACCACTTTAAAGAGATGGTTCTTCATAGCCAGGACAGAAAAAAGGTTGTTCTCTAAAGAGAATGCTGTTCCTATTGTTCCAAATAATATGACACAGTGCTGTGAAGGAGAAGCGAGCTATGCATTTATAAAACTCCTTTCCCATAAGCATGGTGGTGGCCCAATGGAGATTATCCTCCCACAACTTGTTATGCCAAGGCAGATTGCATTTGGTTGCCCAAAAGAAGACAACCTCGGCCGTGACATGACACCCAAAAAACAGATGGTCAATAGAATTTGGTACATCGTTGCAGAAGGCATAAGCACCATTATCTATTCTGCCATGCAACAATAAAAGTGTTTGGGTGGGCAGCCCGTGCTTAGTTATAAGCCAAAGGTTTACTTGATATCGTGGTGTAATTTCGTTATTCTAGATGAACGTATGCCAAATGACTTGAGTCCTTTTCCGCCCGAAGGTCTCCCAAGCCGTCACAACAGTGAAGCGTCCTGACGAATTCTCCCTCCAGCAAAAGCAATCCAAATTCTGAGAGGGGCTCGAGAGGGGATGATCCCACGACTCAAGCACCAACTTGAGAGGTTGCCCGGCATCAGAGAAGAGATCAGCCACTATTGCCTGCCTAGAAAGCCCTTAACTGTAGATGAACAAGTCCGAAAAAATTAAGTTCAGGGGGCCCCTAGGGTGTCAGTTGTCAAACCATAATGAGGTAGAGAGGCCGTCTCCAATCCTCCAATAGAAGGCATTACGGACCTCGCTTCTGAAGGATATGATTTTTTTCCAAGCCCAAGAATAGCATGTGGATTTCTTAGTAACCCAAAAATTCATTGATTTTAAAAATGTGGAATGGATCCACTTGCACCACAAGGCTTCCTTGTCTGAAAATAGGAGCCATATATGTTTCAACATGGTAGCCTTGTTGCAATCTCTGAGCCTCCGGATGCCAAGGCCTCATTCCTCTTTTGGTAGGCACACTTCACCCCAGGTAACCTTAGCACCCCCTCTCCCTAATTCCGGTTCTTTCCATAGGATTTGCCTAAATACTTTCTCAATCTGTTTCAACACGGCTATAGGTAAAATAAAAACTCTCGCCCAATAGGCTTGGATAGCATGAATGACTAACCTGATAAGTTGAAGCCGTCTAACAAAAGAGAGAAAGCGATGAGTCCAATTTGTACCATCACAGTAATACGATTAATAAGAACACAATAGTCCGCCTTGCTAAGCCTGGCGGTAATGATAGGAACCCTCAGGTATTAAACCGGTAGACTGCCTTCCTGGAAGTCGAGGTGGAGTAGGATCTGAGTCCTTAAAGTAGGCAATCTACTAGCCAAAAAGATTTCGCTCTTGGAAGGGTTTGAAGCCACTCCAAGTCGAGAAGGGCTAGAGGCCCTCTTTGAGGAGACTTACCGAAGTCAGGTCCGCCTCAAAGAAAAGATGCAAGAGATTCGTCGCCTTGCATTGCAAGAAGAATTTAAACTCCTGCTTAGAAGAGAACCTCATCAGGATTCTAGATAGGACCTCCATAACCATAGTAAAAAGGTATGGAGAAATAGGATCACCTTGGCGTAGGCTATGCCCACTTGCAAAGTAGCCATGAAGTTCCCCATTTAGAGCAATGGAAAACATAGGTGTATGCACACATGTCATAATAAGTGTAGTCACGAAGTCGAGAAAGCCAAAAGCAAGCAGAACTCTCTCCAGGAAACCTCAATCGACTGTGTCATAAGCTTTTTTAAAATCAACCTTAATCGCACACTTAGGAAGGTATGGTTCCAGGTGAAAACTAGAAAAAAGTTCCTGAGCCATCAAGATATTGTCTTCGATTCGTCTGCCTTTCACAAAAGCGCTCTGAGTCGGACTAACAACATTTTTTAGAACAGTCGCAACTCGATTAGCCAGCACTTTTGTGATACACTTATATATAGTGTTGCAGCAGGCAATGAGCCTGTAATCATCAACATAAGTCGCATTGGGGACTTTGGGCACAAGCATTGGAATGGTGATGTTTATCTCCCTCAAGAGCTTCCCCGTGACGAAAAAATCCCTCACTGTTGTTGTAACCAAATGTCCAATCGTCTCTCAGTTCTCCTTAAAGAATTCAGCCATGAAGCCATCCGGGCCAGGGGACTTGCCCCTAGGTAGAGAGAAAAATGTATCCTGGATCTCCATCTCAGTGATTGGTCGAGCAAGAAAGCTACCCTGGTCATCCGTAAGAGGATGCTGGATGATCTCCCGAATCTCCCCAATGGGCGGCCCTTGTTGCTTCATTCACGGCGCTAGGAGATCCTAGAAATGCTCCACAAAGCGTTGCTGAACCAGGTGTGGTTTAGTAATTTGGTTACTAGAGGAATCCAAAACAGAAAGAACTTTATTTCGAAGTTGTCTCTTGTTTACAAACTGATAGAAGAACTTGGTGTTGCGATCTCCTTCCTTGAGCCACCTGACTCTTGATTTATGTCTGAAGAATGATTCCTCACTAGCCCGAAGGTCAGCATAGATACTCGCTGGTCCTTTTCCAACTCAGCAAGATTAGTCGAGAAAGGATCCCTCTGAAGGTCGGCTTGCGTGTTCTCTAAGGCGACCCTTGCTTCTGATGTCCTGTCAGAAATATTAGAGAATGATTTCTTATTAAGCTGCTTGAGACGATACTTGAGCGCCTTAAGCTTGTGCACAAGCCTAAACATGGGAACCCCTTCCCCCGGGTCCTCCCAGATTTGAGTGACAATTGCATTGAACTGTGGATGCTTCATTCAGAAATCAAAGAACTTGAACGGTTTCCTCCTAAGAATCGGGTTCAACACTTTAACCACCATAGGTGTGTGATCCAAGATACCTGGTGCTAGAAAGGAGGCTTCAGAGTAGGAGAAATCCAGGCACCACCTAGAGTTCACAAGGACTCTATCAATCTTCCTAGCCTTTCTGGAAGATCCTGAGGAAGTTGTCCATGTGTGCCTGAAACGAACATACCTAAGGTCCTCTAGTTCCGATTGCACTAAGTACTGATTGAAATCATCAAAGCATGAGATCCAAGTATCAAAACCCCCAGCCTTGTCAAAGGGATCCTTAATAGCATTGAAATCCCCCATCACTATCTAGGGTGAATTCTGGAAGGCACTACTTCTAGAGATTAAATCCCCCCAAAGCTGTCGTCGGAGAGTAAAAGTGTGCCCCCTATAAGCAATTGAAATAGAGTAGGTTATCCCCAAGTCCAATACCTTAAGAATCCCATGAACTGCTTAAGTAGATATCGCTAGAACTTCAAAGCTAACCCGCGAGGGGTCCCAACCAACCCAAATCCTACCCCTAGGGGCGAATTCATAGTTGGCAAGCTAGCACAAGTTCCTCAACAGACTCCCATAAATGGAATTGAAGAAATTCTGCAACACCTTCGTTTCCAATAAACCAACCAACCACAAATGATTTGAAAAAACAAGTCTATGGACCTCCGCCTGTCTAATGGGGTCCACAAGGCCCTTAACATTTCAACACCTTATGTACATAAAACAAGTAAAAGATGGACCAAGGACCAAGGGTTACCTCCCCTTCACGGGCTTACACCGAGAACGGGGTGGTACCGCACGGGATGGGAGAGGAGATGGGGCTGGGGCTAAAGCCATCAGCTTGTCCTGAACGGTCTCAATCTGCATACTAGTCGGGGGGGCCTCCGGCAACAAGCGAGGGGAGAGCAGGTCCTCATCAGGACTGCCTATAAGGTTGGCCGACTCAATAAGGTCGTCATTAGGGCTAGGCGGCACTCTTGTGGAGTCTTCGACAGGGCTGATGGAGTCATCCTTAATGGCGGGAGATGAGACATCCGACTTTGTGAGGACTTGCAACTCTCTCTAGGTCTTACAAATTGATGTAGAGGGCAAACTTCACTTCATAGTAACAGGCTTCAGCTTGATGGAGCACCCCTCATCATTGGAGACGGTATGTGAGACGGAGCCTATCTCCTTAGGAGGGAGAGGCATCTTCTTCTTCCCCTTGACTTGTTTCCAAGCCAAGTTAGAGCCACTAGGGCCATTCGCCCCAACCGGTGGGGAGCGGGAGGGGAGGAGTTGGTTTGTCCTTGCGGCGAGGAGAGCACCTGTTTTGAGGTGGCTGGGGGCGCATCACAATTGTGACCAAACGTACCACATTTCAAACATTCTACCAGCTTCCACTCAAATTGAATATCAATGGTGCACACCACCCCAATTTAATTTCACTTTCACCGAAGGAGTCCTCGGTTGGTTGGCTTGGATTTCAACACAAACCCTAGCAAAAGAAATCATGCGCATTTGCTCCGTGCGCTGATCCACATAAAGAGGTTTGCCAACAGCGCTTGCAATGGCGCTTATCGCCAGAGCCGACCATAGGTCGAAAAGGAGGTTCTTCAATCTAATCCACACTGGGACCGTGGATTGGTTCTCCCTCTTCAACTCAAGAAGAGGCTTCCACTATTGCAATATTAGTGAAACCCTTGCCACCGTACATGGACTTTCCTCCAATATCTTCCTTCGGAAAACCGGATCGGGAATATGGAAGAAGAAAAACCCCTGATCGTTGGCGAAGACCTCCACAAGCTTCGGTCCCCAAGTGCGCTTCAAAGCACGCTCCGTGAGTTGAAAGGGAAGCCTTCTCCCCACAAAATATCCAACAAGACATTCATGCCACTTGGGATCCATAGCCTCTAGGACTTCCTCAGCAACGTTGACAACCGGGTCATCATTCTCGAGCAAAGGAGGCAAATATGACAATTCATAACCTTTTGCCACCAAGCGAGCGACATTCGCCCATGAGCGGGCTTGAGGAGGCTTCGATCTATGCTGTTGATGCGAGTCCTGAGGTCTTTTGGAGGCCGACCTCCCTCGACTACGATCCTCGGTCCACCCCACATGGCCTGGAGCCTTAGAGGTGGCTCGACCTTCCCGCGACGCATTAGTAGGGGCTTTGTCCAAGAGCACATAAGGCTGGGCTAATAAAATCGGAGAAATAGGGTTCTTCCCCCTCTTTTTAGCAGCACTACTTGATTGGGCCTTATCAATCACAACTACCTCAGCATAACTAGAGGCCATACCACACCAACAGCTCTAAAACAACCCGCCAGCCCAACTACTAGAAGGACATTGCAATAAAGGCGGGCCTACTAGGGAAGAGGAACAACTGAGGCTAACTTGTATAGCTTAGGACCCCCGAGGAAGCCTCAGAATAGCTCTACCAAGTGGTAGACCAGGAGAGCCGCGCCTAGGATTAATAGCCACGATCGGAGGGGCGGAAGGGCATCGGCGTGGGGAGACCTAACCATAGCGGATCCGAAACCCAAGGCAGAGGCGATGTTGCGTCCAACAGACGCCGGCGGAGGCAGAGGCGGAGGGAGTGTCGTGGGTCTTGGGGAGGCGGAGGGAGCGTCGTGGGTCTTGGCAGAGTCGGAGGCGGAGGGGTGTCGTGAGTCTCGGTGGAGTCGGCTGGCCTTGGGACCTGGCTGCCTGCAATCAGCGGCCAGGCACAGGGGAAGGCGGAGTCGGAGGCGGAGGTGGAAGCGGAGGGAATGCCGTGAGCTTGGAGGACGCTGGCGGAGGTAGATTTGGCGTTGGGATCCGGAAGTCGAGATCGTTGGCGGGGCTCTGGGGGTGGCGAAGTCAGATTTGGGCTCGGGTCTGCAGAGCCGCGACCGGTGGGCACTTGGGGAGGCGACGACGACGGTGGAGACAGATCTGAGCTTGGGTCCAGTGGTCGCAACTGGCGGGCGAGGCTCTGGGTGAAGGTGGAAGCGGTGGCGGTGGCGAAGGCGGAGGCGGAGGGCTCGGGGCTACATGGCCGCGACCGATGGGACTGTCGAGGAGGCGACGGCGGAGGCAGATCTGAGCTGGGATTCATCTGTTGTGACTGGCGACCGAGGCTCCGGGGGGGAACCAAGGCGAAGGCCGTGGGACGAAGCCGCGACCGGAGGCTCACAGGGAAGACGATGGCAAAGGTAGTCCCGAGCTGGCGGACGGTCGCCTGCCTCGTGCTTCCTACAGGCGGTCAGCGGGAGAGAGAGCCTTGTATGGACGGCGTCGTACACTTGCTTCACCAATCCGAATAGAACCGATCAACCAAGTGTTGGTCGAGTCTTGTTGGGATGATCAATTTGGAAAATCAAGAAAACGTGAACTAGGTGATAATCCAACGATGAGAATGTCCTGAGTAACAAATCTTAAATTTAGGACCGATAGGATTCAATTATGTAATTGTTGGTCCCTGTATCAGCGAGGGAGTCCCTGAAGATGAAGAGAGCGACGCCATGTTGGGCTTGATTCATGTTGCAGCGAGTCGAGACGGCGAAGGTCACAAAAATAGCGAGCAAGATCATGTGCAGGTTAGAGGTCGACATGGTGATCTGGATCTGGGTGGGATTCAGATTACCAGCTCGTTATTTATAAGGAACTTGCTAGGACACATATTAAAGCCATGAGGGGCGGCGTCAAAGGTTTATCTTCTCGAGTCTGCATCGTCTGCCAACATGCGTACTGTCTTACGCATGTTCGCAGCTGCTCTATAAACAGTGGAATCGTAAAGCATTTTGGTGGGTCATTTTTGTTATAAGTGTTCTAGAGAGAATAAATGGAGATATAATTCATTGTTGACGACTAAAGAAAGTCTGGTGCTAGAAAGTCGTAAATCTTCTCGGTGAATTGACTTGGACAGATCCTTAGTTGGCCCGCCAGGCATGCGTCGTCTCTTACGATTGTTGTCGGCCCTCTTATACAACAAAGAGAAGAATAACTCTCTCACAAAATGAAAGCTCCGTAAATATAGTTTTGTTATAAAAAGAAAATTGCACTTTGTGATTTACAAAATAACTTAACTATAGCTTAATAATAAGTATAGAGACTTCATAATTTTTTTCTCGCGCGATCCATATCCATCGCCATTGATTTGGATAAAAGGTCAAAAACACATTTGCAGTAGGATATGGACCCTTTAAATTTAAATGATTATCTCAAGTTGAGCAAAAGTGCCCCATTTTTAAAATAGTCTACGGTAATTTTATAAAACTTTATAAGCCCTAATAATTTACTAGAAGCAACGGACCTTTTCTTGTTGGAACTGGGACACGAACAGCGTAACTTTTTCTTGGCAAGTTTTTGAGCTTGCCCTTCATAATCTCTCTCCGAATTCACCCTTCCTTCCATTTTGTCCTCAAAATCTTGCGCACCAAAGTCGGTATAAATATAGATCTTCGGTCGTGTTATGATACCCAGGTTACATTTTAGTATGGCAATGCAAACCATAAACGATTGTCTTAGTTGGTAAGGATGTAGAGGATTTCCAACTCAGAATTTGGAAATTACCCGTTCAAATCTCGCAAATTGAGTTTAATTTGCAAGGCCATTTGCGCGTAACAAGAGCCTTGACTGAACTGGTTTTTAAGAATCGTAGGGCGTTTGTGAGCTTTCTAATAGTCTGGCAATAGAATTGATCGCAAATATCATGTATCAAACATCATAAAATTTATTCACTACCAATTGCTTCCTCGCTTTATAACAACATTAATGCAATAAAAAATTCAAACCGTGACACTATGCCTTATTTATTCATGAGATGAAGCTCGGTTGCCATTATTTGCCCTAGACTTTCAAAAAGCAAAAAACCAAATATTCCGATGTTTGAACAATACTTCCAGGTTATAAGACTTGATTGTGCATGAACTTCTATTCCACATCGCAAATTAACGATAAGCCCTCTTGCTCTGTTAAAATCAAAGAACACGTACTCCTTGAGACTAAGGCACAACGGATACTCTCTTACCCCTCCCTCCGCAGCTATAGCCTACAGTTGCCCCCGTATGGACCCAAGCCGCAGCACTCTGCCTTCCAGTCCTTGAAACCTTGAATTCAATTTCACACGATTAAAGATATCCACATCCCTCCTTGCCTCAATGTGCTTAAAAATCAAGGAAAAAAAATTAAGGTGTGCAAAAACAGTACAAATGATTGACCATATTTTGATGGCTACTGGATTTTTTTAGCCAAGGAAGCGTACAAGTTGAAGAGGGAGTCTTAAGTTTTTAACTTGGTGAGAGTTGCGGGAAGAGCCACTTTGTGAAGCTTCGCCAGCTCGGTGGCTGGTCTCAAATAAAAACCATTTCCGATGATCGGTCGGACAGCCAGGAGGCACCCAAGATGCGGAATTGTGTAAAATCCAAAATTTTCTTGCCCCAAATTTATATATACCTTCAAGAAAAAATCAGAGATCAATATATTTGTTACAGCTCACTTATATAGATTAGTTGTGACTATTGACAAAGGTGTGATAACATTTAATTTATTATTAGACCAAATAAAAATTTATAGGCCAACGTAGATTGTGGAGAATGGACAGGCAAATAACAAGTAATGAATTGCAAGTATCTTTCAAACACTTGTTAACAAAATATTTATTCTTTATAATGGAACTAGTCACGGAAAATGAAAATTAGACATAATGTGCCTCGAGTGTAAAAGTTTGTTTGCTTTATTTGACTCTAATAAAAAAATGTTTTGGCTTTAAAACGATCATGAAAATATCTTCAATAATAAAAAATTCGTAGGTATAGATTTTCAAAGGAATTGCTTAGTGTAAAAATTAAAATAAAATCGGGTACCCACTAAACAAGAGTGTAATAATCAGAAAAGTGTCTACAACGTGATTGCATTTTGTTTGTGTTACAATAATCCATTGGAAAAATTTCAAGTTTAAATTGGGAGTAGAGTTCATTGACCTTCAATATTCGAAGTTGCAAGGTGTCCTATCGTGTATCGGCTTCTCTTCACTGATTATCTTTTTTCTTGGCCTAAGAATAAGATCGGAGATTGGTCTTGCAATGTTGTCTTCAGTGATTCCTTCATCGATTGCCTCAATTTCTTCCTGGAACTGCATCAATTGCTCATGTTGCATCAGCAGGATGAGTTCTGAGTAGAGAGCATCTTGTGCTTCTCCAATGTTTGGTCTTGTTCTTGGTCTTGTTGAGATGGATGAGGTTGGGGTTGGTGCTTTGGTCAAATGGGTTTCTCAGAGCTACTTATTTAGCCAATTTTCACATTTTATTGTTGTAGCTCTGAACTTTTGTGCAGTCATAGTTCTGTGGATCTCAAGTCTCATCTTGTCTTCTATAAGGTTTTTTTGCAAGCTTCATTCCTTACAACTTTTTTTAACATCACTTTATGACTCTTTTTGACATCATGGTATTGAACTTGTTATTTGACATCATTATACGACATTTTTTAGAATGATGACTACGGCATTTTCACTTGGATTGATCTGACTCCACATTTGACGACAAAGAGATGACTTCCTAATTGAAGTTTGAGTAAAAATCAATGGCTTAGACAGTAGAAACGGTGGAAAACAAGTTGAGTATGTCACGCCCTGAACCCCCAGCGCGTAAACATCCCTCAACGATTGATTAAAATTGTGACATTCCAGGATGCGTTGCTGACCCATACTTTTTTCTTTTGATTAAATACATGCGGAAGTAATTTATATAACCACCTAGTCAACAAGTAAATAATAGGGATAGTAAAGCACAATAGACAATTTCCAAAAGCAACGCATTTAATTATCAACTTATTAACCCTATGAGTTTAACATTTACAAGTCTACATCAAAAGGTAATTCCTAACCAATCTATGAGCAAAAATGGTCAAAGGGGTTAGGGTTAACTTCAACTTCACTAACTCTTGGCCAATCCCTTGTCTTCAAATGGATCCCGAACCAAGCACGACGGTTCTCCATACTATGGGCCTGAAAATAATAAACCACAAATGAATGATATATAAATCTCAGCGGATCAGTGACCTAAGTCTTGACTAGGATGCTAATTCGTCTCGAAGGCAACTTAAACATGCACGCTATACGAACTTACCTTACCTTGGTACACTCTCGCACATTAGTACATCGCAAATGGCAATAACAATGTAACAAGTATAAATAATAATTGGAACACATTTTATAAATTTCATGCGCATTGCCAACACACATATTCTGATTATTACGACCCTTCGGCCCACAGTTAATATAAGAGTCGACGGTCTTCCGGCATGACCAACCATCGTCTCGCCCCATTAGGCACGATATTGTCTAGAACTCCCGCCTATATGGTATTCTCTAAGGAGCATCGGTTTGGTCTCAACCACAACTCGGCATCTAGACCCTTATGGGATATCCAATAAACATCAAGCATCGTCTCCAAACTCTCGTTGGAGGACGGATTCAAGTAAGTGACCAGTCAAGCAAGCCAATAGTCAAGCCAATTTTATTGCCATTAATTAGCCTAACATAAAAGAGTGAGTGCTCAAACAACAAGTTTCGGCAATTTTTTTACTCTTAAAATTGCAGTAAAGTATTTACACATGGTCACGTATTTTAAATCAACTCGCCAAATTTTGCACGCTTTTATTTTAAAACCCCATTGCCCCATTTAACACGTAAAATCCAATGTCCGAACTTGACATCTCAAAATTTGCTATTTTCTTGCCCATAAAACCTTCTTTGGAAATAGTAAATAGGGCACATACATTGGACATGTCAATAACACGGCATAACAAGTTCAATCAATTAGAATTATGCATAAATCCATCCGATAAAACAAGCATAAAATTCTACTTAATGGTTAATCCGTCATTAATTTTCACTAATCACAATTATTTAGGCTAACTACAGCTACAATTAATTTATCTAAATATAATTAATTAAAACTAATCGCAGTTAATTTATATAATTATGATTAATTAAACTAATTATGATTAATTAAACTAATCTCAATTAATTAGGATAATTGAGATTAATTAAACAAATCACGATTAATTAAGCTAATCTCAATTAATTAATCCAACCGCGATTAATTAAGATTAACAGTGATTACTTAAACTAATCGCACTTAAATTTAATCTGAATTGTCCTTAAACATAATTAAAGCTAAACCATACTTATTTAGCACCAATCACCATTATTCTAAACTAAATCTACCCCTAAATGTAATTAACTATTTAATCAAGGATTATGAGTTAACTTAGTTTATCTGGAAGCGACGGACTCGCACTGATAGCGGCACGACAACGTCGAGGACGTGATGCTCACGACTTGAATGGAGACTCAACAGTGGCAGTAAAACCCTTGAGGCTCTCGGCCACCAAGGGAGGGGGTCCAGTGGATGTGAGCCGCCAGGGGAGATGGAGGTGGCGGCTCGGCGGTGCAACAGTGATGGTGGATGGTGTGGGGATGCAAGTGGATAGGTAGCACAACAGGTGGCTCGAGCGGGCGGCAAGAACGATGGAGAGGGTGGTTGGGTGGCATTGAAGGTGGTGATGTGTGTGGTGGTGGATGGTGGTGTGGGCGGTGGTGTTGCGGTGGTGGTGGACGGTGGTGAGGGTGGGTGATGGTGGTGGTGGAGATGGGTGGCTTGAGGAGAATAAAAAGGGAAGTAGATGAAGATGGTGAAGAGAGGAAAATGGAGAGCAAAAATGAAGGAGGGGAAGGAGAATGGGGTCTTTAGCTCAAGAAGGGGGAAACAGCGTGAGGGGGGGGGGTGGGGGGGGGGTGGATATAAAAAGAAACAAAAGATTTTCCAAAATTTCCTCAAGATTTCTTCCAAAATCCCATGATTTTCCCTTTAACCTCCCTTAAAACCCTTGTGGCCTAGCATTATGTTCCCAAAATATCTTCTTATTTTTCTCTTTTTCTTCAAAGCCAAGACTTTGGCCAATAAATTACAACTTTGCCACTGGGTCTTAGTTCCCTCTTCGACTTCCAATTTTTGTTCGATAATTCATTTTCCGAAAATTTTGAACTTGCCGATAATTCGACGGACAATGAAGCAATTTCCAATGATTAGTCTTGAAACTCTTGAAAAGTCAATACCCAAAATTGAATTAAATTTTATGGTTAAAATCAATTAAGTGCGACTTTAGTACGACTTAAACTATCAGGTGGCTTTTAGGGGTTTTTGAGTAGTTGATCCATGGTCGATCATTTTCGATTCACATTTGTGTCTCTTTGAATCGGGACGATCCTTGGTTGTCATGTAATCGCAAGGGTTTGATTACGTACCATGAGTACAATATCAATAAAAAATCGATTTATCGTCGTACGACATGAGTATCGTAATCATGCGGAACTACTTGTGAACCAACTACGTACTTCTGTTGAATTGATTTATATCAGTTTGCTAATTGACTTATAACAGCGTAGTATTGATCCTTACCGATCCTTATAATCTAGCGGTTGATTTTTGATCAAATTCTCTGGTCTGTCATGTTTCAACCCTTTATGGCCAATCCCAATAGATTAGTTAAATCATGAATGATTAGTTTAGAATAAATTAACTATCGGTGCATTGATGAAATAACCATTTCATTTATTTTGATAATGGGCCAAATTTCGGGATATCACAGAGTAACGCCAAACAAAAGTTCAACTCTTTGCACAATATGTTGCTGGAAAGGACAGGCATGTGGTGAAGATGAACAACAATGTGTAGGTTGAAGTCTTGATATTGAAAAAAGGGGAGACGAACAACAATGTGTAGGTTGAAGTCTTGATACTGAAAAAAGGGGAGAGATCGACATAAGATGTGATTGTTCTGAGTGACTATGGGACTGAGTGAACATTCTTGAAACAATAATGTTGCTTTCTACTTGGTTGTTGCTTTTGTGGGAGGGATGTGAACTGATGTTCCCAAGACATGAAAGACTGATGAACGTCAATTTAACTAGAGAATGTGGTTTTTTTCAAAGAGATGAGTTGATATATGTTAAACACTAGTGTTGTTGCATAGTCATTAATGTGAAAATGAGGCTTTTTCTAGCATCCATTTCTAGTAGAGAATGACATGAGAATGTTGGTCGTTGCTGTCACATTTGACTCTTCGAGTGTTGGCAAAAAAATTAGTTTAAGTGCATGCTATACTAGATTGTCCAGAAGTGTCCATGATTCATCCATCATGCATATGTCATGGTCTAAGACCCCGGGAATCCCACATTCTAGGAAAGCATGTTCCCAGGCTCGTCCAGCTACCTTCGGGCTCCCACAATGTTGGAAATTTGATTATGGGCGTGCCTTACCTTTCAGGCTGGGGTTTGAGGTCCAAAACTATTGAAAATTTAAATCCTCAGCTTATCCTTAATGTTCAAGCTCCAAGAATGTTGGAACACATCGTCTTAAGCATTCGTTCCTTATGATCATGAATTCTCCACCGGGCCACTCGTCAAATCCATCTTTGGCTCCCTATCATATGAGTTAGTATATGAGTTAGTAATATACAGAAGAATGCCAAATGGATCCTAAATGTGATGCAAATGTGAACCGCGAGTGATACCTCTGTTGAGAAGTTAGAGTCGATCCTTAATTTTCTGATACAATAAATGACTATTTGTAGACAAAATTTAAGTGTCAACTCTCCTCTTTGAAGGAGTGTTCATATAAGTTTTCTTAAAAAATAAATGACACCTAAATTTTGTTTGACAAGAAGATGTGTTTGTCAACGAAATCCTTCCAATAATGGCAGCCTGATTGACTTGTTTATAAGGATTAAATATTGCTCGGTTGCTCCGGAATTGGAGGGAAACCGATGATATGAACACCTCGAGCAAAGTGCTAATGTTGCCAATCACCAACCCCACGTAACCTTCCATGGAAACGGACTAAAACAGATTTGGATTGTTGAGAACAGGCTCGCATAATTGTTGCCTCCGATGTTGATCAAGTAAACAGCCTCCGAAATTATTCTCTTCGCCTTCTCATCCCCAAGTCTCTCCCTCAGGTTCTTCACCAGATTCTCAAACTGCTTCAGCTGAGTCTCGAAATCCACCATCTAAGAAGGCAAAATTGAGGAAGACGACCCAAGTGGTGTATATGAGAAAACATCACAGGAAAGACAAGGAAGAGACTCAACATGCGAATCCTTGGGAAGTTTTAGGTGAAAGTCATTCTTTAGCTGGAGATATGGTGGGATCAGTGGCAACTTCGCATATTCAGCTGAATCACGCCAAGAGATTTGATTATACAATCAATCATTTATGGGGAAAGAGAAGCAAGGTTATGGGATTACCAATGTAATCAGCAAGAAGGACGACCGTTAGTGAATCTGCTGGTGGTATAGCGAAAGAAAGAGTCGCCATATAAAGGGAAGTTTGCCTTTTGTGGACTTTGTTGATCGGAATGAGACATTCTTTGATTGGAATGAGACAATCTTTGATATAGTTCAGGTCTGCTCATGTATTGAAAAGTGAGATGGTCTCAAGAACGAATTTGTCATTAATAGATGTGGCAACTGAAATGATCCATTTTTTGGAGGGTATTTTCCAAAAGTATCATTAGAAAATTTGGATCTGTTATAGGTGGTGTGGAAACAGTCTGTTCAGCTTTTCCTTTGGAAAGCTAAGACTGATTTTCTGAAATTTCTTTTATAATTTGTGCTTGGGATGCCTTGAGGGCTTTGATTTCAAACTGTTGTTTTTTAATTTCATAATGAGGATGTTGGATTTTAATTGGTCCTTGTCGGACATGATTGTGTCTGTCAAGAACATCTTTAGGATTATAGGTTGTAATTGGTTTCGTTTGATTGATTTTCTTATATTATTCTAATCTTTCTAAGCTAACAGAATTGAAGACTTCGTTGTTTTGATTAAGAGTATTATCATCAAGACATAGCTCATTGAGCTTTTTTTTTTTTTGATCGTACAATATGTAGAAATGTGGCCTTGCTCCCCGCATTTAAAGCATTTCATATTCTAATTGAATGTTTGTTTTGGCTTTTGGTTAGGTCGAGAAGGATGAGATTTAATTTTTTGGTTTGCAGGAAAACTATCTTTGTTTCGACTTGTTGAGCCTTTGTCTCGTTGTTTGGAGCAATTTTTGTTATAAGAATTGGAGCTTGAACCCTTAGGTTCGCTGAAACAATCATCATATTGAGCACAAAAGATGATAAATATTTCTTTATTTGTAATATTTCCTTCAAGAGTGGTACCATGCATGCCCTCTTCTTGGACAAAGGAGATTAACTCTCCGTATGAAGATTTTGATGAGGGATTTGGCCATTGTGGTCCTCTCTAATTTTATTGCGGATTTGTTCTGGGGTAGTCTTACGAGAAATCATTTTTTCCAGAATGGTGATTGCAATCTGATCTAATCACGACCTAGTAAGCAATGTATTTTTGTACACTTGAAATTTAGAAAGTGACTTGCAGTTAAGATTGGGGAGAAGTGCCAAAAAAGTCCTAAACCTTTTGGCTTTGTGCCGATTTAATCCTAAATCTTTGGGTGTCGATTTAGTCCTAAACCTTTTTATGTTGCGTCAATTTAGTCTTTTCCGGCCAAAATTAGCCGGATTTTGCTGACTGGACACCGGCCGGCTGACGTGGCTTGATCGGCGCTGACGTAGACAACTTTTAATAATATTTTAATATATTTTTATTTTTATTAATTTTTTCTTTTTCTTTTTTCTTTTTCTTTTTTTCTTCTCATCTTCTTCCTCCAGCCGATCGCCGGAGCTCGACAACCAGCCGAGGCGATGGCCGGCGAGGTCGAGGTCGACCTCACTGGCCACCTTGCCGGTGGCCGTGAGGGTGGCCTCGCGTGGGGCGGCAAGGCTCGCCCTCGCTGGATCTGGTGAGGGTTGAGCCTCGCCCTCTCGCCGCCCCGCGTGAGGCCGCCCTCACGATCACGGCCACTGGCGAGGTGGCCGGCGAGGTCGACCTCGACCTCGTCGGCCGTCGCCGAGCTTTGGGGACCGGCTGGAGGTAGAAGATGAGAAGAAAAAAAAAATTCAAAAATATTAAAATATTATTAAAAGTTGTCCACGTCAGTGCCGATCAGGCCACGTTAGCCGGCCAGCGTCCAGTCAGCAAAATCCGGCCAATTTTGGCCGGAAAGGACTAAATTGGCACAACATAAAAAGGTTTAGGACTAAATCGGCACACAGCCAAAATGTTTAGGACTTTTTTGGCACTTCTCCTATTAAGATTGAATAGGAATTCCGCACTCTTAAATTTAAATGGGCTACCTCAAGGTGAGCAAAAGTGCCCTATTTTTTGAATGTCAGTAGTTTTGTAAAACTTTAGAAATCCTTATAATTTACTACAAGCGACGGAGCCTTTCCTGTTGAAAATAATTTATTCTTTGCAAATTTTTTCAGCTTTCCTTTCTTAGTCTCTGTTTGAATTTACCTTCCTTCCATTTTCTCCTCAAACTCTTGCGCACCACTCTCAGACAATTAGATATGTTAAAATATTTAAATATTAAATCACATTTTCATCTAAAAACTTAAACTTTCAAAATAGTTGACAATGGTTTTATAAAATCTCATATGGTATTAGAGTTGGAAATCCCGAGTTAAATTTTCTAGACCCCTATTTGCCTTCCTTATTATATATTCCACGAGGGACAATGATTGAATAAATAAATATTAAATCATGTCATCTAACAGTTTAAGTTTTTAAAACAGTGATTTCACAAAATCTCGAGAGGCGTGTTATGATGCCAAAGTTACATTATGGCGATCAAAACCATACTCGATTGACTTAATTTGTTAGGGTTTCAACGATTTTCAACTCAAAAATTGGAATTCCCCTTACGTGTCATTTGTAAGTTCACCCACACATACCAAGAACCTTGATTCATTAGCTTTCAAATAGTTTGGCGATGGAATAGATCGCAAATATAGCATATTGAACCTTGTAAAATTTATTCATTACTAATTTCTATTGTGGCTTTGTTACAGCATTAATGCAGTCATAAAATCGAACCATGACACGATGCCCGGCTTATTCATGAGATGAAGCTTGAATCCCATTATTTGCCCAATAATTTCCAAAAGCAAGAAATCAAATGTTTCCATGTTTGAACAATGCTTCTAGGTTATAAGGCTTGGTAGTGGGCGAACTTCCATTCCATATCAATTGGGAAAATTGATGATAAGCCCTCTCGCTCATATGATTAGAGTCGAAGAACACGTACTCCGCGGGATTAGGGCACAACGAATACTCTCTCACCCCCCTCGTGCCTCCACAGGTATAGTTGCCTCGATACGGACCCGACCCACAACACGCGGTCTTCCCATCCTTGAAACCTGGAATCCAATTTCATAAGATTAAAGAAATCCTCATCCCTCCTCGCCGCAAGGTGTTTAAGATCAATAAAAAAAATTAGTCTGCAAAAAGATAATGCAAAAGACTGACCATAATTTGATGGGTTTTGGATTATTTCAGTCAAGGAAGTGTACAAGTCGAAGAGGGAGTACTTGAAACCTTGCAATTGATACTCTAGCTTGGCGAGAGTTATGGGAAAAGCCGCGTTGTGAAGGTTCGTTAACTCAGTACCTTTTCTCAAACAAGAACCGTTTCCAGTGGCCAGTCGAATTTCCGGGAGGCACCCAAGAGGTAGCATTGTAGTAAATCCAAATTTTCTTGCTCCAACTTTATATATATCCTGAAAAAAAAATCGGAGATTTATCCATTTGTTACAATCCACTTATAAAGATTGATTGCGACAACTAACAAAGGTGTGTGATAACATTGAATTTATTATCAGACCAAAGAACAAAGTCAAATTTATAAGAGGCTTGAAGTAGAATGTGGAGAATACAAGGGCAAAAAACTATTAATAAATTGTAAATGTCCTTTATAAACCTGTTAACAAAGTTCTTATTCGTTATAACGGAACTCATCAAAAAAATGAAAATCATATATTATTCGTCCTGAGTGTTAAAATTTATTCGCTTATATGACTTCAATAATAAGAAAATTTTTTGACTTGAGAACCGTCATGAAAATATCTTCAATATCTAAAATGATCATAATTATAGATTTTCATAAGGAATTATTGGTCAGTATTAAACAAAAATCAGGTATTGACAAAACTATAAAGAAGAAAATGCGCTGGTCAACAGAATCCTTCCAGTAATTACAACCCGCTTGACTTGTTTGTAAGGATTAAACAGTTCTCCACCGCTCCGGAATTGGAGGAAAATTATGGATACCTCAAGCACAGTGCTAATGTTGCCAACCACCATCCCCACGTAATCTTCCATGGAAACGGACTGAAACAAAGCAGGATTGTGGAGAACAGCGGCGTAGTCGCTGATTCCGATGCTGATGAAGTAAACACCATCCGAAACTATTCTCTCCGCCTTCTCATCCCCTAGTTTATCCCTCAGATTCTTCACCAGACTCTCAAACTGCGTCAGCTGCGTCTTGAAATCCACCACCTGAAAAGGCAACATTGAGGAATATGGAGAAACAACCCGGGAAAGATAAGGAAGAGACTCGGACGTACCAATCCCGGGAAAGTTTCAGGTAAAGCACCAGCTCCAGCGGACGCGAAATTTGCTCCTCCCACAAATTGGTCATTCCTCAGCTGGAGATAAGGTGGGATTAGTGGCAGCTTCGCATATTCAGCTGAATCACCCAGAAAGAGTTGATTAAACAATCGATCGTTTATGTGGGAAGAAAAAGCAAGAATATGGAGTAAGTTATACCAATGAAATCAGCCATAATACGACCGTCAGTGAATCTGCCAGTGGGATAGTGAAAGAAAGTCTCGCCATATGGAGAAAAATTTGCTTTGAAAAAAGCGGTGGTGTTTATGTAGTTGTTAGTCCCCGCGTCGTTCAGGACGTCGCCGAAGATGAACAGAGCGACGTCATTTTGCGTTTGATCGATTTTGCAGAGAGTTGACAGAAGGAGGCTGGCGAAAATGGTGAAGAAGAGGATGTGGATATTCGGAGTCGACATTGGTGATCCCGGGTTGGACGATGCGGCTTCTCTTCGGATCTTATAGGGACGTCCGGGTGATTCGAATAAGTAAATTGTATAGAAGTCTTCTCAGGGAAGAAGGCCCGTGATAGTTCTTTCTCTTTTTGGCCAAACATATGACGTCATAAAGATTTTTTTGGAGGGCTTTAAAGATGATTTGCGTTCTGAACTTCACATTAATGAACTAACGATACGTTTGGCCAATTCCCAGTTCCATACTTCATCTTTTGCTTTCCCATTTTGGGGTAAACTAGCAATTTCAGCACGCATCTACGCAGGGATTATGCTGAGATTGGGTGATGAGACCATTGATGGGTTCATTGACCTATATGTAGGTAAATTAAGCTAAGAGCCGAGAGGATTGGCCGCTCGTGATGGTTTATGTAAGTTTTGATAGTTTGGCAAGTGATGCGAGGTCGGTGCGCTTGATACAGCCGATAAGGAGAGAGTCAATGAAGCAATGACAAAAGAAGAGTTTGTGAATATATTGGCATATAGACAGGGAGGAAAATACATTAGAAGCATCAAAAATTGTGTACGGTATTAATTTTAGTGTTAAAAGTTTTCTCCGGCTCATCCAATTACCAAATCGGAGAAAAAAAAATCACTTAAATGCCCCTAGCTAGAAATTCTGGCTAAAATGATTACTTTACTTTTATAATTAAAATTTTAATATGAGTTGGCATAGTTTTATTAAAAACCAGTCAATGTAGATATCATAAACGATGTCGCAAGAGCCAACGTGGTTGGCTTGCTTAAAAACGACACCAATTCTCTTTTCTCTCACTCGGTCACACACAGACGATCTTCTTCTTTCTTATGGAATTTTTGCCCATGGCAATCGCTGACATCTCCTCCCCGATGCAGATATTCCACCACCTGATCCCCCGACTAAATTCGATGCGAAACCGTCAACGCTCTCCCTCTTCGCTGCGAGGGAAACCAGGTCCTTCTCATGTGGCTTAATCCTCACCTTCATCGCCTGCACCTTCCTCTTTGTCCTCAACCTAGCCACCCACTCCTCCTCTCCTCGGCTCATCAATTAGGGTTTCAATTTTGGGGGAAATTGAACTAGGGTTTCAATTTTGGGGGAAATTGGACTAGAGTATCAATGGGGATTTCTTTTTATTTGCAATTTAGGGTTTATATTTTGGGGCAAGCGCCGTAGACAATGTCATTTAGGGTCTATATGTTGACTGGGCATGCTGGCGATCCACGTTGCTAGAGAAATTAATTAAATACAACAACATCACATTTCCGGCAACCCAAATAGGAATTGGCACTTAAGTGATTGTTTTTTTTTTTTTTTTTTTTAAAAGTAGCACTTAAATGATTCGAAAAAAAAATTTTAACTTTAAAGTGATCACTATACATAACTTTTAGTACTTCAAGTGTACTTCTCCCCCCAAAAGGCTATTAGAGAAAAATGATTAAAAGACATATTTATCTCCCATAAGCATATATGATAATATCTGCAACAAAAAGTATCTGAAAACAAAATCAAAACAGCTACAAGATTGAAGAAATCAAATAAAATTATCAATTTATGTTTCGTCGGGAATACCTCTTTTTCATTTCATTGAAGAAAGCATCGACAAGAAAAGAATTGGGCCTCAGAACAAAGGAGATCCCTCAAGGTTTGAGAAGCGAAGAGGGGCATGGATCCCTTTAGGTTGTAATTGGTTTCGTTTGATTGATTTTCTTATATTATTCGAATCTTTCTACGCTAATATAATTGAAGACTTTATTGTTTTGATTAAGAGTATTATCATCAAGACATAGCTCATTGAGCTTTTTTAGTTGATCTTACGATATCTAGAAATGTGACCTTGCTCCCCGCATTTAAAGCATTTGATATTCTAATTGAATGTTTGTTTTGGCTTATGGTTAGGTCGAGAAGGATGAGATTTAGTTTTTTTCGTTTACGGGAAAACTATCTTTGTTTTGTCTTATTGAGCTTTTGTCTTTTTGTTTGGAGCAATTTTTATTATAAGAACTAGAGGAGCTTTTGTCTTTTTGTTTGGAGCAATTTTTATTATAAGAACTAGAGCTTGAACCCTTAGTTCGCTGAAACAATGATCATATTGAGCACAGAAAGATGGTAAATATTTCTTTGTTTTTAATTTTTCCTTCAAGAGTGGTACACATGCATGCCCACCTTTTGGACATAGGAGATTAATTCTCCATATGAGAGATTTTGATAAGGGATTTGGCCATTGTGGTCCTCTCTAATTTTATTGTGGATTTGTTCTAGGGTAGTCCTACGAGAAATTATTTTTTCCACTTGAAATTTAGAAAGTGACTTGTAGTTAAGATTGAATAGGAGTTCTGCACTCTTAAATTTAAATGGGCTACCTCAAGGTGAGCAAAAGTGTCCTATTTTTCGAATAGTTGGCAGTAGTTTTGTAAAACTTTAGAAATCCTTATAATTTACTACAAGCGATGGAGCCTTTCAAGTTGAAAAGAATTTTTTCTTTGCAAGTTTTTCAGCTTTTCTTTCTTAGTCTCTGTTTGAATTTACCTTCCTTCCATTTTCTCCACAAACTCTTGCGCACTACACTCGACGATTAGATATGTTAAAATATTTAAATATTAAATCACGTTTTCATTTAAAAGCTTAAACTTTTTAAATAGTTGACAATGGTTCTATAAATCTCATATGGTATTAGAGTTGGAGATTCTAAGTAAAATTTTTCAGGCGCCTATTTGTCTTCCTTATTATATATTTCACGAGGGACAATGATTGAATAAATAAATATTAAATTATGCCGTCTTCTAACAGTTTAAGTTTTTAGAATAATAATTCCAAAAAATCTCATAGGGTTCGTTATGATGCCAAAGTTACATTATGGCAATCCAAACCATATTTGATTGGCTTAATTGGTTAGGGCTTCGAGGATTTTCAACTTAGAAATTGTAATTCCCCTGACGTGTTATTTGTAAGGTCACACACACATACCAAGAACCTTGATTTGTTTGCTTTCAAATAGTTTGGCAATGGAACAGATCGCAAATATAGCAAATTGAACCTTGTAAAATTTATTCATTACTAATTTCTATTGTCGCTTTGTTACAGCATTAATGTAGTCATAAAATCGAACCATGACACTGTGCCTTGCTTATTCATGAGATGAAGCTGGATTCCCATTATTTGCCCAAGAATTTCAAAAAGCAAGAAATCAAACGTTCCCATGTTTGAACAATGCTTCCAGGTTATAAGGCTTGGTAGTGGGCGAACTTCCATTCCATATCAATTGGGCAAATTGATGGTAAGCCCTCTCGCTCAGATGATTAGAGTCGAAGAACACATACTCCGCGGGATTAGGGCACAACGAATACTCTCTCACCCCCCTCGTGCCTCCACAGGTATAGTTGCCTCGATACGGACCCGACCCACAACACGCGGTCTTCCCATCCTTGAAACCTGGAATCCAATTTCATGAGATTAAAGAAATCCTCATCCCTCCTCGCCGCAAGGTGTTTAAGATCAATAAAAAAAATTAGTCTGCAAAAAGATAATGCAAAAGGCTGACCATAATTTGATGGGTGTTGGATTATTTCAGTCAAGGAAGTGTACAAGTCGAAGAGGGAGTACTTGAAACCTTGCAATTGAGACTCTAGCTTGGTGAGAGTTGCGGGAAAAGCCGTGTTGTGAAGCTTTGTTAACTCGATACCTTGTCTCGAACAAGAACCATTTCTAGTGGCCAGTCGAATGGTCGGGAGGCACCCAAGAGGTAGCATTGTAGTAAATCCAAATTTTCTTGCTCCAACTTTATATATACCCTGGAAAAAAAAATTGGAAATCGATCCATTTATTGCAATCCCTTTATAAAGATTGATTGCGACAACTCACAAAAGTGTGTGATAAAGTTTAATTTATTATCAGACCAAAGAAAAAAGTCAAATTTATAAGAGGCTCGAAGTAGAATTTGGAGAATAAGCGGGCAAAAAACTAATAATAAATTGCAAGTGTCCTTTATAAACCTGTTAACGAAGTTCTTATTCATTATTATAATGGAACTCATCAAAGAAAACGAAAATCATATATTATTCGTCCCGAGTGTTAAAATTTATTCGCTTATATGACTTCAATAATAAGAAAATTTTTTGACTTGAGAACCGTCATGAAAATATCTTCAATATCTAAAATGATCATAATTATAGATTTTCATAAGGAATTATTGGTCAGTATTAAACAAAAATCAGGTATTGACAAAACTATAAAGAAGAAAATGCGCTGGTCAACAGAATCCTTCCAGTAATTACAACCCGCTTGACTTGTTTGTAAGGATTAAACAGTTCTCCACCGCTCCGGAATTGGAGGAAAATTATGGATACCTCAAGCACAGTGCTAATGTTGCCAACCACCATCCCCACGTAATCTTCCATGGAAACGGACTGAAACAAAGCAGGATTGTGGAGAACAGCGGCGTAGTCGCTGATTCCGATGCTGATGAAGTAAACACCATCCGAAACTATTCTCTCCGCCTTCTCATCCCCTAGTTTATCCCTCAGATTCTTCACCAGACTCTCAAACTGCGTCAGCTGCGTCTTGAAATCCACCACCTGAAAAGGCAACATTGAGGAATATGGAGAAACAACCCGGGAAAGATAAGGAAGAGACTCGGACGTACCAATCCCGGGAAAGTTTCAGGTAAAGCACCAGCTCCAGCGGACGCGAAATTTGCTCCTCCCACAAATTGGTCATTCCTCAGCTGGAGATAAGGTGGGATTAGTGGCAGCTTCGCATATTCAGCTGAATCACCCAGAAAGAGTTGATTAAACAATCGATCGTTTATGTGGGAAGAAAAAGCAAGAATATGGAGTAAGTTATACCAATGAAATCAGCCATAATACGACCGTCAGTGAATCTGCCAGTGGGATAGTGAAAGAAAGTCTCGCCATATGGAGAAAAATTTGCTTTGAAAAAAGCGGTGGTGTTTATGTAGTTGTTAGTCCCCGCGTCGTTCAGGACGTCGCCGAAGATGAACAGAGCGACGTCATTTTGCGTTTGATCGATTTTGCAGAGAGTTGACAGAAGGAGGCTGGCGAAAATGGTGAAGAAGAGGATGTGGATATTCGGAGTCGACATTGGTGATCCCGGGTTGGACGATGCGGCTTCTCTTCGGATCTTATAGGGACGTCCTGGTGATTCGAATAAGTAAATTGTATAGAAGTCTTCTCAGGAAGAAGGCCCGTGATAGTTCTTTCTCTTTTTGGCCAAACATATGACGTCATAAAGATTTTTTTGGAGGGCTTTAAAGATGATTTGCGTTCTGAACTTCACATTAATGAACTAACGATACGTTTGGCCAATTCCCAGTTCCATACTTCATCTTTTGCTTTCCCATTTTGGGGTAACTAGCAATTTCAGCACGCATCTACGCAGGGATTATGCTGAGATTGGGTGATGAGACCATTGATGGGTTCATTGACCTATATGTAGGTAAATTAAGCTAAGAGCCGAGAGGATTGGCCGCTCGTGATGGTTTCTGTAAGTTTTGATAGTTTGGCAAGTGATGCGAGGTCGGTGCGCTTGATACAGCCGATAAAGAGAGAGTCAATGAAGCAATGACAAAAGAAGAGTTTGTGAATATATTGGCATATAGACAGGGAGGAAAATACATTAGAAGCATCAAAAATTGTGTACGGTATTAATTTTAGTGTCAAAAGTTTTTGCTGGCTCATCCAATTACCAAATCGGAGAAAAAAAAATCACTTAAATGCCCCTAGCTAGAAATTCTGGCTAAAATGATTACTTTACTTTTATAATTAAAATTTTAATATGAGTTGGCATAGTTTTATTAAAAACCAGTCCATGTAGATATCATAAACGATGTCGCAAGAGCCAACGTGGTTGGCTTGCCTAAAAACGACGCCTTTTCTCTCTTCTCTCACTCGGTCACACACAGAGACGATCTTCTTCTTTCTTATGGAATTTTTGCCCATGGCAATCGCTGACATCTCCTCCCCGATGCAGAGGATATTCCACCACCTGATCTCCCCGACTAAGTCCGATGCGAAACCGTCAACGCTCTCCCTCTTCGCTACAAGGGAAACCGGGTCCTTCTCATGTGGCTTAATCCTCACCTTCATCGCCTGCACCTTCCTCTCTGTCCTCAACCTAGCCACCCACTCCTCCTCTCCTTGGCTCATCGATTAGGGTTTCAATTTTGGGGGAAATTGAACTAGAGTATCAATGGGGATTTCTTTTTATTTGCAATTTAGGGTGTATATTTTGGGGCAAGCGCTGTAGATAATGTCATTTAGGGTCTATATGTTGACTGGGCATGCACGTTGCTAGAGAAATTAATTAAATACAACAACATCACATTTCCGGCAACCCAAATAGGAATTGGCACTTAAGTGATTGTTTGTTTTTTTTTTTTTTTTAAAGTAGCACTTAAATGATTCGAAAAAAAACTTTTAACTTTAAAGTGAGCACTATACATAACTTTTGGTACTTCAAGTGTACTTCTCCCCCCAAAAGGCTATTAGAGAAAAATGATTAAAAGACATATTTATCTCCCATAAGCATATATGATAATATCTGCAACAAAAAGTATCTGAAAACAAAATCAAAACAGCTACAAGATTGAAGAAATCAAATAAAATTATCAATTTATGTTTCGTCGGGAATACCTCTTTTTCATTTCATTGAAGAAAGCATCGACAAGAAAAGAATTGGGCCTCAGAACAAAGGAGATCCCTCAAGGTTTGAGAAGCGAAGAGGGGCATGGATCCCTTTAGGTTGTAATTGGTTTCGTTTGATTGATTTTCTTATATTATTCGAATCTTTCTACGCTAATATAATTGAAGACTTTATTGTTTTGATTAAGAGTATTATCATCAAGACATAGCTCATTGAGCTTTTTTAGTTGATCTTACGATATCTAGAAATGTGACCTTGCTCCCCGCATTTAAAGCATTTGATATTCTAATTGAATGTTTGTTTTGGCTTATGGTTAGGTCGAGAAGGATGAGATTTAGTTTTTTTCGTTTACGGGAAAACTATCTTTGTTTTGTCTTATTGAGCTTTTGTCTTTTTATTTGGAGCAATTTTTATTATAAGAACTAGAGGAGCTTTTGTCTTTTTGTTTGGAGCAATTTTTATTATAAGAACTAGAGCTTGAACCCTTAGTTCGCTGAAACAATGATCATATTGAGCACAGAAAGATGGTAAATATTTCTTTGTTTTTAATTTTTCCTTCAAGAGTGGTACACATGCATGCCCACTTTTTGGACATAGGAGATTAATTCTCCATATGAGAGATTTTGATAAGGGATTTGGCCATTGTGGTCCTCTCTAATTTTATTGTGGATTTGTTTTAGGGTAGTCCTACGAGAAATTATTTTTTCCACTTGAAATTTAGAAAGTGACTTGTAGTTAAGATTGAATAGGAGTTCTGCACTCTTAAATTTAAATGGGCTACCTCAAGGTGAGCAAAAGTGTCCTATTTTTCGAATAGTTGACAGTAGTTTTGCAAAACTTTAGAAATCCTTATAATTTACTACAAGCGATGGAGCCTTTCCAGTTGAAAAGAATTTTTTCTTTGCAAGTTTTTCAGCTTTTCTTTCTTAGTCTCCGTTTGAATTTACCTTCCTTCCATTTTCTCCACAAACTCTTGCGCACTACACTCAGACGATTAGATATGTTAAAATATTTAAATATTAAATCACGTTTTCATTTAAAAGCTTAAACTTTTTAAATAGTTGACAATGGTTCTATAAATCTCATATGGTATTAGAGTTGGAGATTCTAAGTAAAATTTTTCAGGCGCCTATTTGTCTTCCTTATTATATATTTCACGAGGGACAATGATTGAATAAATAAATATTAAATCATGCCGTCTTCTAACAGTTTTAGTTTTTAGAATAATAATTCCAAAAATCTCATAGGGTTCGTTATGATGCCAAAGTTACATTATGTCAATCCAAACCATATTTGATTGGCTTAATTGGTTAGGGCTTCGAGGATTTTCAACTTAGAAATTGTAATTCCCCGACGTGTTATTTGTAAGGTCACACACACATACCAAGAACCTTGATTTGTTTGCTTTCAAATAGTTTGGCAATGGAACAGATCGCAAATATAGCAAATTGAACCTTGTAAAATTTATTCATTACTAATTTCTATTGTCGCTTTGTTACAGCATTAATGTAGTCATAAAATCGAACCATGACACTGTGCCTTGCTTATTCATGAGATGAAGCTGGATTCCCATTATTTGCCCAAGAATTTCAAAAGCAAGAAATCAAACGTTCCCATGTTTGAACAATGCTTCCAGGTTATAAGGCTTGGTAGTGGGCGAACTTCCATTCCATATCAATTGGGCAAATTGATGGTAAGCCCTCTCGCTCAGATGATTAGAGTCGAAGAACACATACTCCGCGGGATTAGGGCACAATGAATACTCTCTCACCCCCCTCATGCCTCCACAGCTATAATTGCCCCCATACGGACCCGACCCACAACACGCGGTCTTCCCATCCTTGAAACCTGGAATCCAATTTCATGAGATTAAAGAAATCTTCATCCCTCCTTGCCACAAGATGTTTAAGATCAAGAAAAAAAATTAATGTGCAGAAAGATAATGCAAAAGGCTGACCATAATTTGATGGGTGTTGGATTATTTCAGTCAAGGAAGTGTACAAGTCGAAGAGGGAGTACTTGAAACCTTGCAATTGAGACTCTAGCTTGGTGAGAGTTGCGGGAAAAGCCGTGTTGTGAAGCTTTGTTAACTCGATACCTTGTCTCGAACAAGAACCATTTCTAGTGGCCAGTCGAATGGTCGGGAGGCACCCAAGAGGTAGCATTGTAGTAAATCCAAATTTTCTTGCTCCAACTTTATACATACCCTGGAAAAAAAAATTGGAAATCGATCCATTTATTGCAATCCCTTTATAAAGATTGATTGCGACAACTCACAAAAGTGTGTGATAAAGTTTAATTTATTATCAAACCAAATAAAAAAGTCAAATTTATAAGAGGCTCGAAGTAGAATTTGGAAAATAAGCAGGCAAAAAACTAATAATAAATTGCAAGTGTCCTTTATAAACCTGTTAACGAAGTTCTTATTCATTATTATAACGGAACTTACCACGGTACATGAAAAATATATATTATGTGTCTTGATTATAGAACTTACCACGGCAAATGAAAATGATATATCATGTGTCTTGAGTGTGAAAACTTGTTCTCTTATATGACTAATAAGAAATTTTTTTGACTTTGTCATGAAAATATCTTCAATATCTAAAAGATCATAATTGTCGATTTTTATAAGGAATTATTGGTCAGTATTAAACAAAAATCAGGTATTGACAAAACTATAAAGAAGAAAATGCGCTGGTCAACAAAAACCTTCCAAAAATTGCAACCCGGTTGACTTGTTTATAAGAGGGAAATTATGGATACGGGTTTACCTCAAGCACAGTGCTAATGTTGCCAACCACCATCCCCACGTAATCTTCCATGTAAACGGACTGAAACAGAGCTGGATTGTTGAGAACGGCGACGTAGTCGTTGAGTCCGATGCTGATGAAGTAAACGCCGTCCAAAACTATTCTCTCCGCCTTCTCATCCCCCAGGTTATCCCTCAGGTTCTTCACCAGACTCTCAAACTGCTTCAGCTGAGTCTTGAAATCCACCACCTGAAAAGCCAACATCGAGGAAGATGATCCGAATGGGGTTATATGGAGCAACGACCAGGAAAGACAAGGAAGAGACTCCACGTACGAATCCTGCGAAAGTTTCAGGTAAAGCACCAGCTCCAATGGACGCGAAATTCGCCCCTCCCACAAATTCGTCATTCTTCAGCTGGAGATAAGGTGGGATCAGTGGCAGCTTCGCATATTCAGCTGAATCACCCAGAAAGATTTGATTAAACGATGGATCGTTGATGGGCGAAGGAAAAGCAAGAATATGGAGAAGTTATACCAATGAAATCAGCCATAATACGACCGTCAGAGATTCTGCCAGTGGGATAGTGAAAGAAAGTCTCGCCATATGGAGAGAAATTTGCTCTGAAAAATGCGGTGGTGTTTATGTAGTTGTTGGTCCCCGCATCGTTCAGGGCGTCGCCGAAGATGAATAGAGCGACATCGTTCTGGGTTTGATCGATGTCACAGAGAGTCGACAGAAGGAGGCCAGTGAAAATGGTGAAGAAGAGTATGTGGACATTTGGAGTTGACATTGGTGATCTCGGGTCGGACGATGCGGCTTCTCTTCAGATCTTGTAGGGACATCTGAGTGATTTAGAGAAATGATTCGATAACAATTTTTAATCTACTTTGAAAATGACAGTCTATTCTAAATCGCAAAAAACCAAATAACAAAAGATTATAAATTATTATGGGACCTATTTTTTCAATAATTTGTGATTAACAACAAATTATTATTTTCATGATAGCCTAAAAACTATTATGCTAGCAAAGTCTAGTGGTTTAAATAAAGCAATTTGTACAGCCGTCTTCTCGGGGAAGAAGGCCCGTGATACTTCTTTCCCTTTTTGGCCAAACACATGGCGTCATACAGATTTTTTGGGGGGCTTTGAAGATGATTTGCGTTCTGAACTTCACTTCACATTAATGAACTAACGATACGTTTGGCCAGTTTCCAGTTCCATGCTTCATCTTTTGCTTTTTCATTTTGGGGGTAAACTAGCAATTTTAGCACGCTTTTACGCAGGGCTTATGCTCAGATTGGTTAATGAGACCATTAATGGGTTCGTTGATCTATATGTATGTAAATTAAGCTAAGAGCCAAGAGGGTTGGCCGCGCGAGACGGTTTCTCTAGGTTTTGATAGTTTGGCAAGTAATACGAGGTTGGTGCGCTCGATAAAGCCGATAAAAAGAAAGTCAATGAAGCAATGACAAAAGGAGCGTATGTGAATACATTGGCATATAGACCCAAAAGGCTGTAGAGATCAATGATTAAAAGACTTATTTAGCTCCCATAAACATCATTTATGATAATATCTGCAAAAAGTATCTAGAAACAAAATCAAAACAGCTACAAGATTAAGAAATCAGATAAAGGTATTTATTTTATTTTTTATCGGAAATATCTCTTTTTCATTTCGTTGAAGGAAGCATCGATGAGAGGAGGAATGGGCCTCAAAACGAAGGAAATCCCTTAAGGTTTGAGAAGGGGAGGGGGGCATGGATCGCCACGCCAGTAAACTTTAACTATCCAATCCACGACTTGATTGGACTCTCGTAGGCAATGGGCCACTTGAATATCTTGGAATTAGGCCATTCAACAATCCATGAAGAAGGCCTTTAAATCCCATGGAGATGGGGAAAATTGTCCAAAAAATCTTAAATTTATTACACTTTTACTAATTTAATTATAAACCTTTTAATTTTGTCAATTGAATCATAATCAATTTTTAAGTTTTGCCAATTGAGTTCATCTGAATACTTTTGATTGAAAATTGTCGACATAGAAAAATTTTATTAATATATTTTCGATTTTTTTAATAATTCAAAGGGCTAGCAACCTCTACTGGCCCCATTCTGAGGCCCACGAAGTCCTCATTGATAAGAGGCATGGGTCACGACCCTCGCCAAATTTGGCAAGGGCGTCGTGAGTCCTCGCGGGCCCTTGGTTAGTGGGTGGTGGATGGCAGAGGTCATCGGCCCTCATCCAGTGGCTAGTGTCTTGCCAGCCCTTTAAATCAAAAAAGAAAAGAAAAAGAAAAATATTTTAAAAAATTATAAATTCGAAAAAATAAGAAAATATTATTAAAATTATCCCCGACCTTTAGTTGTGCCATATAGAATAGCGACACTAATTAGACTATTACGTCACCAATTTCTAGTCAAAATTAGCTAATCAATTGGCAAATTGTAAAAAGGTTTTCAACTGAATTGACAAAAATATAATAGATTTAGGGTGTGTTTGGTTCAGCATTTCCAAGAGGCTTTCGGCCTTTAAAAGCCTCTTGGGGAAATGCTAGACCGTTTGGTTCAATTTTGAAGTTGGCTTTCAACTTTCAATTTGCCTTTAAAATGCTAAAAGCCCAAAGCTAGTAGGGACTAGCTTTGAGCTTTCAGCATTTCGTTGAATGCTAAAATTATTTTTTCTCTTCCAAAATTACCCTCATTAATTTTTCATATTTCCGATTTTGCCCCTGTTTATTTATTTATTTTTAATTGAAAAAGGAGGCACTGGCCTCCGGCGAGGGTCACGCGACCTAGCCGAGGGCTGCCGGAGGTCGCTCGACCTTGGGCGACCCTTGGCGAGGGTCACTCGACCCGGGCGACCGTCGCCCGGGTCTCACGAGGGTCGCACGACGGTGGCCGGAGTCGTGCGACCCTCGTGAGACCTAGGCGATCGTGCGACCCTCGTGAGACCTGGCGACGATCGCCCGGATTGTCGCTTGGGTCGAGCGACCCTCGCCGAGGGTCGCCCGAGGTCGGGCGAGCCACCCAGGCGACCTCCAGCGCTAGATCTGGCTCGTCGGCGGCCGTAAACCCTTCGCCGAACTGGCGAAGAGTTTAGTTCAATTTAATATATATTATATCCATCAAAGCCCATTGCGAAAGTTTTCTTTACCAAACACACATTCAACTCAAAGTCCATTTGCAAAAAAAATTTACCAAACACAATTGCATTTCCCCAAGTAGCTTTGGACTTTCAGCATTTGCATTGGACTCAAAGCCCCTTGCAAATGCTGAACCATACGCTTGCTTAGAATATTTTGAATAATTTTCCTCGTGGAGGTTGGGCCTCACCTTTGAGATAGTTATTCGATTCTAAAATCAGCTTGTGACCTGCAGAATGGTAAAAGTGCTTCACCGCTTCTAAAGAAGCCCAAGTCTCCACCCAAAGTACCGAAGAAACCCTGCAGATATAACGAAAGCCACTGACCACTTTTCCAGGGAAATCTCTGCATATACCGGTGACTGCGCCTTTGGATGAGCCTGCTTCCACTGATCTCTCAATATTGATCTTCAATGTCCCTCTCAGTAGTAAGTTCCAAGCAACTAGTTAATTCTGCTTCTTCTTCGCTTTCTATTCGTTGTCCGAGTTCCTTCTCAAATAATTTTTTGTTCATGGCTATGGCTTCCTCGAAGGATTATCTCGAATCTAATCGCCACTGACGTAACACGAAGTTATTTTTTGCTTCTCTAGGCATGCCAAAAGCACTCTGGCGATGGTTTCTAGCTTCGGTGAGTCTGGCTTTGCCTTTTCAAGTTAATCACACTCTTCAATTCTACTAGCACCTTAAAATGTGTCTTGGAGATTTCATTCTGATGCAGACCACACTGCCCGAGTCTAGCAACATGAGAAGAAGATGCTCCATGGATTCAGTGTATTTTTGGAACAGAGGAAAGAGTGGAGCGGAAAAGTAAAAGAAGAACGAAGAAAAGGAAAAAAAAAAAAAAACAAAAGATTCGAAATTTTTTTAAAACATTATGCAGATTGTCAATATTAGTGATTTCCAGTTGAAATTGGTCAAAATGATTAATTGACAAATTGTTAAAAGGTTTATGATTAAATTGATAAATCATCAAAATATATAGGATTAAATTGATACAAATGTTTAGAACTAAATTGGTAAATTGTCAAAAGATTTAGGACTAAGGCTCCATTTGCTTTGCAAAAAATGAATGATTGGAAAAATATTTTCCTAAAAATGATTATTTGTATTGCTTGAAATTAATAGTTAATGAATAATGTTTTTATTACCAACAACAATTTATGTTTAAACATTTTCATAGACGATGAAAATATTTTTTATTTTTTCATTTTAATAAGCGATACAAGCGATTTTTTTAGTAATTTTCCCTACGAATGAGCTAGGTTGGCCGAGACAAAGGGACATGATCCCAAGAGGGAGAGTTAGACTCCAAAACCCCGCCCTTAACTTGGACTTAAACTTACCAAAAAAATCGCCAATTAGATTGTGTTCGAGGCTTTTCTGGTGGGATAATGAAAGAATGCCTCTCTATCGGGATAAAAGTTTTTTGAAGCAAGAGGTGGTGTTTATGTAACTATCGCTCCCTGCACCAGCAAGGAATCGAAAACGAACATGGCAACACCATGTTGGGATTGATCAATGTCACAGTGAATTGAGACGAAGAAGGTTGTGTAAATAGCAAACAAGATCATCTGGATATTCAGAGTTGACATAATTTTTAGAGTGTTAGAGTAACTAAATATTAAACTACGCATTTATCTAACATTTTGAACTTTTATAATAGTTGACAATAGTGCAATAAAATCTCATGAAGATTTGTGTTCATATCTTTTTAGGCCCATATTTACCTCTCCTATTATATATTTCCACACCTTTAGGCTTAGGTCAAAGTCCAGTCCACGTGTCATGGGGAGTGTTAAAGTGTTAGAGTATTTAAATAATAAACTACACATTCATCTAACGGTTTAAACTTTTACAATAGTTGGTAATATTTCCATAAAATCTCACAATGATGATCTTGATCTAGGTTTAGATTCAGAAATTCGAGCTGGTTATTTATAAGGAACTTTTTGTGACAGATTTTAAAGCCCCTAATTGGCAGCATCAAAGGATGTTTTTGAGATTTTGCATTGACATGCATACTATCTTACATAGGTTTGTAGCTGCTGTAGAGCATACTTGGAGGGTTATTTTTATTCTATATTTTACATGTTCTTGATAGACTAAATGAAGATATAATTCAGTGTTTACAACTAAACTTGTCAGAATGGGTCATAAATAAATTTCTTAACTCATATATGACGAATTGAGTTGTTAGACAAATTAAGTGTATCTAGTAAATGAGTAATAAAATGGATTTAAACATAGAGAAATAATTGAGTGACAATCTTTAACTTCATGTGATAATAACAATTTGTTTTAGACTATAAACAAATTATTACCAAATAATTATAAATTATTATGAGGTCTTTTAAAGAATTTGTGACTCACAACATATTGTTCCTCTCACAGTAGCCCAAAAGTTTTTATACTAGCAACGCCCTTAAACATAATATGATTATCAAATGAGTCATAAATGAGGTTACAATTTACTTAAATCCAACCTATCTCTATGACTCTCCTGTTATTCTCTTTCACCCTAACTCAATCTCACGCTTGTTTGCTCACTCTACATTCTTATCTTAGTTTAGGTATAAGTTTTTCAAGATTGGGCTACATATGGAAGTGTTTTAACAATATGGGTATAAGTTGGGTCGGTTATAGGTCACTAGATTTGCATTGCATGAAAATAGATTAACATAGGTTAATAGAGTTTATTTGGGTTGAACCATTTTCGACCTTACCAAAACCCAACTCAATCCACCCATTTGACCAGTCTATCCACGACTAAAGAAAATATGGTGCTAGAAAGTCATTAATCTTCTTGATGAATTGACTCGGATAGATCCATAGTTCGCCTACCAAGCCATGCGACATCTCCGACTATCATTGCCAATGCTAGCCTTGCCTATGGTTGTGGCCACAATAGTAGCTTGTAATGGCCTTGCCTGTGGTTGTGATGGCCTCATCCAAATTTGGGCGAGGGTTTCATATCCCTGGCCCAAAGGCTGGCAAGCTATGGCGACCATTGCCGGCCATAGAGAAGGGAAAAAAAAAAAAAAAAAGAGAAGAGAAGAAAAAAATAATAAAAATGTTCGTACAAAATATTAAAAAATTAGAAAAGTTGTTCAAATTATCACTGGCTATACCACGTAAGATAGTCAACATTTATATTAGTGATTTCAAGCCAAAAGTGGCCAAACAGACTATATTAGTAAAACGTGAAAATATTTAAAGTCAAATTAGCATAATTAAAATGTTTAAAATTGAATTGGCATAAATATAATAGGTTTAAGAATATTTTGGATAATTTTTTCTCCATATCCATCATTGTTGATTTGGACAATAGGTCAAATTTTCAACAACACATTTTCAGTATGATACAAATCCTTAAATTCAAATGGGCATCTAAAGATGAACAAAATCACCCTTTTTTTTTAAGTAGATGGCAAATTTGTAAAACTTTATAAACCCTAATACATTTAAATGGTTATCACATGATGAGCAAAAGCATCTTTTCTTGTTGAAATTGGGCACGGACAGGATATTTTCTTCTTTGCATCATGATCTCTATTTGAATTCATCTTCCGTAACTCGAGATCAAGCGGTATGGGCCAGAACCGCAGCACGCCATTTTCGTGACCTTGAAACCTGGAATGAAGTTTCTCATTAATTCTGATTGTTACGTGCTTCGAATAAGGCAATTAAGGGCGCATAGCGATATGAAGGGCCGACCATATTTTGATGGGTATTGGATTCGTTCACTGAGTGGAGTGCAGAAGTCGAAGTAGGAGTACTCGGATCCTTGCAGTTGAGCCTCCAGCTTTGGGAGAATTGCAGTAACAGTAGTGCTGTGAAGCTTTGCGAGCTTATTGGCTTCACCCGAGCAAGAACCGTTTCTGGTTGATGATCTCATACCTGGCGAACACCCGATCGGCACTACTCCCATTATTGCAAATTTTCTTCCTCCTGCTTCATATATTCCGTGAAAAGAAGAGTCAGAGAGCAATTCGTTATCATCTCCTTGAAATGCCATAACAATTGACAGACGTCTAAGCAAAATCTTATTTACTGTGAGACCATAACAACAAGGTTTCACTTGCAAAACATACTAGCGCGGGGTGCGCCCTTAAGGTCGTCTAGAGATATGAACTAATTGAAATGCGCAAAAATTAATCTGATCACCTGATCTCTATATAATTTTTGGCGCCCAAATTAGCTTATTGGGCTTCGAAAGCCGAAGAGAATAAAGCAAGCCCAAAACATAGGAATCCATAGAGAATGAGCCGGGATGCCAGCAGTAGACAAATAAAGGTCTCGAACAATGCGACAAAGGGCTTGCAACTTCTGGAACATTATTGATATCAAGATGGTAACCACAACAAGGCAATTGCTTTTGGAATACCACCATAAATAGCCATAGAGGCACCAATGTAAAGGACCTTTTGCCAAATCGACAATCGATCATTTACTTTCAAGTTGTTATCTTTCATTTTATTGCACTTTTACATTCAATTGTACTTATACTTTTCTCCTGTTGTTCCTACACTTTACTTTTTACCAATAATTTAGATCGGTGCTTCTTTTCTAGAGTGACACAGGACCTGTCGTAAACAATAAAGCTGAAGCTTTGTCTCTTGGTGAAAGATTTTGTTGAGGGAACTTTCCCCGGTGAATATCTTTTTGGCACGCTCAGTGGGACCATTGTGTTCCGCTCTTAGGAGTTGTTGATGACAAAAACAAGGAATTAAGTGAGTTGCTCTTCTGCTGGCGAGGATAATTCATCCCCACAACGTGTTGGAGAGAGAACTGTCCGTTCTGAGATTTCCAGTTAGAATCCAGATCCTATTGATGGTTTTGATACGGCTAATAATCCTAAGGACATTCCATGAGAATTGTCCGAAGACCAAATGAAAGAGTTGGCCCCGAATCCAACGGTGATGGCCACCATGAGAAGAATGTTTAAAAAACAACAAAATGATCTGGCCAATCATATGGCTAGTTATTTGTCGGGTATTTCGACTCCTCTTTTAAACAATTTGGTTACTGATCTGACTTTGAGGATGGGAGTGCCAAATCAAGCAAATGTGATTCATAACGGTCACATTAGCATAGTTCGATAACCCATGCAAGTTCCAGCCCAACCTATTGTTAGTGGTTCGAATCCCATGCTGTCGGTTATAATTCTACAAAGGGTGAACGACTAGAATTAAATCAACCAGAGTGAACATGTTCGAATGCCTGGAATGTTTACCCTCGCTAGATCAGCGCCAGAAATCTCTAGTGGCATAAATCCTGCAAGGGTAATCGAAGATACTTCAAACCCTGAAAATGAGGCTTAGACGGGTGTCCCGCAACCAATACTCCCCGATATTAATTGTCTAGGGGGCAATAATGTGACATCGCCTACAGGGGTAGTGAATAGTGGGTTGATTCTTGTCCCGGTTGCAAGGTAGTAGCTTTATCGACTGTAAGAGGGACCAAGAGATTTTGCAAATTGTCCTCCTTTTTTTTTTGTCGGTCCTACGCTAATCCTACTCTAATACTCACTCTCAGACTTTTGCCCTGCCTCCTTGCGGGAAGTGGGAGTCGAAACCCACTCTTGAAATGAAATCGTCTCCACTCCAATCCCCTCTGAGAAGGTGGGGATTTGAACGCCTAACCTCTCATTTCCAAGATGGAAGGGTGGCCACTGGGGCGAACCACCAGTGGTTAATTGTCCTCCTTCACCACCGAGGGTATGAATGAATCAAGTCAATCAAGCGGTGGATCCGGTAAAAGATCAAAGGATGATAAAACAGGCCACTGGTTTAGTAATGTAGAGGATGGGATTGGATGGAGGTGTCTTGAGGCTTGTGTATCACAAACTATACTCGGATTGGGTTGATAATGTTCCATAGCCCAGGGGATATAAAATTCCTGAATTTACTCTCTTTTATGGGGAGGATAATCAGTCCACAATGGAACATATTAGCTGATTTACGGCTCAATGTGCTGATGTTAACAATAACGGGAGATTGTACATTTATTCTCTCCGTTATTATCGAAGACGACATTCACTTGGTATATTGGACTTCCTGCAAATTTGGTGCATAATTGGGAAGAAATGGAGAACAAATTCCATTCACAATTTTACCGTCCAATTCCCAAAGTGACATTGTCGGATTTGGCAACGGTCCACTATAACAACGAGATTGTTGATTAGCTTGTTACACGAATTAAAAAGATAAGAAATTGGTGTTTATTCTTCCTTCCGGAAAAAGAAGTTGTTGAAATGGCCAAAAATGGTCTATAGTTTGCATTAAAGGAGCGTTTGACTGGGCAAAAATTCACTAATTTATTCTCATTAACTGCTGCAACAACTTAATACAAGAATCTTTAGAAGGAAAAAGATAAGAAGCCCTATCGGGATTACAAGCACAATGTGGTAATGTATGATCCCGAAGAGGATTCGGAAGAGGATAATACTCA
Source organism: Eucalyptus cloeziana (assembly GCA_014182715.1). Classification (NCBI taxonomy): domain Eukaryota; kingdom Viridiplantae; phylum Streptophyta; class Magnoliopsida; order Myrtales; family Myrtaceae; genus Eucalyptus; species Eucalyptus cloeziana. The sequence continues at coordinate 26,668,923 of CM024642.1, forward strand.
GGATGATGCTACCGAGATTGCGGTGGCAAAGATGACTCTGGATAAGGCATACGTCTACCATGCTTTGAAGCCCGCCAAAAAACAAAAGATCAAATGTTCCCATGTTTGAACAATGCTTCCAGATTATAAGGTTTGGTTGTGCGCAAACGTCCACTCCACATCAACCGTGCAAATTGTTGATAAACTCTCTCAGTTGGATGGTAGGAATCGAAGAACACATACTCCTTGGGGTTAGGGCACAACGAGTACTCTTTCACCCCTCTCATGCCTCCGCAGCTATTGTTCCCTCCGTAGGGACCCAAGCCGCAACATGCCGATTTCCCTTCCTTGAAACCTGGAATTTAATTTCATGAGATTAACGAAAATCTAGGGAAAAATTTAATTTGTGCAAAAATAATGCAAATGACTGACCATATTTTGATGGGTATTGGATTCTTTTAATCCAGGAAGTGTACACGTCGAAGAGGGAGTACTTGAATCCCTGCAATTGAGACTCTAGCTTGGCGAGAGTTGCGGGAAGAGCTATGTTGTGAAGCTTCGTTAGCTTGATGGCTGATCTCAAACAAGAACCATTTCCGGTTACCAATCGAACGGCCGGGAGGCACCCAACAGGTGGAACTGCCAAAAGCCCAAATTTTCTTGCTCCAACTTTATATATACCCTGGAAAAAAAAATCGAAGATCGATCCATTTGTTACAATCTACTTATAAAGATCTATTGCAACAATTAGTAAAGATGTGTGATAACATTTAATTTAATATCAGACTAAAGAAAAAGTCAAATTTATAAGCGGTTCGGAGTAGGACGTGAAAAATACATGGGTAAAAAAAAATAATGAAGTGCAACTGAACTTTAAATACCCCTTAACAAAGTACTTATTTATTATAATGAACTCATCATAGAAAATGAAAACTTTTATTAAGTGTCTTGAGTGTGAAAGTATGTTTGCTTAATATGACTCAAATAATAAGAAAATATTTTGACTACAGAACCAACATGAAAATCGCTTTAATATCTCAAAAGATCATAGATATATATTTTAATAAGGAATTATTGGTTAGCATCAAACGAAAAGTCAGAGAGCGACAGAATCATAAAGAAGAAAATGCGTTGGTCAACAAAATCCTCAAACACCGACCAAAAAAAAAAAAAAAAAAAAAAAAACAAAATCCTCAAACCGACCAAAAAAAAAAAAAAAAACAGAATCCTCCCAATAATTGCAACCTTATTGACTTGTTTATATGGATTTAATAGTGCCGTACTGCTCCGCAATTGAAGGGAAATTATGGAGATGGCTTACCTCAAGGAAAGTGCTAATGTTGCCAATCACCTTCCCTACGTAATCCTCCATGGAAATGGACTGAAACAGAGCTGGATTGTTGACAACCGGGTATATGTAATCGTTGCCTCCGATGCTGACCATGTAAACGCCCTCCGAAACCATTCTCTTTGCCTTCTCGTCCCCCAGCTTCTTCTTCAGATCCTTCACCAGTTTCTCGAACTGCTTGAGCTGAGTCCCGAGATCCACCACCTAAAGAAGCAAAACTAAGTAAGACGACCCGGAAGTGGAACATAAAAAAACATCTAAGCAAAGACAAGGAAAGAGACTCGTCATACATATCCTTGGTGAGTTTCGGGTAAAGCGCCAGCTCCACCAGATGCGAAATTCGCCCCTCCCACAAATTCGCCGTTCTTTTGCTGGAGATATGATGGGATCGGTGGTAGCTTCGCATATTCAGCTGAATCGCCCAAAAAGATTTTGAGTGTACAATCAATCATTTATATGGGAAGGGGGGAGAGACTAAAGCATGGAGAAGTTATACCAATAAAATCAGCCATAAGACGACCGTTAGTGAATCTGCCAGTCGGATAGTGGAAGAAAGTCTCGCCATAAGGAGGGTAGTTTGCCCTGTAAGACGCAGTAGTGTTTATGTAGTTGTTGGTCCCAGCGTCGTTGAGTGAGTCGCCGAAGATGAACAGAGCGACGTCATGTTGTGGTCGATCGATGTCGCAGCAAGCCAAGAGGAGAATGCTGGCGAACACGGCGACGAAAAGGATGTGAAGATCCGGAGCCGACATGGCGAACTTGGGTCGGACGATGCGGCGTCTCTTGGGATATTGTACCGATGCTTGGGTGACTTAAATACGTAACTTGGGAAGAGGAAGGCTCCTGGTAACTCTTCCCTCTTCTGGCCAAACATATGACGTCATAAATTGGCAGGGTAAAAACTTTCTGGGGCTGTTTGCTTGCCAAATTTGCATTGGCTTTCGCTACACATTTAGTAGGTGAGGCACGTTTGAACAACTCCTTGTTCTGTACTTCATTTTTTTTTTCGATTTTGCGGTCCACCGGCAATTTCAGCACATCTACGCAGAAATTTCGGTCGACGCAACTCATTACCAATTTATAAATTATAATATTTTCAATTTTTTGCGACCCCATATTACCTGGAGCTCTTCACAGAAATTCCGGAATAATTATGAGTTTCCTTTTTCCTTGCACAAATAATCGAGTAATCGACTTTTATGCAATTATATATGGTGACTTAAATAAATTAAATTAATTAATCGCTATCAGTATGTCATGTTTAATTTACTAATTAAGGACTTCTCTAGTTATTGAGCACGTCAGGGTGCTTTCACTGAACTCCACTTCCACCGCTTCCACGTTTTTTTGCTAGCTGTTCCTTCGTGAAAAAAACGAAGAAGGGGTCTTATTCTCTAAGCACTCTCCTTTTTTTACTCATCCACGTAAAAAATCTGATCCAAGCGGTAGTAACTAATGACAAAAAAGTGCTCAACAAAAAAGCTAATAATAAATGGTAGGAAAAATACCACAATAATTCAAAAAAAAAAAAAATGCTCCAAACACCTCAAGCTTGTTTTTTTTTTTTTTGGAGTAGCTAAAAACCCTAAACTTTTATCAATATGATGTACATTCTGTCCACCACAAAAAATCATAAGTTTTGCCTAACGTGACACTAAAAAATGGTACACACTTTGATCACTATGATACCAATAGCCCAAAATGTTTTTTGGGTCACCAAATCCTAAACTTATATCAGTGACGAGTAAAATGTTCCATCACCTATTCCGTCCAAGGGGACCGTTTAATATATGATGCAATGGCTTGCGTAAGCAAAAGTAGGAAAATGGATCTCACTTCAAGCAAATAGCATGGAAGTACTTTTGTCACGTCAGTCTAAGTTGGGAGGTTTTGGTGTTAGAAAATAAAAAATTCAATTATCAATATCATAATGGGCATGATTTAGAGTCTTTTAGTGTCATGGTAACATAATTTATAGTTTTTAGCATCATTAACCCTAAAAAGTATGGTGTGTAATGTCTCACTAATTTCTTCATATGTAATTCGGTCAAGATTAACCATAGAAAATTAATAATGAAAGGGTGAAGTCTGCCTCGGAAGAAGAAGAATTCAAAATAATCATAGAAAATCAATGCCGTTTGGCATGTGAAAAACGATGAGTGGAGATGTGTTGCTGATTATTGGATGCCCGATGGCTATATAGGAAATAATTAGCATCTTAATAATGAGCTAATACTTGTTTCGATATGTCTTCTATTACTTGTCCAGGTTTCGTCCTTTTTAAGTTAGCGAGTGCACCGTGATTTTCTAGATATGCTTTTGCATGCTACTTTGTTTACACAATCGCGATAGTCCGGAATGTTGGTTTCATTTTCTAGATATGCGGGTGATTGCTCAAGTTTGCATATCGAGACATTAGTGTCTTCTAATTGGGAGTTTCAAGCAATGAAAGTTAAAAGGAAAATGACAATAATATGTTTATAGACATTATGAATTTATAAACATTATGAAAAACGAGCAAATAGATGTCCTCATAAATAGTCAATTCATACATAAAATTGATTTGTCATTTTCTTTTCAATTTTTCACCACCCCATATTGCCAGGGGTACTCACTTACAGACATTATGAAAAACGAGCAAATAGATGTCCTCATAAATAGTCAATTCATACATAAAATTGATTACTGACCAAAAAAAAAAAAAAACATAAAATTGATTTGTCATTTTCTTTTCAATTTTTCACCACCCCATATTGCCGGGGGTACTCACAGAATTCTTTCTCTAGCACAAAGACATCGAGTAATCGAGTTTTATGTAATTAAATACAATGATTGAAATAAATTAATTAATATCATGCTTAACTTACTAGTTAAGGACTTTTCAATTATTGAGCATGATATGACCAAAAAAAAGAAGGGATAAGTGTATTAGAAGTTTGAAAATTTGTCACGAAAATGCAATTAAATTCTAAAACTCTCAAAAAGTGCAATCAAATCCTTCAACTTTAAAAAAGTGTTATAAAATGAGGGATCTAATTTGATCAATTTGACAATTTTTAAGACTTAATTGCATTTTTTGAAAGTTTCAAAATCCGATTGCACTTTCTTAATAAGTTTTAGGATTTAATTGCACTTTTTAAAATTTTTAAGACTAAATTACACTTTATTGACAAATTTTAGGATTTTTAATACACTTATTCTAAAAAAAAAAAATTATTGAGCACGTGGAAGTGCTTTCACTAAATTCCCTTCCACGTTTTTGCGTTGGGCGTTCCTTCATGAACAAGCGAAAATGGGGTCTTATTATCTAAGCATTTCCAACATGGAAGGGGGAGGTGGGGGTTCAAATCCCCACCTTCTCGAGGGGATGGGGGTGGGAACGCGTAAGTTTCAAGAATGGGTTTTGACTCCCACGCCCTGCAAGAGGTATGGCAAAAGTCCGAGAGTGAGTGTAGAATAGGAATAGAGTAGGACTGACCAAAAAAAAAAAAAAACGTTGACAATCTGATCCAAGTGGCAGTAACTGACGACAAAAAAGTGCTCAACATAAAAAAGCTAATAATAAATGGTAGGAAAATACCACAAATAACCCTGAATAATGCTTCCGACAAAAAAAAAAAAAAAAAAAAACAATGCCCGAAGCACCTCGTATTTGTTTCCTCCCAAACCTCTAAATTTGTACTGGTATGACACAAATACATTATATCAACCACAAAAAGATTTAAATTTTGTCCAATGTGACATCAATAGCCCAAGCTCTTTTTTTTTTTTTTGCTTTTCGTGTCTTCACTACCCCAAGTTGTACCAATATACCATTCGTTTACTACAGAAAATGATCATAATCCCAACAGCCCCAATTGTTTTTCGGATCACCAATAATCCAAATTTATACTAGTGATAGAAACAAAAACATTTTATCACCCATTACGTCCAAGACGACCGTTTAAAGTCTAATGTGATAACTTGCATAAACAATAGTGGGGAAAACAGAGTTTACATGGATCTCACTTCAAGCAAATAGCTTGAAAGTACTTTTGTGACACTGATGCGAATTTGAAGGTTTTGATGCTAAGGAAAAAAAATTAGATTATTTATATCATAATGGGCATAATTTATAGCTTTTTGGTGTCGCAGTGATATAGTTTAGCATTTTTGACATTATTAACCCTAAAAAGTATCGTGCTTGATGTCTCGCTAATTTCCTCACATGTAACTTTCGTCAAGATTATCTGTAGAAAATTAATAAAGGGTGAAGTCTGCCTTAGAAGAAGAAGAATTCAAAATAAACATAGAAAATCAATACTCTTTGGCACGTGAGAAACGATGAGTGGAGATGTGAAAGCGTCGACAATGATTGAGAGAAGGCTTAACTTATTCACCCAAAAGTCTTTTCATAGTTCGATGGAGATATATAGAGTAAATCATTATAAGTAGACCTATTAAAATGGATCATAAACGTATTTTTTCACTTATATTTGATGCATTGAGTTGATAAGCAAGTTAGTTATATTCAGTAAATAAATCATAAATGGGTTTAGAATGATAATGCCTAAAATAATACCGATATTAAATGGGTTTACAACTTATTTAGATCTAATCCACTTCATTACTCTCTTTTCACTTTTTCTCGCCCTTACTTTCTCGTGCCCGCTCACTCTATGCTTTTGTTCAAATTTTCCTAGATTGGGTTATATGTATAAGTGTTTTTAGCAATATAGATCAGGTACGAGTTACTAAATTTATGTTCGATGAAAATTAGTACAAAAAAATGATTAAAATGTGTTAATTTGGGTCAAAGCATTTTCAATTCAACCCGCCTATTTGATGAGTCCAGCCCTAGGTCAATTACAAAAGCAATAAATTTCTTTTCCCTTGAATTGTTTTTGGGGTTTAAAAGAGACCAAAGCCCACATGTTTTCAGACAATGGAGAAATCAGTCATCATCAATCATCGATTCGTCTATTAAGGCAAGACCAAAAGGGTTAAGTCCCCATTAAAGTTTGTGAAGGTGGCAGAAAGTTGAAAGCTTCGTGGTTGCTGGGGAACTTCGGATGACTTTTCCTAGTCCGACTTTACTCCACGTGTAAGAGTTGGCTGGTAGGTGAGGGGTGAATGGTCAAAGAAGAGGAGAAGACCGAGAGCCCACTCGGGAGAAAAGGTTGAAGAAAAAGAAGAGAGAGAGAGAGCAGGGGCAGAAGAACGGAGAAAGAAGAGGGGAGAATTGTCCAAAAACCTATTGCACTTATGCCAATTCAGTCCTAAACATTTTCACTTTGCCAATTCAGTCCATTCGGTCAATTTTGGCCGGAAAATGCTTGACGTGGACAATTTTTAATAATATTTTAATATTTTTTTGAATTTTAAATATTGTTTTCTATTTTTCCTTTTTTTTTCTTCCTTTTCTTTTTAGCTTTTTTATTTCCTTTTCCGGTGGCCGGCCACTGGCCATAGGTGACGGCCGGCCATCGGCCATAGCCAGCCGGTTGGCCTCGACTGCCATAGGCGAGGCCCGGCCCGGGTGAGGAGGAGCCCCGTCGAGGGGAGCCCTTGCCCGGAGCTAGGGCGAGGGTTGGCCTCGCCCAGGCGACCCTCGTAGGGTCGCGCCTGGGCAAGGGCTCCCCCTCACCCACCGGGCCTCGCCTGTGGCGGGCGAGGCTAGTCGGCTGGCTGTGGTCGGTGGCCAGCCGTCGCCTCTGGTCGGTGGTCGGCCACCGGAAAAGGAAATAAAAAAGCAAAAAAGAAAAGGAAGAAAAAAAAAGAAAAAAAGGGGAAAAATAGAAAAAAATTCAAAAAAATTCAAAAAAATATTAAAGTATTATTAAAAATTGTCTACGTCAGCGTCGGCGGTCCTACGTGGCACTGTTGGCGTTCACGTTAGCATTTTCTAGCCAAAATTGATCAGATAAACTGAATCGACAAGATGTGAAAATGTTTAGGACTAAATTGACAAAGTTAAAAGGTTTAGGACTGAATTGACAGAAGAGCAATAGGTTTAGGACTTTTTGGACAATTTTCCCGAAAGAAGAGAGGAAAGAAAAGAAGGGAAAGGATAAAGAAGAAAGGAGGAAGAGAAAATTTTGTCGCGCTTATGATCCGAACACTTTGCCAAGCTAACTTAACTCTCTTTTACAACGTCAGTAAGTGATCGAAGTAACTAATCGTTTATTCGAACTATTCGTCGCAAATAGAGCTTGAAATTTGGAATTATTGGAAATTTGTGCGGCGAAATTTGATTTTTGAGTCATTGAGTTGCGTATTTTTATAGGAAAAGATAGTTTATGGTGTTATGAAACTGTAAGATTTTATGAGTTTTGATTGAGCTTACGATTTGTCCAGAATATAATTTTAATGTGAGAGTTAGGCTACGTATTCTTTTCGTTCCTTCTCTCTCTCTTCTTTTTCTTGCGCCTTTTCTCAGTGGTCTCTCAGTCTTCTCCTCTTCTTTGACCGTTTATCCTTGGCCCACCAGCCAACTCTTGCACCAAATCTGTTCAAATTCAATGTACACACACGTTTATAATGACAGTTAGGTATATGATTTGCCATATGTTAAAAAAGTGCTGCCAACACACACACATATGCACATGTTTATAATGACAGTTAGGTATATGATTTTCTTTTTTTTTTTTTGGTCGGTTAAGTATATGATTTGCCATATGTTAAAAAGAGTGTTACCGACACACACACACACATACACACATGTTTATTATGACAGTTAGGTATATGATTTTCCATATGTTAAAAGAGTGCTACACACACATATATACATACACACATACATTTATAGTGACCGTTAGGTATATAAATTGTCCTATGTGAAAGAGTGCTATCAATGATTGCTTGGATGCGTTTAACAAGCAAATTTTTTGTTTAAGACAATTAAATTTTCAAGGCACTAAATTGTGCTTAACACAAGAATGATCAATATTTTGAGGGGAAAAAGTCACAAAAAATCCTAAACTCTGCCTAGAGTGATAAATTTACCTTAAACTATTTTTTGTGACATAAAAAGTCGCAAACTTTGCCTACTATGACACATTTATCAAAAACTTCTTTCTATGACCTCAAAAATCTCAAACTTTTATTTGTATGATATATTTACCGCAAATTTTTTCTGTGGCACTAAACTTTTAAGATAAATCTATCACACAAATACAAGTTTAGGTTTTTTTGATGTCATTAAAAAAAGTTTGAGGTTTTTAATGTAACAAAAGAGAAGTTTAGAGTAAATGTGTCACACTATATAAATTTAAGGTAAATGTATCACATGGGTACAAGTTTGGGGTTCTTAGTGGCTTTTACCCTATTTTGAAAATTGTATGATTTCCTGAATTGGTTGCTTAACAATTGCTATTGGGTCACTCATGAAGAGAAAATCTTAATTTGAATTATTCCACTAAGGAAAAACATGATGTGATTCTAACACGAGATTCGTCACCCCGCCCCCTCACCAGTGTGCTCAAAGGAACTTTTCAAGTAGCATGCTACAACTAGAGTTGATTGATTAAGTGGGAGGTACTTAGGCCTCGTTTGGTTTAGCTTTCCCAAGGGGCTTTGGGCCCCTAAAGCCCCTTGGGGGAAAATATTTTGTGTTTGGCAAACAATTTTGAAAGCTCATTGGCTAAATATCATCATTCTCAATGCTGAAAGCCCAATGCAGGTTCGGACCTGCTTTGAGCATTGGGCATTTTGGAAATGCAAAGTTCTATCACTGTTCATCTTCTTCCCCATTTGTCTTTGTCTTTCCCTCGCCTGAGAGACGGGCTTCTCCGGCAGCCGCCACCACTGCCTGGGGGTCATGTGTCCCCGGTGACCATCACTTGGGGTGGTGCGACCCACAACCTAGGTGGCGTCGCTTGGCTCGTGCACGCCAGGCGAAGCCGCTAGATCTGGCCATTTGGAGGCTAGATCTATCGGTCTTAAGTCCAGATCTGGTGGTCTTTAGGCTAGATCTGGCCGCGACCTCAGGCACCCAGATTTGAAGGTGTGACTGCCAGATCTGGTCGTTCGGCAGTTGGCTGGCGATTAGCTGGTCATTGGATTTGATTTTCAGACTTTAAAAAAAAAATAGTAAAAGCCAATTACAAATGTGAGTTTTGTCAAATAGTGTTTATGCTAAATTACTTTTCAATGCTATTTGACATTACAATTTACCAAATGGTGTAACATTTCGAAAAATCTCTTTACCTCAAAGATATTTGCATTTTCTCAAAGTCATTTCCCTAAAGTTGAACTAAACGGGCCCTTAGTACGGGACCACAAGTCCTTATTCATAATTTGCCTGAAATAAAAAAATTTTCTACATAACATGGAATCGGTATGAATTGGGTCGGGTATGGCAAAATTGGCGATTTGGGTCCAGAAAAGAAATCACTTCTTTAGGTTTATTTGTTCTGCCCTTTGAGCTAATTGAGCCTAGTCGGGGCCTGCCCCACCTACGGCTCGCGTACATACAAGGGGTGAACCCTAAACACAAGGTTCACCCATCGAATTCATGTGGATCGAAATGCCCTACTCCATCCAACCCACAACAACTCTATGCGCCAATCATGGATGTTTTCAATAAATTGGGTCACCTTTGATGTATAATAGGAGTGGAAAAACCATAAATGGGGGATGGAGAGGGGATGGTGGTAATTAATTTCACGGGATAAGGGTGTGGAACATGGAGTCACCTTTGATGAATAATAGAAAGTGGGAAAAACCCATAAATGGGCGATGTAAGAAGACGAAGGCAAGGAGGGAACGCACAGAAGAGTGTGGGAAATTTTTGTATTTCATGTATATCTATCTCAATGTACAAGGATGATATTATAGTACAAAACATGTACAAGAAAAAAGGCAACTAAATAATCTATAAATTAGATTTGATATTAATTGATCTTGAATAATATCTAGAAGATATTGTGTATCTTCTAACACTTTCCCTCAAACTGGTGGCTTGTAGATATCCAAGACACTTAGCTTGCTTAAAAGATACGTATGCTGTCTCTGACATAAGGGTTTAGTGAAGATATTTGCTGGTTGTTCTTCTATCCCAATTCCTTGTGTCTCAATCACTCATTGCTGGATTTTCTCTCAAGTGAAATGATAGTCCACTTTTATATGCTTTGTTCTTTCATGAATGATAGGATTTGATGCAAGTTTGAGAGTTGCATCATTGTTGCAGAACAATTTGGTAGGTCCTCTGATTTGTACCCCAAGGTCTTGAAGTAAGCCTTGCAACCATACTATTTCACATGTGGTCTTTGCCATGACTCGATATTTTGCTTCTGCTGAAGACAATGAGACGGTTGGTTGCTTCTTTGTCTTCCATGAAAGTAAAGAATCCCCCAATTTAATATAGAAACCAATAATGGACTTTCTGCTCATCGGACAAGTCACATAATCTGCATCACAATATGCAGTCATACTCATATCACATTTCCTGGAAAGGAGAATCCCAAGTCCAGGACGCTTCTTCAAATATTTCACTATCTTTAGTGCTGCATTCATATGAGACTGCTTTGACTTGTGTATGAACTGAATGAGCATTTGCACCACATAACTTATATTTGGTCTAGTCATAGTTAGATATATGAGCTACCCAATGAGCTTCTGATAACCCAACAGATGTTTGAGTATGGGATCATCTTTTTGAGATATTCTAGCGTCATAATCTGCTGTAGTTAATTTGACATTTTGCTCAATTGGAATAGCAGCTGGCTTACATCTTGATAAACCCACTTCTGATATGATTTCCAAAGCAAATTTTCTTTGACTAAGAGAGATCCCTTGGTCTGATCATGCAATCTCAATTCCAAGAAAATACTTGGGTGAACCCAAATCCTTTATATGAAAGGTAGAGTGCAAGTATTCCTTGAAGTTTTTGATAGCTACGTCATCATTGTCCATAATAAGTATATTGTCTGCATATATTATCAAGTAGATAGACGACTTACCTTTGGTCTATGTAAAAACAGCATAGTCATATCTAGACTGATGAAATCCGACAGCTATTAAAGAGTCTGTAAACTTGGCGTACTACTGTCTGGAGGCTTGTTTAAGGCCATATAGGGATTTGCAGAGACGACATATTCTATTCTCCCCCTGTTTCCGTAAACCCGGTGGCATGTCCATGTAAATTTCTTCATCTACATCTCCATGCAAAAAGCATTGTGAACATCCATATGATGCCAGTGCCAGTCTAGAAATGCCGTTACTAAAAGAAAGGAACGAACTGTAATATCTTTGGCCACATGGGAGAAGGTTTCGTGATAGTCGAAGCCTTCCCGCTGTGTGAAACCCTTGGCCACTAATCGGGCTTTGTATTTTTCAATTGATCCATCTGCTCGATACTTAATCTTGTATACCCATTTGCAGCCAATTGCTTGCGATGAGGTGGCAATGAAACAATTTCCCATGTCTAGTTATCCACTAAAGCTTGGAGTTTTGCTTCCATAGCTTTCTGCCATCGCGGATCAGTGCATGCCTCATTATAATTGGACGGTTCTCGCTCTTCAGATATGCAAGTAATGCAACATCTATGTTCCGAAGATAATTGATCAAAGGAAACATAGGAAGAAATGGGAAATCAAGTACCTGGTGAGTTCCATGCGCAACATATGTAATCTTGGGTCCAAGTCGGTGGGCATGTAGCTCGTCCGAATCGTCGCGGTGGATCATTCTTTGGAGGTGAGTGGTCTTCTAGAGTCTCGAAGTGAGACAAGTTGTTTGTATCCACATCATCATAACGTTGGTCTATCACTTCCATGAGAGGAGTTAGTTCTGTGGTGGACTTAGATGCCGGAGAATTACTTGTGTTCTCTAATGAAGGAAGAAAAACATATCTTGGATTGTCGAAGACTTCCTCAGTATGAGAAGTAAGAGAATGCCCCTTGTCTGTGGTTGATTCTTGTGTAGCGAATGGAAAAACATTTTCCTGGAACACGACGTCTCTGCTAATAGAAAATTCTTCTGTAGATGGATCAAATACTCGGTATCCCTTTTGGAGATTAGGATGTCCCATGAATATGCAGCGGCGAGCATGAGGACCCATCTTATCCTTAGGTCCTACTATTGTGGCGTAGCATAAACACCCAAAAACCTTCAGATGGCTCAACTCTGGTTTCTTACCAAAAAGTAATTCGAAGGGAGTTCGTTCGTCAATTACCTTGGTGGGCGTGCAATTGATCAAGTAAGCTGTAGTCAATACACAATCACCCCAAAAATTGTCTAGAATAGAAGCTTGAAATTTCAAGGCTTGTGCAACTTCTAATAGGTGGTGATGCTTCCATTCCACTACTCCATTCTGCTGTGGTGTATAAGTGCATGAACTTTCATGTAATATCCCTTGAGAAAAGAATAGAGCAGCACATTCATGATTGAAAAACTCTCTTCCATTGTCTATTCGGATCCGTTGCACAGTTTTTCCAAATTGAATCTTTGACAGAGAAAGGAAGGTTCTCAAATTTGATGAAACTTGACCCTTAGATTGTATGAGAAAAATCCATGTGGCTCTAGAACAATTGTCCACAATGGTGAGGAAGAACCAAGACCCATCATGGTTCGGTGTATGATATGGTTCCCAAACATCAATATGAAGTAATGAAAAAATACTGTTTGCACGACTTTTACTCAGTGGAAAGGGAACATGTGATTGCTTTGCAAGCGGACAAACGTGACATTGAGGATAAGGAAATAAAGAATTATGGCCCATTCTAGAATGTAAAAGAGAATTTTCATCATTGGTAGTCAATTACACAATGATTTCTTATTACAAGGAATGTTGGAAAAATCAAGCTCCTTGGATGAACTATTTCAAAAAAAATAACCCTTCAGAGAGGTTATCCCAGCACATCAATTTGCCAGTTGAAAGGGCTTGAAAGAGACAAGTATCGGCATTGAAAAGAACTCGGCACGAATTTTTCTCATAGGCTATAGATACGGAAATGAGATTAAATTGAAAACCCGGGACATAAAGGACATTCGTGAGAATAATTTGAGGGCTAAGATTGATTGTCTCTGTTATAGTGACGTGGGTAATGTTTCCATTTGGCAATTGGACAATAATAAGACTATCCAATTTTTCATGAATAATAGAAAACAAACCTTTATCACATGCAATATGATCGCTGGCTCCCAAATCAATAATCCAGGCATTTCTTGATATTGTATTTATCAAGTTATGAGAAATACCTATGAAATTGCTCCCTTTGTTGGGGATCTCCAATTTCTATAAGGCCTGTAGCAATTGTTGATATTGCCCATGATTGATGGGTTGGTTTGCATCTGCTGATCTAGTAATTTGATAGGTTGCTACTAATATTTCCTTTCCCATTTTTTCTTTTTCTCCAATTCAACCGTATAACTTCCAGCAATTTTTAATTGTGTGGTGGGGCCGCTTGCAAAATTCACAGAATAATTTCCCTTTATTTTTTGAATTTTGCCCATAATTTCTCGAAAAAGAACCACTGTTGGATCCTTTTGACATGAAGCCATCTCTACCGTTTAGATTCTGCAGATCGCGGGCGCCCTTGGAGCTGTCAGATGGTAGCGATCGATCATGGCCGTCGAATCCAAAGCCTTTAAAGGCTTTCTGTTCTGCTGGAAACCCTAATGCCGCACGCATTTCCTCTATGTCTAGGGTTTTCGACCCTCTTTCTCCTCTTGCCGCCAGTGCCATGCTCTCGATCCCCTTTATCTTTGACGAGGTAAGGCATTGGCTTTCTTCCTGCACCGCCAACTGAAAGATTCAACCAAGAGGAGGTGCAGGCTCCATTGCTAAGATTTGTGACTTGAAATTGAGGTAAGAATTGTTCAAAATTAAGAGAAACCGCGTGGCTTTTTCCCAGTCTTTCATGGCCATGTATTGTTGAAGGGTTGCCTCGGGCCCTTCCTACTTTTCCTTAGCCACTTCTAGCTCATTCCAGAGAGCTGCAAACTTGTTGAAGCATGCTGTTATGGACATGTTTCCCTGCTTTAGCTCTGTGAGAGCTTGATGTAGTGAGAAAATCTTCATCCAGTCTAACTTTCCGTACATTTCCTTGATGCTTTTCCAAATGGCTTTCGAGTCTTCTGTGGAAGGCAGATTGGTAGTGATCTCGAGGCTTATACAATTTCATATCCAAGTCTCGACTAATTGATTACATTTTTTTCCATTCCCGTGCCATTTTTTTGTTAGTTGGGATTGGAATACTTCTATTGATGAAACTATCCTTGTCCTTCGTGACAAGGGCTCGCCGAAAATCCTACGCCTAGTTTGGTAAATTTATGGTCCCACGAGAAGGTGGCTGATGAGCCGCTACTCCAGTCCATTGCCGGTGGAGACATACAGCACGTCGTCGGGTTCTGGGCGACCCATGGCAGCCGTGAAAGGGAACGGCAGAAAGCTGGGTGGAATTCCCAGGTAGGGATTCACAGCTTGACTTGGATGTAACCTCCCGAAACTCCTGTATTTGATTCGTTTGGCCCATTAGGGTTTTCACTCGCACTAGACGAACCAGATCCTTCTGAGACGCCTGCCCCACTTGTGGCTGGTGGGCTGTCATCTCTCTGCATCTGGACTCCCGAAAAAGAAAAGTTTGAGTTGGGCCCATAATACATGGGAACCGGCACCCACTGGTATGGAAGGCCTGAAGTGGGCTGCCTTGGATTGGGCTACCACTGGAGAAATGGCCCTGTAATGGGCTGACTTTGGGCTCCAGCGGCTGTGTTCCGCATGAGGTCCTGCACCTCTGAGGTAGGTGTTTCTGCAGGGACTTGTTCATCGGCCATGGTGGTGGTAAGATTCCTCTCCTTCCTTCGTTTGTATAAAAAGAAATTCAAGAGACTGATTCCTACACCGGAGTGCTAACGTTGTTTTGCAGGTTAGCTTGTTTCTTCTGATAGGCAATCAGAGGGAGCGGAAAATGTCCTTCGATACCATGTAAGAAGACGAAGACAAGGAGAGAACGCAGAGAAGAGTGGGAAATTTGTGTATTTCATGTATATCTGTCTCAATGTACAAGGATGATATTATAGTACAAAACATGTACAAGAAAAGGCAACTAAATAATCTATGAATTAGATTTGATATTAATTTATCCTAAATTATATCTAGAAGATATTGTGTATCTTCCAACAGGCGATGGAGGGTGAATGGTGGTAATTAATTTCACGGGATAAGGGTGTGGAGCATGGGGTCACCTTTGATGAATAATAGGAAGTAGGAAAAACCATAAATGGGCAATGGAGGGGAGGGACGATTGTAATTAATATCGCGACATAAGGGTGTATAGCACACCGGATGGAAGTTTCAATGACCTTTGGCTTTGCCATCATCGTCATTCTCATCTTCGTCATCGTCGTCTATCTATCAAATTTTGGATGTGTGAATGTTGTCTCTCACTGCTCACCACTCATGTGGATTGAGAGCTCAAATAAGATGGCCAATTGAATGCCTTGCTATGTCAAGCTCAATCCCCCACACCCATTTTTTTAGCCGTACGCCCACTCACTCTACTTTCAAGGAGAAGCAAAGTGCTCGCCCAAGCATCAACAACTATCTTTAATCGAGGTGAAAATGACACAAATGGTCGTTGAAGTTTGATCAAATGCACAATGTTATTCATGAATTTTTAATCTATTTAATGAGGGTCCCTAAATTTGAGCTAATATATGATATCGTTTCTGAACCTTTAATTTGTTCAATATTATCCACAGACTTTATCTCAATATTTGACATTGTTGACACCTAAATTTTGTCATTTTTAAGGACTTAATTACATAGAAATTTAGATATTAATCTCTAAAAAAGAGAGTAAAAAGTAAAGTAAATAATTTTCACTAAAATGCATTGGGTTCTCATTAAATCATATAGGCATTAGGAACATTTGCATTACTGTTTTAAAATTAAAATCAAAATTTGAAATTTTTTTTAATGTTAGTATTATAATAACAATTAAAAAGAAAAAAGAAAAAAGAGAGAAAAGCGAGATCGGGCCGGGGGCGGCCCGGTCTCTTCCTTTTCTTTTCCTTCTTCTCTCCTGCTTGGGCTTGGCCCAGCCCATTCTTTTTCTTTCTTTCTTTTCAGCCCAAGCCGACCTCTCCTTCCCCCCTCCCTCAAGCTATCACGCGTCCTGTGAAAAAAAGAGAGAGGACCAAGGAGAGAGGCAGAGGAGACAGGCGCGAGCGTCGCACCGGAGTTGGTGGTCGGGGGGCAGACCGGTGGCAACATCTGACGCGGCTGGAGGCCATTTGCATCGGTGCTTAAAAGCGAGAGAGGAAAGAATGAGAAGGGGCGGGGGGGTGGTGGAGGTGGGTCTTAGGCGAGAGTCCGAGAGAGAGAGGTGGCTGGTTCTTTTCTTCGGTTGAGAGCTGCTCGAGAGAGAATCCTAGAGAGAGCTTGAGGGAGAGACCGAGATTGAGACCGAGAGAGAGTTTTTGGGCTTGGGGAGCTTGAGACTGAGAGGAGGGCGAGAGCGAATGCAGAAGGAGAGGTCCATGCGCCTAAGAGAGAGTGAGGGAACCTCGGCCAACGCCTCGACTGCGCCGCCGCGTCCGACGACCTCCCTCGGCGACGTCCTCAAGCCGCACAGGTAAGCTCGACTCTACTCTTGTCTTATTTTAGGCACGCCAGGCCGGAGCCCGTGGCCGTCTGGCTCGCGCAAGATCCGACCCGCGTCTCCCTGCGTTTTGCTTCGAGTGTTGAGGCCATCGGTGTTGGTTCGAGTCCCGCTTTTGGGTTAGGAACCCCTCGTTTCCGCAGTGCACCCCGTCTGTTCAACGTAATACCTAAACTAGATTTGCATTGGTTTTCTCGGTTCGTCTGATCTGGACACTTGCGAATTGAGAGACATGTTTCTTTATGGAGTTTCATCGCCGTCATTGTTCTGGGTGTCACTCGTGTTCGCGTCTTTGCTTCAGCTTCATCTACCTCGTACTACGTTCGTTGGGGGCCGGATGGGATGACTCATGGCCGGTGTTGATGTGGTCATAATTTTTTACTTTTAGTCCATTCAGTCTGTGTTTGCTTACCTGAGATTTGAGTTTGCGGCTATACATTTGTTGTTGTTTGAAGATCGAATGGGTCACTTTGTAGATCCATGAGCATTCTCCTTTTATTGGGAAAGAGCGCGTGCAAATATTCATGAGAGGAGAAGTTGGCATTGAAGTGAGTTGTGAGCAATGGGCTTGGTAGGTTTAATGAGATTTGGGTTTTTGGTTGATCGAGAGAGCTTAGGTTGGTTCGGGCTCAAATAGATTCTAGGCCTTAGTTTTAGGCATGGAGGAACCTCAACATTCTGCTGTTTAACACTGAGAAAGCGAGCCTTGAGTGAGAGGGAGGGACATCCGAGAGTGAGCCTGAGGTAGAGGAATTTAAGGGAGAGGAACGTTAGCTCCACACGCCCGATGAAGCCCTTTCTTCCTGACTGGCTGAACGACTGCAACTAGCGATGCCACATCCATGAGGTAAGCCTGTGTCCGTCATTTGCCCACCTTGATCGAACCATCAGAGCAAGACTTGCTGACCCGGACTTGCTCATGCCTTCCTCTGTTTATCCAAAGTGTTGTTGGCTGATTGGGGTTGGTTTTGGTTTAAGTTGGTGTCCCGAATGCTTTTTTAGATTGCCTTCATTCGATGCCCATCTCTTGCTCAATGAAACAACCCTGACATGCATTTGTGATTTCAAAGCTAGTTTAGCCAAATCCAAAGGTGTACTCGCGTGTTGGCACGTTATTAATCGAATCGTTAGCCCTGGAGTGTGGTTTTCCCGAATTTACAGTCATAGTTTTCCTTTTCCGGTCTGTCATTTTGCTTCTTGTCGCCAATGGGCGGTCTTAAATGTTAGCTCGAAGCAGTCAACGGAGTTGGCCCGGTGATGGTGATTGGGGGTTGTTGATGATGTGGGTAGCATTCTCCGTGTGTATACAATTTGTTATTGGAAGTTCGGGTGTTTGAAGTTGAATGGTTTAGTGTTTTGTGCGCTGGGAAAAGGTTGCAAGCGCCCTAGAGAAAGTGGGAGCTGTTGGGCAGAGGAAAGGAAAAATAACAAGAAAAGAGAATGAAAAAGAGAAAAGAAGAAAAAAAGGAAACAAAAGAAAGAAAACGGGCTGGGTTTTCTTCATGTAAAGCCAAGACATGACAAATAATATTCATTAGGAAATAGTTTATGGAATAGAAATAGATTTTTCTATTTTTATTTTTAGAAGAGTTTCTAAGAAAAAATAATTGTTTGATAACGACACAAAAATTTCTACTCTAAAAATAGAAATTCGTTTGATACCGACGGACGATGGTCGGCGAAGAACGGATAAATGACCGGTTGACAAATAATGGAATTTTTTTACTTCTCATTTTTGTTCCGAAATAGAGAAGTAGAAAATTTTGATTTATTCCAAACCTATTTCGGAATAGAAATCTATTCCAGAAAATAAAAAAAAAAAAAAAAATGGAATAAGTTTATCAAATGATTTTATTTTAAAAAGCAGTGCAAAAATAGAAAAATTATTTATGGAACGTAAATTACGGTTTGTCATGCACCCCCTAAGCTTTAGGCGTTGAGGGTGGCTAAAGGAAGGAGAAGGTGCTGGGAATAGGACAAAATTGGGAAAAGACAAAAAGAGAAAAAGAAAGAAAAATAGAAATTTAAAAAATATATTAATAAAAAAATGTATTATTTTTTTAAATGGGTCGGATCCGATTTTAGGTCAAGTCGACTAGTCAGATAGGGTAAACCCGGTCTGAACCCATTCCCTAAATATAATAATAAATAGATTTAAAAAATTAAAAAAAAAGCCGAAAAATATTAAAAATATTTAAAAAAATCCAAAAATTCAAGAAAATTTTCAAAAAATTTTAACTTCTCAAAAATAGCTTAAAAAGTCTTTTTCGGGAGTCTTCTCATTAAATGTGTGAAAATCCTTGATGAAAGTCGTGCTCAAAATGAAACAAGCCTCTAGGGCTCTACTGTAGGATTGTGATTATCATTAAAAATGAATGCCCTTGATTGTGCACTTTCATTATGTTGATTATAGCTTTCCTTTAGCGTAGTTAGAGATGGCATTCTCCCTATTTGATAATATTAAATCTTTGCTCTCCCATGCAATTTATTTAACAATTTCTTTAATTGTTTATTGTTATTTTAATGATTGTGCACCTGCATAATTACCTCACGTGTTAATGAATTGGTCTAAAATTAATCCAAATTGCCTAATAATTTTTTTTCTTAACTGAACAAGATTAAGTACAGAAAGTGCATTAATCGATTAGTTAATGTAATCGAGTCCCCGACTCTAAATTCTTTAGTTGCGTAGAAAGTGGGGGTATACTTTCATACTTCACTTGATTTCTAGTCAACCTCAATAGGCCAGTGGCGATTCTTTATTATAAAATTCTTATGAATACCCCAATATTATGCGAGATATGAACTTAACAGAGCCTGAGCTTGATCATGAGCCTTAGGCTCGTTTTTTAGACAATACCCCTAAACTTAGATTACGTTTAGTCTTCCAGATTTTTAATCGAGATAGAACTAGATAGGACATGATATTAAATCCTGGGATTTTTTTATATCAAGTTTATTGTTTGGTGAACGCAATATTAAAGTCGGATATATTCACATCATATCATGTACATTTTTTTGATATAAATGGTATGTCATTATAAATAAACCTAAATGTTTATAAACGGAGATGGTGAAAATATCTCGTAACACTATTCCTTAATTTATTTTTATTTTTATTTTTCCTCTTTTTTATATTATTTTCTTTATTATTTCTTTTTTCCCCTTTCATCATTCTTTAATAAAATTTTATCAAATAGTAAACTGTTCTAACATACCTAAAATATATAATAAATATAAATATTTAATTTATAGATTGAATGCTTATTATAAGATAGAACTAAAGTTGAATATATAAATTAAAATAAGATTAATTAAAAATAAATTTCAATTTTTTTTTTAATTTCTTAAATTAGAATTCAAATATTATTTATATTGAAATATAATTTCAATTTTGTTAACTTAAAAAGTTTGTTATTCGAGAAAAATAACTTTCCTATTATAAACATCAAAAATCTTATTCACCTTTATCTCGCCTCCCCCATGAGATAATTTTATCATACTTATATCTCCCTTATATTCGACTTTATCATGTCCTGAGTAAGTACCAAACGTAGAACATGATAAATTATATCATATCTCAAATTTTATCTCGACTGTCAAACGCAGCCTTAGATCACGACAATGTTGTGGCTTGGGTCCTTATCAAGGCAATTATAGTTGTGGAGGCATGAGAGGGGTGAGAGAGTATTCATTGTGCCCTAATCTTGCACAGTATGTGCTCTTTGACTCCTACCATATGAGCAAAAGGGCTTACCGCCAATTTGTGGGTTGATATGGAATTGAAGTTTGCCCCCTACCAAGCCTTATAACCTGGAAGCATTGTTCAAACACAGAATGTTTGATTTCTTGTTTTTTGAAAGTAGTGGGCAAATAACGGGAATCAAGCTTCATCTCATTAATAAGCAAGGGACGATGTCACAGTTCAATTTTGTGACTATATTAATGCTGTAACAAAGCGACAAGAGTAATTACTAATGAATAAACTCTACAAGGTTTGATATATGCATTCTATTCCATTGCCAAACTATTTGAAAGCTCACGAAGGGTCCTACAATACTCAAAAACCAGTTCTTTTAAGGTTCTTGGTACGTGGGGATGACCTTACAAATAACACAGTGGTTGACTTCCAATTTGTGAGTTGAAAATCCTCAAAACCCTAATTAATCAAGCTAATTGAATATGGTTTTCATTGCCATAATATAACTTTGGCATTATAACACATCCTATGAGATTTTGAAAGATCATTGTTCTAAAAACTTAAACTTTTAAATGAATATATGATTCAATATCTAAATGATCAAGCATTCTCATTCTGCCTTGTGAAATTTTATGGGATCACTATCAACTGCTTTAAAAGTTTAAACTTTTAGATAAGAATGTAATTAAATATTTAAATATTCTAACACATCTAATCATCCAACTTTGGTGGACAAGAGTTTGAGGAGAAAATGGAAGGAAGGTGAATTCAAAGAGAGACTAAGAAGGGAAAGCTGAAAAACTTGCGAAGAAGAAATTCTACTGTTCATTTCCCACTTTCAACAGGATAATGTCCGTTGCTTTTAGTATATTAGGATTTCTAAAATGTTACAAAATTATTGTCAATTATTCGAAAAAAATTAGGCGCTTTTGCTCATCTTAAGGTAGCCCATTTAAATTTAAGAGCGTAGAACTCCTATTCAATTTTAAGTATAAGTCACTTTCTAAATTTCAAGCATACAAAGATACATTTCTTACAGGGGTCATGGTCGGATTAGATTGCAATCACTATCTAGAAAGAATAATTTCCAGTAGTACTGCCTTATTTAATAGGAGAACAAGTCCGCTATTAAATTAGAGGGGACTACAATGGCTAAATCCCTTATCAAAATCTCTCATGTAGAGAATTAATCTCCTATGTCCAAAAATAGGGCATGCATGTGTTCCCCACTTGAAGGAAATATTCAAACAAAGAAATATTTATCATCTTTCTGTGCTTGATATCATCACTATTTCAGCAAACCTAAGGGTTCGAACTCCAATTCTTATAATAAAAATTGCTCCAAACGAAAAGACAAATTGCGTTAGCTGCAAGAGTAGCTCTCTGAACACGGCGATTTGTGCAGAGAATCTTCCTTTTTTTTTCAGCTTTCCCTTCCTAATGTCTCGTTAAATTCACCTTCTTTTAGTTTTCTCCTCAAACTCTAGCATACAAGGCTGGTGTAAATATAGACCATTGGGCGTGACCAAAGTTACATTTCAGTATGCAAAATTCGCTCAGTTGATTGGTGTCAGAGAATTTCCAATCCAGAAATCAAAAGTCACCCGTTTGAAATCCCATAAATTGCGTGTAATTTGCAAGGCCGCATGCACATGTAAAAAAAGCTTAATGGAACCGGTATTTAAAACTTGCATCATGCCCTCTTGATTTCTAAATATTTTGGCAATGGAATAGGCCATTGATATGATATATGCTTCACTTTGAATTTTTTTTTTGGTAAGATGCTTCACTTTGAATTTTGTATAATGAAATTGCAATAATATGCCTCCTTTATTCATGAGATGAAGTTCGATTCCCATCATTAGCATTATTGCAACAGTAATGCAATCGCAAATTTAAACTGTGATAATATGCCTGATTCATTTATTCATGAGATGAAGCTTGATTCCCAATTGTTTGCCTAGGATGTTGAAAAAACAAAAGATCAAATGTGCCCATGTTTGAACAATGCTTCCAGATTATAAGGCTTGGTTGTGCGCAAACGTCCACTCCACATCAACTGCGCAAATTGCTGATAAACTCTCTCAGTTGGATGGTAGGAATCGAAGAACACGTACTCCTTGGGATTAGGGCACAATGAGTACTCTCTCACCCCTCTCATGCCTCCGCAGCTATAGTTCCCCCCGTAGGGACCCGAGCCGCAACACGCCGATTTCCCTTCCTTGAAACCTGGAATTTAATTTCATGAGATTAACGAAAAAATAGGCAAAAGTCTAATTTGTGCCAAAATAATGCAAATGACTAACCATATTTTGATGGGTATTGGATTCTATTAATCCAGGAAGTGTATAAGTCGAAGAGGGAGTACTTGAATCCCTGCAATTGAGACTCTAGCTTGGCGAGAGTCGCAGGAAGAGCTACGTTGTGAAGCTTCGTTAGCTCGATGGCTGATCTCAAACAAGAACCATTTCTGGTTACCAATCGAACGGCCGGGAGGCACCCAACAGGTGGAACTGCCAAAAACCCAAATTTTCTAGCTCCAACTTTATATATACCCTGAGAAAAAAAAAATTGAAGATCGATCCATCTGTTACAATCCACTAAAAAATATCAATTGCGACAATTAATAAAGATGTTTGATAACGTTTAATTTAATATCGGACTAAAGAAAAAGTCAAATTTATAAGAGGTTCAGAGTAGAATGTGGAAAATACGTGGGCAAAAAACAAATAATGAAGTGCAACTGACCTTTAAATACCCGTTAACAAAGTATTTATTTATTATAATGAAATCATCACAGAAAATGAAAATTTTTATTAAGTGTCATGAGTTTGAAAGCGTGTTTGCTTAATATGACTTAAATAATAAGAAAATATTTTGAATACAGAATCAACATGAAAATTGCTTCGATATCTCAAAAGATCATATATATATATTAATAAGGAATTATTGGTTAGCATCAAACAGTCAGGGAGCGAGAGAACTATAAAGAAGAAAATGCGTTGGTCAACAAAATCCTCAAACCGACCAAAAAAAACAAAAACAATATCCTCCCAATAATTTTAACCCTATTGACTTGCTTATATGGATTTAATAGTGCTGTACTGCTCCGCAATTGAAGGGAAATTATGGATATGGCTTACCTCAAGGAAAGTGCTAATGTTGCCAACCACCTTCCCCACGTAATCCTCCATGGAAATGGACTGAAACAGAGCTGGCTTGTTGACAACCGGGTACAAGTAATCGTTGGCTCCAATGCTGACCATGTAAACGCCCTCCGAAACCATTCTCTTCGCCTTCTCGTCCCCCAGCTTCTTCCTCAGATCCTTCACCAGTTTCTCGAACTGCTTGAGCTGAGTCCCGAGATCCACCACCTAAAGAAGCAAAACTAAGGAAGATGACCCGGAAGTGGAACATAAAAAAACATCTAAGCAAAGACAAGAAAAGAGACTCGTATACATATCCTTGGTGAGTTTCGGGTAAAGCGCCAGCTCCACCGGATGCAAAATTCGCCCCTCCCACAAATTCGCCGTTCTTTTGCTGGAGATATGCTGGGATCGGTGGTAGCTTCGCATATTCAGCTGAATCGCCCAAAAAGATTTTGAGTGTGCAATCAATCATTTATGGGGAAAAAAAGGCTAGAGCATGGGAAAGTTATACCAATAAAATCAGCCATAAGACGACCGTTAGTGAATCTGCCAGTGGGATAGTGGAAGAAAGTCTCTCCATAAGGAGGGAAGTTTGCCCTGTAAGACGCAGTAGTGTTTATGTAGTTGTTGGTTCCAGCGTCGTTGAGTGAG
Organism: Eucalyptus cloeziana; assembly: GCA_014182715.1. Taxonomy (NCBI): domain Eukaryota; kingdom Viridiplantae; phylum Streptophyta; class Magnoliopsida; order Myrtales; family Myrtaceae; genus Eucalyptus; species Eucalyptus cloeziana. Next base: position 26,693,334 of record CM024642.1, read on the forward strand.
TCGCCGAAGATGAACAGAACGACATCATGTTGTGGTCGATCGATGTCGCAGCGAGCCAAGAGGAGAATGCTGGCGAAGACGGCGACAAAAAGGACGTAGAGATCCGGAGCCGACATGGTGAACTTGGGTCGGACGATGCGGCGTCTTATGGGATTTTGTACCGATGCTCCGATGCTTGGGTGACTTAAATAGGTAACTTGGGAAGAGGAAGGTTCCTGATAGCTCTTCCCTCCTGGCCAAACATATGACGTCATAAATTGGCAGGGTCAACTTTCTGGGGCTGTTTGCTTGCCAAATTTGCATTCTGACTTTCGCTACACATTAATAGCAGGGAGGCACGTTTGAACAACTCCTTGTTCCGTACTTCATTTTTTTGTTTCGATTACAGCACATCTCCGCAGAAGTTTAGGTCGAAGCAACTCATTACCAATTTATAAATTATAATCTTTTCAATTTTTCGCAACCCCATATTACCTGGAGCTCTTCACAGAAATTCTGGAATAATTGTGAGTTTCCTTTTTCCTTGCACAAATAATCAAGTAATTGACTTTTATGCAATTATATACGGTGACTTAAATTAATTAATCAATATCAGTATGTCATGTTTAATTTACTAATTAAGGACTTTTTTAATTATTGAGCATGTCAGGGTGCTTTCACTGAACTCCAATTCCACCCTTCCACGTTTTTGCGCTGGCTGTTCCTTCGTGAAAAAACGAAGAAGGGATCTTATTCTCTAAGCACTCACATTTTTTAATCATCCACATAAAAAATCTGATCCAAGTGGTAGTAACTAATGACAAAAAAGTGCTCAACAAAAAAAGCTAATAATAATTGGTAGGAAAAATACCACAAATAATCCAAAAAAACACTCGAAACACCTCAAGCTTTTTTTTTTTTTTTTTTTGGAGTAGCTAAAACCCCTAAACTTGTATCAATATGATAAACATTTTGTCTGCCACAAAAAATCATAAGTTTTGCCTAACGTGACACCAATAGTCCAAGCTGCTTCTTCTTCTTCTTCTTTCCACATCTTCAAGATTAGTACAAGTCTAGAGAAATGCATCATTTGTTTATCACAAAAAAATGGTACACACTTTGGTCACTGTGATACCAATAGCCCAAAATGTTTTTTGGGTCACCAAATCCTAAACTTATATTAGCGACAAGAGTTAAAATGTTCCATCACCTATTCTGTCCAAGGGGACCGTTTAATATATAATGCAATGGCTTGCATAAGCAAAAGTAGGAAATGGATCTCACTTCAAGCAAATAGCATGGAATTACTTTTGTCACATCAGTCTGAGTTTGGTGGTTTTGGTGCTAGAAAATAAAAAATTCGATGATCAATATCATAATGGGCATGATTTAGAGTCTTTTGGTGTCGTGGCGACATAATTTATAATTTTTAGCATTATTAACCCTAAAAAGTATCGTGCATAATGTCTCACTAATTTCTTCCTATGTAATTCGGTCAAGATTAACTGTGGAAAATTAATAATGAATGAGTGAAGTCTTTCTTAGAAGAAGAAGAATTGAAAATAATCATAGAAAATCAATGCCGTTTGGCATGTGAAGAACGATGAGTAGAGATGTGTTGCTGATTATTGGATGCACGATGGCCATTTAGGGAATAATTAGCTAATACTTATTTTGATATGTCTTCTATTACTTGTCCAGGTTTCGTCCTTTTTAAGTTAGCAAGTGCGTCGTGATTTTCTAGATATGCTTTTGCACGCTACTTTGTTTACACAATCGCTGTAGTTTGGAATGTTGGTTTCATTTTCTAGATATGCAGGTGATTGCTCGATTTTGCGTATCGAGACATTAGTGTCTTATGATCGGGAGTTTCAAGCAATGAAAGTTAAAAGGAAAATGACAATAATACGTTTACAGAAATTATGAATTTATAAACATTATGAAAAACGAGCAAATAGATGTCCTCATAAATAGGCAATTCATACATAAAATTGATTTGTCATTTTATTTTCAATTTTCACAACCCCATATTGCCAGGGGGTATTCACAGAATTCTTGAGTAATTGTGAGTTCTCTAGCACAAAGACATCGAGTAATTGAGTTTTATGTAATTAAATACAATGATTGAAATAAATTAATTAATATCATGCATAATTTACTAGTTAAGGAATTTCTCATTATTGAGCAAGATATGACAAAAAAAAGGGATAAGTGTATTAGAAGTCTGAAAATTTGTCACAAAAATGCAATTAAATCCTAAAACTCTAAAAAAGTGCAATCAAATCCTATAACTTTCAAAAAGTGTTATCAAATAAGGGACTTGATTCGATCAATTTGATAACTTTTAGGACTTGATTACACTTTTGGAAAGTTTAAGGATTTGATTGCACTTTCTTAACAAATTTTAGGATGTGATTGCACTTTTTAAAGTTTTCTAACTAAATTATACTTTGTTGACAAATTTTAGAATTTTTAATATACTTATTCCAAAAAAAAAAAAACTATTGAGCACGTGAAAGTGCTTTCACTAAACTCCACTTCCACGTTGTTGCGCAGGGCGTTCCTTCATGAACAAGCGAAAAAGGGGTCTTATTCTCGAAGCACTTGCATTTTTTTAATCATCCACGTTAACAATCTGATCCAAGTGGCAGTAACTGATTTCAAAAAAGTGCTCAACATAAAAAAGCTAATAATAAATGGTAGGAAAATACCACAAATAACCCTGAATAATGCTTCCGACGAAAAATAATAATGCCCGAAGCACCTCGTATTTGCCGCCCCCCCCAAAACCCCACACAAATACATTATATCAACCACAAAAAGATTTTAAGTTTTGTCCAACGTGACATCAATAGCCTAAGCTCTTCTTCTTCTTTTTTTAACCTTTTCGTGTCTTCAGTAACCCCAACTCATACCAATATACCATTCGTTTACTACAAAAAATCATCATAATCCCAATAGCCCCAATTGTTTTTGGGGTCATCAATCATCCAAATTTGTACTAGTGATAGAAACAAAAACATTTGATCACCCATTACGTCCAAGACAACCGTTTAAAGTCTGATGTGATAACTTGCATAAACAACAGTAGGAAAACAGAGTTTACACGGATCTCACTTCAAGCAAATAGCTTGAAAGTACTTTTGTCACACAAATGCAAATTTGAAGGTTTTGATGTTAGAAAAAGAATAGATTATTTATATCATAATGGGCATAATTTATAGCTTTTTAGTGTCGCAGTGATTTAGTTTAGCGTTTTTGACATTATTAACCCTAAAAAGTATCGTGCTTGATGTCTCACTAATTTCCTCGCATGTAACTTCAGTCAAGATTATCCGTAGAAAATTAATAAAGGGTGAAGTCTACCTTAGAAGAAGAAGAATTCATAACAAACATAAAAAAATCAATACTCTTTGGCATGTGAGAAACGATGAGTGGAGATGTGAAGGCATCAACGATGATCGAGAAAAGGTGTCGTGACCTATCCCTTGGGGGGAGAGAACAGGTTTAGGGTATTGCCTAAAGGATAAACCTAAGGCCTATGATTAGACGCGAGTTCTCTCAAGCCCAAATCTCACGTGACATTGAGGTGTTTTTAAGAATTTTGCAATGAGGAGTCATCACTAGCTTATTGGGGTCGGCTAGAAACCAGGTGAAGCATGTGAGTATACCTCACTTCCTACACAACCAAAGAAATCTAGGGTCGCAGACTTGATTACACTAATTAATCAATTAGTGCCATTTCAGTATCTAATCTTATTCATTTAAAAAAAAAAAAGTTTTTGTCAGGCAATTTGGATTGATTTTACACCTATCCACTAACATGTGAGGTGATCATGCGGGTGCACAAAATAATTATAGCTACCAAGATCCTAATTGCAGTAAAATTGAGCACGTGCAATTAAACGTTTGCAAACATAATTAAATACGCAAATTAAACATGTGATATAATCAATATACGAACAAATAAAGGCTTAATTACACTAAAAAGGCAAGACATGGTAACTCCCAACCAAACCCTGCATTTTTAGATTTTTGAATATTTTAAAAAATTATTTATTATTTTTTTTTCAAAAAATATATTATATTCGGCTGGGTCGGGTTTGATCTGATCTGACCCGACCCGGGTCTAACCTGGTCGGGTCGGGTCAAACTCGCCTGTAAGCGCCAGGCCCAACCAAAGGTGGTCGGGCCTTTACCCGGTTGCCCGCAGGCCCAGGCGAAGAAGGCCGAGTGGGCCAGATCTCGGCTTGGACCCCCTTGGTCGGGACCACGGATGCTACGATGACGAGCGACGATTTCTCTGGCGGCTGTGGGGTGCCATCTCGGTTAGGCAAGGCGGCTAGCTCTGGTGTCAATCGGCAGCAAAGGTTTGATCGAGGGCTCCGCCAGTTTGCAACCCCAGTTCAATGACCGTCTAGTCGTGACAGAGAAGGCAACGGCGACGAACGGCACGAGGGCATTCGGCTAGGGGACGATGGCCCTAATTCAGCTAGGTGAGGGCATAACACGACTTTGGGCCAGTCGGCGACGCCACTCTTGTGGACAACCGACTTGGCTGGCATTGTGCGCGAGAGGGTGGAGATGGGGTTTTCAGCTGGGCATTTCGTCAAATGGGTGGAGTGTTCTAAGGGAGTAAGGGTTTCGGCACTCGGCCGAGGCCCAAGCGCAAGTCCTAAGAACGACGAAGGTGTGCTGGGGCAACAAGAAACGTAGTGGGGGATGGGTGGTGACCGGAGCTCACCTGAACTGGTCGGAGTGAGCTCCGGCCGACTTGAAACCGAAGAATGTGCACAAAGTGTTTGAAAAAATGGCTAACCTAGATCCCCGGGGGAAACGGCTGTGATCCGTGATCGGCGGTCGAGCGACTGGTCGGCGGCGGTAGCGATGGCTCGGAGATTCCTCTTCTCCTTCGCTTTGCTTTCCTCCCTCCATTCTCTCCTGGATTCTCTCCCCGTCCTCTCCTCGATCCCCCTATCCTTCTGTTCTTCCCCCGCGCCCCCCCCAAATCCTCTCGGTTCTATTCTATCTTTTTTTCCTCTCTAGGTTCGCCCGAAGACCCCTGTGACACCAGCTGGCCGGTCGGACTGCCCTCGACCCGCGGATCACGCCGCTTGCCTGCTGTCCCCTCTGTCGCTTGATGTTGCTGCTTTTTTTTTTTTCCTTTTGTAGGTCGCACGCGGATGAGGAAGACAGTTGGGCATGGGCTAGGCTGAAGGGAGAAGGCTTGGGCGCGTAGGGGAAAGAGAGGCGGGTTGGGCCAAGGCCAGATCCAGCCCAACCCGACTCAGCACCTGAGCGTTTTCCCTTTTTTTTCTTTTTGCTTTGTTTTTGTTTTTGTTTAAAAAATAGGTGTCATCAGAAGGCTTAACTTATTCACCCAAAAGTCTTTTCATAGTTTGATGGAGATATGTAGAGTAAATCATTACAAGTAGACCTATTAAAATGGGTCATAAACATATTTTTTTCACTTATTTTTTATGTGCTAAGTTGATAAGAAAGTTAGTTATATTCAGTAAATTAATCATAGATGCGTTTAGAATGACAATGCCTAAAATAATACGGATGTTAAATGCGTTCGCAACTTATTTAGATCCAATCCACTTCATTACTCTCTTTTCACTTTTTCTCGCCCTTACTTTCTCGCTCCCGCTCACTCTATGCTTTTGTTCAAATTTTTCTAGATTGGGTTATATGTAGAAGTATTTTAGCAATATGAATCAGGTACGGGTTACTAAATTTGTATTGCATGAAACTTAGTAAAAAAAGGGTTAAAATGTGTTAATTTGGGTCGAAGTATTTTCAATTCAACCCGCCAATTTGACAAGTCCAGCCACAAGTCAATTACAAAAGCAATTAATTTCTTTTCCCTCAAATTGTTTTTTGGGCTTAAAAGAGACCAAAGCCCACATGTTTTCACACAATGGAAAAATCAGTCATCATCAATCATCGATTTGTCTATTAAGGCGAGACGAAAAGGGTTAAGTCCCCATTGAAGTTTGTGAACGTGGCAGAAAGTTGAAAGCTTCGTGGTTGCTAGGGAACTTCGGATGACTTTTCCTAGTCCGACTTTACTCCACGTGTAAGAGTTGGCTGGTAGGCCAGGGGTGAATGGTCAAAGAAGAGGAGAAGACCGCGAGCCCACTCAGGAGAAAAGGTGGAAGAAAAAGAAGAGAGAGAGAGAGCAGGGGCAGAAGAAAGGGAAAAGAAAGAAAAGAAAAGAAGGGAAATGAGAAAGAAGAAAGGAGGAAGAGAAAATTTTGTCGCGCTTATGATCCGAACGCTTTGCCAAACCAACTTAACTCCCTTTTACAATGTTAGTAAGTGATCGAAGTATCTAATCGTCTATTCGAACAAATCGTCGCAATTCGGGCTTGAAATTTGGAATTATTGGAAATTTGTGCAACGGAATATGATTTTTGAATCGTTAAGCTACGTATTTTTATAGAAAATGATGATTTATGGTGTTATGAAATTGTAAGATTTTATGGATCTTAATTTGATCTTACGATTTGCCTAGAATAGAATTTTAATATAAGAGTTGGCTGGTGAGTTGTGTATTTTTTTTTTCTTTCATTTTTCTCTCTCTCTTCTTTTTCTTGCACCTTTTCTCCTGAGTGGGCTCTCGGTCTTCTCCTCTTCTTTGACCGTTTATCCTTGGCCCACCAGCCAACTCTTGCACCATATCTGTTCAAATTCAATGTATATGATTTGCCATATGTTAAAAAGAGTGGTAACAATTAGGTATATAAATTGTCATATGTTAAAGAGTGCTATCAATGGTTGCTTGGACGCATTTAATAAGCAAGTTTTTTGTTTGGACAATTAAATTTTCAAGGCACTATATTGTGCTTAACACAAGAATGATCAATATTTTGAAGGGAAAAAGTCACAAAAATCCCAAACTTTGCCTAGAGTGATAAATTTACCTTAAACTATTTTTTGTGACATAAAAAGCCGCAAACTTTGCCCACTATGACATATTTATCACAAACTTTTTTTTTGTGACCTCAAAAATCTCAAACTTTTATTTGTATGTTATATTTACAGCAATTTTTTTTTTGTGACTAAATTTTTAGGATAAATATATCCCACAGATACAAATTTAGGGTTTTTTTATGTCACTGAAAAAAGTTTGAGAATTTTTATGTAACAAAAGAGAAGTTTAGGATAAATGTGTCACACTATATAAATTTGAGGTAAATGTATTACATGAGTACAAGTTTGGGGTTCTTAGTGGCTTTTACCCTATTTTGAAAATTGTATGATTTCCTAAATTGTTTGCTTAACAATTGCTATTGAAGAAAAAAAAATCTTAATTTGAATTATTAATACGATGTGATTCTAATGCGAGATTCGTCACCCCGACCCCTCACTTGTGTGCTTGAAGGAACTTTTCAAGTAGCATGCTACAACTAGAGTCGATCGATTAAGTGGGAGGTACTTAGTATGGGATCACAAGTCCTTATTCATAATCTGCCTAAAATAACACGGGATTGGTACGAATTGGGTTGAGTATGGCGAAATTGGTGATTTGGGTCCAGAAAAGAAATCACTTCCTTAGGTTCATTTGTTCTGCCCTTTGAGCCAATTGAGCCCAGTCGGGGCTTGCTCCACCTACGGCTCGCATACATACAAGGGGTGAACCTTGAACACGAGGTTCTCCTGTCGAATTCATGTGGATCGAAATGCCCTACTCCATCCAATCCACAACAACTCTATGTCCCAATCATGGATGTTTTCAATAAATTGGGTCACCTTTGACGTATAATAGGACTGGGAAAACCATAAATGGGGGATGGAGAGGGGATGGTGGTAATTAATTTCACGGGATAAGGGTGTGGAACATGGGGTCACCTTTGATGAATAATAGAAAGCGGGAAAAACCATAAATGGGCGATGGAGGGGGAATGGTGGTAATTAATTTCACGGGATAAGGGTGTGGAGCATGGGGTCACCTTTGATGAATAATAGGAAGTAGGAAAAACCATAAATGGGCAATGGAGGGGAGAGATGATTGTAATTAATATCACGAGATAAGGGTGTATAGCACACCGGATGGAAGTTTCAATGACCTTTGGCTTTGCCATCATCGTCATTCTCATCTTCGTCATCGTCGTCTATCTATCAAATTTTGGATGTGTGAATGTTGTCTCTCGCTGCTCACCACCCGTGTGGATTGAGAGCTCAAATAAGGTGGCCAGTTGAATGCCCTGCTATGTCAATCTCAATTGCCCCACACCCATTTTTTTAGCCGTACGGCCACTCACTCTGCTTTCAAGGAGAAGCGAAGTGCTCGCCCAAGCATCAACAACTATCTTTAATCGAGGTGAAAATGACACAAATGGTCATTGAAGTTTGATCAAATGCACAATGTTATTCATGAATTTTTAATCTATTTAATGAGGGTCCCTAAATTTGAGCTAATTTATGATATCGTTTCTGAACCTTTAATTTGTTCAATATTATCCACAGACTTTATCTCAATATTTGACATTGTTGACACCTAAATTTTGTCATTTTTAAGGACTTAATTACATAGAAAATTAGATATTAATCTCTAAAAAGAGAGTAAAAAGTAAAGTAAATAATTTTCACTAAAATGCATCGGGTTCTCATTAAATCATATAGGCATTAGGAACATTTGCATTACTATTATTAAAATTAAAATCAAAATAAAAATTTGAAAATTTTTTAAATGTTATTATTATAATAACAATTAAAAAGAAAAAAGAAAAAAGAGAGAAAAGCGAGATTGGGCCGGGAGCAGCCCAGTCTCTTCCTTTTCTTTTCCTTCTTCTCTCCTGCTTGGGCTTGGCCCAGCCCATTCTTTTTCTTTCTTTCTTTTCAGCCCAAGCCGACCTCTCCTTCCCCCCTCCCTCAAGCTCTCACGCGTTCTGCAAAAAAAGAGAGAGAGGACCAAGGAGAGAGGCAGGGGGGACAGGCGCGAGCGTCGCACTGAAGTTGGTGGTCGGGGGCAGACCGGTGGCGACATCTGACATGGCAGGAGGCCATCCGCATCGGTGCTTAAAAGCGAGAGATGAGCGAATGAGAAAGGAGGGTCTTAGGCGAGAGTCCGAGAGAGAGAGGGGGGCTAGTTCTTTTCTTCGGTTGAGAGCTGCTCGAGAGAGAATCCTAAAGAGAGCTTGAGGGAGAGGTTGAGGTTGAGAGCGAGAGAGAGTTTTTGGGCTTGGGGAGCTTGAGACTGAGAGGAGGGCGAGAGCGAACGCAGAAGGAGAGGTCCATGCACCTGAGAGAGAGTGAGGGAACCTCGGCCAACGCCTCGGCCACGCGCCGCGTCCGACGACCTCCCTCGGCGACGTCCTCAAGCCGCACAGGTAAGCTCGACTCTACTCTTGCCTTATTTTAGGCACGCCAGGCCGGAGCCCGTGGCCGTCTGGCTCGCGCAAAATCAGGCCCGCGTCTCCCCGCGTTTTGCTTCGAGTGTTGAGGCCATCGGTGTTGGTTCGAGTCCGGCTTTTAGGTTAGGAACCCCTCGTTTCCGCACCGCACCTCGTCTGTTCGACGTAATGCCTAAACTAGATTTGCATTGGTTTTCTCGGTTCGTCTGATCTGGACACTTGCGAATTGAGAGACACGTTTCTTTATGGAGTTTCATCGCCGTCATTGTTCTGGGTGTCACTCGTGTTCGCGTCTTTGCTTCAGCTTCATCTACCTCGTACTACGTTCGTTGGGGGCCGGATGGGATGACTCAGGGCCGGTGTTGATGTGGTCATAATTTTTTACTTTTAGTCCATTCAGTCTGTGTTTGCTTACCAGAGATTTGAGTTTGCGGCTATACATTTGGTGTTGTTTGAAGATCGAATGTGTCACTTTGTAGATCCATGAGCATTCTCCTTTTATTGGGAAAGAGCGTGTGCAAATATTCATGAGAGGAGAAGTTGGCATTGAAGTGGCCGTGAGTTGTGAGCAATGGGCTTGGTAGGTTTAATGAGATTTGGGTTTTTGGTTGATCGAGAGAGCTTAGGTTGGTTCGGGCTCAAATAGATTCTAGGCCTTAGTTTTAGGCATGGAGGAACCTTAACATTCTGCTGTTTAACTGAGAGAAAGCGAGCATTGAGTGAGAGGGAGGGACATCCGAGAGTGAGCCTGAGGTAGAGAGGAATTTAAGGGAGAGGAACGTTAGCTCCACACGCCCGATGAAGCCCTTTCTTCCTGACTGGCTGAACGACTGCAACTAGCGATGCCACATCCATGAGGTAAGCCTGTGTCCGTCATTTGCCCACCTTGATCGAACCATCAGAGCAAGACTTGCTGACTCGAACTTGCTCATGCCTTCCTCTATTTATCCCAAGTGTTGTTGGCTGATTGGGGTTGGTTTTGGTTTAAGTTGGTGTCCCGAACGCTTTTTTAGTGTTTGAGATATTTATCTTAGGATGTTAGAGATATTTATTTTCCCTAATTGATTATAATTGATTTCATATCGATTATAATTGATTTGATTATATATTATAATATTTTATTACTTTAGATAGTTGCCTAGAACAGCCTAAAAATAGACTTTTGTATCATCAGTATTACACACACTAAAATATACAGAAATTTATTTTTCCACTCTATTCTATCATAATATTAGAGTGAGGTTTTGTTTGAGAAGGTGGTCGCCATTGTTGTAGCATGAAAATTCATCATCTACCGTGGAGAGAAGCCACACGCGCCACCACGTCCACCGTGCTATAGGACTACCGACAAACACCAACGCCGTCGACTGCAGGTGGAACTTTCAAAGACAATTGTTTGAATTTTTAACCGAAAACCACCAAAGACAGGTTCTACATTCTCATATGAGTCCAGAATAGCAACAAATGTCGCCGGAAAGTGAGCCACGTGCCCTCACGCGCTGCCCAAAGCCTCTACGCGTGAGATCCACGCACCACGACGCCGGAAAGTTAGCCATGCGCCCTCACGCACCAGTCAACACTCTGCGCGCGTGAGGTACACGCGCCACAGCTCGCATGTGACCTATGCGTTCATTAGTGACATTATAGATGACGTCATCATTGCACGTGCAACATCCGTGATAAGTAGTGACATCAGCCCACGTCACCTCATTGCCGATAGGCGTTGACCGGCATTGACCTGATCGGTTTGCAACGTTTTCTGACCGGTTCAGCTATTTTCCGACCGGTTTTTGGGGTTTTTTTATTAGTTCGGCCATTTTCCAATCGGTTAAGGCATTTTCCGACCAATTAACTCCTTTTTTTGACCAGTTGGTCCTGTTTTCGATCGATTCTCAGGTGTTTTTGACCGGTTTAGCCAGATTCCGACTGGTTCACCGTGTTTTCCAACCGATTCAGTCAGATTCCGACTAGTTCTCAGGGTTTTTTGACCAGTTCAACCATTTTCCAACTGGTTCGCAGCATTTTCCGGCCAGCTTAGCCAGATTCCGATTGGTTCTCAGGGTTTTCTGATCGATTCAGCCATTTTCTGACTTGTTCTTGGCATATCCAAGCCGGTTCTTGAGGTATTTCGACGTTCTTAGTCTATTTTCAGCCTTATTTTCTTCATATCAGCTCTACAAGTATCGATTTTTCTCAAATTCATTAAAGAATCTATTGAGTTTACTAGTATATCGCCTATCATGGACAAGTTAGAAGTCTCAATGCCCATTCAGACCATCATAAATGGATCAAATTATATTTTATGGGCTCAAGAAATGTCCATTTTTCTAAGGGGACGTAAGCTTTGGTGTTATGTCACTTGAAGTCTTCGCAAACCTTGTTAGGCCGTCGAAGAGGATGATGATACATTTGCTAAACGATTGGAGGAGTGGGAGAGCAAGAATCACCATATACTCACGTGGTTTCGAAATACTTCGATTCCACCTATCAAACTTCAGTTTGGTCGTCTAAATACAGCAAAGGAAGCCTGGGATCTTCTAGCTGGTTGTTATTCCACATTAGCCATTGCTCATCAATATCAACTGTTAGGGAATTTACATCACATGCGTCAAGAGGCAAGTCAATCTATTAATGACTTTTTTTCTTCAATGCATGCTATATGGGACTAGCTAGCTTTATTTGAACCAACATGGGATTCGACTATTGATGCTCGTAAGTTTGCTGAATATCGTGATCGTATGCGGGTTATGCAATTTATGATGGCTCTAAATGATGAGTATGAACCTGTGCGAGCCTCACTTTTGCATCGGGATCCTTTACCTCATCTTGAGGTAGTTGTTTTAGAGTTATTAATTGAGGAAACTCGCCTAGCGACTTTAAAGGCACAATGTGCTACTCCACTGGTTTCCACTCCTACAGATGCAATGCTTGCTGCTTTTAGCTCATCCTCATGGCGCAAACCTTATTGTACGCACCATTGTTGACCTGGTCATCGTGCATCAAACTGTTATCAATTACAATTCAAGCAACCTACCGAAACAAACAACCGATCCTGTTTTAGAGGTTCAGCTGCACGCCGCCCATCCACTGTTGCTTCTGTCATAGAGGATTCTTCTAACAGCTCGTCTGTCACACTATCTTTAGATGATCTTTGATCCACAGTTCGTTCCATTCTTCAAGAAACTGGTACTTCTAGTCCTTATGCTCTGTTGGTCACTCCGGGGACTCCTGATTCATGGTTCTTTGATTCTGCATGTTGTAATCACATGACTTCTCATTCCAATTTATTCAAGTTAAAATCATAGAATTCACAAACACATATTATACACATAGCTAATAATTCTTAGATGATAATTAGTCATACAAGGAACGTTTCAACGCCTACCTTGTCCTTACTCGATACTTTTATGGTTCCCAACCTCTCTTTAAACTTGATATCTGTGAGTCAGCTATGTGAGCTTGGTTTTGATATTCATTTCTCTTCGAATGGTTGTCGTGTGTAGGATCCACGGACGGGACAGACAATTGGGATAGGCCGTAAAGTGGGATGGTTGTTTGAGCGTGTTTCCTTAAAACTTCCCAACTCCTTCACTGGTTATGCTACCGCAGTTTCATCTGAAACTTGGCATTCTCGTTTAGGTCATCTTTCTTTTTCTTATTTAAGTCATTTGCTTTCAAGTGGTCATCTAAGTTCTGTTGACAATAAAACATTTGATTGTCTATCTTGTAAGTTAGGAAAACATCATGCTTTACCTTACAATATTAGTGAATCTATCTCTTATGCTCCTTTTGATCTAATTCATTCGGATATTTGGGGACCATCTCCTACTCCCACTATGTGAGGCTCTCGTTATTTTGTGATTTTTGTTGATGACTATTCACGTTATACATGGCTTTATCTCATGAAAAATCGATTTGAACTTACCCATATCTATGGCAATTTTGTTGCCATGATCAAAGACAATTTTCTCGAGATATCAAGGTTTTTCGTACTGATAATGCCATGGAATATAAGGATAGAGAGTTTCTTAAAATTCTTTCTCAAAACGGTACTATTATTTATCATTTTTGTCCAGGAACTTCCCAACAAAATGGTCGAGTAGAGTGTAAACACATACATATTTTAGATATTGTACGCACTCTTCTAATCTCAGCATCTTGTCCAGAACAATTTTGGGGGGAGGCCTGTCATATTGCTGTCTACACTATTAATTGTATTCCGTCACCTATTATAGGTAACATTTCTCCGTATGAGCGCTTGTATGACAATATCCCTAATTATAGTCTACTTCGAGTTTTTGGTAGTGCATGTTTTGTGCATCTTCTTCCAAATGAATGCATGAAGTTAGAACCTCGTGCTCGTCTAAGTTCTTTCCTTGGCTATGGCATTGAGCATAAAAGGGTATAGATGTTGGGACCTTATATCCAATCGACTTCATGTGTCTCGCCATGTTACCTTCTAGGAACATAAAATGTTCTCATCTTTACATTCGTTTGCATCTTCTCCCACTGTTCTAAATGTTCGTTTCTCCACAAATCCTTTTGTCAAACTGTTCCCTAAAGATAACACTCCTACATCTTCCTCTGTCGAATTGTCCTCTCCAAATCTTGATGTAGGTATATCTGGAAATCCCACTTTAGCAGCTCCTGATACGTTTGTGCCATCCACAGATCCACCTTTGGAAGTTCCTTCTTCTATTCATCGCTCCACCCGTGTAAGTCAACCTTCTGTTTGGCTTCGTGATTTTCATTATTATTCCACAATTGCCTCTTTTCACGAGCCTCGAACATAGAGAGAAGCTTGTACTAATCCTCTTTGGCAACAAGCAATGGCAGATGAGTTGCAAGCATTAGAACACTCTCATACCTGGGATTTGGTTGATTTGCCTCCTAACAAGTCGACTATAGGTTGTAAATGGGTGTATAAAATCAAAACTAAGGCCGATGGTACAATGGAACGTTATAAAGCTCGACTAGTAGCAAAAGGCTTTACCCAGGAGTATGGCATTGATTATGATGAGACGTTTGCTCCAGTTGCACGTCTTACTTCTGTTCGTAGCCTTCTTGCTATCATTGCTATTAAGCGATGGCCTCTATTTCAAATGGATGTCAAAAATGCATTCCTTAATGGAGATCTCACTAAAGAAGTATATATGGAGCCACCTCTTGGATATACTCATACTCTTGGTATAGTGTGTTGTCTACATCGAGCATTATATGAACTAAAACAAGCTCCTCGTGCATGGTATTCCAAGTTTAGTTCTACTATGGAACACCTTGGATTTGTATACAATCCCTATGATAACGCTCTATTTGTTCAACAAACATCTCGTGGGAGTACTCTGCTACTGTTATATGTGGATGACATGGTTATTATTGGCGATGATCACGAAGGCATTACAAAACTACAGTTGTATTTGAGTTAACAGTTTGAAATGAAAGATCTTGGACGGCTCAGTTATTTTTTAGGATTGGAGGTTGCTTCAAATTCCTCTGGCTATTATCTTTCTCAAGCAAAATATGCCACTAATCTTCTTTCTCGAGCTGGACTTACTGATAACAAGACTGCTACCACTCCCGTTGAAAATAATGCCAATTTGATGAAAAAGATGGGACTCATCTTCCAAACCCTACACTTTATCGACAATTAGTTGGCAGTCTGGTTTATCTCATTGTTACCCACCTTGACATCGCTTATGTTGTTCACATTGTGAGTCAATTCATGATTGCGCCGCGGACGACTCACTTTACTGCTGTTCTTCGGATTCTTCGCTATATTAAGGGTACCTTATTTCATGATCTTTACTTTTCTACTAACTCATCCTTAGAGTTAACAACTTATTCTAATGTTGATTGGGCCGGTGATCCTCTTGATCATTGCTCTACTACAGGCTATTGCTTTCTCTTAGGGAAGTCCCTTATTTCCTAGCGGAGTAAGAAACAGACTACTATCACTCGATCGATTACGGAAGCGAAATATCGTGCCCTTGTCAATACAACTTCGGAATTATTATGGTTGTGGTGGTTACTGGAAGATATGGGAGTTCGTCATAATGGTGGAATGATCATTCATTGTGATAACCAAAGTCCATCCAAATAGCTCATAATGATGTTTTTCATAAGCGTACTAAACATATTGAAATATATTGTCATTTCATATGCTCTCATGTGCTTTGTAGCGATGTTCGTCTTGTTCCCACCTCCTCAATTGATCAAACGGTTGATGTTTTCACGAAGGCACATCCACCTGGGCGTTTTAAAGATCTTTTCTCCAAACTCCAGTTGACCTCTTCTATCTCACCTTGAGTTTGAGGGGGGACATTAGAGATATTTATCTTAGGATGTTAGAGATATTTATTTTCCCTAATTGATTATAATTGATTTCATTTCGATTATAATTGATTTGATTATGATATTGTAATATTTTATTACTTTAGATAGTTGCCTAGAACAGTCTATAAATAGGCTCTTGTATCATCAGTATTACACACACTGAAATATACAAAAATTCATTTTTCCACTATATTCTATCATTTAGATCGCCTTTAGTTGACGCCCATCTCTTGCTCAATGAAACAACCCTGACATGCGTTTGTGAATGGAAAGCTAGTTTAGCCAAATCCAAAGGTGGACTCGCGTGTCGGCACGTTATTAATCGAATCGTAAGCCCTGGAGTGTGGTTTTCCCGAATTTACAGTCATAGTTTTCCTTTTCCGGTCTATTATTTTGCTTCTTGTCGCCAATGGGCGGTCTGAAATGTTAGCTCGAAGCAGTTGACGGAGTTGACCCGGTGATGGTGATTGGGGGTTGTTGATGATGCGGGTAGCATTCTCTGTATGTATACAATTTGTTGTCGAAAGTTCGGGTGTTTGAAGTTGAATGGTTTAGTGTTTTGTGCACTGGGAAAAGGTTGCAAGCGCCCTAGAGAAAGTGGGAGCTGTTGGGCAGAGGAAAGGAAAAATAACAAGAAAAGAGAATGAAAAAAACAAAAGAAGACAAAAAGGAAACAAAAGAAAGAAAACGGGCTGGGTTTTCTTCATGTAAGCTTTGGGCGCTGAGGGTGGCTAAAGGAAGGAGAAGGTGCTGGGAATAGGACAAAATTGGGAAAAGACAAAAAGAGAAAAAGAAAGAAAAATAGAAAAAAATTTTAAACATTATTAATAAAAAAAAAACTTAATTTTTTTTAAATGGGTCGGATCCGATTTTAGGTCAAGTCAACGAGTCAGATAGGGTAAATCCGGTCTGAACCCATTCCCTAAATATAATAATAAATAGATTTAAAAAATTAAAAAAAAAAAGCCGAAAAATATTAAAAACATTTAAAAAATCCAAAAATTCAAGAAAATTTTCAAAAAATTTTAACTTCTCAGAAATAGCTTAAAAAGTCTTTTTTAGGAGTCTTCTCATTAAATGTGTGAAAATCGTTGATGAAAATCGTGCTCAAAATTAAACAAGCCTCTAGGGCTTTATTGTAGGATAGTGGTTATCAATAAAAATGAATGCCCTTGATTGTGCACTTTCATTATGTTGATTGTAGCCTTACTTTAGCTTAGTTAGAGATGGCATGCTCCCTATTTGATAATATTAAATCTTTGCTCTTCCATGCAATTTATTTAACGATTTCTTTAGTTGCTTATTGTTATTTTAATAATTGTGCACCTGCATAATTACCTCACGTGTTAGTGAATTGGTCTAAAATTAATCCAAATTGCCTAACAATTTTTTTTTAATGAATAAGATTAAGTATCGAAAATGCACTAATTGATTAGTTAGTAATCGAGTCCCCGACCCTAGATTCTTTAGTTGCGTAGAAAGTGAGGTATAGTTTTATACTTCACTTGATTTCTAGTCAACCCCAATAGGCCAGTGGCGATTCATTATTATAAAATTCTTATGAACACTCCAATATCGCGCGAGGTATGGACTTAACAGAGCCCGGGCCTGATCATGAGCCTTAGGCTCGTTTTTTAGACAATACCCCTAAACTTAGATCACGACAATGTTGTGGCTTGGGTCCTCATCAAGGCAATTATAGCTGTGGAGGCATGAGAGGGGTGAGAGAGTATTCATTGTGCCCTAATCTTGCAGAGTACGTGCTCTTTGACTCCTACCATTTGAGCGAAAGGGCTCACCGGCAATTTGTGCGATTGATATGGAATTGAAGTTCGCCCACTACCAAGCCTTATAACCTGGAAGCATTGTTCAAACACGGAATGTTTGATTTCTTGTTTTTTGAAAGTAGTGGGCAAATAACGGGAATCAAGCTTCATCTCATTAATAAGCGAGGCACAATTTCACCGTTCGATTTTGTGACTATATTAATGCTGTAACAAAGCGACAAGAGTAATTACTAATGAATAAACTCTACAAGGTTTGATATATGCATTCTATTCCATCGCCAAACTATTTGAAAGCTCACGAAGCGTCCTACAATTCTCAAAAACCAGTTCATTTAAGGTTCTTGGTATGTGGGGATGACCTTACAAATAACATAGCGGTTGACTTCCAATTTTTGAGTTAAAAATCCTCAAAACCCTAATTCATCAAGCTAATTGAATATGGTTTTCATTGCCATAATATAACTTTGGCATTATAACACACCCTATGAGATTTTGAAAGATCATTGTTCTAAAAACTTAAACTGTTAAACAAATACATGATTCAATATCTAAATGATCAAGCATTCTCATTCTGCCTTGTGAGATTTTATGGAATCACTATCACCTGCTTTAAAAGTTTAAACTTTTAGATAAAAATGTGATTAAATATTTAAATATTCTAACACATCTAATCGTCCAACTTTGGTGGACAAGAGTTTGAGGAGAAAATGGAAGAAAGGTGAATTCAAAGAGAGACTAAGAAGGGAAAGCTGAAAAACTTGCGAAGAAGAAATTCTGCTCTTCATTTCCCACTTTCAACAGGATAATGTCCGTTGCTTTTAGTATATTATTAGGATTTCTAAAATGTTACAAAATTACTGTCAATTATTCAAAAAACTAGGCCCTTTTGCTCGTCTTAAGGGAGCCCATTTAAATTTAAGAACGTAGAACTCCTATTCAATTTTAAGTATAAGTCACTTTCTAAATTTCAAGCATATAAAGATACATTTCTTACAGGGGTCATGGTCGGATCAGATTGCAATCACTATCTGGAAAGAATAATTTCTAGTAGCACTGCCTTATTTAATAGGAGAACAAATCCGCTATTAAATTAGAGGGGACTACAATGGACAAATCCCTTATCAAAATCTCTCATGAAGAGAATTAATCACCTATATCCAAAAAGAGGGCATGCATGTGTTCCCCGCTTGAAGGAAATATTACAAACAAAGAAATATTTATCATCTTTCTGTGTTCGATATGATCATTATTTCAGCGAACCTAAGGGTTTGAACTCCAATTCTTATAATAAAAATTGCTCCAAACGAAAAGACAAGTTGCGTTAGCAGCAAGAGTAGCTCTCTGAACATGGTGATTTGTGTAGAGAATCTTCCTCTCTTTTTAGCTTTCCCTTCCTAATGTCTCATTAAATTCACCTTCTTTTAGTTTTCTCCTCGAACTCTAGCGTACAAAGCTGGTGTAAATATAGACCATTGGGCGTGACCAAAGTTACATTTCAGTATGCAAAATTCGCTCAGTTGATTGGTGTCAGAGAATTTCCAATCCAGAAATCAAAAGTCACCCATTTGAAATCCCATAAACTGCGTGTAATTTGCAAGGCCGCATGCACATGTAAAAAAGGCTCAACCGAACCGGTATTTAAAACTTGCATCATGTCCTCTTGATTTCTAAATATTTTGGCAATGGAATAGGCCATTGATATGATATATGCTTCACTTTGAATTTCGTATAATGAAACTGCAATAATATGCCTCCTTTACTCATGAGATGAAGTTTGATTCCCATCATTTCCATTATTACAACAGTAATGCAATCACAAATTTAAACTTTGATAATATGCCTCATTCATTTATTCATGAGATGAAGCTTGATTCTCAATTGTTTGCCTCGGATGTTGAAAAAACAAAAGATCAAATGTGCCCATGTTTGAACAATGCTTCCAGATTATAAGGCTTGGTTGTGCGCAAACGTCCACTCCACATCAATTGCGCAAATTGCTGATAAACTCTCTCGGTTGGATGATAGGAATCGAAGAACACGTACTCCTTAGGATTAGGGCACAACGAGTACTCTCTCACCCCTCTCATGCCTCCGCAGCTATAGTTCCCCCCGTAGGAACCCGAGCCGCAACACGCCGATTTCCCTTCCTTGAAACCTGGAATTTAATTTCACGAGATTAACGAAAATCTAGGGAAAATTTTAATTTGTGCAAAAATAATGCAAATGACTGACCATATTTTGATGGGTATTGGATTCTTTTAATCAAGGAAGTGTATAAGTCGAAGAGGGAGTACTTGAATCCCTGCAATTGAGCCTCTAGCTTGGCGAGAGTCGCGGGAAGAGCTACGTTGTGAAGCTTCGTTAGCTCGATGGCTGGTCTCAAACAAGAACCATTTCCGGTTACCAATCGAACGGCCGGGAGGCACCCAACAGGTGGAACTGCCAAAAACCCAAATTTTCTTGCTCCAACTTTATATATACCCTGGGGAAAAAAAAAATCGAAGATCAATCCATTTGTTACAATCCACTTATGAATATCAATTGCGACAATTAATAAAGATGTGTGATAACGTTTAATTTAATATCAAACTAAAGAAAAAGTCAAATTTATAAGAGGTTCAGAGTAGAATGCGGAAAATACATGGGCAAAAACAAATAATGAAGTGCAACTGACCTTTAAATACCCATTAACAAAGTACTTATTTATTATAATGAACTCATCATAGAAAATGAAAACTTTTATTAATGCACTATTTGGTAACCATCTAAACAGTGCCTAATTTTGATTTTTTATTTCCAGAATTAGTTTGGAAATAGAATCGCGTTTGGTAAAATTTTTGTTCCCGGGAATAGTTTTGGACAAGAATTGAGAATAAAAAAAAAATGCGATTTTTGTTCGGGTAACAAAACTGAGAATCAAAATTCTTCTTCTTCATCGACCGCCACTCGCCGCCGCCTGCTGCCATCTGTCGCCGTCCACCATTGCCATCCACCACCGTTCAACGCCGCTATTCGCCACTGTCGCTAGTTGCCGGCAACCGGTCCAGCAAGCTCGCCAAGCTAAGATGAGGTCCAGTGAGCTCGCCAGTGGCTGGTCGAGCCTCGCAACGCTTGCCCAGCCCCGCCGGTGGCCAGGAGAGCCTCACCTAACCCTGGCGAGGTTCGCGTGGCCACCGGCGAGCCTCACCCAGAGGCAAGCCTTGCCCAGCCCCGGCGAGGCTGGACTGGCCACCGGCGAGGCTGGGGGAGCCTCGCCTAGCTACCGGCAAGGTTCGACCGACAAGGGTTGGCCTAGCCGAGGACCAGTGACGCTCCGGTGAGGTTGCTAGCCCTCGTCTGGCCGATCGCTGGTTCAGCGACCGGCCTAAAGAAGAAGAAGAATAGGAGAAAAAAAGAAAAGAAAAAATTATAAAAATTATTTAAAAATTAAAAAAAAATTGATTTGGAACAGAATCAATGAGTACGGTACCAAATGTAATTCTATTCCAGAATCAGAAATTTTGTACAGTTACCAAACGCATTTTTTTACTCAAAATTAGTTTCCGAAGCAGAATAAAAAAATCATTTTTAATCAAAATTTATTGCCGGAAACAGAATTGTTACCAAACACACCATAAGTGTCTTGAGTTTGAAAGCATGTTTGCTTAATATGACTTAAATAATAAGAAAATATGTTGACTAAAGAACCAACATGAAAATCGCTTCAATATCTCAAAAGATCATAGATATATATATTTTAATAAGGAATTATTGGTTAGCATCAAACAAAAAGTCGGAGCGAGAGAACTATAAAGAAGAAAATGCGTTGGTCAACAAAATCCTCCAACTGACCAAAAAAAAAAAAAAAAACAAAATCCTCCCAATAAATGCCACCCTATTGACTTGCTTATATGGATTTAATAGTGCTGTACTGCTCCGCAATTGAAGGGAAATTATGGATATGGCTTACCTCAAGGAAAGTGCTAATGTTGCCAACCACCTTCCCCACGTAATCCTCCATGGAAATGGACTGAAACAGAGCTGGCTTGTTGACAACCGGGTACAAGTAATCGTTGGCTCCAATGCTGACCATGTAAACGCCCTCCGAAACCATTCTCTTCGCCTTCTCGTCCCCCAGCTTCTTCCTCAGATCCTTCACCAGTTTCTCGAACTGCTTGAGCTGAGTCCCGAGATCCACCACCTAAAGAAGCAAAACTAAGGAAGATGACCCGGAAGTGGAACATAAAAAAAATCTAAGCAAAGACAAGAAAAGAGACTCGTAATACATATCCTTGGTGAGTTTCGGGTAAAGCGCCAGCTCCACCGGATGCAAAATTCGCCCCTCCCACAAATTCGCCGTTCTTTTGCTGGAGATATGCTGGGATCGGTGGTAGCTTCGCATATTCAGCTGAATCGCCCAAAAGATTTTGAGTGTGCAATCAATCATTTATGGGGAAAAAAAGGCTACAGCATGGGAAAGTTATACCAATAAAATCAGCCATAAGACGACCGTTAGTGAATCTGCCAGTGGGATAGTGGAAGAAAGTCTCGCCATAAGGAGGGAAGTTTGCTCTGTAAGACGCAGTAGTGTTTATGTAGTTGTTGGTTCCAGCGTCGTTGAGTGAGTCGCCGAAGATGAACAGAGCGACGTCATGTTGTGGTCGATCGATGTCGCAGCGAGCCAAGAGGAGAATGCTGGCGAACACGGCGACGAAAAGGATGTCGAGATCCGGAGCCGACATGGCGAACTTGGGTCGGACGATGCGGCGTCTCTTGGGATTTTGTACCGATGCTTGGGTGACTTAAATAGGTAACTTGGGAAGAGGAAGGCTCCTGATAGCTCTTCCCTCTTCTGGCCAAACATATGACGTCATAAATTGGCAGGGTCAACTTTCTGGGGCTGTTTGCTTGCCAAATTTGCATTCTGACTTTCGCTACACATTAATAGCATGTGAGGCACGTTTGAACAACTCCTTGTTCCGTACTTCATTTTTTTTTTTTTTAGATTACAGCACGTCTCCGCAGAAGTTTCGGTCGAAGCAACTCATTACCAATTTATAAATTATAATCTTTTCAATTTTTCGGGACCCCGTATTACCTGGAGCTCTTCACAGAAATTTCGGAATAATTGTGAGTTCCCTTTTTCCTTGCACAAATAATCGAGTAATCAACTTTTATGCAATTATATATGGTGACTTAAATAAATTAAATTAATTAATCACTATCAGTACGTCATGTTTAATTTACTAATTAAGGACTTTTTTAATTATTGAGCACGTCAGGGTGCCTTCACTTAACTCCAATTCCACCGCTTCCACGTTTTTGCGCTGGCTGTTCCTTCATGAAAAAGCGAAGAAGGGGTCTTATTCTCTAAGCACTTGCATTTTTTTAATCATCTACATAAAAAAATCTGATTGTCGCGACCAACTTTTCGGGTGTGAACCACCTAGGGTTTGGCTAATGGATTGTTAAGCCTAAACTTAACTCGGGCTCTCCCAAGCCCATACCAATTCGCGACTTAGGTTTGAGTTCTTAACGTGCAATTGATTTTTAACTAGAAGTCGCCACTAATCTATTTTTTGTGGGTTGATTATAAACCCAAGTAAAGCAACGAGAGGTTTACTTTACTCCTATGAACCATAGATTATGGGTACGGGGACTTGGTTACACTAGATTTCTCTAATGCCTTTTCGGTACCATTCTTAAAAAAAATGTTTGGCAAGCAATTTGAATTGATTTTAATTCTATTTCCCTAACATGTGAAGTGATCATGCGGCTGCGCAATCCACCAATTTAACACCCAGATAAATAATAAATAAATTGCAAACTTACCTCAGAGCAACGAAAGCATCTGCGTTGTTAAATCAAAATCCACATCATCAACCCTAGATATGATTTCTAATTAACACGCAATTTCTTTTTTTTGTTTTCACTTTATTTAATGGGAACTTAATCTATATGCAATGCATGCTAGTAATCTAATTATGACATGGCAAGATGACCTAAATTACATGACATGACAATATGATCTAAATTATATGACATGAATAAAGTAAATCCTAAAGAGATGCAATAATTAAATGCAATATAAATGACCTAATTCTATTGACAGGCAATTTCTAATTAAATGGACTAAAAAAAAAAAACTAAATGACGTGCATTTCATTTAATCTAATCCTAAATGACATGTTCATGACATTTTTCTTTCCTAAAGAAGAATGCAACCTATCCTAAAGAAAAATAATTTAGCCTAAGGTATTTTTGTTTTTTTTTTTATGAAATTCGGAATTAAAACAAAATGTGAAAATTATCTAGTTAGATTAAAATCCTATTCAATTTATATTATGAATTAGGTTAAACTAAATCCTAATTTAAACTAAAATATTATCTTAACCCAAATAATCCTAGAATGCAATCTAACTAAAAACTATCTAAACTTAAAATTAACTAGGAAATAAAATTTAACATGCAATCTTACCCTAATATGCAATGACGTGCAAAATATACCTCCTAATTCTACATGACATATGCATAATGATTTTTTTTTATTAATTTCGAAATTAAAATTTAACGTGCAAATTAAATAATAAAAAGACTAACATTCTAAATGAATATTTTTTTTTTTCATGATAAAATTTGCTTATACTAAACATGCAAAATAAGAAAAAGCAAACCTAACCCTAATTTTCTTTTCCTTTTTTTCGAAATTAACAATTGCCTAATAATTAAACGTGCAATAAAAAAAAAAAAAACTAACAACCTAAGTCAATTGATTTTTTTTGACATTTTTATTATTAAAAAAATGGAATTTCTATCATGAGCACGCAAACCCTAAAACTATATATTTTTGATTTTTTTAAAAAAGAAAATTAATTCAGATAACACTACAGCAAATCAAGCAAAATTGATATCCAAATTGACGAACCATATCTCGTGCATGAGATCGGGTTGGCCAATTTTCACATAAATTACGAATCGGATCTCGGGCGGGAGATCGGATTGGCAATTTTTTAATAATTGCGAGTCGGATTTCGGGCGCGAAACTCAGACTGATAATTACTAAATTTCAAGGCAATTTCATATCATGCAATTTTCAATTCCGCATTAAAAGGGTAATTACGCTAAAAAAGCAAATAATATGAAATATAAAAAAAAAAAAAAAACAGAAGATAAATAAACAAAAGAAAAGGAAAAAAATAAAAATTACCTAATTTTGCTTTTTCCTTTTTTTTTCTTTTCTTTTTTTTCTCCTTTTTTTTTTAAGAAAGAAAAAGGAAAGTAAAGCTATGGCCGGTCGGTGAGGGGGGTCGCCGGCGATCGGAGCTCCGGCGAGGGTGGTGCGACGGCAGTCGGCGCGGAGCAGGGAGTTGCGGGTGGAGACTTAGCCAGCAGCGGTGACGATCGGCCGGACGTGGGCGGCGTGAGCGCGGGCGAAGCAGGGGCAGGGACGGCGTCGCGGACCGGGGTGCTCCTGGACGAGCGGAGGCGCGGCGGGCGGTGGATCTCGGGGTGGCGCGAGCTTCAGGTGCGAGGCTCCTGGGCGGCAGCAAGCTGCGGACGCGGGTCGCGACTGGGCGGAGGTTTCGGGTCACGGTGGCTGAGGCGGAGCGGCTCGAGCGGCGGGCGAGCGACGTGGGCGCGGGTTGCGGGTCGCCGGATCGGGGCTGCGCGACGGTTCGCAGCTGGCTTCGGGCGGCGAGCGGCGCGGTGATGGTGGGCTACGGATGCGAGAGGCGGCGCGGCGTCGAGGGCGGAAGGCCGGGCGCGGGTGCGCCAGTGGGCAACTCGGGCGGCAGGGGAGGCGTCGGCTCCTGGTGAGGCGGGACTCGGCGGTGTCTTTTGGTCTCGGGCTGGGTCGCGATGGCGCAGCAGGCGAGTCGCGGCGGTGGCTGCACAAAGGAGATGATGAACAGTGCTCTCTTTTTTTCTTTTTTTCTTTTTTTTTCTGCTGCACACACGTTCCCTCTCAACTTTCCTTCTGCTGTTTTACCGTTGCTGTCTCTTCTCCCTGCTACTTCTTTAGCCTTTTGCTGACTTTTCTTTTTTTTTTTTTTTTCTTCCAAAGCTTTTCTTTCTCTTTTTTTGCCTCAAAGAACCGAAACCCCTTTTCTTCTTCTTCGTTTTTTTAGAAAAACCGAGAAGAAACCCCCCCCCCCTCTACATACGGCCGTGTGTGTTGATGTGTGTGGCCCCCTATTCAACGTAATATATCACCTCCTCTTTTACTTTGCGCGTGATGTATTTTATAGGTCCAAAAAATATATTCTCGCGACATATATTTTTTCCTTTTTTGGTTGCGCACGTTATTCCCTTTGATTATGTAATATTTCTTATTTTGAGTTAAAGAATATATTACTCAATATATGCCCCGCGTGCAATATTCTTTTTTTGTATTTTCCAAATATTTCATCCAAAAATTTCCTTTCCACCCAAAATATGTCACCCTAGTGTATATTAGTCGAATATGTGAAAATCCCACTTGAATCAATGCTCGCCGTCGATTCAATGCTAAATGCAAAATAAATGCACCTAAAATCTATATGCTATGCAATTAACTATTTTTTTTTTCAGGGATAAAATTAACCCCTAGTTTTTTAATGCAATAAATGACTAAATGGGTCATCAAAATTTAGGTGTCAACACTGATCCAAGTGAAGTGGTAGTAACTAATGAAAAAAAAAGTGCTCAACAAAAAAGCTAATAATAATTGGTAGGAAAAATACCACAAATAATCCAAAAAAACACTCGAAACACCTCAAGCCTTTTTTTTTTCCCCTTTTTGGAGTAGCTAAAACCCCTAAACTTGTATCAATATGATAAACATTCTATCCACCAAAAAAAAAAAAATCATAAGTTTTGCCTAATGTGACACCAATAGTCCAAGCTGCTTCTTCTTCTTAGTCTTTCCACATCTTCAAGCTTAGTACAAGTCTAGAGAAATGCATCATTTGTTTATCACAAAAAAAAAAAAAAATGGTACACACTTTGGTCACTATGATACCAATAGCCCAAAATGTTTTTTGGGTCATCAAATCCTAAACTTATATTAGTGACAAGAGTTAAAATGTTCCATCACCTATTCCGTCCAAGGGGACCATTTAATATATAATGCAATGGCTTGCATAAGCAAAAGTAGGAAAATGGATCTCACTTCAAGCAAATAGCATGGAAATACTTTTGTCACATCAATCTGAATTTGGAGGTTTTGGTGCTAGAAAATAAAAAATTCGATTATCAATATCATAATGGGCATGATTTAGAGTCTTTTGGTGTCGTGGCGACATAATTTATAGTTTTTAGCATTATTAACCCTAAAAAGTATCGTGCGTAATGTCTCACTAATTTCTTCCTATGTAATTCGGTCAAGATTAACTGTGGAAAATTAATAATGAATGGGTGAAGTATGCCTTAGAAGAAGAAGAATTGAAAATAATCATAGAAAATCAATGCCGTTTGGCATGTGAAAAACGATGAGTGGAGATGTGTTGCTGATTATTGGATGCCCGATGGCTATATAGGGAATAATTAGCATCTTAGTAATTAGCTAATATTTATTTCGATATGTCTTCTATTACTTGTCCAGGTTTTGTCCTTTTTAAGTTAGCGAGTGTATTGTGATTTTCTAGATATGCTTTTGCACGCTACTTTGTTTTCACAATCACGGTAGTTTGGAATGTTGGTTTCATTTTCTAGATACATGGGTGATTGCTTGATTTTGCCTATCAAGACATCAGTGTCTTCTAATAAGGAGTTTGAAGCAATGAAAGTTAAAAGGAAAATGACAATAATACGTTTACAGACATTATGAATTTATAAACATTATGAAGAACGAGCAAATAGATGTCCTCATAAATAGTCAATTCATACATAAAATTGATTTGTCATTTTCTTTTCAATTTTTCACAACCCCATATTGCCGGGGGGGTATTCACAAAATTCTTGAGTAATTGTGAGTTCTCTAGCACAGAGACATCAAGTAATCGAGTTTTATGTAATTAAATACAATGAATGAAATAAATTAATTAATATCATGCTTAATTTACTAGTTAAGGACTTTTTAATTGTTGAGCACGATATGACAAAAAAAATAGGGATAAGTGTATTAGAAGTTTGAAAATTTGTCACGAAAATGCAACTGAGTCATAAAACTCTCAAAAAGGCAATCAAATCCTACAACTTTCAAAAGGTTTTATCAAATGAGGGACCTAATTTGATCAATTTGACAACTTTTAAGATTTGATTACACTTTTTGAAAGTTTTAGGATTCAGTTGAACTTTCTTAACAAGTTTGAGGATTTAATTGCACTTTTTAAAAGTTTTATGACTAAATACACCTTGTTGACAAATTTTAGGATTTTCAATACATTTATTTCAAAAAGAAAAAATTATTGAGCACGTGAAAGTGCTCCACGTTTTTGCGCTGGGCGTTCCTTCATGAACAAGCCAAAAAGGGGTCTTATTCTCTAGGCACTTGCATTTTTTTAAACATCCACGTTGACAATCTGATCCAAGTGGCAGTAACTGATGACAAAAAAGTGCTCAACATAAAAAAGCTAATCATAAATGGTAGGAATATACCACAAATAACCCTGAATAATGCTTCCAACGGAAAAAAAAAAAATCAATGCCCGAAGCATCTGGTATTTTTTTCCTCCCAAACCCCTAAATTTGTATTAGTATGGCACAAATACATTAAATCAACCACAAAAAGATTTTAAGTTTTGTCCAACGTGACATCAATAGCCTAAGCTCTTTTTTTTTTCCCCTTTTCGTGTCTTCAATACCCAAATCCGCTATTAAATTAGAAAATTAATCTCCTATGTCCGGAAAGAGAGCATGCATGTGTTCCCCGCTTGAAGGAAATATTACAAACAAAGAAATATTTATCATCTTTTCGTTCTTGATATGATCATTGTTTCAACGAACCTAATGGTTCGAACTCCAATTCTTATAATAAAAATTGCTCCAAACGACAAGACAAATTGCGTTAGCTGCAAGAGTAGCTCTCTGAACACGACAATTTGTGCAGAGAATATTCCTTTCTTTTCAGCTTTCCCTTCCTAATGTCTCGTTAAATTCACCTTCTTTCAGTTTCCTCCTCAAACTCTAGCGTACAAGGCTGGCGTAAATATAGACCATTGGGCGTGACCAAAGTTACATTTCAGTATGCAAAATTCGCTTAGTTGATTGGTGTTAGAGAATTTCTAATCCAGAAATTAAAAGTCGCCCATTTGAAACCCCATAAATTGCGTGTAATTTGCAAGGCCACATGCACATGTAAAAAAAACTTAACAGAACTGGTATTTAAAACTTGCATGATGTCCTCTTGATTTCTAAATATTTTGGCAATGGAATAGACCTTGATATGATATATGCTTCACTTTGAACCTCGTATAATGAAACTGCAATAATATGCCTCCTTTACTCATGAGATGAAGTTTGATTCCCATCATTCACATTATTACAACAGTAATGCAATCACAAATTTAAACTGTGATAATATGCCTCATTCATCTATTCATGAGATGAAGCTTGATTCCCACTTGTTTGCCCAGGATGTTGGAAAAACAAAAGATCAAATGTTCCCATGTTTGAACAATGCTTCCAGATTATAAGGCTTGGTCGTGCGCAAACGTCCACTCCACATCAACTGCGCAAATTACTGATAAACTCTCTCAGTTGGATGGTAGGAATCGAAGAACACGTACTCCTTGGGATTAGGGCACAGCGATACTCTCTCACCCCTCTCATGCCTCCACAGCTATAGTTCCCCCCGTAGGGACCCGAGCCGCAACACGCCGATTTCCCTTCTTCAAGGAATTTAATTTCATGAGATTAACGAAAATCTAGGGAAAAGTTTAATTTGTGCAAAAATAATGCAAATGACTGACCATATTTTGATGGGTATTGGATTCTTTTAATCAAGGAAGTGTATAAGTCGAAGAGGGAGTACTTGAATCCCTGCAATTGAGACTCTAGCTTGGCGAGAGTCGCGGGAAGAGCTACGTTGTGAAGCTTCGTTAGCTCGATGGCTGGTCTCAAACAAGAACCATTTCTGGTTACCAATCGAACGGCCGGGAAGCACCCAACAGGTGGAACTGCCAAAAGCCCAAATTTTCTTGCTCCAACTTTATATATACCCTGGGAAAAAAAAAAATCGAACATCGATCCATTTGTTACAATCCACTTATAAATATCAATTGCGACAATTGATAAAGATGTGTCATTTTCGTTTAATTTAATATCAGACTAAAGAAAAAGTCAAATTTATAAGAGGTTCAAAGTAGATCGCGGAAAATACATGGGCAAAAAACAAATAATGAAGTGCAACTGACCTTTAAATACCGGTTAACAAAGTACTTATTTATTATAATGAACTCATCACAGAAAATGAAAACTTTTATTAAGTGTCTTGAGTTTGAAAGCGTGTTTGCTTAATATGACTTAAATAATAAGAAGATATTTTGACTACAGAACCAACATGAAAATCGCTTCAATATCTCAAAAGATCATAGATATATATATTTTAATAAGGAATTATTGGTTAGCATCAAACAAAAAGTCAGGGAGCGAGAGAACTATAAAGAAGAAAATGCGTTGGTCAACAAAATCCTCAAACCGACCAAAAAAACAAAAAAACAAAATCCTCCCAATAATTGCAACCCTATTGACTTGCTTATATGGATTTAATAGTGCTGTACTGCTCCGCAATTGAAGGGAAATTATGGATATGGCTTACCTCAAGGAAAGTGCTCATGTTGCCAACCACCATCCCCACGTTATCCTCCATGGAAATGGACTGAAACAGAGCTGGCTTGTTGACAACCGGGTACAAGTAATCGTTGGCTCCGATGCTGACCGTGTAAACGCCCTCCGAAACCATTCTCTTCGCATTCTCGTCCCCCAGCTTTTTCCTCAGATCCTTCACCAGTTTCTCGAACTGCTTGAGCTGAGTCCAGAGATCCATCACCTAAAGAAGCAAAACTAAGGAAGATGACCCGGAAGTGGAACATAAAAAAACATCTAAGCAAAGACAAGAAAAGAGACTCGTAATACATATCCTTGGTGAGTTTCGGGTAAAGCGCCAGCTCCACCGGAAGCAAAATTCGCCCCTCCCACAAATTCGCCGTTCTTTTGCTGGAGATATGATGGGATCGGTGGTAGCTTCGCATATTCAGCTGAATCGCCCAAAAAGATTTTGAGTGTGCAATCAATCATTTATGGGGAAAACAAAGGGCTAGAGCATGGGAAAGTTATACCAATAAAATCAGCCATAAGACGACCGTTAGTGAATCTGCCAGTGGCATAGTGGAAGAAAGTCTCGCCATAAGGAGGGAAGTTTGCCCTGAAAGACGCAGTAGTGTATATTTTCATTTCAACTATTATGTGATTGTGGTTTCTCCTTAGCATAGTTAGGAATGATATTTTTCTTATTTCTCATCATTAGATTTTTGTTTTTTCTTACAATTTATTTAGTGCTTCATCAATTACCGATTGTTATTTCAATGATTGCACACTCGCATGATTGTTTCATATGTTAGTGAATAAGTTTAAAATCAATACAAACTGCCTGACAAACATCTTTTTAAAATGAACAAAATTAAATATCGAAAGGGTATTAGTTATCAATTAGTATAACTAAGTCCTCAACCCTAGATCTTTGATTGCATAGGAAGTAAGGCATGCTCTCATGCCTCACTTGGTTTTAGTCGACGTCCGCCTTTTAAGCAATACCCTAAACCTATGTCTTTTCTCCCTCTAGACGGAAAAGGTAGTTCATGACGATGGGAAGGCACCCGAGAGGTAGGTGGCATTATTATAAATCCAAATTTTCTTGCTCCAACTTTGTAAATACCTAAGAAAAGAAAAAGAAAATCAGAGATTGATCCATTTGTTACAATTAGATTTGTCAAACAGGTAGGTTAGTTAGTTTTAGGTCAAGTTGAAAATGGACCTACCAAAATTGATATATTTTTATGTAATAGAAATCTCATAACCCAACTCGACCCAACCCTAATTGTCAAAATACTTTAAATTTGTCATGCCCGATCCTCGAACGCGTGCTCATCTCTCACCCGATCGATTAATAGCAACATCCCATGACGCATTGCCAACCCTTTCATTTTAATACGCAAGCTGAAGTATATAATAAAATCCCCAGACAATAAAATAATGGGATAGAAAGGTAAGGCCATATTTTTCACAACTGAAAAACCACAACCACACTTTTATACAATACAAACCACATAGTATATTTTACAATACTATTCACAGAAGTTTGATCTATCACATTAGTTCACAACACAGGTTTGCAAACAGGATGGGATCTCAGTCCTCATCCGAGTCATACTCAGGATCCTCCTCGAGGTCATCCTCCAGTTCCTCTTCGGGTTCTTCTTCTTCTTCTTCCTCTTCTTCTTCAGGGTCATCCTCGAGCTCTTCCTCATCAAATTCCACCTCAGGTTCCTCATCTTCTTCCTCCCATGGCTCATCCTATTCAACGATTTCCCCTTCCTCTTCACTCTAGGTAGCACCCTCGGCTGAGTATACTGGTGACTTAGGATCGACCTAAAGCTTGGGATCCTTGGCATCCACTACCAACCCATCCTTAGGGTCTGTCATCCCTAGCCCAAAAGCTGCCTCCAAAACGTACAAAGGCACATCACCTTCCGGGATGGGACATTCTCTTCGTCCATCATGGTAGTGATGATACCATGATCGATACTTGTGGGGTACCAGGTCGATTCTATTCATATCCACCTAGACCTTGGACTCTATCAAAACATGCTCTAGCCCTTCTAGGTGGTGGTAAATCAGGAAGTGGTATCCTACATTGGTAATCTCTTTAGGGATACCATAATGCATCAGAGGACGAGGAGGTGGAGGTGCTGCCATCTACGGGCCTAAAATGTTGTCTCACATTGGGGTGAGACTACGTCTCAGCAAGTTCTACTCCCTAAGACTCGATTAAGAAACCAATATGCCATAAGGGCTGCCTATGCACAACACGGGTTAGGAGACTTACCTTGTCCTCAATTCCACCCTGCAAATTAGCATAGTTCGAATAGGCACCCTATCAATCAATTTACCACATCAGATTAAGTTATTGATCAATCGACCTAGTCGATTACATGTTACCATGACCTCCCTCCGGTCGGAATATTCAATACTATCTATAATGTCCTATCAAGTCAGGACCCGCTTACTCTAAGTTGAAGATAGATAGTATAGCCCGCGCTAAGTTGATAAATAGTGTACTGCTCGCAATCTAAGCTGACATATCGAAGCCCTTAGGATGATATAGTACACTAATAATGCTCAATCTAACCTAATAAAGTATATTGCTCGCAATCTAAGCTGACGTATCACCCGTGGGTCGATATAGTACACTGTTAGTGCTCCCCCTAAGCTGATAAGGTATACTGCTCGCAATCTAAGCTGACATATAAGAGCCCTTAGAATGATATAGTATACCGGTGTACTACTTGTAATCTAAGCTGACATATTGCCCATGGGTTGATATAGTACACCACACCCAATCATTCAACTTAATTTTTCAATTTTATCATACCCAATAAAATACACGTGTGTGGGTATACGGTCAGCCTTAGTCAAAATACTATAATTTCTTTTCCACAAATCCCACCATTTTCTGTAGTTCACCAAAATATTTTTGGCG
The DNA here is from genome assembly GCA_014182715.1 of Eucalyptus cloeziana. Lineage (NCBI taxonomy): Eukaryota > Viridiplantae > Streptophyta > Magnoliopsida > Myrtales > Myrtaceae > Eucalyptus > Eucalyptus cloeziana. The sequence continues at coordinate 26,726,453 of CM024642.1, forward strand.
CTGTCAACCGACGCCCGGTTATTTTTCAATTAATTACAAGAATTAATTAATTTAGGAAATAAATCCTAAAATCACCAATAAATCAATTCAGCACAATCTAGCACTCAATAAATTAAACAGACTGCACCACGATAATCAGCATAAAATTCTGGTTGTCAGCCATCCCGGTCTAATTTCCGGAAAATAAATAATTAATTAATTAATTATGGAAAATATTAAATAAATACAATAAATCCAATTTATGCTCGTAATGCTTAATTGGAAGCTGAGACGGACCCGGAAAAATTTTGAGACTCGTTCAATAATTACCCGAGCCTATTTACTCGATAATTACACTAACCATTCGCCTAACATGCATAAGTAAATCCCTAATTAAATTATTCTAATCTAATATATCCACCTACTTGCACTTAATTAAATCTAATCAACCCACAAGCATCATTAGTCTACTAAGTATGGATTAGTAAGTTAAACTCACTTGATTAACGAGCCGAGCGGTTCCAAACGTCGGGAATGTCGCGGGGGTCACTTCTCTCCAAAGTGGGTCTAGGTTTCAAGACTTGAAACCACCTCAAAACGAGCCTGACACTTTGTTGGAAACCCATTGTTTTGCCCTTCTGATTTGAGCTGCAAACAAGAGAAATGAAGCTGGTTTAGTGCAGGAATGGCGACGGTGGACCGATGGATGGCTTGGTGAGGTAACCGGCGGCCGAACGGGGGTCTACGGCGGCCAAATGACCTCCGGCTTGGCTCAACCAGCAGCCGAGATGGCGGAACGGGTTGCTGGAAGGAGCAAGGGAGGTGGAGACGCGTGAACAGCAACGATCCACGACGTGTGTGCAAAGAGGGCGAACGGCAGAGGCAAGCGGTGATCCAACGATGGTGGCTTTGTACGGCGTGGATGGCAGCTTCTCCTTAGCTACTGGTGTACAAAAATGAAGGGGATGGAGGGGGAATGGTGGTCGGTTGGCTTAGAGAAGAAGAGAGAGCAAGAGGTGGGCCACCGTGGTCATTTTTTTCCACATTCTTGTTTCCTTGACCCATCCTAGGCCAAGTGTGGTTCCTTGGCTGTCCTTAGGCCACCAAGGCCTCCATCTAGAAGCTTATGGTGGTCCAAATGTTGAGGGTGGTGGGGGCATACGAATTTCCTAGATTTCTCCTTCAATTGGTCACTTACCAATCCTCAAATCAACTCAATTCGGCCTCGATAAATTCAATTGACCTTCCATCGATCAAATCGATATTTTTCTTCACCCATATATCCATCATGCTTCCCAAATTTGCGATAAAAAAAATTATCATCGACTTTTTTTGAACAAAAACGGTCCTATGCCGACTTTTTCCCAAAAAGTCTCGGGTTTCAAAAAATCTTTTGAGACTGAGTCGATACTCTTAGAATTTATTATGACATGACAAAATCCTCAATTTCTGAAATCGGACTCAATTTCACGGTTAATTTCTATTCGGCGCGTTTTTAGCATAACATAGGCTACTAGATAGTTTTTAGGAATTTTTAGTGCAAATGACCCATGGTCGATTTTCTTCGAGCCACAATGAACCCACTCAACTCATTGGCGGCTCTCAATTGTCGTGAAAATCTTGAGGATTCAAATACGGATACAGGGTACCAAAACAATAAGAAAATCAGTCTAGTGACAATCGATGAGAATTTTCCAATTTAGTGGTGTCACCCATGATTAGCCACACATCTTAGTCAAATCAATCTATCTCTAAGATTTCAAATTGATTTTATACTATGCCATACTGGCTTCTAAAGATGAGCACGGTTGAAAAGCTAATTTCTGGTCGAATTCTCAAGTCTATTTACCTTAAAATCCTTAATGGCTTCCCCAAATAGTCTAGTTATCTCGAGAGTGATCAGTTCTGAGAACAACCCTATAAGTGCGTCAATGAAATGCCCGATTTATTCAATAGAAAACATGACTGAAAATTTGGGATGTCACAAAATCACTTATTTTCTGTGAAATGAATGCATCTATTATAAAGTATTTATTTAAAGGTGTGTGGTAACGTTTAATTCATTATCAGACCAAAGAAAATAGTCAAGTTTATAAGAGGCTTGAAGTAGAACGTGGAGAATATATGGGCAAAAAACAAATAATGAATTGCAACTGTCCTTTAAATGCCCATTAACAAAGTGCTTATTTATTATAATGAACTCATGACAAAAAATGAAAATTTTATATTACGTGTCTTGAGTGTGAAAACATGTTTGCTTAATTTGACCCTAATAATAAAAAAATATTTTGACTACACAATCAACATGAAAATATCTCAAAAGATCATAGATGTAGATTTTTATAGGGAATTATTTGTTAGCATAAAAAAAAAAAAAAAAGTCAGGGAGTGACAAAACTATAAAGAAGAAAATGCGTTAGTCAACAAAATCCTCCAACCGACCAAAAAAAAAAAAAAAAATACAAAGTCCTTCCAATAATTGCAATCCTATTGACTTGGTTATATCGATTAAATAGTGCTATACTGCTATGCAATTGAAGGAAAATTATGGATTTGGCTTTACCTTAAGAACAATGCTAATGTTGCCGAGCACCATCCCCACATAATTCTCCATGAAAATGGACTGAAACTATTGGAAATACGATTTGATATCGATTCCTCTTCGTGAATTGATTGAGTTAGCTATTCAATAATCGATTCACGAAATCCTTGATTGGCTTGGTAGATAGGAAATACAATCATGCATATTTTTCTTTTCCTATTTTACATTTTCTTTCTATTATTGCAAATAGAACTTGTACATGTACATTTGATATACAGAATTACATAAACCACAATTCCTTTAAACTTTTCCTTGATTCTTGTCAAGGTACTAGAGGGGTCCATTCTTGCCTAGCTTCCACAACCCTAGAATTGCCTTCATTTTTTCTTTGACTTGTTGCGTCTCCAAACCTGCAAAACAAGCTAGCCATCTTATAGGAATTCAACACTTTTTTATAATACCATGTCAACCAACCAACATCACCAATAGAGGAAACCCACGACTCACCTAAGCAAACCCCAGGTCCAATTCATTTGCATAATTTGGGTCTGGTTGACCCAAATAAGGAAGATAGCTTTACTGCGTCTACACCTGCTCCAGTATAGGTCACTGGCCCAATTCAATGGCCCCAAGTCCAGTACCTAATTCAAGGCCAATAGGCTAGCGGGCCAAGTTACACATGGGCTCAACATGGCCCATCCGAAGAGGAGTATGTTCCAGGTTTTGGAACTCGGCTTGATGGATGAGGGCCGATTCCATCTTCACAAGAAAATAATCCGAATGGAGGTGGACCAAGTTGGGTAGGCTCAGGTTAGGGACCCGGATCCATTCCACCAAGTCTAGGGATGAATCCCTATCCGGTTCTCTAACTTGGGTTTCTACCCTATGCTGTCCTAGTCGCCAATGGCTACCCTGAGCCCAACAGCCCACTTTACACATTACCAGGTGATGGCCCAGAACTCCAACTGATCATCCTACAGCTCCCCAAACTGGATAATTATAGCGCTTGCGCTCTAGACTTCTGACAAGCACTTGTAACAAAGGACAAGGACAGCTTCCTTGACGGAGCCGTCCCCTTCCCAGCCAACAAACAAATTTAGTGGCACTAGAGAAGGTGCAACCAGTTGGTTCACACATGGATCGGCAATTGTTTGACACCAGACATTGTGGCCAGTCTACCACCGATTGAGGACGCGAAAACGATCTAGGACGGCATACAAGAGATGTACAGGAGGCTCGACTGAGCAAAACTCTTCTCACTCACTTAGGCCCTCTCAAAATTGAAGCAAGGGAACCTCTTAGTTACCTCTTGCTTCAATCGGCTTTCAACTATGTGGAATGAGCTCATTGCGGTCGAAGAACGGCTTGAGGGGCCTAAAGCGAAGCTTCAACAATACCATGAAATAAAAAGAAAGGGAGAAAATTACTCATTTTTTGTTGATTTTGAGCGAATCATACTCACCTTTTCGGTCACAGGTCTTGACGATGGAACCTATGTCAACTCTCAGCTGGATCTACCAACTAGCTGTCCAAGAGGAAAGCCAACGACTTGTCATAGCCAAGCAAGGGAGAGTTGGTGAAGGCATTGCTCCTGCCGCCTTCCCAATGAGTTTTGGCTCGGCTAAAGCAACAATTGGCGTCCATGGAGGTCTCGGCTTTGTTGGAGGTCTCGACTTCGTTAGAGTGCACGAAGAGGCTGCGAGAAAGAATGATCAAATGGCTATCGCAATAGGGAACCCTAAAAATCGATCAGATAGGTAGGATCAAAGAAGATCAAATGGTTATTTTTCGCCCATACGTCCAACCGAATTGAACAACCCATATCAAGCCACAACAACATTAGCTTACAGATCATCCAACGGCCCATAGAATGTCACGTCATCACAGGGAAATAATGGGCAAAATTCAAAAAATAAGGGTGAATATTATGAATATTGCAAATGCCCGCATCATACTATTGGTACATGTTGGAAATTACATGGTAAGCCGAGTGACAAGACAAAATGGAAAAGGACACTTTTGCTTATCAAGTTTCGGCACATAAGACTGTTGGGACACATGAAACAATTACCCAAGATTAGTACTAGAATATTATGAAGGCCTTGAATCAATTGACAACCAATGACAAAAGTGCAACTTTCTCAGGTACATTTCTTTGCAAGACAAATGTAATATCAGTTGATGCACAAATAATTGATTCAGTTGCTAGTGACCACATCATTTGCAATGAGCAATTATTTTCTTATATTCAAAAGATTTGGATTCTCCTGTATCTGTATGACTCCTGAATGGAAACGTCACTAACGTCACCAAAATTGGTACTATCCAAATCAGTCTAGATATTATCTTTAAAAATGTCTTATATATCCTTGAGTGATGGCAAACTAATGGGCTTGGGTTGCACAAGGGCTGTATTTTTGTACTAGCTTTCCAAAAGATTTTGATTTATTGAATAAAAAAATTCCTTATAATGCCATTGCCAATAATAAAAATCTTATTCATCATCAACGCTTGGGTCACATTGCGTGTTTCCCTTATTCTAGATGTCCAATTTTCCCTTTGGCAAAACAGTTTGGGCTCAATTTCCAATTAACACATCTCGAGCTACTAGTGCTTTTTCTCTTCTTCATATGGATATCTGGGGTCCCTATCACACCTCACATCATGATGGTTCACATTTCTTTCTCACTATTATCAATGATTGTTGACACCTAATTTTCAAATGCGTATAAAAAAAATCAATTAATTAATTAAAAATTTAAAATAACAAAAAAAAGGGGGATGCAAGGGGGCCGGGTCGGGCCGAATCTAGCCCTGGCCCCACCCGGCCCTCCTCCTTTCCTCTCTCCCCTTGGCCTGGGCCCAGCCAGCTTCTCCTTCCTCCTTCCATCCTCACGTGCAGGGAAAACCAAAGAAGAGAACAACACAGCAGCAGAGAGGGACAAAGCACAGAAAACACAAAAAGAGATCGAAAAACCAAAGAAAAGAGAGAGAAGGAACGGAGGCGGTGGAGGACAACGGTGGCGCTGCCCGACGGCGCCCGAGCCGCTGTCCTCCTCGCCACCTCAACCCAACGTCGCACGGGCTGCCGCCCTCCGACCCCGACACCGTGCCGAGAAGCCCCGGCAACGAGCTCCGCTGTCCCAAGCTCGCCGCCTCAACCCAACGCCACTGCAGCCTCTACAATCGCGAGCATTGTCGTGCCAGCAGCCGAAGCTTCGCCCTTGACCCTGACGTCGTCCGAGCCGTCGCCCTCTAGCTCCGTACACCGTCGCCATTGCTCCCCTTAACCGCGAGTCCATCTCGCCCGCAACCTCTACCGGACACCGCATCGCCGTTCAGCCAGCCACCGTCACGCTCCGCCTCACTTGCAACCCGCGAGATCCCGACGAAGCTGCTGTTGCCCCTACTCTGCCCATGATTTGCTCGCCCGACACCGCTCCTCTACCTGCGACAACCCGCCGCACTCTGCCTCCATCCCGATGTGCTGCTTACTGATCCTCGCCGAGCCGCCGCCCATCCAAGCCACTGTCGCCGTTCCCGCTACTATTGCCGTCGTCTGCCGCTCGCTGCTGCCACGGCCGCCAAGTAGTTGGCGTCTCAAACGTCCTTCTTCGGCATCGCAAAACAACAGGAGAGAGAGGAGGCGAACCGGGTCTTGGCCGGGTTGGGCAAAAGCCCCGTCGGGTAGGGTTTTGAGCAATTCGGGCCGGGCATTTTAGGGCCGGATTTGGGCTGTTTTTAGTACGTGGGCTTGTGGGCTTGGGTTGGTTTAGTGTGGGTTTTGTTTTTAAAAAAAATTAGACCAAGTTGGGCCTGCACATTAGGCCCAGCCTGGCGGGTTTCCACCTGGCCCTATTCACCGAACCGAGTCGGACCAACCCGGGGATCCGATCTGGTTCGTTTTAATTATATTATATTATTATAATATTAAAATAATATTTTTTAAAAGTTAAAAATTAAAAAAAAAATTAAAAAAATTAAAAAAATTTCAAAAATTAAAAAATGTAGAATTTGGTTAGGAATTATCATATCTTGCATTCTTAGTGTAATTAGATCTTTATTTGCTTGTATTTTGATATTATTGTATGTTTAATTTGCATAGCTAATTATGTTTAATTGCATGTGTTTACTTTTGCTGCAACTAGGATCTTGGTAGCTATAATTGTTACTTTAATGATTGTGCACCCGAATAATCATCTCACATATTAGTGGATAGGTATAAAATCAATCCAAATTGCCTGACAAAAATCATTTCTTTTAAAATGAACAAGATTAGGTACCGAAAGGGCACAAATTGGTTAATTAGTGTAATCAAGTCCCCGACCCTAGATTCTTTGGTTGCGTAGGAAGTGAGGTATACTCTCATACCTCACTTGGTTTCTAGCCGACCCCAATAGGCTAGTGGCGACTCATTTTTGCGAAATTCTTTAGAATACCCCAATGTCATGCGGGGTATGGGCTTAGGAGAGCCCATGCCTGATCATGGGCCTTAGGCCTGTCTTTTAGGCAATACCCCTAAACCTACTCCCTCCCCTCGAGGGTAGGTCGCGACAATGATTATACTCGTGCCACTTGGGTTTATCTTATGCAATCCAAGAATCAAACTTTTCAAACTTTCAAGTTTTCTTTCTCTTGTCAAAAATCAATTCGAAAAATCTTTCCAACAAACTTGGACAAATAATGGATTAGAATTCTTTTTTACTATGAGATCTATTTGTGGGCCCAAAAATAAGAAAAAAAGGAGAAGAGTTGAAAAGTCAAAAGAAAAGGGGGATATAGTGGTAGGGGGAGGGGGCTTCAGTTTTATGAGAGAGAGAGACCTTAGGAGAAGCACAAAGGGGAAAGGAGGAAGAAAAAGAGATTAGAGAAAAGAAGGGAAGGAGGAAGAAGAAAAGGGAAAAATTTTCACGTGCTCGTGATTCGGATGCCTCGCCAAGCCACCTCAACTTCATTTTATATCACTGGTAAGTGATCGAAGACTTTAATTGTCTATTCGAATGAATCGTCGCAATTAGAGTTCAAAATTCGAAATTATTGGAGATTTATGTGGCGAAGTCTGTTTTTGAGTCGTTGAGTTGCACATTTTTTGTAGAAATAATAATTTAGGATGTTATGGAGTTATAGCATTTTACGGATCTTGATTTGAGCTTACTGTTTGCCCGAAATGGAATTTTCAAGTATGGTGCGCGTTCTGGACACGTACCGAATAGTAACTTTAGGCATGAGTTTTAGCCATTTTCGGTGAGGTTTTGGGGGGGAGTTGGGGTTGTTGTAGTGTATTAAGAGAGTTTCTAAAAACTATAAGATGGATTGAAACGGAATTTTGTGGAGGAAGTTATAGCACGACAAAGTTTAATGCATGGGCTGCACTCAGCGGACAACAATAGGTTTCCGCTAGAAGCGAGATTTTCCTTGGTGCATAGGTGTCATTTTTATCAATAAATAGGCGTAGTATAGTCGAGCTGTTATTAGAATATCATTTTACTTGGTCTTTTGATTTTGTTTTTCAATTAATTATTAGGAATTCGAGTGCATCAACTCGAGTAAGCACCGTAGTTGGTTTTTAGCTTTTCGTAGGTGAGTGACTATTTCTTCTTTATATTTTAAACTCATGTTTTGAAAAACATTATGGATTACATATGCTATGAGCTAATAAATAGCATTTTTTTTTTAATAAAACAAGATCAAGCTTTTACTGCCATTTTGTTATTTGAAAAAGATAATTATCCTCTGACTTCAGTTTGAATGATTGCTTGTAAATGGTTTGTAAAAATCCTTTATGAAATAATCTTGAAACGTTTGTGGTTCTTAAAGGATGGTTTGATATTTCTATATCAAATGCCCGAGTTGTGAGATGAATCTCAATTTGATGTTGGATTACTGGATATTTGTGATTGATGGTTGATGCTCAGTGTCTCTGTGAACCTTGAGGAGTATGTGGGTATGCGCATACTAGTCTAGGATATTCTTGTAGGCCGAGCTACCAACTAATAATAGGTGAAAACTCAACTAAAAGAAGAATCTTGGCCATCTTGTCACAGGCTCTACACGTAACTATGGCTAGACATTTTAGCATGATTTGGTCAATGGAGTGGACCATTGATATGTGATTTTAGTTTGATCGATGGAATGGGCCATCAACGTATGGTTTGATAAGATTAATCAATAAAATAGACCATTGTCATATGTTTTTACAAGATTAACTAATAAACTGGACCATTGGTGTCTTGGATATTTGTCTTATGAATATATATTGGTGTATGCTTTGTTATTATCTTGAGTATTTGGTTATGGACATATTACGCTAAAGGTTTGTTAAATTCTGGATTTGGCGAAAATGAGTTACGTTTGTATTTTAAATGTGCATAGTGATTTCTTGATCTGCTTAGAAGAAACGTGTTACTTACTAAGCTGTGATAGCTCACTTTTCTCATCTACTTGATTTTCATGTTCTTTAGTGAGCTATAAGTAGGCGTGAGCGTTTGTTATCGGGGAGGACTTTTTGTGTTGAGGACTTTTTGGTATGATTTATATACAGTCGATGAGTTTGTGAGTTAGTTTTTGGGATAAGTGCTATAGAAGTCCTAAAACTTGTCACGAAAATGCAATTGAATCATAAAACTTGCAAAAATGCAATTCAGTCCTAAAACTTGTCAAATTGTTTCAATCAAGTCCTAAAATTAACACCGTCAACTTTTTTAATAGAAAATGCTAATGTGACATTTAAAATGAATTTTTATTTTCCATATGACTTTTTTAATTTTTTTATTTAAATTAGATTTAAAAAATAGAAAAGAAAAGTTAAAATTTATTTAAAAAACAAAATAGTTCAAAAAAAAAAAAAAAAAAAAAAAAAAAAGGCAACCGCCACCCATCGCCGGAGGGGCCGGGGACCCTTCAACAATGGGCAGTGGCTACCTTTTTATTTTCTTTTTTTTTTTAACAATATTTAAAAATAAATTTTAGCTTTTCTTTTTAGTTTTTAAATCTAATTTAAAAAAATTGAATAAAAAATAATTAAAAAAAAGCCATGTGGAAAATGAAAATTTATTTAAAATTCCACGTCCGCACCTCGTCAACATTTTCCGTTAGTAAGTTTGACGGTGTTAATTTTAGGACTCGATTGAAACAATTTGACAAGTTTTATGATTTGTTTGCACTTTTTGCAAATTTTAGGACTCAATTGCATTTTCGTAACAAGTTTTAGAACTTCTATAGCACTTATCCCTTAGTTTTTTTTTTTTTTTTTTTTTTGGGGAGGTATATATATAGGTTTGGTGGCTTATAGAAAACTCTAATATTATAATTAAATGCCCTATGTTGTGTGTGTGTGTGTGTGTGTTTTTTGGAGGTATATATATATATAGGTTTGGTGGCTTATAGAAAACTCTAATATTATAATTAAATGCCCTCTGTTGTGTGTGTGTGTGCGTGCGTGCGTGTTGATCTAAAGTTGAATTTTGGTTATGTTAAGGTTGTGTCCTTTGGTGAAAGGATTGCCATGTCATGCCTCTATTCTTGTGAATCAAGGTGTGACATCTACTGAAAATGCATCTTTCTTATCCTCTCAAGGGATATTGCACAAGAGTTCATGCACTTACCCTCCCTAACAAAATGGGATTGTTGAGTGCAAAACATCAACACCTTTTAGAAGTAGCTTGAGCCCTCAAATACCAAGCCTCAATTCTTGAAAAATTTTGGGGAGATTATGTAGTTACAGCAGCCTATTTGATTAATGGGCGAACTCTTTTTGAGTTACTATATGGAAAACAGCTAGTGATTGATCATCTTAGAATATTTGGTTGTTTTTGCTATGCAACAATTGTAGGTCCTTCAAATAAGATGGATCCCTGTGCCATTTGGTGTATTTTTATGGGGTACCCTCCTCTATAGAGAGGTTATTGGGTCATGGAAATCTCTACATGACATTTCTTTGTGAGTAGAGACGTTTTTATGAAAAACGTCTTTCCTTCTGAGAGTATGCATCTTCATCTTCTTCCTCAGCATCAGAACGTTGTCTTTTTCTATCAAAAGAAGATTTATATGAGCAACCTCAATATGTAATTATTGGCCCAAAACAACAAGTTCCAATGTATACATACCAAGCTATTGAATCACAAGGCTCCTCATCTAGGGACGAACCTCCATTAAACTCGATGTTAGCACATGGGGATGATCGTCCATCTAATTAATCAACAACTTTTTCATCACAAAGTAGACATGCACCATCTCCTGCAGTTTCCATTAAGACAAAATGGAACAGCCTCGACGTTCTAGTCACCTTACCCGACCACCTACATGGAAAAAGGACTTTGAATATCTTACAATGAATACTTCAGGTACACAATATTCTATATCTTCATATGTTTCATTTAGTCGGTTATCACCAGAACATATGTATTGCATCAACCACATTTCCAAAGAAAAGGAGCCGTCTTCTTATTATGAGGTGGCACGTGACCCACAATGGCAACGTGCTATGGAGGCTGAACTGAAAGTTCTAGATGAAAATCATACATGGGATATTGTCTCATTACCCCCACATCAAAAGCCCATTAGCTGCAAATGGGTTTACAAGATCAAGTTCAAGGTGGATGGTTCCATTGAAAGGTATAAAGCCTATTTAGTTGCAAAGGGATTCACACAACCAAAAGGTTTTGATTATCGTGAGACCTTTTTAATAATGGCCAAGTTATTGTCTGCTCATTCTTGTCCATTGAAATTAGCCACTACACTAGAGGGACCTCAATGAAGAAATTATATGGATCTTCCACAATTTACGCAGATAGGGGGAGTCTCATGTATGCCGTCTTTGTAAATTCTTATATGGGCTTAACAAGCTTCTAGACAATGGTACTTCAAATTCACCACAGTGCTAACCACTACAAGATTCTAGCACTCCAAGCATTATCACACCTTATTCGCAAGGACTAAAGGTGATTCATCAATTTATTTATTAATATATGTTGATGATACTCTAGTATGCTATTACAAAGTTCAAGAAATATCTACACTCTTCTTTTCACGTTAAAGACTTGGGGCCCCCTAAATACTTCTTGGCATTAAAATAGCTCGATCTAACAAAGGGATCTGTCATAGCCAATGTAAATTCATTATGGAGATAGTTTTAGAAGCAAGATTGTCAAAATGTAAACCGGCTATTAGACCAATTAATCAAAATGTGAAACTAGCGACACGTGAATATGATGAGAGCTCACCTTCACCAATCAAAGATTCATTACTCAAGGACCCATTGAGATATCAGCACCTTGTTGGGAAATTAATCTATCCCACAATGACAATACCTAATATATGTTATGTGGTGCAAATACTCAATCAATTCATGCACAAAACAAAGCAATCTGATATGAATGCGACACTAAAGGTTGTAAAGTATTTGAGAGGATGCTCAAGACTTGGTATTCTTCTGTCTTATGAATGTAGCGATATAGATTATGCTACTTGTCCAATGAAGAAAGGGTTTATTGCTAGATAATGTATCAAATTGGGAGAGTCACTTATCTCATGCAAGACAAAGAAATAGTCAACCATAGCGCTATCATCAGCCGAATCTGAACATTGGGCCATGGTTAAGACTATTTGTTAAATAGTTTGGACACGAGGACTTCTCTTGAATTTTAGAGTGCAAATTGATGGACCTAGCGATTTGTTCTGTGGCAACATACCACGCTTAAATTTAATGGCAAATCTAGTTTTTATGAGAAGACTAAACATATAGAACTCGATTGTCATTTCACTCGAGACAAAATCCGAGAATGGATCATCACAACAAGAGCAATTGGGACTATGGAGCAACTTGCAGACATATTTACCAAGCCATTGTGTGAAAGATGGCGTACATACTTACGAGGCAAGCTCGGTGCCCTTAATATATGCAAACCACCAGCTTGAGGGGGAGTGTTAGAAATATGATTTGATATCAATTCTCGCTCGTGAATTGATTGATTCAGCTAACCAGTAATTGATTCGCGAAATCCTTAATTGGCTCAATAGATAGGAAGTACAATCGTGTGTAATTTTATTTTCCTCTTTTCACATTTTCTTTCTAGTACTACAAATAGAGCTTGTAAATGTACACTTGATATACAAAAATACAGAAACCACAATTCCTCTCATCTTTTCCTTGATTCTTGTCAGAAACAGAGCTAGATTGTTGGCAATGAGGTACAAGTAATCGTTGGCTCCGATGCTGACCATGTAAATGCCTCCGAAACCTTTCTCTTCGCCTTCTTGTCCTCTAGCTTCTTCCTCAGATCCTTCACTAGTTTCTCGAATTGCCTGAGCTAAGTCTTGAGATCCACCACCTAAAGAAGTAAAACTAAGTAAGACGACCCGGAAGTGGAACATAAAAAAACATCAAAGCAAAGATAAGGAAAGAGACTCGACATACATATCCTTGGTGAGTTTCAAGTAAAACGCCGACTTCATTGGACGCAAAATTCGCCCCTCCCACAAATTTGCCGTTCTTCAGCTGGAGATATGGTGGGATTGGGTAGCTTTGCATATTCAGCTGAATCGCCCAAAAAAATTTTGAGTTGCAATCAATCATTTATGGGGAAAGAAAAGGCTAAAGCATGGAGAAGTTATACCAATAAAATCAGCCATAAGACGACTGTTAGTGAATCTGCCAGTGAGATGGTGGAAGAAAGTCTCGCCATACGGAAAGAAGCTTGCCCTAAAAGACGCGATAGTGTTTCTTGAAGCAGAAAATCAGAAAGGAAAAATTCAGATTATTTGCAGTGTAAAATTTTCTACAAATCAAATAGAGTATCAACGAATTGATCATTTAGAGATCTTTTGTGATTTGTTTTCCTTGTAGATAAAATTGTTATCTTTTATTTTTATCTTTCACCATAATTATAGGTGGTGATATATATATTGTACAACATATCAATGAAAAGTAACACTTCATTGACTCACTTTCTGAGGCTTTTTATGGTATTAGAGCCACGCAACGGCACACCGATCTTTTCTTGTAATTATGTTGCTTCCTTCTTTAAACATGAGATTTCCATTTCCTTCAAACATCAATGTGGCAAAATTTGTTACATTGAAGCTTAATGAAAACATGTTTTTATTTTAAAAGACAGGTACTGTCTCTGATTGAAAGTTCGGAACTACTTGATTTCCTTGCCAGAGAGACCGTTACACCAATGTAGACTCATACATTAGAGAATGGAACTGAAGTCAGTAACCCAAAATACACATCATGGGTGCGGAGTGACCGCCTTATAAAGTCTTGGATCGTCGACACAATCTCGAAAGAGGTTCTCGGACATGCAGTTGGACTGCAAATAGCAACGGAAGTGTGGACAGCTCTCACCGATCATTTCAAGCAAAGCTCGGTGACTCGTGAACTTGATCTCTTGAACAACTTAAGCACATTTGGAAAGAAAATAAGCCTTTATCTATTTATCTTCGTGACTTTAAATCTATTTGTGATCCATTGCATTCCATGGTAAACCAGTGTCAAATGCTAATAAAGTCTTCAGATTACTTGAAGGACTTAATGATGGCTATGAGTCGTTCAAAACGACTATGTTCAAGCCTCCTCTTCTATCTCATGCTGAAGTGGTTGCACAACTTCAAAGCTATGAGTTGCGAAACAAGTGCACTTCAACCATGCTCCCAAATAGTTCAATGGCGATTATCTCACACAGTAACACAATGGTGGCTACAAAAACAACCCCAGAGGAAGGGGTAGAGCATCCACATTTAATTCTAAGGTCGTGGGTTTTCTCAAACAAACCAGAATGGTCGGCACTATTCAGGAAACTACTATAACACTCACCAAACCAAAACTGCTGATGCATTACCAAATTCAAACATAGGAGTGCCATCTTTCATCTATCAGATTTGCAAGAAGAAAGGGGATGATGCATTGAATTGTTGGTATCGTTTCGATAATAGTTATTAGAATGTTAATATACCCCAAGGCATGGCTGCTCTTCATATCTCAAACTCACAAGATGAAGAATGGCATATTGACATTGGTGCTACTACTCATATGACTAATAATTCAAGTAATCTTGTGAATGTAGTTCCTTACCTTGACCATGATAATGTGATAATTGGGAATGGTACATCATTGCCGATTACTTAAGTTGGGACTGGTCAATTTAGCAACTAAATTGGTCAATTTTCACTTAATAATGTTCTAGTTGTTCCACAAATTAAGAAAAATCTTCTGTCTCTCAATTGATGAGAGATTATCCTTGCTATTTTGAGTTTGACGCATCTGGCTTTTCTATCAAGGACTCCAGGACACTCCGGGTACTGTTGACGGGAAGTATCATCAAGGATTATATACCAATAAGGACTTGCATTTCATGGCATTCTTTTATCAAAGAAACAAGGTTGCAGATGAACTTACGTGGCATCGCCGATTAAGCCATCTTAATAGTCGTGTTTTGCAGCTTTTGCGATATGATGATTTGATTTCAGTAATTAAATCCACTGGTACTTTATGTACAAGTTGTCAAATTAGTAAAAGTTCAAGATTGCCATTTTCTTTGTCTGATTGTCAATGTTCCCAACCATCGGAGAAAATACATTGTGATCTTTGGGGACCAAGCTCAATTTCTTCTATGCAAAATTTCGATATTATGTGATATCTATTGATCATTTCTCTCAATATTATTGGTTGTATCCATTGAAGCGAAAGTCATATTTCTATGAGATTTTCCTAGCCTTTCATAAATTAGTTGAAAATCAACTTGATAGGAAAATTAAAGTTTTTCAATCCGATGGAAGAAGTGAATTCACAAGCAATAATTTTCTCACGCGTCTTCATGAATGCAGCATACAACTACAACTCTCTTATCCAGGTATGCCAGAGCAAAACGGTGTTGCTGAGAGGAAACATCAACATATTATTGAACTCAGGCTTGCTACACTATTTGAGGCATCTATGCCAACTATTGGGCGGAAGCTTTTACAACAATGAATTATTTAATAAATCGGCTTCCATCAACTACTCTAGGCAACCGAAGTCCATACTTGGTCTTATTCAAGAAAGATCCTAAGTACTCATTACTTTGAGCGTTTGGCTCTCGTTGTGATCCATATTTATGCAGCTATGCATAAGGGTGTGCAAAAGAACCGGGATCCATCCGGAACCGCCCGAAACCGGACCGGAACCGCCCGAAACCGGCGGTTCTTGAGGGAACCGGTCCAATTCCCGTTTTCAATTTATGGGAACCAGTGGATACCGGTCCGGTTCCCGAGTGGATACCGGTCCGGTTCCCGGTTCCATGGGTGGATCCGTCCGCTCGCCCGCCCGGACCAGATCGATTAATTTTTAATATTAAAAAAAATTACTAAAACAAACAAACCCTAGATCTCATCTCACGACACTATCTCACTCTCTTCGTCTTCGATTCTGTGACTTCTGTCTCTCTCTCTCTGTCTCTTCCTCGGTTCCTCCTATCGCCATTTTGATTCCTCCCCGAGCATCGACGCCGCCATCGCTGCTCCTCCACCGCTGTTGTGCGCCCCCTTGCACCGGCCGCCACCCGCCACAACCTCTGCTCCGCCCAACAGTGACCCGTGACGCCACAGCTCGCCTCGGCACCGACCACCGCACCAGCAGCTGCAAGCGCCCTTCGCCTGCTCGCCCGTCACCACAATCGCCTTTGCTTCTGCTGCTTTCCATCTGAGCACCAACGCCGATGCTTCTGCTCCGGGCCCCCTTCACCAGCAATCCGACATCGTTGCAACCCCTACAGCCGCGAAGATTGACTCCAGCAGATCCCGAACCGGTCGCTGCACCTCCACCGCCCCTCCGCGTGATCCCTATAGCCATTTTGATTCCTCCCTGAGCGTCGACGCCGCCACTACTGCTCCTCTGCCACTATTGTCCGCCCCCTTATGCCGGCCGCCACAACCTCTGCTCCGCCCAGCAATGACCCACGACACCACAACTCACCTCCATGCCAACCACCTCGCCAACAACCGCGAGCGCCCTTCGTCCGCTCGCCCATCACCGTAATCACCTTTGCTTCTGCTGCTTTCCATCCGAGCACCACCGCCGTTGCTTTTGCTTCGAGTCCCCTCTACTAGCAATCCGACATCGTTGCAGCCCCTACAGTCGCAACGACCGACGCCAGCAGATCCCGAACCGGTCGCTACGCCTCCATCGCTGCTCTGTCCACTGCCCCTTCGCGCGATCCCGCAGCCCCTGCGACTCCAATATCCCCTGTTCGTTGCTAGTTCACCTTGCTGCTGACGCCACACCTCCGCTGGTCTCCTCGCCGAAGCTCCACACCGGCGTCCATCCAGCACCTCACCGCCATTTTTCCACCTCACCAAATTGCTGCCCCACACGGCAGAAGTCTTTGCCTCAACAAGCCTCTACTCTCCTTCACAGCGTGGTGCCTCTGAATATGATCTCGTCTCCCATATAGAGTGCTCTTTTCTGGATGTTTTGGCATAGTTGCATCTGATGGGACTGTCCCATTCTAATGCTTTTGTTAATTATTGATCAATTCCTTTACCTTTTGTCCCTGAAGTTTCCGGGTTATGCACTAAGAGTTTTGTTTCAACCCAAACACCAGATCCCAGTCGAAAATGTGTTCATTCGGTTTATATTTGGATGTTGAATAGCTTGACAATACTTGTAGTTTGTCTATCTTAGATTTCCTTGTCAATCTTTCCAGTGCTAGAAGACTGTATCCTTAGATTCCTTACTCCTAAGGCTCTATCTCTTTTGACAGCATGAATGACATTTGTCAAAAAGTTGTCTGGTCCAGAATATGAAAAGAAAATATGATTTTATATCTATTTTTGTTGTGAGTAAAATTTGATTTAGCTCCATGAGAAGTGTTTAAGTGTTGACAGTGCATTGCTTGATTCAGGTGATTCATTAACATGTCAATGGAAGTAGAGGAATCATATGATGCAATAATGCCAATAGTTGAATCAACATCACAAGAACATGAACGAGGTGAAAACTTTGAAGAAACATCCAAAACAAATAAGATATTCGGTTCTTGTCCATGTCCTTCTCCTAGTAACCGAAAATCAGCAGCTTTCATTTTCGAAAAGGAACAACTCACACAAATGGGAAATTTTATATATTTTGCAATTACTGTGGATCCAAGTATTCGTACCACGTTGATAATGGTACTTCAAATATGTTGAAGCACTTGAGAAAGTGCAGTAAGTATCCTTACAATGTGGATAAATGGCAAAAATCATTTGCATCACAAAGAGTAGATGGAACTCAAATGATAGGAGGAGATACTACTAGTAGTATTGGGAGTGGTGGAATTTTTACGACATGGAAGTTTAATTAGGAGAAATGTAGGCAAATGTTTATTCGGATGATTATAATTGATAAACAACCATTTTCGATTGCTAAATGTGTTTAATTTCGTGATTATGTGAATCAATTACAACCTCTTTTCAAGCATATGTCGCGATTTACGGTGGCTAAGGATTGCATGAAGTTGTATTTTTGTGAAAAAAGAAATTTGAAGGCTTCTTTTCATAAGCTTAATTCTAGAATTGCACTCACGACTGATACATGGAGTTCCATTCAGAATTTGAACTATTTATGCCTTACTGCACATTTTATTGATGAAAATTGGAAATTGCTTAAAAGGATCATCAATTTTGTGGTGATAGCTAGTCCCAAGGGCAAGGATATTGGGAGAGTAGTTGAGAAATGCATACATTAGTGGGGAATAGAGAAAAAAGTATCCACAATCACAGTGGATAATGCTAGTTCAAATAATGTGACCATTAATTATTTGAAAGAAAAATTTTCAGGAGAGAGGCTATTGATCTTAGATGATGAATATTTACACATGAGGTGCACAGCTCATATATTAAACTTGATTGTGAAGGATGGCTTGGCCGAAATACGTGATTCCATTGCATGTATTCGAAACATGATTAGGTATGTGAGGAGTTCTCCTATGAGAGCTAAGACATTTCGAGATTACATTGAAAGTACAAGGATTGTTTATAAGGGTTCAGTTTGTCTTGATGTCTCAATTAGGTGGAATTCTACTTACCTAATGTTAGAGAGTGCCATAAAGTTAAGAAAAGCTTTTGAAAGGATGGAAGAAGAAGATGTTTCTTTCTTAACTAAGCTTAATTCTGATACTCCAAGTAGTGTTGATTGGGAAAATGCTATTGTTCTTTCTAATTTTTTGAAGAAGTTTTATGATACCACCAAGAAGATGTCCGAAACTTTGTATATCACTTCAAATGATTATTTTGTGGGGATAGCTTCTTTGTATAAATATCTGCGAGAAGCAACGAAGGCTTTTGATCATAGGGTGAGAGTTATGGGCTTGAAAATGAAAGATAAGTTTGACAAATATTATGGGAGTTTCGAAAAAGTAAATATGATGGTGTTGATTGCAGTAACATTGGATCCTAGAAAAAAGCTAAATTATGTGAGGTATTGTTGTAAACTCATTTATGATAATGCTGCAAAAGTTGATGAGATGTTTGATAAGGTGAAGTTTGCCCTGAAACGTGTGTTTAAATTTTATGAGAAATCTTGTCACACTTCTAGAGACAAAAATTTGGATGGCGAATTAGTAAGTTCTACTAATATCGGTAGTAGCTGCGATTCTTATTTCAATGAGGGAAATGAAGAGGACGATTGCAGCTTAAATTTCTATATGCAAGAGCCTTCGTATGATGACTTTCTTAATGAGGAGAAGAAAAAGTCCGATGGCAACTTATTTGAGCTCGATCAATATCTTAAAGCTAAACTTGAAGATGGTCGTGATCTTGACATTTTGAAATGGTGGAGTGTTGCTGGCCAAAAGTTTAAAATCTTATCTTCGATGGCTTGGGATATTTTGTCTATTCCCGTTACTACCGTTGCTTCATAATCAACTTTCAGTACTTTTAGTCGTGTGCTTGATGGTTTTTGGAGTTCTTTGACTCCTAGAGTTGTGGAAGCTTTGATTTGCACTCAAGATTGATTGAGAGCAATTCTTGAGCCGATTAATGTTGAAGAACGTATCAAAAATGCGGAAAAGTTTGAATTGGGTAAGTCCATATCATTTTATCATGTAATTCTTTTGTATATCTATTATCTAATAACCGAATACTTTATTTAATATCTTCTTTTTGTTATATATGGATCATGTTAACAAGGAGATTGACGGTCCATAGAGTTTACAAGTTGAAGTGGGAGGAATATATGTGGTGAGATTTTCAATAATTGTTTGAGTTCAATTTTTACTAATGTTGAGCAATCATCTATTAATTATTGTTTTACTTTTAAGAGGTTGGAAATTGGAATTTTAGAGCTCAAAACTTGGGATTCACAAGCTTTATAAGTCGTGAAGTTTTAGGCAAATCTTGTTGCGATTGTTTTTTTTTTTTTTTTTGTAAAGAATCTTGTTGCGATTGTTGCGTCGTTGTAAAGTGTAAACTTGTCTAATTTACTCTACTTGATGAGTTTGTTTCACATACTTAAATTTGGTTTTTCTTTCTTTGGAATGGTCCTGCCCTTCCAACCCCTTTCCCTTGCATTCAATCATGTGAATTACTATGTCGACATGCCAGCTATAAGTCACTCATTTTGAACATTCCTCTGTCACTCATTAGAAACTTTTGTTCGGTTTGACGTCATATTGAATGTCACAGCTTGTAATGTCCTACCGAGCTATTCTATTTACATATTAATTTTTCTGGAACAAACTAGCTCTTTACATAAATTTCTCGAGTGTAAGGACTAGCTATAGAAGTTACACATGCATTGTGTGCCAAGAAATGAAGAAACAAGGAGTTGAAGAAGATCGTCTCCAGCTGCTGAGAGATGTTAGTGGTGCTTTTAGGCCAGGTGTGCTAACAACACTAGTAGGCGTTAGTAGTGCAAGCAAAACGACCCTAATGGACGTTCTAGCAGGGAGAAAGACTGGTGTCTCTAGACAAAACAAACAAGGAAGCAAGACAATTGGGAACCTTTACCTTTGGTCAAAGAAAATTTAGCCATCTGTGGTTACTTGCAAGCAGGAAATGGGAGAACGTTGCATTCCATCTGCTCGCATTTTTTTTATCTACGAGATACATTTATAGTTGCAACAAATGAATCTTTGTTCCACGTACTTAAATTTGGTTTTTCTTTCTTTGGCTTACTTTGGTGTCACATAGTCGTTCTATGTTGAAAACTAAAAAAATTTCGCATCAAGATCGGTTCCATGGATCCACCTGGGAACCGGACCGGACCGGCGGTCCGGTTTCCGGGTGGATCCATATAACAAACGGGTGGATCTTGATTCCAATTTTTCGGAACCAGTCCTTAGCGGGCGGTTCCCGATTCTAGGTCAAGAACCGCCGGCCCGGACCATGCACACCCCTAGCTATGCAATGAACAAATTTGACAAGCGCTCTTTGTCGTGCATATTTTAGGGATACAATGCAAAGCATAAGGGATATCATTGTCTTCATCAATCTACTAGTCATGTTTGAGCTATTGCAATGGAATTCAACTATATGTCCATCACAAACAAAAGTTTATAGCCAACCTTGTCCATAAGTTGATCAAAATGTTGATTCACCAATAGATCTTGATCTATAAGCGAATGTGCACGTCTATTTGCTGAGATAGAACCAGCTTCAAATGCTTCATCTACTATGCTCTCTAATCATGTGCAACAATCAATAAAGAGTGAATCTTTAGTTCAATCTCCATCTGAAACTTTCACATCCTCGACACATCCCATGGTTACACATTCAAAGGCCGAGATCTTGAAGCCAAACCCCAAGTATGCCAATATAGCAGTATCATCTATCCCTCTTGAGACAATTCACTGTCCATTCAGCATTAAAACACCCTGGTTGGACAATCGCTATGCTTGAGGAGTCAAATGCTCTTGCAATCAATAAAACATGGGAACTTGTTCTTTGTCAACCCCCGATGAATGTAGTTGGATGTAAATTGGTATACAAGAAAAAGCTACATACAGACGGTTCACTTGACCGATTGAAAGCGACTTGTTGCAAAAGGGTTTCATCAAGAAGAAGGTGTCGGCTTCCTAGAAACTTTTAGCCCTGTAGTTAAACAAGCCACAATTCACATTGTACTATCTATTACTACTATTCAAAACTGGGAAATTCGCCAATTAGATGTTAAGAATGCCTTCCTACACGGAGATCTAGATGTTCCCATCTATTTGGAACAACCACCATGTTTTCGTGATTCGTCTTATCCTGACCATGTTTGCTTACTCCAATTGGCGCTATATGGTCTCAAACAAGCTCCCAGGGCATGGTTTGACAAGTTCAGCAATTTTCTTTTTGAGTATGGATTCTTTTGCAACACTACTGATCCATCACTATTTGTTGACCATCATCATGGTCATACTATTATTCTATTGCTCTACATGGATGATATAATCCTCACTAGTGATTCTACAAAATTGCTAAACCATCTTGTGTAGGCACTTGGTCAAGTGTTTTCCATGAAAGATCTTTGTGCTCTTCATTATTTCTTAGGCATTGAAGTCAATCGCTCCACTAATGGACTCTTTCTCTCCCAACATAAATGTACTTTAGATCTTTTGAGTCACGCATCAATGGTGCAATTTAAGCCAATTTCTACTCCAATAGCTACCAAACAACCACCCCTAAAAAATGGTGGTAAGCCCTATGCTGATCCATCCCATTTTCGAAGCATTGTAGGCGCTCTTCAGTACCTTACCCTTCCTCGTCTGGATCTCTCACTTGCAATCAACATGGTTTGCCAATATATTCATGCCCCAACCGTTGCTCACTATCAGATGGTAAAGCGTATTCTGCAATATGTTCACGACATTTTATACCTTGGGCTTTGCATTTTGTCTCGTAGTTCTCTCCATTTATTTGGCTTTGTCGATGCAAATTACACTGGGTGCAAAATCACTTGACATTCTACCATTGGTTATTGTACTTTTCTTGGATCAAATTGTATTTCATGGTGTGCCAAGAAACAAGCTACTGTGGCCCACTCCACAACTAAAGCCAAATACTAAGCTTTTGCTTCCGAACTCACTAGGATTTCATACATACTACATGACATTGGGATCTACCAACGTCAACCTTTGTTACTTTTCTTGGACGATATCGACATTGCATCTCACAACTAATCTAGTTTTTCATGTTCGGACAAAGCATATTGAGATTGATTATTATTTTGTTTGGGAAAAGGTTGCTCTTGGTTCTATTGTAACATGCTATGTCATGTCTTCCTCACAAACTACTAACATTTTTACCAAACCATTGACTCGAGATATGTTTGTCGGTTTACGAATCAACTCGGTCTCTGGTCCTTTCCATTGACCAGTTTGAAGGGGAGTATTGAAGTAGAAAATCAAAAGGGAAAAATTCAAATCATGTGCAGTACAAAATCTTTTACAAATCAATATGAAGATAACAAATCAAATAGAGTATCAATGAGTTGATCATTTGGAGATCTTTTGTAATTCGTTTTCCTTGTAGATAAAATTGTTATCTTTTATTTTTATCCTTCACCATAATTATAGGTGGTTATATCTCTATATATATTATACAACAAATGAATGAAAAGTAACACTTCATTGACTCAATTTTTGAATTTCTTTAGTGTTTATATAGTTGTTGGTCCCCGCATCGTTGAGCGAATCACTGAAGATGAACAGAGCGACGTCGTGTTGGGGTCGATCGACGTCGCAGTGAGCCGAGAGGAGGAGGCTGGCGAAGACGGGAAAGAAAAGGACGTGGATATCCGGAGCCGATATGGGGCGGCGTCTCTTGGGATTTTGGACAGATGCTCGGGTGACTTAAATAAGGAACTTGGGAAGAGGAAGGCTCGTTATAGCTCTTTCGTCTTCTGGCCAAACATATGACGTCATAAATTGGCAGAGTCAAATTTTTGGGGCCATTTAAAGATGTTTGCTTGCGTAATTTGCAGTCTGGCTTTCGCTACGCATTTACAGCAGGTGAGGTACGTTTGAACTACTCTTTGTTCCGTACTTCACCTTTTTTATTTTCGACTTTGCGGTCCAGCGGCAACTTCAGCACATGTACGCAGAAGTTTCAGTCGAAACAACTCATTATCAATTTGTAAATTATAGTACTTTCCCTGCTCACCCACACACTATGCTCGGATCACATTATTGGACCATTGATGGTTTCAATTTCAATGATCTATTTCTATATCTGCAGACATTAAACTAAGAGCAAGAAGTCTTGAATGTTCGAGATAGTTTCTTTCGATCTGGATCGTTTGGCACCTCGTGTCTGGTATGCATGCTTAATACGGCCAACGATGAACAAAAAAGCAGCCAATGAAACACCGACAAAAAGAATGATGGATCCACAAAGTGGGTTGCAGATGTAAGCAACTAACTCGAATAGGACTAGAAAGCTCGTCATTTTCGGAAGAGCAATGCTAAGCAACCTAAAATTAGTCCACGAGATCGATATCTTAAGTTGGTCACACCTTCAATACCCAATTACAGTCTGTCTTGATATCTTAATATGCTTGCCATTTCTCTTATGATGTTATCCTTTCTTAAATACTTTGGTAGGCTGTTCATGAAATTCTAAATGCGATGAACATGTCGAACAAGTAATATGATAATGATAAGGAATATTGTCCCATAAAGATTGATAATTAATAAACCAATTGAATATTGAAAATAGACTAATTCTAAAATTTATCTAAAAGATCAAAATAGACTTGAGAATAAATTAAAATTCACAAACATAGAAACAAAATTTTGAAATTAAATGTAGTAAATCAATTAAATAAATATGTTAGAATATATGATTTCACCATAACCACTAAATATTAATTTTAAATTATTACGCATACAATAACGATATCAAATATGTGAAAGCAAAATTTCCAAATCTATTTACTATAATATCTCTAGTTATAGCAAATCTATTCAATTTATATCCAGCTCCTGTGAATATTTTCTGTTTATAATGAACTTGTTATAAAGCTCATAGTATATATATCCACATGTAATTCATTGTTATATATTTAAATAAATATAAGTGTATTAAAATCTAAAAGCATTAAATGAATATTTTCATATGAATGAAATCACTTGCAAAATATAATGAAAATCTTTTGGACCTAACAAAAGAAAACATAGGACATGATAGAAGAAGAAATGAAAATATAAATTAAAAAATCTTGAATCAAAAAACAATTTGTCTTCTCTTCAAAACACTTGAAAAACTATCAAAACAAAGAAAAAAAATAAAAAATAAAAACCTAATTGTCTCCTCAAGCTCTCAATGTTTTCCTATTTATTGGATACATTCAAGACTCCTATCCAAAGGCAATTGGTTATTTTCACATAAAATTAGGGAGTAAATAAGAAAATCTTTAATTTAATATCCACCTTTCAACGCTTACTGATAAAATTAGGGATTGAATTACAAAATCCTTGATTGGATATCCATCTTCCAACGTTTTCTTATTTAAATTCCTAGATCACTAAATTCTTCATTTTCCATCTTTCTACCATTCTTTTCCTTATTTTCTCCATATCTCATTATCTTGCATAAACAAGGAAAATTTGGCTAAATATAAGGAAATCTAAATATTTTCTCATGGATATTGCATTTTTTGTTGGCTAAAATATGTAATATAACTCTATTTTTACAAATATTGTAGGCTTAGGCTTGATCCAACAAATAGGAATGAATGGATAACCAATGTGACCCATAACTTAATGGGCTGTATAATGTAATCAACTCTCTTCCCTATTCTTTTTCTTATTTGTTCTTTCATATTTGACCTCATCTTAATAAAATGGATTGTGTTGCAGCCTAAAATCGTAGTTAAAAGCATGGAACCAAAGCGATAATGAATCTCATTTATTCGAACTTATCCTGAAACATTTAAGTAATTCAAGTTTTGTCGACGTTTCAGCAATACTAGGGCTCATTTGAACATCCTTGTTCTTTAACATAAGTGCAACCATATAGTCAATCCAACATCATCCCTCATTATTCATAAAATAACGTTCAAGTGGGATGTATTCTTTACCTACAATTTCAAGGAACGAAGAAAAAATTCAAGTACCCTCATGCTCCAACAATTCTTTCAGGTTGCGAGGTCTGATTACACTCACACTCCCATTCCACATCAACTGTGCATATTGTCTGTTAGCCCTCTCACTTGAATGGCCAGAATCAAAGAACACGTACTTCTCAGGATGACGGCATAATGAATATTCCTTCACTCCTCTTTGGCCTCCACAAGTCGAATTTGCCCTATAAGGACCCGAACCACAACACGCACTTTTTGCTTCCTTAAAACCTGAATCGATTTCATATATCGAAAATGAGGACTTCTATCCAAGATATGAGCGATGTAAAAGGCACAAAATCCACAACTGGTTTAGAAGTATTGATGCTTAAGATAAGTGACCACAGCACATACAACTTACCGTATTTTGATGGGTATTGGATTCTCTCACTCCCTGAAGTGTAGAAGTCGAAGTAGGAGTACTCGAATCCTTGGAGTTGCGTCTCCAGTTTTGCAAGAATTGAAGTAAGAGCAACGTTGTGAAGCTGTGCGATCTTGTTGGCTTCGCCTGAGCAAGAACCATTTCTGGTCAATCGTCTCCTGCTTGGCGCACACCCAAATTGCCCCACTCCAATCATTGCAAATTTTCTTCCTCCTACCTCATATATTCCCTGGAAAAGAATCAGAAAGCCATATTATCCCCCTGAAATGCCATAACAATTACCAGATGTTTAGCAAGTCTAGTTATCACAAGGCCAGAACAACAAGGTTCCTTGCAAACACACACTAAATAGTGTATGTATATAGTGGAGTAAACCTTTAAGATTTCTCGGAAAGATGAACTGGTTGAGATACGTTCAGATACCAACTTAACGTCGAATAAAAAGATGCCAATATACTTGCACAATTCTATGCTTGTGCTACACATGGAGCCATATAAGAACAACTAAGTGATATAAGAGATCTTAATTGGATATCAAATCATGGCATGTGGAAAAAGGAGGAGAAAGAATTACATTTAGAATGTACTCAAGGGTCGGCATCTCGTACTCACCTGTCAGCTCGGATTAAGCACTCATGTTTAGCCATGTCAATGCAATATATCTCTATTGAGCATGCTTAAAGATCATGTAATTTGAATTTGTTTCCTTATCGAGTTTGTCAATATAAATCGGGCTTATGTACATAGAGCTATAGAATCGTGTCCATCTGTGCCAGAGATTGCAAGAAAACACAAGGTGCATAAAACTTTATCTTTAAGTGAAACTAGAAAGTACTTTGTCGAGAGCGGGTGGATAATGGAATTCTTGTTGCTTCTAACCTTGAGCACAGAGGTGATGTTCCCAATCACCATCCCCACGTAATCTTCCATGGAAAACAGAGCAGGATTAAGTAGAGGCATCGTGTAATCATTGGTTCCGATGCTAATTAAGTAAACACCCTCCTTAATTATCCTATTCGTCTTCTTGCTCCCCATCTCTTTCCTCAGCTTCTTCTCTAGTTGTTCAAGCTGCTGCAGCTGCGTCTTCAAATCCACCACCTGATAAATTGAAAACATGAGCTTGCTCATTTCCGAGGTTTCTTGCAGACTCAAAAAGTGTAAAAATTTATGTTAAATAAAGCTTCGAACCAAAAGACTTAAAAATAAAGAACGTACAAATCCTTTATAAGTGTCGACCAAAGCACCAGCTCCACCGGATGCAAAATTCGCCCCTCCCGTGAATTCATAATCTTTCATTTGGAGATATGGTGGAATCAGCGGTAGATTTGCATATTCAGCTGCATAACCAAAGAAAAACAAAAACAGAATAGAACAACAAACATATTAAGCGGTAATATGAGGAAATAAATAGAATTTGTGCCCAAGTTACCCGGCAAAGAAATTACCAATAAAATCGACGATAAGACGACCATCCGAGAATCTGCCAGTGGGAAAGCGGAAGAACGTCTCCCCATAAGGAGGAAAATTTGCTCTGAAGCCTGCAGTGGTGTTTATGTAGTTGTTGGTCCCTGCGTCATTAATGGAGTCGCCAAAGATGAAGAGAGCAACATCTCTCCGAGACTGATTGTCGCAGCAAGTTGAGACGAAGAGGCTTGCGAGAACAGTGAAGAGAATGATGTGGAGAGTCGGAGTCGACATGATGACCTGTGTTGGATGATGTTCGTCCTCTTTAGGTGGCTACATATACACTCAGGAATATCAAAAACTAAACTAAAAACCAAACCGAACCGAACCGAAAGTTTGGTTCTCATTAAAAGCTGAAACTTTTTTAACCGATTCGATTTTTATCGGTTTGGTTAATCGAACCCAACCGATAAAGTCCAAAAAATTTCCTTTTTTTTTACAAAAATCATTTTTTTTTTTTTTTTTCTTTCTTTTTTTTTTTTTTTCTTCTTCATTTTTTTTCATTGGGCCGCTAGCAATGGTGGCGACCGGTGACTAGCTTATGATGAGGCTCCAGCCGCCTTTGGCTAGTCGCCGATATGGCCGATGACCAATGAAGAAGAAGAAGAAGAAGAAAGAAAATGAATAAAAATTACTTAAAAAATCGATTTTTAAAAAATAAAAAATTATTGAAAGGGTTGCATTGAAGAAACAAATAAAACAAAACCAAAAGTAAAAACCGAAAAGCCAAATCAAATCGAATCCCGCCAGCGGTGGCCCTTGGGTCGGCCGAGGCGGCCCTTGGCGTCGGCCGGGGGAGGGCCACAACCCTCGCCGGATCCGGGGAGGTCCACGAGGCCCTCGCCGTCGGTCAACGGGGCCGTCGGCCCCGGCCAGTCTCGGCGGCCCCAACCGACACTCCCCCACCTTCCTGGCAAAAGCTGAGCCCTCGCCCGCCAACTACCTCCCTCCTCCTCCTCCCCCTTTTTTAAAAATAATTAATTAATTAATTTTAAAAATTTACTTTAATTAATTATTAAATTAAAATTCGAATTATATCAAAATGATGTCGTTTTGATATTGTTTTTAAGCATGCACATGAAGCATGCAAAATGATGTCGATTTTTTGCGCATAAGTGATCCGCTAGAAAATTGTCACACTTTTGACGCTTTAAGTGTTCAGCCAACTTTTGACACTTTAGGGGTTGTCGGAATATTAAAAGTTTTAGACAAGTGGGGACTTACTTTGAGTTTTTAGCATTTTCATTATGACAGTGATGTTCATGATTTACCTCAAACTAACAATTAAACACAGACCTTGTTCTTTTGGACACACTACAGCACTCACCTTATCTATTTTTATTTTTTTTGTTGGTCGAAGCCTTATCCGCTTCTTTTTTTTTTTTTTTGGTCGAAAGCCTTATATGCTTCAATGAGTGTGATTTTGTTTGGTTTGTCGATTTAACACCTAGGGTCCGAGTGTCGGAATATTAAAAGTTTAAGTCATTTTCTAGGAGGACTTATTTTTTCTATTTAAAACCTTTTTAAATATTTTCATTATGAAAAATATTTTCTAAAACTTCACCACTTAAGCATGTTCATGATTTAAATCCATCAAATCAAACTAACAATTAAACACAGACCTTGTTCTTTTGGAAAAAAAGCAAAGCATGTACAGCCCTAATGAGAACTACAGCACTCACCTTATCTACTTAGAGCTATTTGCTTTTTTTTTGAAAATTGGTCTTGAGAAGCCTTATCCAAGAAAGAAAAAGCTGGGAAAAAATAAAAGAAAAGAAATAGAAAAGGAAAAGGAAATTAAAAATTTTTTTTTTTTTGGTCAAGTGGGGAAAGCCTTATCTTTTTCAATGAGTGTGATTTTGTTTGGTTTGTTGATTTAACACTTATAAGGCCCATGTTTTGTTGGATCACTTGCATCTTTTACTTTAATTTCGAGAAAGCCACCCAACCTTTTCTTCTAATTCATTTGGACACCTTTTCACGAAGCCTACTCATTTGACGAATCTCGAGCTTTGCTAGAGCTCGATTTGGCTTCTTCAATGAATGAGTGCCAATCAAAGTATCGGGAGAGCCAATATGAAAAATGAACACTATGACTTGGCTACAAACATCAGGCCAAGGGGTAGAATAGTTAAACATCAGGCCAAGGGCTAGAATAGTTATTGAGTTTGAGATCATGGATCAAACCTGACTCGATTGGAGGATGTAAATCGTATCATTATACATGAACAATTTCAAAAGTGTTGCATTTGCTAAGGCTCTATTTGTTTTGTAAAAAAATTAATTTTTCTGGAAATTATTTTGTAGGAAGTTATTTTACAAGAAAATGATGATATTTTATGATATTTGGCTTAAACCTGAAAATAAACTGAAAAATATTCCATCATTTGGTATGAAAAATCCGATTTGATTTTTTTAAATAAACACGTACTATTTAGATGCTAGTAACTCCCGTATGGGCAATCGGGGACTTGAGGAAATCGAGTACAAGCACTAGAGAGATCTCAACCCAAGTGCACGGGCACTAGGATCTTGGGCGCAACCTCGATAAACCTAAACGTGTCCACTAAGGCCCCAAACCCGGCCTTGGTGGACTTGAGCATAGCCTTTGTGAACTTGGCTGTAGCCTTTGTGGATCCGAGCCCAAGTTTTGGGGATTCAAGCTCAAGTATTGAGATCCCACTCTCGATCTTGGTGGACCTAGGCTCAAGTGCAAGGGCATCAAGCATGAGGACCGAGGCTTCAGGCTCAACTTTAATGGACTTGAGCGCTGGCATCAGGGGCCGAGGCTTAGCCAGCGAGGTTTCAAGCTCGACCTCAATGGACCCGGATGTAGGTGTTGGGAATATGAGCATGGGCATCAGGATCCTAGGCCTAGCCTCGATGGACCAAGTCTATGCGTCAAAGACTTCATCTTGTACACCCAAGATTTGGGAACTAGCGTTGAGATTTTTGTGCCCAAGTGTTAGGTTTCAAATCCAAACATCGATGTCTAGTTATATTTTTAGAAATTGACAATCAATTGTTTAAATTTTTTTAGTTGGTCAAATTTTTTTTAAATTAGATTTTTCGTTGACTAGAAAAAAATTGTTGTTCAATCATTTTTCTTAGTGAATCAAATGTCAGAAAATGAGAAAATGTAAAAACAATCCTAAAAAATTTTGAGTTGGTCCAAGTTTCTGATGGATTCTATTAGGAGACAAAATTCCGGCACGCTTTCCTATTGAGTTCTCTTAAGCCCATATCTCGTACGACATCAAGTGTTCAAAATTTTAATCAATTAAGTTTATACAAATTTTGACTAAGGAGTTGCCACTATCTTTTTTGATTAGCTAGAAATCCAGTAAGACATGGAAGGATATATTACTATTTACTCGGTGACTTAATTATGTTAGTCCTAAGACTAACACCCTTTTGGTACCAATTTAATTGCGTGCTAACTAACGTCATGGCAGCCTATCCAAAAAAGATCTAAGGTTCATCCTAACCATTTTGGAGTAGGATAGTAATATTCGAAGTATTGAAATGTGCAATCAATTATAATCACAAAAAAAAAAAAAAAAAAAAAAAAATACAAGCATCCTAATATTGTCCCTTAAAAGAAAAGACAATCCAAAACAAAGAACCCTATTATAAAGCTCTAAAAGCTTGTCCAATTTTAGGTTTTAATTTATAAGGGTTTCTAATTTTTTTTTTGTGATTTTTTTTTTTTTAAATAATTTTCTGAATTTTTATGATTTTTCTATTTTTTTTTATTTTCTGGATTTTCCGATTTTTAATGATTTTCTGAATTTTCTAAAAATTTTTAATGATTTTCCCAATTTTCTAAATTTTTATGAATTTTCTGATTTTTCAAATGTTTTAATGTTCTCCCGAATTTTTTAATTATTATTATTATTTTTTAATTTTTTAAAATTTATCATTATATTGGGGGGAACAGGTCCGGACCTTTTGCTTGATCCGGCCATTGACCCGACCCAAACCCGGATCCGACCCAGTCGGATAAAAAGAAGAAGATATTTTTCAATTTTTTTAGTTTTTAAATGATTTTTCTATTTTTCTTTACTTTCTCTTTTATCTTTTTCTCTATTTTGTCCTTTTTCCCCTGCACCTTCTCTTCCCAGAATCACCTTCAACCTCTGGCTCCCCCTCCAACAGGGCCGAACTCCGGCTACTCGTCTCTGCCATCGAGAAACACTCGACAGCACCGCCATCTGGTCGCCGGTCACCGCCCTACATCATCGCCGGCCAACACCACCGACCAGTCGTTCCCACCGACTGGTGCCTACCTTTTCAGATTTGCTGTTCCGGCGACCACCGAACATAAAAATGAACATCACCCGGAACTCAAACTTCTAATATTAAACAAAGTCAGCAAAGAAACCGGCACAAGAACGTTAAGACAGAGAGAAAAGCTGACTCGAGTAGCCTTGAACCATGGACAGAGGCTCGCCAGCGAGGGAAAGTAACTCCGGCGGGGTATTCCGGCGTCGGAAATCCGTACGCGACCGACTCGAGAAAGATTTTTCCACCAGATCACACAAAAACAAGGAAAACACGAATGATCAAACAAGATTCAACAGATATGAACGTAGATACTAATCGATTTCAAGCTCCAACATCCAGAAAGAATTTCGGTCTTCTTTTGGGCATTTGAGCAAACCGGTGGTGTGCAGCATCGAAAGCCAGCTTCCAATCCGATTTCGCCGTGATTATCAGTATGACAAAGAAATGATGTACATACATCTAGGGCAATTTACTCAGCAGCATCCTACTTTATCCCAGTTTTGTTGTGTTTTCGTCATTCAAACTTCCTGGCCCATTCTCGGCTTTTTTCATTAAAAAAAAAAAAAGGACAAAACAGCTCGTACACAGAATACGCCTAAGGGAGAGAGTGTTCACACACCTGGTTCGTTTGGTGAAACGGACTTGCTGAAATCGGCAGCGATGGCGTGCGAAAATCTCTACGGGAGATCACCGGGCTTTTCTCCTCCTAACGGGTGCTCTGGACGAACTTGCTCCAGTCGGACCAGCTTCAGCTGCCCCCTTGAAAATTGAAGCTCTCTGCAATTTCTCACGCTCGAGAACTTCAATGGCCAGAACTCTCTTTCCCCCCTCTGGTTCTCACACTCTGCAGAAATTTACTCTCCTCCTTACGCAAAAAATAAAAATAAAAAGGAAAAATGGTCAATCCCCCTCTCAACTCACGCGCTCTCACGTCCACCGATGCTAATACACGACATGCAACAAATATTTTTATATTTATCATAGAGCTTGAAATGAATTTACAATAACAACATTAATAAATACATTCATAGGAAATTGAAAAAACATATTTATAGGAAATGTATACTCATATTTGGAAACATGTTTCTGACTTTAATAAAAATAGATAATAGAGTCAACTTATTTGAAAAAAAAAAATCAATAATCTTCTATGGTGATGAGAATTTATCATTATTCAACATTTAGCACTTTTATTTTCTGAAATTACTTTTTAGCTCTACCCATTTATTTCACCATATGGTTTCTTCCCCCGCGTCACCTGTGACTTCCTTTCTTGAAATCACCCTCCACTCTCCCCTTCCTCCTAAAAAAGAAAAGAAAAAATCCCACCAAGTTGGACCGGCATCCCCATTTTCAATTATTTTTTCCTTGTTATTCTTCCTAAGACTAAAAGAGGAACCTTGAAAATTCAAACCTTAGGTCCCTAGCCGCCTCTTCCTCCTTCCTACACGGCATCCCCATTTTTATTTTTATTTTTCTGCTATCCTTCCTAAAACTAAAAAGAAACCTTGAAAACCCAAACCCTAGGTCTCTAGCCATTTTTTATTTTATTTTTTCCGTCCTTCTTCTTAAAACTAAAAGAGGAACCTTAGAAACCCAAACCCTAATTTATTAGCCGCCTTAACTACGTGTCAAATTTTCCAACACTTATTGACCACATGTCGAAGTATGGCTGACACAACTCAAAAGCTCATAAAGATTGTCTATGCTTCATAGGGTTTCAACCCCTTTCTGTGATATGGTTTTTGCTAAGGATCCTGGATTTTTTTTTTTTTTATCGGTTCTACGTTAAGCCTACTCTAACACTCACTTTCAAACTTTTACCCTGCCTTTTTGTAGGGTGTGGAAGTCGAAACCCACTCCTAAAATAAAATCGTGCCCACCCCAATTCCTCCTGAGAATGTGGGGATTTGAACCCTTAACCTCCCCCTTCCATCTTGAAAGGGTGACCACTGGAGCGAATCCCCAGTGGTTGAATCTTGGATGCAGTAGAGGATTCTTATAAATACGCCCGAACGGCATTGATGGCGTTCATAGGGTTGAAGGGCAAGTTCCACATCTCCTCCTCCCACTCTTTTTATGCCTCACGCCACACCCTCCTCCCTCACGCACTTGTCGCTCGCTCCTCTCCCCCCCTCCTCACGCGACAGCACGTCATCCCCGGGAAGATTCCCTTTTTGCTCGCGTCACCGTGGTGACGGAACGCTCGCGGAGGGGGCTTTCCCGTTTATGTGTGCGAGCGTGTGTGAGGGTGTGTAAAGAAGGGAAAGAAGTGATGGGCCGGGCTTCTCTTTCAGGCTCTGGTGGGCCGAAGAAAAGAAAGGAAAAGGGAAGTTGGATCGAAGGGTGAGCTGAAAATAACCAAGTGGGCTAGACAAGCCGGCCCACTCGATTTCCGCCTTTTATTTTTGTTTTTATTTCATTTTTGTTTGGTCCACTTTATTCATTTTTTTTTCAATTTTTTGGCTTCTTACCTTTTATTATTTTGCAAAATAAATGAATATTTAGAAACGTTGACAAAAACTCGGGTGTCAGTAATTAGCAAGGCCACATGCACATGTGAAAAACCTTAAAAGAACCAGTATTTAAAACTTGTATGATGTTCTATGGGCTTTTTAAATATTCTGGTAATGAAATAGACCATTAATATGATATATGGTTTGATTTGGACCTTATATAATCAAACTACAATAATATGCCTCATTTGTTCATGAGATGAAGTTTGATCCCCTTGTTCGCATTATTACAACAGTAATGATATTATAAATTTAAACCGTAATAATATGCCTCGTTTATTCATGAGATAAAGCTTGATTCCTGTTGTTTGCCCTAGACTTTGAAAAAACAAAAGATCAAATGTCCCCATGTTTGAACAATGCTTCCAAATTATAAGGCCAGGTCATGTGCCAACTTCCATTCCACATCAATTGCGCAAATTGCTGATAAGCCCTCTCACTTAGATGGTAGGAATCGAAGAACACATACTCCTCCGGATTAGGGCACAACGAGTACTCTCTCACCCCTCTCATGCCTCCACAGCTATAGTTCCCCTCGTACAGACCCGAGCTGCAACACGCCGATTTTCCATTCTTTTAGTCAAGGAAGTGTACAAGTCGAAGACGGAGTGCTTGAATCCTTGCGATTGAGACTCTAGCTTGGCGAGAGTCGCAGGAAAGAGCCACGCTGTGAAGCTTCGTTAGCTCGGTGGCTGATCTCAAACAAGAACCATTTTCCGTGACCGGTCAAACGGTCGGGAGGCGAGAAAATATTGGGTGGGTCTTACCCTCCACGTAGGCATAGGGTAAGACCACTCAGCGATCGACACGTGGCTCCACGTAGGCGACGGCGTCGAGAGGAGAAAATAACTCTGTCTCTCTCCTCTCGCGTCTCTCCATCTTCTCGCGCTTCGTCTCTCTCCTCTCTCCGAAATAACTCGGGCTGGTGGCTCGGCTCGGCTCGGCCAGCGAAGAAAGGACGACTCCCGCTTAAAATTTCTCTCCTCACTTGAATATTTTGGGTTTCCTCTCTCTCCTCGTGAAGAGCGAGAGAACGAGCTGCAACTCCTCTCTCGTTTTCTTTTCTCGCCGCATCCCACCCCCACCCCACGAGCGGCCCTCGCCTCCGGAGGGGGAGCGCTGAGCCGTGCGGCCGGCGGAGGAGGCGGCGGCGGCGTGAGCGAGGGACGGGAAGGTGGAGGAGGCCGGGCGCGCGGCGGCGGCCGTGGAATTTGAGGCCGAGGAGGGCGGTGAACCCTCTGCCGCTGTCGTTGAGGAACGGCGAGGCGTTTCACGACACCGCAGGCGGCACGTTCGGCGGGGACAAGGAGAATTACGCCGCGCAGCAGCAGCAGCAGTTGCAGCCGCAGCCGAAATCCGTGTGGTTACGAGACTTCGTGGGGGGGCAAGAGGAAGGAGAAGAAGAGGCTTCTCTCGTGCCATCCCTCTTTCCGACCGGCAACCGACGAACCACCGCACCGGACCGGCGAGAGGACCGCGACCTCCTTCCCTCTCTCTCTCGCCCTCCCTCTCGTCCGACCGACGAACCACCGCACGGGACCGGCAAGAGGACCGCGAGCATCGCGAATCACTACACGGATCGGCGAGAGGACCGCGACCTCCCTCTCTCTCCGCCCTCCCTCTTTCCGATCGGCGAACCACCGTGAGCAAATCGATGTTTTTGTAGAGATCTCCCATCGTCGCCTTCATCTTCTTCCCCCTCCCCTTTTTTTTTTTTGTTTTGTTGTTTTTTTCCCCCTAGTGTTCAGATGGCAGATCTAGAGTTGCATATGGAGGACGACGTGATGTCTCACATCAACCTCGACGGCTTCTTCGGTGACCTCCCTGAGGCCGGCGAAGTCATCGGCGCTTGCTCCTCGACGAACGCGTCATCGTCGTCTCCAGACTCGGGGCTCTCGTGGTTCGACGAGATCGAGAACATCCTGATGAAGGTGGCGGGATTAGGGCTGATTCGAGCCAGGAGTTTTGCGATAGGTTCCTCGCTGACGTGCTCGTTGACTCCCCCGGAGATGGGTCCGCGGAGATAGCTGACGAGTTCGGCAACAAGGAGGCGCCTGGATCGTCATCCGACGGCTGGGTCGAGGCTGCGAAGGTTGATGGGGCTAACGTTGGTGGTGAAGCCTATGATCCTGCTTCTAAGAAGCTCAGGAGGTATGTTGATTAGGTTCTCTTGCACTTCTCGTGTGATTATTAAGCTTATTATATGATGCATTCGATTGCTCGAGGTGGGTTCACTAAAACCCGAGAAGGCAATTTGATGCCATTTTACGACAAGCAAAAGGCCTTGCAATTATTACTATTGTGAAAGTTGGTATGATGGTAACCTACAATATTGGAACCGGCCTTGTGGTTGCTCGTAGGGAAGACGGCTCATGGTCTCCACCTTCTACAATTTCTTCATGTGGAATAGGGTGGGGAGCAAAGGTAGGCTCGTTTTATCGTATCCCTGGATTTTGATTTCATCAACCTTAAGGGCCAAGCGTCGAAACCAACAAGTGGTTTTGGCTTTCATGCAGTCTGCAGATTAACCACGTGTATCAACGTGCTCAAAATGATTGTTTAGATAATAAACATCAATTTGATTTTTTACTCCATCCGGAATGCTTGACGTATTGTCTGCTTCATTTCCATGGTCTCTGTGAGAATTTTCCTTTGTAAATGTCTGGTCTGTCACCCTTCTATTTCATGGAATGTGCCATTTGTTTCTCCTTTCTGGAACTCTATCTAAGAACAGTATTTCTCAGGATGAGATTTGGACTTTTTGTTTGATTACCATGTTGCCATTGAGTTTTCAAGTTCCTTTCTGCATCTCTGTTCCCTTTCTCTGAATTTGTGTTTTGCTTTATTGTGGAAGTGGGAGAAGTCCCTGAGCCAGAGATTGCCCTTGTGTTACTTATAATCGTTCCCTTTCTGTTAACATGTCTATCGTATTAATAGCTTCTGCTTGTGTGGCTTAAGCTCGAGCAAAGAAGTCTTGCATAAAACATAAAAATCAACTAAAGAAATCTTTAGTCGATTCCCCTTCCTCCCGAAATGATAACAACAATAATAGTAAAAATCAAATACATAAATGAAAAGATTATCCTTGCAAGAAATGTTTGATTTTGTGTTATATTTTTATGTAGAGATATCCTTATTCCAGTCAATAGTAACCCGGTCAAGGGTGATTGCAGGCTGGAGGAGAATTGACAGACTTCGTTATGGTGTTGAGAACAACTGAGGCTGTGAAGACATTTGGTGGTACTGCTCATTTTTCAGTTGGGGCTAGTTTGAGTGCAGCAGTTGGTCCCATTGGAAGGGCTGCTGAAGCTGATGTATGAGCGGGGGATGGTGGCCGTGTCGCTTTGTTATACGTACAGCTACGGAAAGGTACTCATCTATATAGCTATTTTTCCTTTTAAACTGTGGAGTTGTCCTCCGGACTGATTTTTGGGGTATGTATACATTGCTATGCAAAAAAACATTGATAGTATCCTATGATATTAACCGTTTTAATGTGATAGTAATTTCTCTATTTTTATTAAGTCCTAAGTGGATGCAATAATAGTCTCGGGACATAGAAAAACTGCTCATTTTGCAAAGGATCTTGTTCACTCACTTTCTTTCTTCCTCATTTGTCTCTGTTGCTGAGGTGAGCTATGTAGTCTAGCTTGTATGGCATGGGTATCTGTCCTTAGGCAGTCATGTAAAAGACTATTCTCCGATTACTTAAAATACTCTTGCACAAATGCTAGTTATATTCTCAATAAAATGATGATACTCTTTACCTTTTCAAGCTATGTGAAGCTGTTTTCATTAGATCATTGGTTGAAAAAGTTTCTACAAAGAGCATTTCTTGAGAAGCTTGCTTGTTGCCCATTTCTTAGTGCCAAAGAAAGGGGAAAAGGGAGAGACATTAGTTGAGAAAGCTTCTGCAGGGATATTTTTGAATAAGCAATCATTTGAGAGAACACAGAGCTTGATTCGTCATAGATCCTACTTAAATTGAGATGCTCATAGTAAAAAGTTGTAGAGGTTTAAATTTGTATTTCTCATTTTCCTATCATTTCATCGCCAGCAGTCTGTGGGGGCTCGTTCCGCTTTCTGAAGTTCTTTAATTGTTCTCAACTTTTTCATAAAATAATTGGCAGGTGCTTTTGTTGGATGCTCCCTTCAAGGCAAGTGTGGTGACAACGCGGACAAGAGAAAATTGCCGATTTTATGGCAGCCCGTCTATAAATGCATTGTACATACTACTTGGTTCGTTGCCAAGGCCACCAGCTGCTGCCATCCTTTTTAACGCACTCGCAGACATGTATCATAAGCTGGAGTGGTCATCACCATATTAGTGCCGTACAGCTTGGCCAATTGTCCTCGATACTGCCTATGGAAGTTCTTAACTGCAATTCTTGCCACTGTAAAGTTGTCTATTCTTATCAAGTGTATAGCATGTTCAAACTCATTGCTTCCCTCTCTTCGCCGGGGGGTTTCGGGAGAGGAATATGTAAATAGTTATAATTGCTGGGATCAATCTTTGGAATGTACATATAGCTATACATTTCATATTTGGTGTTTACTCAGGGTATCGGGGAAGACAAGCAAAAACCAACCCTTCTTTTCAAATTACTTTGAAGATTGCTTGGGCATGTCCTAGATGATGGAGGAAATTTTATGTGATTGTTCATGATGAACCCAGAAAAACAGGTTGCGTGGTCCCTAATATACAGCTCTTCTATGGATCTTGTTCGGTATTGCACCGCGCATTAGACTTGAGTCAATGCAGCGTAACGGAAGTCCACCTCCCTCCCTGTTTCGAAGTAGTGCATACAGATATTGCGATTTCTTGTTAATTATCTTGTTGTGCTAGATCTATGTTCCCATGCAATTTCTCTTGTTAGTCGTCAAATGGTGGGGGAACCGAGTGTGATTAGGAAGGTGGTAATGTGAAGAAGGATTAGGAAGTGGCTCAATAAATAGACCAAGACTAGGCGTCCAAGAAATGAACCCTACAAAAATTTATGTCCTGACCTAACGTATAATCGAAGATTGACCTGAGAAACCAAAGCGAGAATGGAGGCATGAGGTTGCGGAACACGGTTTGCTCCGGCAAATTTTCCATCTGGAATTGAGAGCCCGATTGTTCAGATGGTTAATGGCCAGAAGCCTTTTTCATCTACATGTCTCTGCCTGACTAACGTAGGACTGGAACATATTAACTAGCACCTCGTGTGGAATCTGCACTTGTAGGTCAAGAGTAGTTTGTCATAGCAGCAACAAAGTCGTGATAAACAACCTGGCGAACCATATCAGAAAGTGTCTGCTGGTTTGATGCTCTCACTAGTCACAGCTCGAAACTAAAAACATTGCCATGATATCATGGAATGACAAGTTTAGCCTGATCAACTAAGGAGCCAGCAAAAGTGAAACCTCTCCAACACGGCACATGTAAGCACTCTTAAGATCATATGGATTGAGCTTCGCAACCAACGGCCCAAAGGCCGGCCACGCACAAAGCGAAAACAAGGGAAAATTAAAGATTCTGAGCTTCTCGGCTTGCACAAATTTGAAAGAAAATGTGGACCAAATGATCCTACTTCTAAGAAGCTCTAGGACAACAAGCGACATCCTCCTCGATGGCGGGCAACACCAACACCACAACGACCCCCATGGTGGCGGTCGTCTCCGTCGCAATGGTCACTTAAGACCGCCGTAATTGAGTCTCAATTCCAACTCCAACTCTCACTCCGGTATTGAACCATGAGAGTTCGCCATCTTCGTATTCCATGAGTTCTGACCTCCGCCAGTACATGCTGTAGTCCTCATCAAACAGTACATAAGTATTCTACAAGATTTATTGCCAAGTTAATAGGTAAGCAAATAAAAGCTACATAAATTAGCAACAACAGGATGGATAAATACTTGCATTCCAGGTCTCAATATAAGAACACTCCTTCCATAACGATCATGAAAACTTGCTCTTATACTTTTCAGTTTCACCTTCAATAGCAACTTCTTCCTGTTTTAGTAAGCATCACATTGTCAAACGGAAGCATTATTCAGCGTCCCAATAAGTACTATTGCATGTCTAACACAACCTGCTCATTAGCCATATTGTCAACTAAAACGTTCTAAATGATGATTTTGGAAACAGCATGAGTGAAAAAATATATTGGGACACTTAGTGTCCCTTGAACAATAAACTCTCCAACACCTAATGCTTCATATCACTACATCATGGCAGTCTCATAGAAGACACAAAAGTTGAGAGCCACTCAATTATTGTTGACTAACACCAATCCTGCATTCGCATTCATTCAGAAAATCAGTTCTTTTCCATACCAGGAACTTAGTCTACGAAATAAAATTAATTATCAGGTCAACACAATAGTTAGGGTAACAAGGATCAGACGTCTATTGAAGTTTAACAGGCAACAGCCATTGGCATAAATTATCTATCACAATACTCGCGCGGGTATTCATTCACCAGGACACTTAGCCATCTTACCCAGCTGATTTCCTCAGGCTTAAGAGTTGATCTCCATTTCAGTGTCTCATCTCTTTGCTTTATCTATGTTCCGGTTTCAAGCTTCCAAGTATCTCCTCAAGCATGCATCATCACAATACTTCAAACTTTGCCCAGAGAGTGGTCCCATAGCTTTCTTAAGCTCATTCACCTACATGCAAATGGACTTAAAATGTAACTGTATTTCTCTTATATTCTAGGAAGGAACATTGATTATCATTCCACAACTCTAGAAAATCAATGCATCATGAGACATTAAACACATAAATGAAAGGGGTACAGATAAGGGGTGCATTGACGGTAAAGTATTATATGCAAAAAGGGCCACTTCATGGTTTCTCATGGCCAGAAAAACTACTGACTTAGGTCAACCACATGGTCAGCCATGGAAATCAGATAAATATGAGCAATCGATCAAGGAGATACACTCTACGAAATGTCCAGTCCTTACAAGCGCTGTAATTTTGAAATCTTAATTACCTTAGATTCGAACTGCAGCGAGTCATCTTCATCACTGTGGTGAGAGTTACTCCATCGATGAAACATGGTGCCTAAAGCCACAAAAATTGAAGGAATTAATA
Organism: Eucalyptus cloeziana; assembly: GCA_014182715.1. Taxonomy (NCBI): domain Eukaryota; kingdom Viridiplantae; phylum Streptophyta; class Magnoliopsida; order Myrtales; family Myrtaceae; genus Eucalyptus; species Eucalyptus cloeziana. The sequence goes on from CM024642.1 coordinate 26,767,768, forward strand.
ATATATCTTTAAAGAACTATTGATGGCCTACTATAGAAGTAACAACTCACACCATATAAGAACATGTACAGATATTCAAAAGACTAGGAATGAGAGCATATTTCCTATAGGTAAAATAGACGGGAAAATAAATTACAGAGGCAAATGGAGCCTTTGCTCTCTAGTCCTAACATAACAAAAAAGGAAGGGTAAGAGAACTAAGCCCTTAATTTTAAGGAAAGAACAATCTAATAATTGAGCAATGTAGATGTATTGCAATTCAACCACATTGACACTATAGTGCAAAAAATAAAGCCCATATATAGGATAGGCGGCATTGCAACATCAACCATCAATAGTGTTACTGTGCTTGAAGCTGTAAAACAATTGCAGCTTCCCCAAAGAAAACATGCTCTCAAATTCTTAATTTGCGAGATATTCATGAACTAGAACCAATGTGCACATTGCATAAGCGTATCCAGACAGATTAAAAAAAAAAATTCCCAAGAAAGCACTAGAAATGCTACAAGAAAAATACCGACTTTGTCTCCATCGCCGTACTATCGGAAGCTTTTGTTCTATCAGCATTCTGGTTCTCCCCATCAATCACGACTCCATCGGAATCATCGTCCTCAGAATCATCAGCCACAATTTCCCGATCAGCGCTATGCACGCTCTCCACCAAAGCAGCGTCCTCTTCACCCTCTCCATTAACCACAATCGACGGCGGCCTATCCGGTGAAGCCTTCTTGACCTGTGGCCTCCTGCTCCCAGAACTAGTAGTCATCCACACACGAAACAAAAAAAAAATGAGAATCCCAAACACGCGCCATGGAAACCGAGGAAATCAGCCAGCCGGCGGAGCACCTGAGGTCGCACTGCCGCATCTTGCAGGAGGCGGGGAGAAGCCGGTGGCAAGGGGCCGGGGAAGCGAAGGTCCACGGGAAGCTCGAGTCCCTCCGGCACGGCCCGCTCAGCCCCTAGCTCAGCAAGCATGTGGACATCGTCGTCCTTCATCAGGATGTTCTCGATCTCGTTGAACCATGAGAGCCTCGAGTCTGGAGACGACGATGACCTGTTCGTCAAGGAGCAAGCGCCGAAGACGTCGCCGGCCTCGGGAGGTCGCCGAAGAAGCATCGAGGTTGATGTGAGACATCACGTCGTCCTCCATATACAACTCCAGATCCACCATCAGAACACTAGGGGAAAAAAACAACAAAACAAAAAAAAGGAGGGGGGGAAGAAGATGAAGGCGACGCTGGGAGATCTCTACAAAAACATCTGATTTGCTCGCGGTGGTTCGCCGGTCGGAAAGAGGGAGGGCGAGAGAGAGGGAGGTCACGGTCCTCTCGCCGGTCCGTGTAGTGGTTCGTCGATTGCTCGCGGTCCTCTCGCCGGTCCCGTGCGGTGGTTCGTCGGTCGGACGAGGGAGGCAGAGAGAAAGGGAAGGAGGTCGCGGTCCTCTCGCCGGTCCTGTGCGGTGGTTCGCCGGTCGGAAAGAGGGAGGGAGCTAGGTCTCGCGGTCCTCTCGCCGGTCCGGTGCGGTGGTTCGTTGGTTGCCGGTCGGAAAGAGGGAGGGCATAGAGAAGCCTCTTCTTCTCCTTCCTCTCGCCCTCCCCCATGAAGTCTTGTAACCACACGGATTTCGGCTGCGGCTGCAAGCTCGCTGCTTGCTGCGCGGCGTAATTCTCCTTGTCCCAGGCATGCCGCCCGCGGTGTCGTGAAACGCCTCGCCGTTCCTCAACGACAGCGGCGGAGGGTTCACCGCCCTCCTCGACCTCAAATTCCACGGCCGCCGCGCCGCTCGGCCTCCTCCGCCTTCCCGTCCTCGCTCACGCCACCGCCGCCTCCTCCACCGGCCGCGCGGCTCGGGCGCTCCCCCGAAGGCGGGGCCGCTCGTGGGGTGGGGGTGGGATGCGCTGAGAAAAGAAAACAGAGAGGAGTTGCAGGCTTGCAGCTCGTTCTCTGCTCTTCACGAGGAGAGAGAGAGAGACGAAACCCAAAATATTCAAGTGAGGAGAGAGAAATTTTAAGCGGGAGTCGTCCTTTCTTCTGCCAGCCGAGCCGAGCCGAGCCACTAGCCCAGAGTTATTTCGGAGAGAGGAGAGAGACAGAAGCGCAGAAGATGGAGAGACGCGAGAGGAGAGAGACAGAGTTATTTTTTCCTCTGACGCCGTCGCCTACGTGGAGCCACGTGTCAATCGCTGAGTGGTCTTACCCTACGCCTACGTGGAGGGTAAGACCCACCCAATATTTTCTCGTCGGGAGGCACCCAAGAGGTGGCATTGTAACAAACCCAAATTTTCTTGCTCCAACTTTATATATGCCCTGAAAAAAAAAAAAATCAAAGATCGATAAATTTGTTACTATCCATTTACAAAAATCAATTGCGACAATTGATAATGGTGTGGGATAACATTTTTAATTTATTATCAAATGAAAGAAAGTCAAATTTATAATAGGCTCAGAGTAGAATGTGGTGAATACATGAGCAAAAAACAAATAATAAATTGCAAGTGTCCTTACTCATTCATTATAACAGAACTCATCAAAAAAAAAAAATTATATATTGTGTCTTGAGTGTGAAAGTTTGTTCACTTAATTTGACTCTAATAATAAAAAAAATATTTTGACTTCACAACCAACATGAAAATATCTTGAATATCTTGGGAGATAATAGATATAGATTTTCATAAGGAATTATTGATCTGTATTAAACAAAAAGTCAGGTGGCGACTAAACTATAAAGAATAAAATGCGTTGGTCAACAAAATCCTCCCAATAATTGCAACCCGGTTGACTTGTTTATGAGGATTAAACAGTGCTGTACTGCTCCGGAGTTGGAAAGAAATTATGGACATGGGTTTACCTCAAGCACTGCACAGTGCTAATGTTGCCAAACACCATCTCCACGTAATCCTCCATGGAAATGGACTGAAACGAAGCTGGATTGTTGAGAACCGGGTTCAAGTAATCGTTGCCTCCGATGCTCACCATGTAAACGCCTTCCGAAACCATTCTCTTCGCCTTCTCGTCCCCCAGCTTCTTCCTCAGATCCTTCACCAGTTTCTCGAACTGCTTCTGCTGAGTCCTGAGGTCCACCACCTAAAGAAGCAAAACTAAGGAAGACAACCTGGAAGCGGAACATCAAAAAACATCAAAGCAAAGACAAGGAAAGACACTCAACATACAGATCCTTGGTAAGTATCAGATAAAACGCCTGCTCCGCCAGACGCGAAATTTGCCCCTTCCACAGCCGTCGTTCTTCAGCTGGAGATATGGTGGGATCAGTGGTAGCTTCGCATATTCAGATGAATCGCCCTAAAAGAATCTGAGTGTGCAATCAATCATTTATGGGATAAGGAAAGGCCAGAGCATGGACAAGTTATACCAATGAAATCAGCTATAAACAACCGTCAGTGAAGCTGCCAGTGGGATAGTGGAAGAAAATCTCGCCATATGGAGGGAAGTTTGCCCTGAAAGACACGGTTTTTATCTAGTTGTCGATCCCTGCGTTGTTGAGCGAGTCGCCAAAGATGAACAGGGCGACGTCGCAGCGAGCCGAGAGGAGGAGGCTGGCGAAGACGAAGACGGCGAAGAAGAGGATGTGGAGATCCGAAGCCGACATGGCGATCTTGGGTGGGACGATGCGGCGTCTCTTGGGATTTTGTACCGATGCTCGGGTTACTTAAATAAGTAAGTTGGGCGAAGAGGAAGGCTCGTGATAGCTCTTTCCTCTTTTGGCTAAACACATGACGTCATAAATTGGCAGAGTAAACTTTTTGGGGCGTTGAAACATATTTGCTTGCGTAATTTGCATTCTGATTTTCGATGTATTTATTTTCCATCTTGCGGTCATAAGAGGAGGCTGCTGAGATATGTTTGAACAACTCCTGGTTCCATACTTCACCTTTTTAATTTTCCATTTTGCGGTCCACCCGCGATTTCAGCACGTCTTCATAGAAGTTTCAGTCGAAACAGCTCATTACCAATTTATAATCCCTTCACTGACCAAAAAAAAAAAAAAATTATAATCCCTTCTCTTGCTTATCCAGACTTGATGCTTGGATCACATTATGGGACCATTGATGGTTTAAATCTTAATATGCTTGTTATTTCTCTTATGATGTTATCCTTTCTAAAATACTTTGGTGGCCAAGGCTCTGTCCAACATATAGGAATGAATGGATAACCAATGTGACCCATAATGGGCTGTGTAATGTAGTCGACTCTCCTCCCTCTTCTTTTTCTTACTTTTAGTTCTTTCACATTTGACCTCATATAAAAAAAACATTCACTGTGCTAGGGCTCATAAAATCGTAGTTAAAAGCACAAAACTAAAGCGATAATAAATCTCATTTATTCGAACTTATTCCAAAAAATTTTAAGAAATCAAGTTCGTCGATATTTGAGCAATGCTAGGGGCTCATTTGAACATCCCCGTTCTTTAACAGAAGTGCAATCATACAATCAATCCAACATCATCCCCGTTATTCATAATATGACGTTCAAGTGGGATGTGATTATTTACCTACGATTCCAAGGGGAAAAAATGATTCAAGCACCCTCATGCTTGAACAATGCTTTCAAGTTGCGAGGTCTGATTATACTCAAACTCCCATTCCACATCAATTGCGCAAATTGCCTATTAGCCCTCTCACTTGCATGGTCAGAGTCAAAGAACACGTAGTTCTCAGGATGATGGCATAATGAAAATTCCTTCTCTCCTCTTTGGCCTCCACAGCTTGAATTTGCCCTGTAAGGACCCGAACCACAACATTCAGTTTCCGCTTCCTTAAAACCTGAATTGATTTCACATTCCGAAAATAAGGACTTCTATTCAGTACACGAGCGATGTAAAAGGCATAAAATCCACAACCGGTATAGAAGTGATGATGCTTAAGCTAAGTGCCCGCAGCATAAGTAACTTACCATATTTTGATGGGTATTGGATTCTCTCACTGCCTGAAGTGGAGTAGTCGAAGTAGGAGTACTCGAATCCTTGGAGTTGCGCCTCCAGTTTTGCGAGAATTGAAGCAAGAGCAACGTTGTGAAGCTGCGCGAGCTTGTTAACTTCGCCTGAGCAAGAACCATTTCCGGCTGGTCTCGTGATTGGCACACACCCAAGTTGCCCAATTCCATTGCAAATTTTCTTCCTCCTACTTCATATATTCCCTGCAAAGAAAAATGAGAAATCGATATCATCCCCTTGAAATGCCGTAACAATTACCAGATGTTGCCTTGCAAGCACACACTATATAGTGTATGTATATAGCGGAGAGAACCTTTAAGGTCTCTCGGGAAAATAAACCGGTCAAGATACACTCGGAACCAACTTATAATTGAATAAAAAGACACCGAAATACTTGCACAATTCCATGTTTGTGCTACAAATGGAGCCACATAAAGAGCAGCTGACTAAGTGATATAGTAGATCTTAATTGGATATCAAATCATGGCGTATGGAAAAGAGAAGGAGAAAGAATTACATTTAGAATGTACTTAAGGGTCAGCAACTCGTACTCAATTGTCAGTTCGGATTAAGCACTCATATTTAGTCAGGTCAATGCAATTGGGCATGCTTAAAGATCATGTAATTTGAATTTGTTTCATTTTCGAGTTTGTCGATAGAAATTGGCTTCTGTACATGGAGCTATCCAATCGAGTCCATTTGTGCCAGAAATTACAAGAAATCACGTGGTCCATAAAAATCTACCTTTAAGTGAAACTGGAAAGTACTCTCTCAAGAGCGGTGGATTATGGAATTCTTGTTAGTTTCGTACCTTAAGCACGGCGGTGATGTTTCCAATCACCATCCCCACGTAATCTTCCATGGAAATGGACTGAAACAAAGCAGGATTAAAGAAGAAAGGCATGGCGTAATCACCGCTTCCAATGCTAATTAAGTAAACACCCTCCTTAATTATTTTCTTGGCCCTCTCACTGCCCATCTCCTTCTCCAACTTCTTCTCTAGTTGTTCGAGCTGCTTCAGCTGCATCTTCAAATCCACCACCTGATAAATTAAAAACACGAACTCGTTAATTCCCATCTTTCTTGGAGTTGGAAATTTTCATGTTAAATAAAGCTTTGAGCCAAAAGACATAAATAAATAACATACAAATCCTTCATAAGTGTCGACCAAAGCACCAGCACCGGCAGATGCGAAGTTCGCCCCTCCCATGAATTCATCATCTTTCATTTGAAGATATGGTGGAATCAGCGGCAGATTTGCATATTCAGCTGCATAACCAAAGAAAAACAAAAACAAGATAGAACAACAAACATATTAAGCAGTAATTTATGAGGAAATAAATAGAATTTGCGCAAGTTACCCAGCGAAAAAGAAGTTACCAATAAAATCGACAATGAGACGACCGTCGGAGAATCTGCCAGTGGGATAGCGGAAGAACGTCTCGCCATAAGGAGGAAAATTTGCTCTGAAATCGGCAGTGGTGTTTATGTAGTTGTTGGTCCCCACGTCATTAACGGAATCGCCGAAGATGAACAAAGCAACATCTTTTCGAGACTGATCGACGCCACGAGTTGAGATGAAGAGGCTTGCGAGAACAGTGAAGAGAATGATGTGGAGACTGGAGAGTCGGAGTCGACATGATGATCTGCGTTGGGTGATGTTAGTCCTCTTTTAGGTGGCTACATATATAGGAAAATACGGTGATGAAAGTAGCGGTTACAAAGTCTCCTGTCCGTGCATTGAACAGGACTTACGAACTTGGCAGATACATTGGATAAACGTGGGAGATCCGCCTGGACAAGTGGGAGTCCGACAATGGGTTTTTACTTTTATTCCCACGTTGGCCGACAAGCTCGACACTTACGCGCAAGAAGGCTATTCGTCTGGGAGACAAGTCTAACAAATTTATAGTCGTTTTCCAGTACTCATCCAGAAGCCCACTTTGACAAATCATAGGCTTAGATGATTCGAAACGCGTCCTTCATGTGAGCACACCATTGATTAACTCAATGTGGAGGCATCCATCATTAGTTTAAGGTCGCAGGGGAATCATTCGCTAGCACGACAGCCTCTATATAGACGACGGCGTCCTGGGAATGTAAGACCAATGAGCACCCTCCTCTAGTTCTAGTACTGCTGAAGGCAAACCCGAATCGATACCGTCCCAAGCGCCGCATGGTGTGCTTCTGATCACGGCTAATGCGAAGCATAACGGGTTACAATACTTCATTTTATTAGACGTTGCGTGAGGTTTGTTCAATCATTGAATAGCTCATACATCAGTAACATGGGATGAAAACTTATCTAACACCCATCGCAATGATAATAAAAAAACAATCAAGCAGAGACCTTTTTTTTTTTTCTTTTTTTTTTCTCTAATTTCTAAGTACAGAAAGAAGTACGGTCTTCGGATCTTTCGTGATTAAACGGACCAGTGGGAAGAAAAGATGGGCTCATCGCTTTCTATGGTCCGGGGCCGGGCTATACAATGTGTTGTTCTGTGGAATTTGGCAAGTCCAATAACTGCACCACATGCTAACGACATGCTTGACCAAGTATGCATATAGGTCTATCGCAATCTATCAAGGATCATCAGTTCCCCAGCGCTCTTGGCATGCATAAACGTCTAAATTCCTAATGATTCGGCATTTTGAATTCATGTTAGCTCGTTACATCATGTCTATAGTTTGAACTCGTCGAATATCATTTTCTAAGTGCAGAGGTGGATCTAGGCTTCAGCCATCTCGCCAGATGAACGGGTGATCAAGCCGTACAGAATTTAATGGGCTGCATAATGAAATCAATTAGTGTTACAATACCCCACGATCCTTGATCTTTTTTTTTAAAATGTTCATCGCTCTGAGGTAAGATTATTGACATTTCATTTTAAATTATTCCTATGTTTTGTTGCCACAAAATGGAACTAAAGGCATAGAATCAAATGATATACCTTTATTTCCCCAAGGGTCCAAGAAAAAGTTCAAGTTTGCTCAAGTTTGAACTACTCTTCTGCATTACAAGGGCCGGCGATGCGTAAACTTCCATTCCACATTAGAATGGGCAAACTATTGATAGGCCTTTTCAGTCGAATGGTCGTCAAAAAATAAAAAATAAAATAAAATAAAAATTGGGACAACAACACAATATATATTCTTTCACTACTCTCTTGCCTTCACAACTCAGACTCACGCTATATGGACTTGAATCACAAGGTGGCATTTTCACCTCATTTAAGCTGGAAATTAACTTTAGAACAAAAAATGTTCACATGGTTCATTGTCTATATAAGATGTAGGCAAAATTAAGGTTTAAAAGACTTGTATTGCCGACAATATTTCGATGGGTTTCGGATTCTATCCGGGCCGAAGTGTAGAAGTCAAAGTAGGAGTACTTGAATCCTCGTAGCTGAGTCACTTGCTTCGTAAGAATTGAAACGAGAGCTATGTTGCGAAGCTTTGCAAGCTCGTCGGCAATATGCTGTGTTTGATTCTGCCAACGATGATAAAAACAGCCAACGAAGCAACGACAAAAAAGAAAGATCGATAGTACTGGATGACACACTTGAGGTGCTAATTTGAAGGGGGCTGAGAACCCTGCGAGTCGACAAGATGGATACATCGAGTGGGTCACGAATTCAATGCCCAATAACAATACGTCCCATCTATTAATATATTAATAACATTTGTACCCGAAGCCTCAGTCCGTTGCGGAGGAATGGGTGGATTATAAATCTGGCTCATAATTTAATAGGCTGCATGATGAAATTAACTCTCTTCCCTCTTCTTTTTATGAGTTTTCATTTTTTTCTCGATTTGCGTTACTTGATGATTAACCTCATCTCAAGAACACTCACTGAGTTGTGGGCCATTGAAATGTAGTTAGAAGCATAGAACAAAGCAATAATCAATCGTATCATTCCAGCTTTTCCCAAAACTTTCAAGTGATTCAAGTTTCTCCACCTGAACAGTGCTTGAGATGATTTAAACATCCTCCTTCTTCAACAGAAGTGTAAACATACATCATTCCAAAACTATGCCCCGTCATTCATAATATGACGATTGAGCTAGTTGTGGTTATTCACTTACGATTTTGAGAAAAAGAAAAATTCAAACATGCTCGTGTTTGAACAATGCTTCTAGGTTGCGAGGTCTGATTACACTCAAACTCCCATTCCACATCAACTGAGCAGATTGCTTGTTTGCCCTTTCACTTGGATGGTAGGTATCAAAGAAGACGAATTTCTCAGGATGACGGCATAATGAATATTCCTTCACTCCTCTCTTGCCCCCACACGTCGGACTTGCCCTATAAGGACCTGAACCGCAGCACGCATTTTTTGCTTCCTTAAAACCTAGACCGATTTTGCGCATCGAAAATAAGGACTTCTATTCAGTACATGAGCAGACATAAAAAAAAATGTACAAATCCACGAGCGGTATAGAAGGACCGATGCTTAAACTAAAGCAAAATTAGGTGGCACCAGAGCATGAATAACTTACCGTACCGTGATGGGTATCGGATTCTCTCACTGCCTGAAGTGTAGTAGTCGAAGTAGGAGTACTCGAATCCGTGCAGTCGAGTCTCCAGTTTTGCGAGAATTGAAGTAAGAGCAGTGTTGTGAAGCTTGGCGAGCTTGTTGGCTGCACCTGAGCAAGAACCATTTCTGGTTAATGGTCTCATACCTGGCACACACCCAAGTGGCCCTATTCCCATCATTGCAAATTTCCTCCCTCCTACTTTGTACATTCCCTGAAAAAAAAAATTATGAATTTATTCAGTTTTCATCCACTTTGAAAGATCATGACAGTCAACAAAGAATGATTATAAATAGACATAAAGTTTGGTCACTACCTTGAGCACGGTGGTGATGTTTCCAATCACCATCCCCACGTAATCTTCCATGGAAATGGACTGAAACAGGGCAGGATTAGAGACGAGAGGCATCAAGTAATCGTTGCTTCCGATGCTGATCAAGTAAACGCCCTCCTTCATTATCCTGTTCGCCTGGTCTTTCCCCTCCTTCTTCCTCAGCTTCTTCTTTAGTTGTTTAAGCTGCTTCAGCTGCATCTTGAAATCCACCACCTAATAAATTAAAAGCACGAACTTATTCATTTCCCATGTTTCTTGCTGTCTCGTAAAGTGGACATATCCGTGTTAGATAAAGCTTCGAGCCAAAAAGAAGAGGGAAAAAGAACATACAAATCCTTTGTGAGTGTCGACCAGGGCACCTGCTCCACCAGACGCGAAATTTGTTCCTGCCTTGAATTCACCATCTTTCATTTGGAGATACGGTCGAATCAGCGGCAGCTTTGCAAATTCAGCTGCATAACAAAAGACAAAGAAAAACAAAATAGAACAATAAATTATTTAAGCACTAACTTTTAAGGACAAATAGAATATGCACACGAGTTACCCAAAAAAAAAAAGGAAAAGGAAGAAGAAGAAGTTACCGATAAAATCAGCAATAAGACGACCATCAGAGAATCTGCCAGTGGGGTTGTGGAAGAACGTCTCGCCATAAGGAGGAAAGTTTGCTCTGAAGTCTGCAGTGGTGTTTATGTAGTTGTTGGTCCCAGCGTCGTTAATGGAGTCGCCGAAGATGAACAGAGCAACCTCTTCCCGAGATTGATCGGCACAGCCAGTTGAGACGAGGAGGCTCGCGAGACTTGCGAAGAGAATGATGTGGAGAGTCGGAATCGACATGGTGACCGGTGTTGGACAATGTTAGATTTCGTCTCTATATATATACACACGCAATATAATGGAAAATATGGTGATTGAAGTATTTTTTACGAAGTTTTCCTTCCGTGATTGACCGGCAGCTTTACGAACTTGACAGAAACGTTGGACGAACGTGGGAGAAACGCCCGAACGAGTCGTCGTCTGACACTGTTTTTCGACTTTTTCGCCACTTCGGTCGACGGGTTCAACACTTGCAGTGCAAGAAGGCTTTCGTCAAGGAGACTAACTTTCTAACCCAATTACAATCGCTTTTAGTTCTTGTCCAGAGGCCCACTTTTATAATTCATATGCTTATATGATTTCAAAGACTATGGCCAACACAATTACGAGGCAGCCTCACCCGGGCGTTCGCTCTAATCACGGCTCACTCGCACCCTGACATTATTATAAGTATCTTGTTGGTCTATAGTCACGCGAGACTTACCCACTAGCTTAACAGGCTATATCTAGATGATGCAGGTTCTAAGTATTCAAAACCAATAAGTGCCTCGGCTCTGGCTCCAATATCACTCAAAGCAGCCCCCGCTCGAACCCCTCTCGTGCACGATGCAGCACACTTTTGATCAAGAATAATCTGTGCCTCTAACGGGTTTAGACGCTTCGTGCTAGTTGGAGGTTGCGAGAAAGTTGCTCACCAATGCAATACAGTAGCTGGTTGGTACTTTCACAATGTGAGATCAAAGACACATCCAGCGCTCAGCGCAATCATAATCTTCATAATATCTTTGATCATGGTCAAAATGACAGCATTTTTTAAATATGCACTCGTTTTTGTATGCAGAGATGTCCATAATAAGAAAAATTAAGCTGAGAGACCTTTTCTCTTTTTAATCGTCTTAGCACACGAAGAAAGTAGTGTCTTGGGATCTTTCACGATCAAACAGAACAGTGGAGAAAAGAAGTGTTATTTCGTGGCAATCTGGCTAGTCTAATTAATGCAACTGTTGACACCCAAGTACCTCTGTTTCCTCAAGGTACCAACAGAAAGTTCAGGTTTGATCACACTTTGATCATCGCTTCTATATGGGAAGATTCAGTGATGCTTGAACTTTCATTCCACGTTAATTGGACAAATTGTTAATTGACCCTTTTTGTCGGATGATTACTGAAGAATAAGAATTTTTCATGATGACAGCACAATGAATGTTCTTTCACTCCTCTCTTGCCTCCACAACTCACGTTTGAGAAAATATTAGGAACGTGATGTTTGGTGGTCTTTCTCACCTAAAAAATTAGCTCAAAAGGTGAGGTATATCCACACACTTATAAATCGACCATCAACTCCTTCTACGATCGATATGGGATAACCTGAACAATCTCTCTCTCGCACATCGGGCTTGGGTCAAACCCGCAACAACTCATAACTTTCTCATATTACTGTTGGGTCGAGACTTGTTGGCAACATGAGCTCTAATACCACTATAGGGTGGTCTTAAACCTCTCTCTCATCTCAAAATCTAGCTCAAGATGTAAGGCTTTCCCTCACACTTATAAACTTACCACCAGCCCCTTCCACAACTAATATGAGACAACCTTAACAATCTCACCCTCACACATCAGGCCTAATTAGAGGCTCAACAATTTATAAGTCTCCCATGTAACTTTTTTAAGTCTAGACTTATTGACAACCTAGGTTCTAATACTAGTATTGGGTGGTTCCGGGCCTTCTCACCCCAAAAGGTAGCTCAAATGGTGAGGTTTTCAATTATAAAACTAACCACCAGCCCCTTCCACAATTGATATGAGACAATCTCAACAATATCCCTTACACATAGAGCCTAGGTCGAAGGCACAACAACTCATAACTCTCCCGTATGATTATTGGATCCAGACTTATTGGCAACACGGCTCTAATACTAGTGTTGGGAGGTCTAAGGCCTCTTTCACCCCAAAAGTTAACTTAAATAATGAGACATTCCCTCATCCTTATAAGCCAACCACGAGCTCTTATATAACCAATGTAAGACAATCTCAACAATCTCTCTATCATACATTGGGCTTGGGTTGGAGCCACAACTATCCATAACTCTCCCGTATAAATCTAAGTTCTAATACTGGTGTTGGGGTGATCTTAAATCTCTCTCACCCTAAAAACTAACTCAAGAGACAAGGCTTTCCATCACACTAATAAATCGACCACCAGCCCCAGACAACCTCAACAATCTCATCCTTACACATCAGGCCTGGGTCAAAGCTACAACAATTTGTAACTCTCCCGTGTGACTTTTTAAATCCAGACTTGTTGGCAACTGGTATCATTGGGTAGTCTTGGACCTTCTCACCTCAAAAACTAGCACAAAGGGTACTAGCACAAAGGGTGAGGCTCTCCCTCACACTTATAAATTGACCACAAACTCCTTCCACAACTAATATGGAATAACCTCAATAATATCTCCCTCACACATCAGGTCTAGATTGGAGGCATAACAACTCATAACTCTCCCATGTGACTATTGAGTCCAAACTTGTTGGCAACTGAGTTTTGATACTAGTATTGGATGGTCTTGGGTCTCTCTCATCCTAAAAGTTAGCTCAAATATTCACATTTATAAACCAACTACTAGCCCATTCCACAACCAATGTGTGACAATCTCAACAATCTTCCCCTCACACATTGGGCATAAGTTAGAGTCGCAACAACCCGTAACTCTCCTATGTGACCGTTGAGTCTAGACTTATTGGCAATTTGGGCTCTCATAACAATGTTGGATGGTCTTGGGCCTTTGTTACCCCAAAACTTAGCTGAAAAGATAAGACTTTTTCTCACACTTGTAAATCGACCATCAACTATTTCCATAATCGATATAAAATAATCTTAACACCTAAATGATAGATACGTCGGATTTGCACAAATCCACTCAATGGTCAATACTTGTTATCCGCAGGCCCACATGGCAGAAATTTTCAGAGTTTATATCTCCTCTCTCTCTCTCTCTCTCTCTCTCTCTCTCTCTCTCTATTTGACAGTTGCTTTTTTCTTTTTTTTCAAATTTTTCTCTCCTCTCTCTTCATCATGGGACTCACCACAAACACACATCGCAAATACTGAAGAAGAACGTCCGATGCCAATCATGATTCTACCCCCTCTCTCAATCTCTTCCACAACACCCTCAATGATTGCTTCCAAGTCTCACCGAGCCCCTGGGAAGTTAGCAAATCGTCCGATCGAGTTCTGAATTTTAAAGCCTCCGACGACAGCCGTTTTCACGGCAACGATGAACTTCTTCACTTATGAGTTCAAGCCACCATGGCCACAAGCTTGAAGCTTAAGTGGCCATCACCATGAGCTTGAGGCTGAAACTCGAGCGGCCAAGGTTACCCAAGCTCTGAGGTTGAGCTCCATGGGAACCATGGCCAAAGCTTCACCTCCTCAATTCTGAATTTTGAGGCACACCTGCTCTCACGACAATAGCGGACGTCTTTGTTTAAGAGTTCAGGACACCATGGCCATGAGCTTGAAGTGGCCATCGCCACGAGCTTGAGGCCAAGCTCGAAACTCGAGTGGCCAAGGCTACCCAAGCTCCACGTTCGAGATCGAGCTCCATGGAAAACATGGCCAAAGCAGCTAGCTTTATGAGCCCTAATAAATGCAAGAGGAAAGAAAAAAAAAACTACTAGAGAGAGAGAGAGGAGAATGAAACTCTAAAAATTTATGCGATGTGGGCCCATGGATGACAAGCGTCGAGCGTTGAGTGGACTTGTGCAAATCCGACATGTCTATCACTCATGTACCTAATATTTTCTCCTTAGGTTTGCCCTATGTGAAACCAAACCAAAATATGTCATTCCACATGCATAGCTAACCTATAGTTTATCTAGTTAATTTAGGTTAAAAATTATTGACATGTAACCTGATCAAGGTCGGCTGTCTAACGTGACACAATGGTCAACTAACTAACGTTTACGTGGAAGATTTTTGTAATTTTTTTCTTTTAAAAAAAAAAATTCCTATTCTTTCTTGCTCATCTTCCTGGAAAGAGGTTCGCCAAGGTCTTGGCCATGGCCAGTCGGCGCTTACCACGGCTTGGTCACGGCCTTTGCCAAAGAAGGGTCTAGTCATTGGTTGTCTTCTCCGATGGCATATTCGTGATTATCATCTCCAGAAGCTCTTTTTATTTGCTCTTTGAAGGCACCAAAGATGAGGACGACGACATTGGCGGCTTCCTGCCGAATAGCGGGACACCTAGGACGTATTGATGGTTTTATTATGTTATAGAGGTGGGCCTAAGTTGGCCCGTCCGCCCATGTTGGGCCTAAAGGCCCGGCCCACGGGAATAAGGCCCGTGGAAGGAGGAACATATAAAAAGGATGAGAGAGAGGGAGAACACACCTTTTCACATTTAGAAAGTACGTTCTCCTTCTCTTCCAAAGTTCTCTCTCTCCAAGGAAAGGACAGTAAGTCAAGAAGCGACGACGTCTTCCCTTCACGACGAATTGTCGTCATCAGATCGAACAGGGCTGAATTCTCTTCTTCTTTACGGCATCGGTGTCTAATCTATGGCTAACAAGGTACGCTCGAATCCGTGGTGTGCTTTACGATCGGTGATACGTGACTATTCCCGGGCTTGTCTTCCGCATTCGATTTAGGGGTTCGGTTTAAGTGTCGAATCCGTTTTTGGGGATCCGTCAATCCCAACATTGGTATCAGAGCCTTAGTTCACGTTTTTCCCGACCTGTTTTGATGTTTATGATTGATTTTTTCGCAAAAGCTTTTGGCCGTATGAATCGGGGCGAGAAATCCCGACACCCGAGGGTTGTTCGCCAATTTTTCCGAGTTTTCATAAGTCGAAATCGAAATCTGATGGCATAGGGAGGAAGGCGATGTCGAGACGAGTCCGGCGACATGTCGCACGCCGCCAGGGGACGCCGCACGCGCCCACACGCGAGGCCAGAAGGCGTTGCGCATGGGCGCGACGCGCCCAGACGCGCTGGTTCGTCCAGCGCGTGCGGCACACGCGCCGGTCGGCGAACCGGCGCATGCGCGCCGCCGGTGGGCGAACCAGCACGCGCCGGTCCACGGACCGACGCGTGCTGACGTCAGCATGACGTCACTTAACGGTCGGTAACCGCTGGGGTGACGTCATCGCTGACATCGGCACCGACGTCGGTTGGCCGGGCGGTCACCGGCCGGCGACCCAACCCGGCCCGACCCGCGGAGGCTGGCACGCGCGCGACACGTGCAGGCTGACGTCTGCGTGACGTCAGCCCACGCACGCGCGCGGCACGTGCGGTCGGTCCGTCCGACCGGGGCAACCGGTCCGACGACCTAACAGTTGACCGTTGACCGTTGACCGTTGACTTCCGTTGACCGTTGACCAAAAAAAAAAGGGGGAAGAATTTGTTTCTTTTTTTCAATTGAGTCAATGTGGATTATATGTAATCCCTTATTTGTTCTGCATTTGTTGCAGGAACAATGCCTCCCCTTCAGTTACGTACGCCTGTTCGCGTGATTACCGATAAACAAAAGGAAATGCTTTCTAAGTTGATAGCGGCGGCGATTATCGATGGGAGAATGGTGACTTAATTGATCATGTTCTTGAAGTCAACGGGAAGATACAACAGGTCATATGGAATGGTCGTCCCATGCCACAGTCAGAGATGGTGTGATTTTTCATTAACACTCTTCCACCTGAATGGCAAGATGTGTTGAATCGCATATGGGATGTCAACGGTGCTGCTTCATATAAGAAAATTGTGATAGATTTTGTAAAAGAATATTACTGCATTGTTACAAGGGAAAAGATCCAGAATTTGAACAAAAGAGGATCTTTCCCAGTTCATGTGCTGGCTTGGTGTTAGATGTATTGGCTATTTTCTTTTGTTAAGTGTGCTTTGTGGACATCTTATGTAATGTTTACTACCTAATTGTTATTGTTGTAGCAACCTATATGTTAACATTATTATGTGAAAGCATTTTTATTATATTGTATGTCAATTATCTGTTGCTTTACGTGATTCTTTGGTTGTTCTTTGTGGGTAGTTAGTGTGGGTAGTTATAGAAGTTTTTGTAACTTTATAAAATTGATTTTGCATATGACAATCATAATAATGATAGTTTTAAGTTAGGAATTTTTTTAGGATGATTGGAAACGTAGTAACCTTTTGATTCTAAAACCTTACTTGAAATCATTCATTAATATGATGGGTCTGTGCAAAAATGGGATGCATAAATGATAGGCATTAATAACTCATGCATATATGTCTGATGTGTTCAGAACAATGGCCTCAGCTACAAAGAGCATAGTTGCCGAGCTGAACAAAGGTGAAAAGCTCAATGGTGACAACTATGAAATTTGGCAAATGAAAATCCAGTATGTCTTTGGAAGAGCAAGAAGCACTTGAGGCTCTTAACCCGACCATGGTAGAACCGAAGAAGGAAACACCGCACAAACACAAGAGAGACAATGATGCTTTTGCTGCATGGAAAAGAAAGAACTCTCTAGCTCGCATCACGTTACTGAGTAGCATGGAAAATGACGTCATGCGAGAGTTTAGGCGTTTTGACAATGCCAAAGAAATGTGGGAAGCATTGGCGGCAAAATTTGGTCATACTTCGGTGACCAGACTGAGGCAGCTCACTATTAGGTTTGACTCTTATAAGAAGCCTCATGGTCAGACCATGAAGCAACATCTTAGAAAGATGTCAAACATGATAACTGAGCTGAAAGACGCTAGCCATGTCATGACAGATGAGCAGCAAGTGCAAGCAGTGATTCGTTCCTTGCCTCAGAGTTGGGAGCATATGAAGGTGCACCTGACTCATAATGAAAATATCAAAACCTTCGAGGATGCAATGCGTCATCTTGAGCTGGAAGAGGACCGCCTATTGGCGGCTAAACCGGATGCTGAACTCTATCATGCTAGTTCTAGCTCAAATGAAGCTTCGAGCTCCAAGCGCAAGCGCACTAACTGGTTTGATAAAGGGAAAGGCAAGGAAGCAGGTCCTTTAGGGAAGAAACCCAAGTTTAACCAACATGAAAAAGGAAAGCGTCATCGCATGAAAAAGCTTGCAAAGGTGAAATGCTACAACTGTGACAAGAAGGGTCACTATGCTCACGACTGTCGTGAGCCAAAGAAGGTATGCACCCCTTATATTTTGCAGAACTTTGCTTTTGTGTCGAGTTCTGTATTCTTAACTGAGTCTAATCCTTTGTGGACTATGGATTCAGGAGCGACAGACCATGTAGCGAAGGATAGAGGATCCCTCGTGGAATTCCGACGAGTACCAACTGGAACTAAGTGGATCTATGTGGGAAACAACTCCAGAGCTGAAGTGAAAGGAATTGGCACATGCCAACTGAATATGCGTGGTGGACGCACTTTGTTCCTACATGATGTATTGTATGCTCCGGAAATTCGTCGAATTTAGTGTCATTTTAGTGTTGGTTAAATTAGGTTTTAATATGAACTTCTATAATAGAGGTGTGGATTTGTTTTTGAATACAAATTACTATGGTTGTGGTTATTTTCTGGATGGTTTCATTGTATTAGATATTGATTATGTTAATGCAAATGTTTGTTATTCCCTTCTCACGTCTCCTAATACATATGATAATAATGTGAATGTATGGCATGCTAGACTTGGTCACATTGGCCAACAGCGTATGAATAGACTAGCCAAAGAGGGTTTGTTGGGCAACATTGAAAAAGTCGATTTGCCCATATGTAAGCATTGCCTAGAAGAGAAAACGACAAGGAAACCATTTGGAAAAGGTAAAAGAGCTGAATTTCCTTTGCATTTAATTCATTCTGATGTCTGTGGTCCAATGAATGTGAGAGAAAGGCATGGGGCTGTTTATTTCATCACTTTTATAGATGATTATACTCGATTCGGATATGTCTATTTGATTTCTCATAAATCTGAAGCAATAAGTTATTTCAAAAGGTTTATGAACCTGGTAGAGAATCAATTAGACAATAAAATAAAAGCATTGAGATCCGATCAAGGTCGAGAATATTTATCTGATGAGTTAAGAAAATTATGTGATGAAAAAGGAATAGAAAGACAGTTGTCTATTCCATATACTCCTCAACAAAATGGTGTTGCGGAGAGAAGAAACAGAACCCTACTGGAAATGGTTAGGTCCATGATGGCGCAAGCTAACTTACCTATCACCTTTTGGAGTGATGCGTTGTTAACTGCTGCATATATACTTAACCGAGTGCCTTCCAAATCAGTTACTTCCACTCCATATGAGTTATGGACAGGTAGAAAACCGGACTTAAGTTATCTTAAGCCATGGGGTTGTGTTGCCTATACACATGAGTCCTCTCACAAGTTTGGGAAATTGGGTCCCAGAGGAAAGAAAAGTATTTTCATAAGATACTCGGAACACTCAAAAGGGTATGTGTTCATAGGTGAGCAGAAAAATGGGAGTATAACTGAATTTAAATCACGGGATGTCACATTCTTAGAGGATGAATTTCCTAAGAAGGGCGAAATAGGGGAAGTCAACTCCCTATTTGAAACCTCGGATCAAGATAATGATCTTAGTGGAGTTCGTCCAAGTGGGAGTAATATGAGAAGTGATTAATTGAATTCAACTCATTCTCAATTGCAACCACATAATGAGACGACATCATCATTATCTAATCCCAGTGGGAGCATAATGGGGAATGATGTGCAAAGTGTACAAACTCCCATACGGCGAACAAGTCGCCAAAGTATTCCCCGTCAACGTTTTGACATTGAAGGGGAAACTTTTATGGTTGCTCCACAAGATGAAGATGAGCCTAGAAATATTAATGAGACTCTGAATTGCCCTAGTAAGGAAAAATGGATTCATGTAATGGAAGAGGAAATGGAGTCAATGAAATCAAACCAAGTCTGGAAACTGGTTGATCTTCCAAAAGGACGCAGAGCTATTGGGACTAAAACTCGCCTTGTTGCGAATGGGTATAATCAACAGGAAGTAATTGATTATGAAGATACGTTTTCTCCTGTAGTGAGATTTACCTCGATTCGTATTATTCTAGCAATAGTAGCTAGTATGGATCTTGAGTTACATCAGATGGATGTAAAGACTGCTTTCCTCAATGGAGAATTAGAGGAAGAAATATACATAGAACAACCTACTAGTTTCATAGTGAAAGGCCAAGAAGAAAAGGTATGTTGACTTTTGAGATCGATATACGGCCTTAAGCAGTCATCGAGACAATGGTAAATACGTTTTCATAATGCCATAATGGCATATGATTTTACAATGATTGATGAGGATCATTGCGTATATATCAAAAGATCCAATGATCAATTTGTGATTATATCATTATATGTTGATGATATACTAATTGCCGGAAGCAATATGGAGTTTGTTCATACTGTCAAGAGTTGGTTGTCTTCCAACTTTGAGATGAAGGATATGGGTGAGGCTGCATACATTCTTGGAGTTAAGATTTCAAGAGATCGTACAAAGAGATCGTTGTCTCTTTCGCAAGAAACATATATAAATAAAGTTCTTGAACGATTTCGTATGCAAGATTGTAAACCCATAGACACTCCTATTGCAAGTGAAGGATTGAGCCATAAACTGTGTCCGAGGACTCCACAAGAGAATGAACAAATGAAACATGTTCCTTATGCTAGTGCAGTTGGGAGTTTGATGTACGCTATGATGTGTACAAGACCCGACATATGTTTTGCAGTTGGAATGGTGAGTAGATACCAATCCAATCCAGGTCCAAGACATTGGAAAGCCGTTAAGAGAATACCGAGGTATCGAAGGGAACTGCTGATTTCAAGTTGAATTACCAAGGAAAGGATCTGCGACTTGAAGGCTATTCAGATGCTGATTGGGGAGGAGATTTAAATGAAAGAAAATCTACCTCTGGATTTGCTTTCTTATTGAACAATGGCGCTATATCATGGAGCAAGTAAGAAGCAAACGTGTATAGCCTTATCCACGATGGAAGCTGAGTTCGTGGCATTATCGGCAGCAGTACAAGAAGGAGTTTGGCTTAAGAGATTTTTGGATCATTTAGGTGTTATTGAGAAAGCTGCACATCCGTTATTGGTTAACTGTGATAGCCAAGCAGCTATAGCGTACACTAAAGATCCAAAATATCATGGCAAGACCAAACATATAGATACCAAGTATAATTTTGTCAAAGATATAGTTGCACGAAAGGATGTGAACTTGCAGTACATATCTACGCATAGAATGGTAGCAGATCCTATGACAAAGCCAATACCTAGAGATGTGTTTTGTGGTCATGTAAAATCTCTAGGATTGCGTAGAGTCGATGTCTTGGATATTGTAATTTCCCTGAGCTGTTCACATTTAATGAATTTGTGTTTTCATCATTAATGCCTATGAGTCTTTGTTTGATCTTTATGCATCTTAATGCTTAATGCATTATATTATGTTGAGAAAGTATGTCGGACAGATAAGAGATTAGCCCACTCACACGGGTAATCGTCTCTATTTACTATGTGATAGATAGAGATGAGACTGTTTTTAAGCTTATTATTTAGGTCATAATCGAGAGCTCAAGCTTAAAATAAATATGTCGCCTTAACTAAGTGTTAAGATGATGACATAATACTTACGATGTCCGAAAGTAAAATAACCCACACATTTTACTTTATCTGTCTAAGATGCCAAATGTGAGTTCTGATGAATTTTGTGAATGAGTAAATACGTGAACTCAAGTTAGACATTGGGTATGTCTGAACTATCATCTGTACGGTATTGATGGTGTAGACATACGCTCCATGGGAAAGGAGTTAATACCGTAATACGTATTTCATACTACGTATACATGAGACGACCTATAAGAGTGACAAAAGTTTGATCTCAACTTTTATGACGTGTGAGACTCTTGAGGAATTGAATTCCTCAATTTTAGTGCCCTCATGACTCTTACTTATTCTCAAGATTTCTATTTAGTGTTTGCTATCTTAGAATGTTGCCAATGGTCATGAGTTGATTCGATCTAATGGGACATTTCTAGAAAAGCAAGTTGAACTGAAATTGAGAGTTTGAAGGAAAGAGGAAGATCGGATTTGTAGAATCACATTATGATTTTGTATTCACAGGTCGACCAATTATGACTGTCTTTGGGATAATCATAATTGTGAATACAATAAATATATCGTTGTTCAAAAGAGATCAAGAGAGATATAAATGTGATTGATCGATCTAGGGTACTGCATACTAAATTTACTCGGATTGTGACGCCCATTATGAGCTGCTATATATTCCTAACAGATGTATAGCAACGAGCTCTCAAAGTATACTGGTCGCACGGATTATTCACCGGTATGAATGTTGAAAGAGGAAAAGAGGATTCTGTTCGGCCCACAATGCAAGTGGGAGTTGATGGATTTTCAATTGATGGGCCTAAGTTGGGCCTATCCGCCCATGTTGGTTTTGGCCCACCATGTGCGAGTGGGAGATGATGATTTTATTATGTTATAGAGATGGGCCTAAGTTGGCCCGTCCGCCCATGTTGGGCCTAAAGGCCCGGCCCACGGGAATAAGGCCCGTGGAAGGAGGAACATATAAAAAGGATGAGAGAGAGAGAGAACACACCTTTTCACATTTAGAAAGTACGTTCTCCTTCTCTTCCAAAGTTCTCTCTCTCCAAGGAAAGGACAGTAAGTCAAGAAGCGACGCCGTCTTCCCTTCACGACGAATTGTCGTCATCGGATCGAATAGAGCTGAATTCTCTTCTTCTTTACGGCATCGGTGTCTAATCTGTGGCTAACAAGGTACGCTCGAATCCGTGGTGTGCTTTACGATCGGTGATACGTGACTATTCCCGGGCTTATCTTCCGCATTCGATTTAGGGGTTCGGTTTAAGTGTCGAATCCGTTTTTGGGGATCCGTCGATCCCAACACGTATCAATTCGCACAGCACACCAAGCAGGTCCTCAACAATTTCAGAGCTCAAATTGGCCCATCTCATGGCAGAGATCGAGCGCTTGAACCGAGTCAAGCTCAACAGCGACACATCCCCGGGCCACTGAGTCCACATTTGTTGACTCTCGTCCCTCTGTTCCTCCCATCGTTCATCTCGATCCCATTTCCGGTTCGCTAAGCCACGGCCCAGACTGGCTCCGTCAACGACAGGCCAGTCGAATAGCGACGGATCGGCGGAGGAAGCTTTGGCAACTTCATGACTTCGACGCATCGCTTGGAAATTTTCCAGCCATTCTGCAAGTGGCCATCGCTCGCTCGCACGACCTCAGGGCCCGTTCGAGATAACTTCATGAGAATGAGATTACGCTTGTTTGACAAGTAGTGCGAGGTGGGCGCGCTTGATACAGACAACGACACACGACCAAAAAAAAAGGACCAAGAAAAAACTGGCGGAAGGACCACAAAGGCTATAGAGTTTCAAGATATGGCAAAAATCAACCAATGAGAAAAATGATTAAAAGACGTATCTAGCTCCCGTAAACAGCTACTATGATAGTATCCACATTAATTCTAGAAACAAAATAATAATAAAAGAGCTACAAAGTATAAGAAATCAGATAATCCGGCCCAAAAAACAAAGGATAAAGGCAAACCCGCCATTTTCAAAAGAACAACACTAAACAACCTAAAACTAGCCTACAAGTTTGATAAATTAAAGAAGTTGCACATTTGACACCCAATAACAGTTCGTCTCGTCAATTAGTATACTAATTTTGTAAGCGATCTTAACATACTTATTATTTCTCTAGAGAGCTCGTGAACTTTCTAAACACATTAGTAGGACTGGGGCGAGTCCATCTTGGAGGAATGAAAAGAAAATCAATCTGGCCCATAGTTTAGTAGGATACATAATGAAATCGACTCTTTTCCCTCATCTTTTTCCTTGAGTTTTTTCATCTTAATTCTTCTCAATATCGGTTCTTTTATCACTTGACCACATCTTAAGAACGCTGACCATGTTTTGGGCCTTTAAAATGCATTTAAAAAGCATGGAATCTGATAGAATAAAGTGAAAAAATGAATTTATGTATTTTTCAATGTGTGTAATACTGATGATACAATAGCCTATTTATAGGCTGTTCTAGACAACTATCTAAAGTAATAAATTATTACAATATCAAAATTAATCAATTATAATCAATTGGGAAGATAAATATCTTTAACATCCCCCTCAAACTTAAGGTGACATAGAAAAGGTCAACTCGGAGTTTGGAGAAAAGATCTTTAAAATGGCCCAAGTGGATGTGCCTTCATGAAAACATCAACCGTCTGATCAATTGAGGAGGTGGGAACAAGACGAACATCACCACGAAACACATGAGAGTGTATGAAATGACAGTCTATTTCAATATATTTGGTACGCTCATGGAAAACATCATTATGAGCTATTTGGATGGCACTTTGGTTATCAAAATGAATGATCGTTCCACCATTATGATGAACTCCCGTGTCTTCTAATAACCATCATAACCATAATAATTCCAAAGTAGTATTAGCAAAGGCACAACATTCCGCTTCCGTACTCGATCGAGCAACAGTAGTCCGTTTCTTACTCCACCAGGAAATAAGGAACTTCCCTAAGAAAAAGAAATAGCTTGTAGTAGAGCAATGATCAAGAGGATCACCAACCCAATCAACATCAGAATAAGTTGTTACCTCTAAAGATGAGTTAGTAGAAAAGTGAAGACCGTGAAATAAGGTACCCTTGATGTAGCGAAAAATTCGAAGAACAAAGCAACAAAGTGAGTCGTCCGCGGCACAATCATGAATTGACTCACAATGTGAACGACATAAGCAATGTCATGGCAGGTAATAGTGAGATAAACCAAACTGCCAACTAACTATCGAAAAAGTGTAGGGTTTGGAAGAGGAGTCCCATCTTTTTCATCAAATTTGGCATTATTCTCAATGGTAGTGGTAGCGGTCTTGTAATTAGTAAGTCTAGCTCAAGAAAGAAGATTAGTGGCATATTTCGCTTGAGAAAGATAATAGCCAGAGGAATCTGAAGTATCCTCCAATCCTAGAAAATAACTTAGCTGTCCAAGATCTTTCATTTCAAACTGCTGACTCAAATACAGCTGTAGTTTTGTAATGCCTTTGTGATCATCGTCAGTAATAATCATGTCAACCACATATAATAGTGGCAGAATACTCCCACGAGATCTTCGTTGAACAAATAGAGCGTTATCATAGGGACTGTATGCAAATCCAAGGCGTTCCATAGTAGAACTAAACTTGGAATACCATGCATGAGGAGCCTGTTTTAGTCCATATAATGATCGACATAAACGACACACTTTACCAAGAGTATGAGTATATCTAGGAGGTGGCTCCATATACACTTCTTCAATGAGATCTCCATTAAGGAATGCATTTTTTACATCCATTTGGAATATAGGCCATCACTTAATAGCAACGACAGCAAGGAGACTACGAACAAAAGTAAGACGTGCAACTGAAGCAAACGTCTCGTCATAGTCAATGCCATACTCCTGGGTAAAGCCTTTTGCTACTAGTTGAGCTTTGTAGTGTTCCATTGTACCATCTGCCTTAATTTTGATTTTGTACACCCATTTACAACCTATAGTCGACTTTTCAAGAGTCAAATCAACCAAATCCTAAGTATGAGAGTGTTCTAATGCTTGCAACTCATCTGCCATTGCTCGTTGCCAAAGAGGATTAGTACAAGCTTCTTTATATGTGTGAGGCTCGTGAAAAGAGGCAATTATAGAATAACAGTGAAAATTACAAAGCCGAACAGATAATTGACTTACACGGGTGGAACAAAGAACAAAAGAAGAAGAAACTTCCAAAGGTGGATCCACGAGATGGCACAAACATATTAAGAGCTGCCGAAGTGGGATTTCCAAAGAAACCCATATCAAGATTGGGAGAGGGCCATTCTAGAGGAAGATGCAAGAGTGTCATCTTCAAAAAACAATTCGACAGAAGGATTGGTGAAGAAACGAACATTTGGAACAATGGGAGAAGATGCAAAAGAACGTAAATACGAGAACATTTTATGTTCCCAAAAAGTAACATGACGACACACACAATGCTGATTGGAGATAGGGTCCCAACATCTATACCCTTTATGCTCAATGACATGTCCAAGAAAACAACAAAGACGAGCACAAGGTTCTAACTTCGTGCGTTCATTTGGAAGAAGATACACAAAATATGCACTACCAAAAACTCAAAGCATACTGTAATTAGGAATATTGTTATACAAGCGCTCGTATGAAGAGATGTTACTTATAGTCGATGACAGAATACGATTAATAGTGTAGATAGCAATATGACAAGCATCTCCCCAAAACTGTTCTAGACAAAATGCTGAGATTAGAAGCGTGCATACAATATCTAAGATATGCCTGTGTTTACACTCTGCTCGACCATTTTGTTGGGAAGTTCTTGGACAAGAATGATGAATAATAGTACCATTTTAAGAAAGAATTTCAAGGAACTCTCTGTCCTTATATTCCATGGCATTATTAGTACGAAAAACCTTGATATCTCGAGAAATTGTGTTTTGATCATGGCAACAAAATTACCATAGATATGGGTAAGTTCAAATCGATTTTTCATGAGATAAAGCCATGTATGACATGAATAATCATCAACAAAAATCACAAAATAACAAAAACCTCCCATAGTGGGACTAGGAGAGGGTCCCCAAATATTTGAATGAATTAGATCAAAGGGAGCATAAGAGACAAATTCACTAATATTGAACGATAAAGCATAATGTTTTGCTAACTTACAAGGTAGACAATCAAAGGTTTTATTGTCAACGGAAACTAGATGACCACTTGAAAGCAAAGGACTTAATCAAGAAAAAGAAAGATGACCTAAACGAGAATGCCAAGTTCCAGATGAAACTGTAGCAGCATAACCAATGAAGGAGTTGGGAAGCTTTAAGGAAACAAGATCAAACAACCATCCCACTTTACGGCTTGTCCCAATTGTTTGTCCCTTCCATGGATCCTGCACACGACAACCATTCGAAGAGCAATGAATGTTAAAACCAAGCTCACATAACTAACCCACAGATATCAAGATTAAAGAGAGCTTGGGAACCGTAAATGTATCAGGTAAGGAAACGGTGGACATTTAAACGTTCTATGTATGACTAACTATCATCGGAGAGTTATCAGCTATGTGAATAATAGGTGCTTGTGAAGTGTATGATTTTGACTAAAATAAATTGGAATGGGAAGTCATGTGATTACAACACTCAAAATCAAAGAACCATGAATCAGGAGTACCTGGAGTGATTGACATAGCAGAAGGGCTAGAAGTACCAGTTTCTTGAAGAATGGAATGAACTATGGACTGAAGATCATCTAAAGATAGCATGACAGACGAACTGTTAGAGGAATCCTCTATGGCAAAAGCAACAATGGATGGGCGGCATGCAGGCAAACCTCTAAAACGGAATCGGTTGTTTGTTTCTGTAGGTTGCTTAGATTGTAATTGATAACAATTTGATGCACGATGACCAGGTCAGTGACAGTGCGTAAATAAGGTTTACGCCATGAGGATGAGCTAGAATTGGCAAGCACTGTATCTGTAGGAGTGGAAACCAATAGAGTAGCACGTTGTGCCTTTAAAGTCGCAAGGCGAGTTTCCTCAATTAATAGCTCCGAAACAACTACCTCAAGTTGAGATAAAGGATTCCGATGCAAAAGTGAGGCTTGCACAGGTTCATACCCATCATTGAGAGGCATTAGAAATTGCATAACCCACATACGATTACAATATTCAACAAACTTACGAGTATCAACAGTCGAATCCCATGTTGGTTCAGATAAAGCAAGCTAGTCCCATATAGCATGCATTGAAGAAAGAAAGTCATTTATAGACTGACCTGTCTCCTAACGCATGCGATATAAGTTCCCTAATAATTGATATTGATGAGCAATATCTGATGTGGAATAATGACCAGCAAGAAGATCCCAGGCTTCCTTTGTTGTATTTAAACGACCAAACTGAAGTTTGATAGATGGAATCGAAGTGTTTCGAAACCACGTGAGTATCTGGTGATTCTTGCTCTCGCACTCCTCTAATCGTTCAACGAATGTATCATCATCCTCTTTAACGGCTTGACTAGGCTCTCGAAGACTTCCAGTGACATAACATCAAAGCTTACACCCCCTTAGAAAACTGGACATTTCTTGAGTCCATAAAATATAATTTGATCCATTTAGGATGGTCTGAATGGGCATTGAGACTTCCAACTTGTCCATGATAGGCAATATACTAGTAAACTCAACAAATTCGTCAATGAATTTGAGAAAAACTGATACTTGTAGAGCTAATATGAAGAAAATAAGGCTGATAATAGATTGAGGACGTTGAAATACCTCAAGAACCAGTATGGAAATGCCAAGAACCGGTTGGAATCAAGCCGAACCGGTCATAAAACCCTGAGAACCATTCATAATCTGGCTGAACAAGTCAGAAAACCCTAAGTACCAATCGGAATCTGATTGAATCGATCGGAAAATCAAGCGAACCGATTGGAAACTAGACGAATTGATCGGAAAAAGAAGAGAAAATCGGTCGGAATTATTTCTTTGATTTAGTATTCAAGCCAATTAAATCTTGTGGTAAGATTTGCGTGTAATTCCTTTGTGAGATCGAGAAATTATTTATTGAGGAATTTCGGAGCTAAACACTACGTGCGTTATTGGGTGTAATTGGGGCTTGGGAAACACCAAAAAAGTGTTTGAGTGACTCGAATGTGTAATCTCCTTGTATTACTTTATCTATAGTGAAATTTTATCACTGCTCTCCTCGTAGACATGAGTCTTTACGACCAAACCATATAAATCCAATGTCCGATTTATTTTCTCCTTTTGTCTATATTATTATTCGATCGCTCGCTTTTTTTTGCAACATAAACACCCTCCTTAATTATCCTTTCGCCTTCTCGCTCCCCATCTCCTTCCTCAGCTTCTTCTCTAGCTGCTCAAGCTGCTTCAGCTGCGTCTGCAAAGCCACCACCTGTGATTTGTCGACAACAACAAACTCATTCCTTTCCTAGCTTTCTTGCAGGCTCAAGAGGTGGAAATACTCATGTCAAATAAAGCTTCGAGCCATAACAAAGCATACATATATATATAGATAACTAACAAAGCATACAGATCCTTTATAAGTGTCGACCAAAGCACCAGCTCCACCGGATGCGAAATTCGCCCCTCCCATGAATTCGCCGTCTTTTATTCGGAGATATGGTGGCATAAGCGGCAGCTTTGCGTATTCAGCTGCATGACCAAAGAAAAAGAAAACAAAGTAGAACAGTAAATGAATTGAGCAGTAACTGAGTCACCCGAAAAATTAATAAGAAAAAACAAGTTACCGATGAAATAGACGATCAAACGACGGTCCGAGATTTTGCCGGTGGGATGGTGGAAGAACGTCTCGCCATAAGGGGGAAAACTCACTCTATAATCCGTGGTGGTGTTTAGATAGGTGTCGGTCCCTGCGTCATTGAGGGAGTCGCCGAGGATGAGCAGAGCGACACCTTTCCGAGATTGATCGCCGCAGTGAGTGGAGACGAAGAGGCTGGCGAGAACGGCGAAGAGAACGATGTGGAGAGCCAAAGTCGACATGATGACTACGCCCCTGTGCTGGATGATGTTCGTCCTCTGAAGCGTGGTGATCGCAGTATTTGTCACGAAGGCTTCTTTTCATGCATATACCAGCACTTGTGGAAGTCGTAACTGGCAGCGCCTGCTTGAAAATAGGAGATACCAGGGCCGTAGGTTCTTGCCTTAAGATGCAAGAGGTGATTCGCATAAATCGTAAGCCTCGGTTACGTTGTGAATCTCAATGCGTCAGTACTCGTACATGTTTTTTCATGCAGAAGTACCATTGATTTTCTGTTACGGAGAATCCGCCTGAAAAGGTCGAAGTCCAACACGGTGCTTTTACCTTTCTCATTCCACTTTTGGCCAGCGAGTTCGACCCTTGAACGCACGAGGCTTTCGTCGAGGAGACAGCGCTCTTAACCAATTTGTAACCGCTTTTACTATTTAAGACAGAAGCCCGCTTCAATAAATCATGTGCTTATACGACTCAAAGTGGGTTATTCTAGCACAATCTCGGGGTAGCCTTATCCGAACCTTAATCGCATTACTAACATCGTGAAATGTATCGTGTCTATTTAAGGTTGCACGAGACTTATCTACCAGCATAACAAACATTGCAGGCAAATGATAAGCACCCTTACTCTGACTCTGATGCCACTGATGATGGCCCTACTCGGACCCATCTGCGGCGCTTTTTGTTATGACTCAAAGTGCTTATACGACTCAAAGTGGGTTATTCTAGCACAATCTCGGGGTAGCCTTATCCGAACCTTAATCGCATTACTAACACGTGAAATGACTTACTTATCTACCAGCATAACAAACATTGCAGGCAAATGATAAGCACCCTTACTCTGACTCTGATGCCACTGATGATGGCCCTACTCGGACCCATCTGCGGCGCTTTTTTATTACAACTAATTGGCGTCAAACTAGTCTAAAACGCCTTGTGCGAGTCGGAGGTTGTGTGGCAATTACTCATCGATGAGACGGCTCGTGCACCTGCAACGTGGAAGCCAGAGAAATTTCTAACGGCCAACGCAATCATAATCGACATAATATGTTGTATCATTCATGGTCAAAGCGAGTGCATTGTCCAAACGCGTACCCAATTTTGTATGGAGCGACATCCGTAACAAGAAAGGGGGGTCTTTGGATCTTTTGATGATGAACGGACCGGTGGGAAGTCCCCGGCCGGCCCATACCATGTGTTGTTTTGTGGCAATCCGGCAGGTCCAGTGATTGCACCACATGCCGACAACATTCTTACCCAATTATGCAAAAAGGTCTCTCGCAGTCTATCAAGGATCATCCATACCCCAGCTCTTGGCATAATCTTAGATGAACATCTAAACTCTTAATGATTCACCTTTTGGTTGAGTTACGGTAGCTCGTTACACCACGTCTATAATCTAGTCTGGTCAAATGCCATTTTCTAAGTGCCAAGGCGGGCTTGGGCTTGGGCCCGGGCTCTGTCCATCTTGACAACAAACAACTGATCAAGCTCGCACAGAATTTAATGGGCTGTATAATAAAATCCATCGACATTACAGTACCCTTCCATCTATGGTCTTTTGTCTTAACCATCAAATAAAATGAGACAGACTATTGATATTTCACTTTAAACCCCACGAGAAACGTGATACCTATGTCTTGTCGCCCCAAATGGAACTTAAAACATAGAATCAAGTGATAAATCGGTCCAATTGGTTCAACTATCAACTTAAGTACCTTTATCGCCTCAATGGTCCAAGAAAAAGTTCAAGTTCACCCCAGTTTGAAGAACTCTTCCATATTATATGACTCGGTCACACTTGAACTCCGTTCCACATCAATCGGGCAAACTGTTGATTTGCCCTCTCGGTCGGATGGTTATCAAAGAATAGGAATTTCTCAGGACGGCGGCACAACAAATATTCTTTCACTTCTCTCTTGCCCTCCGCAACTTGGGTTCGCCCTATATGGACCCAAACCGCAGCATGCCATTTTCACCTCGTTGAAGCCTAAAATCAATTTCAGAGAGAAGATTCCATCGACCTTTCATTGTCCATAGAAAGATGTAAGCCTTACCGACCATATTTCGATGGGTTTCGGATTCTGTCCCGGGCTGAAGTGTAGAAGTCGAAGTAGGAGTACTTGAATCCTTGTAGCTAAGCCTCTAGCTTCTTGAGAACTGATATGAGAGCTCCATTGTGGAGCTTTGCAAGCTCGTTGGCAATCCTCAAGCGAGAACCATTCCCGGTTGTTTTTCTCATGGATGGCAGACATCCAATATTTCTGATCCCAATCATTCCAAATTTCCTCCCTCCAACTTTATAGATTCCCTAGACAAAAGAAGAATTCAGATACTACTCATAGGTCATCACCCTCAACAACGTTGTGACCATCAATTAAGGTTAATTAAGCCCAAAATAATTGGAAGAATTACACATGCTTAAGCCGGATCGAGAAATAAACCTCGAGCACGGTGATGATGTTTCCAATCACTGTCCCTACGTATTCTTTTATCGAAGAGGACTGAAAAAGAGTGGGATTGCGATAAATCGGCATCAAATAATCGTTGTTTCCGACGCTAATCAAATAAACAGCCCCGAAATTACTCTCTTGCCTCCTCATTCCCCCAATCTCTTGCTTAGCTTCTTCTCTAGCTTCTCGAACTGCTTTAGTTGCATCATGAAACTTACCACCTAAAGAAAAGATTTACATTAAATAAGGACTTGTGTCGGTAATTAGAAAAGAGATGACACAATTACATACAAATCCTTCGTAAGTGTCGATCAAAGAACCAGCTCCAGCAGACGCGAAATTCGGCCCTCCCATGGATTCATCATCTTTCATTTGGAGACATGGCAGGATCAGCAGCAGCTTTGCATACTCAGCTGCGTCATGAAAACGAGTAAAGAAAACCGTTCTTGAAACCGAATGAAAACGAACACTTCAAACACAAGTCAAAAGAAAAGGTTAACCGATAAAATCAGCGATAAGACGGCCGTCAGAGAATCTGTCAAACTCTATAGGGAAAGGAGTTGGCTCTTGATGTGGACATTGAGCCATATCGAGGAAGAGGTGCTAGAGACTCATTGTCTATTCCGATTTGGTTCGATCGCTCAGTGGAGGCCAAGCAATTTAAAGCTATTGGCATCATGGTTCATGATCTTTGGCGTGGATATAAACTTGGATCAAATCTTGAAGAATCTTGGAAATCTTGGCATAATTTGATTATTTGGTTACTAAATATTTGACCAAGTCAAAAAAAAATTATCTTCTTGTTTAGATATTTTCTAGAATATGACACATTAGATTTCTAAGGCTGGTTTTAGGGTTAGAAGGCCTATATTAAGAACTGGCCAACTTTCTTTAGGAGACAGATATATTTTATTTTTGAGGAAAAGAATTGAGAGGTTCTCTTCTACTGTTCTTTTGAGGACTTGACCTTATCAAGATTTTCTTATGGTAGTCGATTTGACTTATTGAGCAAGATAGCGAATTCTTTCGCTCGTGGCGTCTATGACATTGGTTGGTTGACAGGCGTTCGTCAACGGGTCACGTTCATACCAAGATTGCCGATCACGAGGTTCGATTGGAGGTCGAGGTTCGCAATTCGCACCATCGGGTCTTCGTAGAACAATCTTTCCGCAACGATTCACATCAACTCTGAAGCTGGCAGTGGTGTTGATGTGGTTGTTGGTTCCTGCATCATTGATGGAGTCCCCAAAGACGGACCGAGCAACATTTCTTGGCGGTGGATTGCCACAGCGAATCGAGATGAAAAGGCTTGTGAGCATGGGTGAGAAATTGCATTGAGAATTGGAGTCAACATGATGATCTTGGTCGGACAGTGTTTCCAAGTTTCCTCTGTTTTAAGATTTATGTGTCTCCCTTTCATGTGGAATTCTGGCGATCGTACCCTAATTTTCCCAGTCTTTTTCTATGCATTGACC
The DNA here is from genome assembly GCA_014182715.1 of Eucalyptus cloeziana. Classification (NCBI taxonomy): domain Eukaryota; kingdom Viridiplantae; phylum Streptophyta; class Magnoliopsida; order Myrtales; family Myrtaceae; genus Eucalyptus; species Eucalyptus cloeziana. Next base: position 26,800,920 of record CM024642.1, read on the forward strand.
GAGAAAAATGTTGAATGTTCTTGTCTGAAACTTTTGTTCTTGCACGAAACTCTGGCATCTTTCTACCGAGTTGAACAAGTTGCTTGGAATCGCCTCCAAGCAAGTTCCAGGAAATTTGTTCTTTTTTGACTGTAGGGAGACCGATGTTGGCTATCCACAATTAAGCACAAAAAGAGGGAAAAGTTCATCGAACTTCACTTAATTTTAACTATAGACAAACAAGTTTTGAGTTAATGCAGTTCTATAGTATTGCCTTGATTTTGCTTCACCAAACTTCCTTTAGCGATATGGAGTCACTACAAAACTTGCGGCGAGCCCCCTGAATTTGTGCAACGTCCACTATATCGCAATGGTTAATGTCGAAGGCGACTCATATAATCTGATGATTATGTTGGGCAGAGCACATATGAACACCAACCATTGGCTCATGACACACAAACATTGGGTATATGGGGGTGAGCAGGATGGACCAACCAAATCGGGAACTGTCAAGACCGAACCAAACTGGCCGATTTGGTCGGTTTCAAGGGAGAACCGAACCAAACAGACTATACATGCATGCATGCATACATACATACATACATACATATATATATGTATGTATATAATTTCTTCAAAAAATTAAGTAAAGTGAAACCCTAAGTGAAGTTCAATTCTCCTACCCCGAAACTTTCCAAAAGTTACAATGTCTTCAGTAGTAAGACGAACAAATTTTGCTTGTCCACTTGAACAATTGCTACAAGACTACAAAACTTTCAAATTGATTTGAAAGAGAGAAAAATCACATTCCTAGCCACCGTAAGCAAGAAGAAACTTGATGTGACCATAAATTGCAACAGCTATGGTGAGTCATGTACAATACGTAACTGGTTATATTGGATCGGACCGGATCGAAAAGCGGTCATTCCTAATTGATTACATCGAAATTGACATCAAAATCGACATATTAACAATATGGCAGACTTAGGTGAACATTAACACAAATAAAACATCTTAATACCCAATAAAAGTCAAAGTTGGTTAATCTATTAATTGTATAAATTAATCTTAACAAATATAATTACCTCCGCTCTTGCCTGGACCTCAGTCGATGGATCTAATGGACCCTGATCCATGGATCTAATGCAATCGCAATCGCTAATCATCCATACCCGCAGATGAAATCTACCACCCTTTCTTATTTTTGGTCAGAAAATGTACTACCTAATCGACGGTTGGGAAGGTCTCAGATTCACAGGATTTGCCCACCACTACCAGCCCGGCCCCTGCCAGCGCGAGCTTTAAGGCTGCTGACCGCATCAATCAATATTCACAAGCCGCTTCAACTGCGTTGCCCAGCGCCCACGTCCTAATTCTTCATGAGAAAGATCCTCCTCTTTTCCTCTGCCTCTTAAAGATTAGGTCCAGGACCGCAGCAGAAGGGTTCACGTTCCAACGCAAATTTCGCCTCAAGACAAAAGAAACGTCCCCACCACCCCATTCACCAATCTCACCTACCATTCAGTGATCTGTCAATGACTCGAGCTCTCATCACACCGCTAGTGCCCATCACCATCACGTGGCATCGTCGACGCCAGGAGAAGCCTCCTTTTCAACGATTCCAAAGGACTCAGGCCACCCCACTTGATAATAATGAAAGTTCGTGAAAGTTCCTCTTCTCTTTCTCTCCTTCCCATGACTACCTATAAAGGAGTTGGTGTAGCAACTTCAATTTTAATCGAGAGAAAAAGATCATATACTTAGCAAAAACATCCTCTTATAAGCCAGGCCAAAGTTCAATATTTGATATTTTCAAACTCTATTAAGAGAGAACTTCTTTTCTTGGCAGAGAAAGAACCAGAAGCCAAGCTCCCATACCTTGCAGAAGCCGAAAAGTATCAGGAGAGATATGAGAGGAAATTTACCCAAGAGAAGGACCCGAGAAGTGTTCAACCCAAAATGACCAAAGGGTAACCGACTCACTCGACACGGATACATCAGGCATTCAATCTGAATTCAAGTCAGAGTGTTGGAATCCCAACTAGTTATATCAATGAAGACCATGCAAAATAATATGAGAGAGTGAGAGAGTGAGAGAGAGGCATGGAGCCCGTGATCTTTCTTTTTGCCGAACTCTCCACCGTCGATGAACTGAACTGAAGATCTATAGCACTGCCTAAGTATTTAGGTAGCATGCATACAAGAGAAAAAATCCAATCCAATCGACTGCCACAAAATTTATCACACAATTATTCAGAGAGGCACTGGCCAACAGAACAAGCTATTGCTGTCATCAGAGTTTCAGCATTTATCAAACATAATCATCAAATTACAGACATAAGTTCAAAATTCCAATAAGAAGGTCTGGACATTAAAACTTAACCTAGTCAGCAGCATACTCCAATATACCACATATCTGCCCGGGAAAGCACACTTCATCCGAGGCTTAACCATGTTCAAACGTTCGGTACTCCACCACCACAGTAGACAAATCACTCCTGAAAGCATTGCAGCATATTAGGAAGCAATCTCTCTTTCTCATTGACTAGGACTTTTAACATCGGAAAACAACTCAATATAATAAGACAGGCAGACAGTCTTGAGGACTCACTAACATGTAGCCTTATTTACATAAAAAAACCAGCCAACGGTAACTCTTTTAGAAGACTCCCCCCATCATGGGAGCGAGGTCATCAAAGGTCCAGAGATCCACTGCATTTCCACCATCCTGAGTTGCCTCTCCACCAAGTAAGGCTTCCACTGACGGATCCCAGCCACCATCCACAAATGGCATCTGGAAGAACTTCATATCGGACTCAAAAGCAGACAGCTCCTCAGAGAATGTCTTTGCAGCAGTGTTTTCTTCCTCGGACACGTCATCAGAAGCAGACCTGATTTTCTTCCTTGGGTTAGCATCCTCAAACTGAGATTCATCAACTTCCAGGGTAGCTGAAAGTACAGATGAGACATCTGGAGTTTTGGGCCATTTTCACCCCAACCAAAGTCAGAACACTCAAATGAGTTGCTTCCCTGGTCTGAATTAAAGTACAAGGGGGCATTGTCAGCAGGGGAAAGAGATTTCATTCCAGAAACTCCTTGGGCATTCAAAGCATCCACGTAAAACTGGTTCGTAGGTGGTTTTCTTCAACGAAACCCATGGAACTGTAAATGTCATCATCAGAGCTGTTCGAATAATTGAAATTTTGATTCAGATTAGGCTGCACGTTGTTTGTTGTTGTCTTGGGAAGTTTCTGAACATTTGACTTCACAGAGCGTTTTGATGATGCACTGGAAGAATCATCAGGGAAGTTCACTTTAGCTTTCTTGCCACGAATTCTCCGAGCCTCAGCATCATAAGCTCTGGCAGCTTCTTCTGCTGTGTTAAACGTCCCAAGCCAAACTCGGACCCCTTTCCTTGGGTCACGGATCTCAGCAGCCCATTTTCCCCATGGACGCTGCCTGATTCCCCTATATTGGTTCTTCCTCTTTCTCTTGGCAGATTTCTCAGCTTGCCCATTATACTCCACAGATTTGGTGGTTGAAGAGCCTTCAGAATCAGAAGAAATAAACATCACACACAATGATAACTATAAGTCACTGATATAACACACCATCTAATAGACCTACAGCAAACTGATGTGAAGATTGAGGTATAAATAGCCCTCCGTTCAGCATTATCCAACTCCATTTAAATGCAATTGATGATAAGCCTCTCAGATTAGAACGTCAACACCATTCAAGTCACAATAAAGCAAGATAACAACACGCACACGCCAGATTTCTCAAAACAAAAGAAACCTATATAGCAGCAAATGCTAGCACATAGACATTCTGGTGTACTACAAATCAGATCAACATAGTATCACAAATCATCAACCAAAGAACAATATCATTTTCTCATATTACCCGTGAGCAAGTCAAAAGAGTCAAATCATTAGTTGTATCCTTTACAGAATAATATTTCAACTGAAGGTCTTAAGAGATCAAGAGTATTATTTGCAGTCTACAATAGATAGTTATGTCTTTCGGTCAATTATAGTAGTGAAATTTCCCACGAAGTACACGAATGGAACCCAAGTTCAGGCCTGATGAGAGTTCATGAAGCCAAAAGCAATTTATTACACGAGTTAAGACTGACAGAGTTGCAGGTCTAATGACTCTGAATTTATACAGCAGACTACAAACTCATATATCTGCTAACAGGCTAATTCACCAAGGAAAGCTCCTCTAGTTGAGATACTCCATACCAAACATCTGCAGTTTATTCGCTCTACACCTCGCCACATATCCTAGTAACCATTTTACCTACGACCAAAACTTAAAACGTCCCATTTATTTAGCGAAATCAAACCCGATATGATTGAACAAAAGCCAAAAGCGAGCCATATTCCTCACGATAAAAAAGGGCTTTGATCTATCCAACGTGCTAATTACAAGTGAGATGGCAGGGGAGGATGATTTCCTGAAGCTAACAACGAATTTGCATGTGTCATCTCTGACCAGAAGCTGACCCATAAGATACAGGGAAAAATGAGAGTTCTTCACAGAAGATTTAAAACTACCGAAACAGATATGTTCCTCCGTGATGGTAGGACTAAGATTAAAAAGGGGAAGCCTAAATACCGACGAAATTTCTTCTAAGAACAAGCAAATCGACAAATCTAAATATGGGGTATCAGTAAATGAGTAAACAATCACCGAGGACGACCTACAATTACCAAGCCAAGATCCCTGAAATTTTCATACTCCTAACATGCTTAAAATCGCAGAAGACGCATACACTTTGAGCAAAAAGAGAACCAAAAACAGAAAATCGCGGCGCAAGGCGCTCGATCAAAGGATACGAACCCATACAACAGCAGACGATCATCGGATACGAACGCTCAACGAGATCAAGCCCCACAAAACAAATCGAACTAGAACCCTAAAACCCCATTTCCAAATCCCTAACGAGCAAAACGAAGCCACCGCTCACCATTAAAAAAAAAAAAAAAAGAAAGACCACCACAATCGACGCAAACGGAAGAGCACTTTCAAAAACGAAAAGATCAGGTCCAGAGCCACAAGGAGGCGTCGGCCCGAGTGCGTTACCCTTAGAGTACCGAGGCTCGGCGGCGGAGAAAGCGAAGGGCTTGACGTCGACGTCGACCTCGTCGTCGAACTCGTCCTCGACGTCGGACTCGTCCTTGAAGCCCTGGAAGTCGGCCTCGAAATCATCGTCCACGACGTCGACGACCTCGGACCTGGCCTGCCGCCTCGACTGCTTGCCGGACGATCTCTTCAGATCGGGCCACAGGAAGTCCGAGGTCAATCGGCGGGCCCTCTGGTTGGGGATGAAGTCGGAGATGATGGCGCCTCCACACATTGCTGGAGCCGGAACGGGGAACCGCCGGACGACGGAAGATCAGGAAGGAACTGGGGAAGGGAGCCGGCGACGATCGGAGCTGCTTCGCTTCGGGATCGGACGGTGGGGATCGGTCGATCGATTTCGCAGGAGAGAGAGAGAGAGACTTGCAGAGAAAATGGAGACTATTATTTTGTGTTTCCTCCTCCTTGAGGGCTTTTTATTTCGACGGATTTTCTTTTTAAGGTTTGGTGGGAATCGTGTATTTTAAGTGCGAGTGCCGCAACTGGGGCGCGGGGCGGGTTTACTGATTTGCCCTCGGGCGACGCGGGTAATTACTGCGCGTTCCGTGTAAGTACTCGTTTGCCCTTCCTCGGGCGGCGAATTTACGCGCGCGGTCATTGTGTGATAATAATGTACGGAATCGAAAGTAAATTGTGGGAGGGCTTCGGTTTTCTACTCTTATAATGCTGTCGGTAAAAATTAAGGTTATTATCGCGAAAAGTCATAATTTAATATACTTATGAAGATTTTATTTTAAATTAATTTTTTTATCACTAAAAATTCCAAATCACTATATTTATGACAAATTTAACATTTATTAATTTCTGTTAAATTGAATTAATATCACAAAAATCACAAACCGATACATATTTGATAAACGGAGAATAAAACTCCAAACGGGACACTCCCCAATTGCTTACATTTCATTTAACTCAATGGTTTGACGATAAAATTTGGTGGAAATTACTTGCAAGTTAATTTATTATGAGTGTAATAATTTTGGATGTTTTGTGATATTTACCTTTTTTTATCCATATTTGCGAGGGAGAGATTAATTCCGGTCAGGTAATTTTCCGCACGTGACTCACTGGTCGATCTTCGTGAATAGTAGACATGTGGGTAGGTCTTCACCTTTACCGAATCTAAGAGAAGCTACATCACCCGATTTGACCAAGCCAATTGTACGGACCAAAATCGCCTAACTTTTCTTGAATTTTCGGTCAGAGCACCCCCAAGGGGCTAATTTCTTACCTTCCACCTCGCGTCTCCAAGTTAGTAAAAGTCCCAATCGTAGTTTCACAACCACACACCTCCACGGCTAAATTCAACGGGCATTACCAAAATGAAATGGCTTTCTTGAAAGTCGTAACGTGCCCCTTCGATATTTCTACCGTTCCCTTGTTACTAGTATTAACAACTCGTAGGTTCGAGAGAAAATAAGGCGAAGATTCAAGGAAGCTTCCTATTACTCGAGGTTTGTAGCCAGAAATCATGCACCTGCCCCCCAAAAAAATGGTTCCTTCTTTTTATATACAATGAAAGTAATATTCAATTTTTCTACAACATATCAACAAACAAAAAAGGACCTATAATTAGAGATGTGTCGGTTTGCAAGGCGCGTAATTTATCATCAATAATCATTCAAGGCTGCATAATTTGACAGAACAAGAGGCACCCATCAATTCAAGTATTGACATATTAAAAGCGCTAATCATGCCTTACTCTCTACATCCCGATTAGACTAACGGAATCACGTGAACAGTTCATCCATATAAACGTTATCATCTCGATGGAAAAACAGTATTCCATCATACCTCATGAATTCCGATCCATCACGCCAAACCAAGCAACAGAAAAAAGCTATACATACGTATATGAAGGCATTTGCTTTACGATAAACCGCAAGCAATGCAAAAAAACGCGAGGGAGAGAGGACACGAGAAGACTGTGGCGACAACTACCGAGCGCCACCGGTGCATGCGCGCTTGAGTGAAAGAAAGTTCTACTTTCATGCTCTTCGCATTGGTACTGAAGTCCTATCGAAAACAAAACTCTCCGAGTTTGCCACCAAAACCTTCCAAACCCAAAAGTAAAAAAGTAAAGAATAAAAAAAAGGGTGGAAATGGGGAGTGGGTGGTTAGTTCCTGGAAGACACTAACCCGCACGTGTCAGCAAATCATCAAATCACGACCACCCCGCAAGCCGCCAAAACAGACCAGCGACCGAGGTCGGTGAACGAGGCCGGTTAACCCCGGTGGCAGGGACAATAATACCCACCAGCCCAGGAGGTCAACTGAGGGAGTCAAACGTTTCTTCACCCACCTTCTGTTTTTTCTTCTTTCTTTTTTCATTTCTTTTCATTTTTTCCGTTTCTTCGCCCTTTAATTTGGGGTGCATGCACCGGATTCAGCCAGAGGGACACGACAAAATAAGACCCTCGAAAAGATGGCACGGTAAGAGAGAGAGAAGTAGAGAGACAAGGTGGTGGGGGAAGGACTGGGATGGGCCCCGCGGTTAGGGGAACACGACAAAAGACGACACGTGAATGATAATTGGGTTGGAGCGAGCTGGTCCGAGGCCCGATGGCTCGGGTTGATGATTTGATTCGACACGCTTTTATCTTCCTCCCCCCCCCGTCTCCTCTTGACGTGCACTCCTTCATCTTCTCGTCCCTTCTTCTCCATGCTTTTCCCCTTTTTCCCTTTTAAATTACCCTAAAAATTCAATGATTTTTGGGGGCAAGTTGGCTCATGAGGCGACTTTTGGGAGGGCCGCGCATGGCTCCGATCGAATTGGGCAAGGGGGAGGGGACGTGACGATGCCGCTGCTTTTGTGCGATCCCGGGACGTCGAAATCAGAGCTTTGGTTTCGATATTTTAGAGCATAGAGGTGGACACCGTCCTAAAAAGTCATAATCATGTACTCGAGCATTTTAGACGGGAGTCTCCAAACTAAATATTGCCGTCACGTTAGAAGATACTTATTGTGAGCCGATTTCCGTTCCAGTGACAATTTCGCCTATTCGATGCGCTATTCAATTCTCTCTCGCCCCTGAGTTTACATCTTCCAGATCATATTTATTACAAATTTATTATATGTCTTCAGTCAAAGTCCCCCTACTCATGAATAAGAGTGTTAGATATTAAAATATTAAATCATATATTGATCTAATGGTTAAAATTTTTAATAGTCTAGATAAAATCTCATCTTTGTTAGATATTGTAAACATGGCCATTAATAATTAGAGAAAAAGCCAAAAAAACTCTAACAAATTACTGCACACATTTACATTTCAAACTTTTAACACAAAACTTAAATTTTAGAGTTTTTTTGTAAGTTTGAGATAAATGTATTACACTCGTATAAGTTTAAGGTAAATGTATTACATTAATATAAATTTGAGATTTTTTGTTACCAACAATATTGAGGTAAATGTGTGCAGTGAATATAGTTTCATATTTTTGTGACTTTTCCTAGCTTTTTCCCAAATAAATATTGTAAAAAATATATATATTTGCCTCTCAGATCCTAAAAAAAAAAAAGAAGAAGAAAGAATATAGTCACACAACAACTAGATGGGTCGAGGAGGAAAGAAAATCTTCATACTTATCCTTTAGGGAAGTATCAAATGCTTAAACTAATCCAACTTGTTCGACTTGAGAGATGATGCCTTTGCCTTTGTTTTTTTTTTTTTTTTTCAATAGGTTTTAGATGCCCACTTTTCCCGCACTTCATCTCTATCTTCATCTCGCCCCCGGACATACCTACCCTCATTAATTTATACCCAAGTTGGATTAGAACAACTCCTCGATACATTGCAAATTGATGATCGATTCGTGTACCAGAGTTACTTAGGCGTTTATTTTTATCAAATGTCTATAGCGAGATTCCATGGGACATAAGATTTCGACGTCGCTTTGGCTATATCAAAGTACCAATGCGATTAATTCAAGTGAAGCCTATACTTCAATCATGTAGAAAAAAAAAATCCAATATGCATTCCTTCATGGGATATAAACGATTTGAAAAGCATTCTTATGAAAACAATTGCTTGTATTGTCAACAAAAAAGTATGAACAAAACATATTTTCATTGTCCACGGCATAATAAAAATATTTTTTATTGACTAATTATCTCTAACGATTATTTAGAAAAATTCTTTTAAAATTATTCATTTTGTGAAACAAACAAAGCCTCTTTTATATTTTCTTATTTCTAGTTGTAATAGTCCAAAATAGGGATACGTATTGAAGTCTAAAACTTATTACGAGGCGATGAAGTTCTAAGACTATTTAAAAGTTCGCTTAAATTCAAACTGTCGAAATATAATTGAGTCTTAAAAACTTCTATGAAAATGTAATTAAAATTATCAAAAATTAAATACTTCAATTAATAGCACTATTTAAAAACTCGATTGAATTTCTAAGACAACTTTTAAGATAGAATTATTTTACGTGATAAGTTTTAAGATTATCGTAGAGTATATCCATTGAGAGTCGGAGAAGCCAAAGGATGGAGCTTGCAAAAGCAAATTTGCCTCTTTGTTAAAGACAGAAGAAGATTACCACCAACTTGTTTAAAACCTTAATTAAGTACAACTGACTTGTCGGAACGATCGATGCCTTCGCTCTTTCGCTTATCTCTCAAGGGTGTTTAAGACCAGCAAAAGGTTCCATTTGGTGCAGCTAATTTCTCCAAGTGCCGCTAGAGAATAATGCACGATTGTCAAAAGAATCCCAAACTAGTTTTAAAAAAGAAATTAAAAATCATCAACTGAACGGCAGTAGTGGCTACTAGCTGGTGATTCTACACGCATCTACAAGGTGCTCGTGGGGGCAGACGCGATGTCCGAGGTATCGAACGTGTCTGATTTCTAATGCCTATTTCCTTTTACTGATCGAGTGATCATGACCTTGTCGGTCGACATCGATCCCTTGTTCTTATCGCTTAATGACGTTATTATTTTCATATGTAAAGTTACTGATGCTGATAATTGCATCCGCCCTCGAGGTCTCGCGTGAAGGTATTTAACGACAAGATCTGTGATTTCATTCGCCGCCCACTCAGCCTAGTGATCAACAAGAGTTGCTGACCCTTGCCTATGATCGACGAGTTGGCCAACCCTCCTGGTGAGGTAAATAAAAATTATAAAAAAAATTGTCAACGTTAACATTGGAGAGCCATTTTTATGTGGAACTATTGGAACTCACGTTAGAGATTTTTATTAAAATTCTTTGATGGATACAATTAACAAAACGTAAAAAAAAGATTTACAACTTAACTAATAAAAATGAAAAGTTTGACAAATATATAATAAGCTTGTGAAATTTTGGACAACTGGCCTTGAGGCGATGCTTTCTATGCTCGAGATATTTTTATTAACAGTTCATGCAATATATATATATATATATATATATCCCAAGGGCTGTCCCTATCCCTTATTCAGCTCTGGGTTTTTATTTATTTATTTGTTACTTGATTGTCTATCTGTTTTTGCTCATGTCATCCTTGATGATATCAATAGTTGAAAGAGAAGGGCATATGGGATTCCCAAAGTTAACAATTGATTTGCTGAATATCCACTAGTTCCTTCTTATATTATTTTTCATTGATTTTATGATATCTGCATTATCCTTTAGCCCATGGCCTCTCGCGTGATGGGGAGGGCAACGCACTTTGGTATCAACTTGAGGATTATTTTAAGGGAATGGAGAGAATTCATTTTTCTTCTTTTTCATTATCATGGTTGGGAAGTTGATCGATCTGACGTCAAATTATATCATATGTGTTGAAAATAATTCGCAACTCTAAAAAGAGATAATATTTCCAAAAGAAATAGAAAAAAATAACTGATATTTTTTAGAAGGGTTTTGATTGATTGAGACTTAATTTGGATGTAGCTTATTTTGTCGCATTTATTAATCTCTCCACTTAGAATAACTTAAGTGCCACGCTTATCATTCTCGCAGACGAAGGATGAGAGATTCATCGAATTTGAAAATTGGAATAAGCGTAGTGCTCATCATCTTTTTTTTTTTTTTCTTTTTTACGGGAAGATGATCAATTAGACATCAAATTATATCACATGCATTGAAAATAATTCGCGATTTAAAGAGGAGATAATATTTCAGAAATTAAATGGAATAACTTGGTATATTAATTTTGAAGGATTCTGATTGATTGAGGGCTAAATTTGGGTGCGGCTAATTTCGTCGCATTTATTGTATTTCCACTTAAAATAATGTTAAGCGCCGTGCTCGTCATTTTGTGGACGGAGGACGAGAGATTCATCGAATTAGAAAATTGAATATCAAATATTACTATTATTATTTTATATAATAAAAAAATCGGGAAGGAGGTTGGTTGACCTCGGGCCCTACACGCTATCGTACTGAAATCTGTAGACTAGTGGGGCAATTTTCAGTCGCGAGTCGCGACTGAGCTCCCCTTGTCCACGCAAGTGCTTTGTTGACCAATTGTTATCCGTTTGACCAATCCGACGGCGGCGGTGGTTCGTGATCCGACCATGAGGTGCAACACGATATTCAAAAGAGCAAAAAGAAAAGTTAAAAAAAAAAAAACAAGGTTACTCTTATAAAATAAAATTCGAAGGAAAAAAAAAAGATTAAAGGATTTAAAAAGTTAATGTGAACTCAGAAACCGAATGATGATTAGCATTTGATTTGCACAGTATTTTCATTTTATTGTTTCAGATCACTACCGCCAATTTTATTTTTGTTTGATTTTGTTTGCATTGCAAGCATACACTTGAATTTTTTGTGAAGATTTTATAATTCATATTGCCAAACTGAATTGACATGATAATCATCACATCTTTATCTCGTAGAGGCCCCATTTTATTAACATATTGTTATCCATAAATTGTCATTTTCCTTTGTCTTTGTCGGGCTATAAGTAGTAAATTGTAAGATCTGGATGTTCAATTTTACCACATGCGGATATTGAAGGGAGAAAGTACTAAAAGAATCATAAACGTATTATCAATTTAGCCTTTTTAAAGATTTTAATTTGATTAATTTAGTTATAATTGCAATTACGCCAATTAAGTTATCCTGGCATAATATCGATAAATTACCGATGCGATACCAACCATCCGGTTGTATTTACCAATGTTGATATGAAATTTTTTCACAATTAAAAAATATTTTTTTATTATTATTTTATTTTTAATTTACTGGTGGAGTGCATGGTCATTTAACCGTGGCTTGTGTATTTCACTCGACTGGTGAGGGTCATGGCTCTGCCAAGCTAGACAATGCGTTCATAATTTCACTCAGATCGGTGAGGCTGCAACGGCCTCAGCGAGCTCCAACTATTGCCAACCAAAATGAAAGGAAAAAATATATAAAAATGTTTATTTACTTGTCATCCTAAAAATGAGAGAAAAACGACAGTAAATTGATCGCAGCTTTAAGATAGAATGCCTCCCATGACTTCTTGTAGGAAAGGTTTGAGAGAATAAACTAGACAATTCTCTAGCTTTATATTTAAGAGGTACCGATACAAATCTAACCCAGGTCTCATCCATCCGGCAAGGATCGTCAACTCCAATCACTCAGTACCCAAGAAAGCCGAACCTAGACTCAATAATGCCAAGCAAAGTGTAGCCGATACTGAAGAGACCGATGGCGGAATGCGTCCTTTGTCCGTCCTTAGTACCATCCCTTCGGTCACAGGGTAACTCATTACTAGGACGAAAAGAACCAGAACCATTTGCATAAGCAATTTGTCCCAACATCCTAAGAGAAGCGCCCTAGTGATTCCTCCAACAAAGCAAGCCACGTTCAATATCACTGCGGTCACCATCGGAGCCAAAAACATCGTGGATGTCTGGAAATCAAATACGCCTGTCTCGTATCTCTTCGATTGCTTGTCATCGGCAGCCTTATTCGTTGGCAAGAAGCTAGCTTTTCTCATGCCAAGTTGCTTCAGAATTGCGTCCATTGTTGCATACACGTGACTAGTCACCGACCTGATCATCCATATCCGTTGCTCATTTATGAACGCTCGAACCGAGTGACCGCTGGTAATGACTTCGTACAGGTGCTTGCAGAGTGATGAAACAAACACCAGGGAAAATACCATGTGATATGTACTTGAAACCTGACGGATAGAAAACAGTTGATGTTAATCAGCATCTAATCAGCCAAGTCAATCGAACACAACTAAACCTACCATACAACAAATTCGAGTGCTCAATGGTCAACTACATCATGAGCAATTCTACATAGGAATAAGACTATAGTGACTTTTGACGATGTACTAATCTAGAGAATAAGAGTGTCAACTTACCTTTGGATATATGGCGATGCCATTCAATAGACAGATCTGAGGAATAGTGGCAAAGATGCAAATGGGCAAGCAAAAGAGTGGGAAAATGCAAGTTCAGCATAGCACATGCTTTGCAAAATTGGCATCCTCAGTGAGCCGTAAATCAGAGGACAGAATCCAGAGAAGCCGACTTCGGCGAGCCCCGAACTCCATCTCGTGCCTTGAATCAGCAGGTCATTCAAATTTGTCGTCGATGTTCCCATGAACTGTGGCCTCAACGGGCTATGATACACCGATGTCTACTCTCATTTCCGAAGCCAACTTTTGCCATTTTACAGTTTTCTATTTTTTTTGTTTTGCTTTTTTCCTTTTTTTTTTATTCTTTATTCTTTCTTTTTTTCTTTACTTCATCCCTTTTGTTCTTCTTCCCCACGAATTTTCCTCTCCGAGCGTCTTCTTTGCCCTTTTGTCCTTTTCCACTTCTACACTTTCTTTCTTTTTATTTCTTATTTCTGCCCATCTTCTTCTCCTTCGATGGTTTCCTCCCACGCCTGAAATTGGCCCCTCCTTCCGATGCCTCCATCGCCGAACTTCCAACCTATTCTCTCACCCCGAGCACTATAAACAAAGCAGCGGCTGAGCTCGTCGCTTGCCGCCACCATCACTTCGTGACATCATTGCCGGCCCTTCTGAGCCGCGCACCACTTACAACCACCACACCCAGGAAACCAACGGGAAACAAATAAAACACAGCGGACGTGCCCAGACATGGACCGGTGATGCAAACGACAACTCGTAAACAGCAAAAGGTTCATAACATGCAAAACATACTTATCCGCGTTCAAGAACACATGGGAATCGGTAATGCACGCGCCTAGGCCGGCTTAGACATATCGTCGAACATGTGGTGGGCATGGAATGGAGGAACGATATCAACCCTTTTGGACTCGGACTCAGCGCCAAACTTTAAAAAATCATCAAATGGGCATTCGAAATTAACCACATTAACCCACAGAAGCCCAATACGCGTGTGACTAAAAGGAGGAACAAATGAGCGAGCCCCTCTCTTTTAAGGGCGACCGGTAGGCGCGCATGGTCCTGCCACCGCCAGCTTGACGACCGGACTGATCCAACCCGTGAATCATGCCGCCATCTGCTCCATGGCAATCCCCTCTGCTCGTGCTCTCTACTTTTTTCCTTCTTTTTGCAGAAGCGTGGTTGGCATGAGGGGAGGAAGATGACCTGCACGCGGGCCGCATTGAAATAAAAGGAGATGGGCCGGCCCAAGCGTTTGAAAGGGAGAAAAGGAAAAGAGATAGGTGGGCGAGCCCACGCATGAAGAAAAACCCTCTACTTGGCCTCATTTGATTTTTCTTATACCTTTTAATGAAATTTTTACTTTTCTTTCTTTTCTTTTCTTTTTTTACTTTATTTTTTTAATTTTCGATTTTTAAAATTTTAAAATTTTAAAATTTCTAATTTTCATAATTAGTGATAGTTATGTAAATGCTCCTAATGTCTACACGTAATGGATTTTAATGAAAACATACACGATGCATTTTAATGAAAGTTATTTACTTTACTCTTTACTTCTTCTTCTTCTTCTTCTTCTTCTTTTTAGCTATTAATTCCTAATGTTGTATGTGATTAATTCCTAAATAAAATGGTAAAATTTATATGTCAAATAAACTATGTTGTTGTCTTGTTCAATAAGATACACTATTTTATGATAATTCTATATCGTGAACATTTGTTTCTCAGTGACTAGTGACACGGCCCACGGACGAAGCATGATCCAAGACCAACTAGATGGGCCGTGTCACGCATGAAGGCAACCCACAACCGATCCATGAACGACCCAAGATCAAGGCACAATTGGCCCATGCACAGTACAGACAAAAGTCTGTGACCGTTCACTTACTCCATGTCAGACGGCCATGTTGGCTCTGTCCTTGCTTTTGACACATGCCCTAGGCTTTCCTAGGCCTAGAGCCATTGAGTGGCCTACTATATAGACTTGTAATGATGATACACATTCAAACACAGCCATTGGATCGGAGGGAAGATCAACAGATGAGATGAGACCCGAATTTGTATAAATATGGGTCCCTCCCCCTCACTGTGTTCAACTCATTCACAAGCAAATACACTGGTCTCTTTGTTCATACGACCCTCGTGCACGTGCGTGTGCATTTGAGGCTGACTTAGGAGTAAAATCCTAAGACTGCATGGGTGTTTGATCGTTCGTAATCGACCGACCTGTGACACTAGTGTGAGTTGAGATGGGGCCATGTTGCGTCCTTAGTGTTCCACATGGATCAAGTTTTGACTAAGCAGAAGACAGAGCATTCCCACTACCAAAAGTTGAAAACCAATTACCATGAAAAGAAAATTACATATGCAAACCATTTCTCTTTAAAATTTAAGCTGTTAAGTGACAAGCCAATAGTAAGGAAAATGACCACACACACACACACCCATATATATATATATATTTATATATATATCTGAATTGTTTTTGTCAGCAAAATGGGTAAATCTTGCTGATTCTGTCTCCACTAGAATTTGCTCATAATAAGCAAGGGTTTTGTTTGTATTGTGTGGTTTGAATAACCAGTTTTACGGAAAGATGTTTTTGCAAATTTGATTGGATCTTTATCAAAAAATCCATCTTCTACAGTTAGTATTTTTTGAAATGATGTTTTGGGGAAAAATTTTGATTTTTGAGATTGAGGGGTTGCCTGTGGCCTAATAACCACCTCATTAGAAATTCTTTTGTATTCTATTTGGTTTATGTGTAAAAGTGGGGAAGGATTGTTGCTTACCTCGATGGTATTGGATGGTTCTTTCTTTAAAGATTTGGCAAGTAAAAGTAGTGTTTCTTGGGGTAGTATGTCTGCTAGCTGTTTGAGGGCGGATGCTGAATCAGATGATAGGGGTTCTATTTTCAAAGGTGTATTTGTTGTTTGGTATTGTTGTAAGAATTGTTGGTTGTTTTCTGCCATTTGAAGCCATGTCTTGAGGGGTGTTAAGCCGGTTGGCTTTGGTGGTGTATTGGAGGTTTCGGCAATGACCTTGTCTTTGCCTTTGTCTTTTGTTTTGGTTGATCTTGGCATGATGGTATCCCCTGTAAAAATTCTCTTGTGAGAAAATCAGGTAATGAATTTGAAGAACCATTTATAAATTCAATGTCAAAATCAAATACTGAAAGTATGGTTTGCCATCTGGCAAAAATCTGTTTTGATGCAATGTTTAATACGTCTTTTTGTAAAACGTCTTTGGCTGATTTGCAATCAATTCTCAAGAGAAATTTTTGGTTTAACAAATCTCCTTGGAATTTTGATATGGACAAAACTATAGCAAGTATTTCCTTTTTGATCGTTGAATAATTTTGTTGAGTAGAATTCCAATGTTTTGAAATAAACTGAACAACTTGTTCTTTGTTATTTTTGACTTGTTTAAGAATACCGCCATACCTTATTTCTGAGGCATCTGTTTCTACTATTTTGAATGTAGAAAGGGTCCGCCAGGTGTAAGCAAGGTATTTCTTTAACATGAGTCTTAATTTGTTTGACTATGTTAGTATGGACAGAAGTCCATGGTGGAGGATCTTTTGCAATCTTTGGTGTAAGGGTTTACAAAGGATGTTTATATTAGGGAAGAAATCCAAAATGTAATTGAGACTTCCTAGAAATCTTTGTAGCTGTGTTTTGTCTTTAATCTCATCGAGAATTTATCGTAAAGGAAATTGACCTTTCTATAGGAGTTATGGTGTTTAAATGAATGTAATGACCTAGGAATCTAATCTTGGTTTTAAAAAGTGCAATTTTGGTAGGAGAGACAACGAGACCATTTTGTATGATTACTTTTATGAAAGTAGACAGATGTTTAAAGTGTTGTTCTATACTAGAGGGAGAAAACAAGGACATCATCTATATAAACTATGATGTATTCGAGTAGGGATTGAAGATGTCATTCATAATTCTTTGAAATTCTGAAGGGGCATTTTTAAGGCCGAAGGGCATAACATTCCATTCGTATTGGCCAAAAGGAACTTTAAAGGCTGTCTTGTATTTATCTTTTTCACTGATTTGTATTTGCCAGAATCCTGATTTCATGTCAAATTTAGAAAATATTTTTGACCTACATAATCTATTTAACAAATCTTTCTTGTTGGGTATTGGATATCTTATCCATCTAAGGGCTGTGTTTAAAGGTTTATAATTGATAACTAATCTAGGAACTCCTCTTTCTAGTTCAGCATTTTTGTTGACATAGAAAGCAGAACAGCTCCATGGTGATTGGCTTTTTCTTATGAGTTTCTTATTTAAAAGATCATGTATTTCTGTTTGGCAAAATTTTAGAACTTCTTGGTTCATTTGTGTAGGACGAGCTTTTGTAGGTATTTTGTTTTCTGAAAAATCATGTTCATAAGGCAAATCAACAATATGCTTTTTTCTTTCCCAAAAAGCATTGGGTAAAGTAGAGCATATGGTTTTTTTCTATGTGTTTTTGTAGAGAATTTATTTTTCTATAATATTTGGTTTTATAAGATGTTCTTCTATTCTTTTGAATTCTAAGTCTTCTTTTAAGAATTCAAGCTGGTTTTCTTTGTCTTTTATAAGGCAATTGATTTCAGAAATAGAATGTTCTTGTAAAATGTTTAAGCTTCTCTTTTGTGGTTTTGTTATGAAATTGAAGGTGATTTTTCTGTTTAAAGCATGAGTTTCAATACCTTCATTAGTAACTGAAAAATGTTGGATTAATTGTATGAAATGTGTTCCAAGAATTACTGTTGTCTCATATTTTTTACTAAAAGAAAATATGTTTTGTAGGACATTTGATCTTTTATTATTGAAGCTTCAGGTAGCTTATATTGTATATTTAGTTTGTTCCCGAGGCTGATTTTAAAGATTCCGATGTCTTATCAAAGTATCTAGTAGGAACAAGGCATTCTTTAATACGGTTGAGGTCTGCTCTCGTATCAAAGAGTCTTTGTTGTTTCAATAGTAAATTCATTGTTGATTTTTATCAAAATATTAATGATCCATTTCCTAGATGTTATTTCTGTTAGTAACATAAGAAAGGCTGGATTAGTAGACTCGGAAGTATTAGTGATTTCATTTTGATCTTCTAAAGCCTTTCCTTTTATAACGAGAGATTTTATAGCAGAAATTTCCTGTTTCATTTCTCTGTGTTGATTTGAGGCTTGTATTTCTAATTTTTGTTGTTTTATTTCATTTTGAAGATCATTAATGTTTATGGGTCTAGATAGGGGTTTTTGTTTCTATTAAGAATGTCTTTGAGATTGTAGGAAGTATTGGGATTAGTGACAATGTTCATGGATGAATGAAGTCTATCTAGGTATTCTTTCTTGGCTTCGGGGTCGGTGATCTTATCGGCGGTGCTAAGGAGAAATTCTTCTTCTTTTATTAACATGTTTATTTCAGAACGGGTTTTTTCGGAGAAGTGTCTTCATAATCGAATCGGAAGAGGAATCTATTTCATTAATCGAAGACCTTCTTCCTCAAGAAGTTCATCGGAAAAGTATCACCATTTTCTATGAAGATGTTGTTTAAGCGGTTAAGAGTGTTGTCATCGAGAGAGTTCATTTATTTTTTTATTAATCCTACAATATTTTGAAATATGACCTTTTCTACCGCAAGAATAACATTTAATGTCTTTAAAATTCTTTCTATCATTATGGAGTTTATTTCGGTTATTAGAATGGTGTCTTTGTTTATTCCTACGAGGTGGAGGTTTGTTGTGATGTTTGCTTGTTTCTTTCTCGGGAGGACAAGTTCCTTTACATTTAGATTTTGTTTTTCATTATAAGAAGGGTCGTATTTGGCACAAAAATCTCCTAGACTACGATTGGTGAGAGATTGTTCTTCTTTGAGCTGTCTTTGTAATTTGATAGTATTACACATTTGGGTTCCTTGTCTGTAAACATAAGAGATTATTTCTCCATATGAGAGGAGATCATAAGGAATTTGGCCCTTTGTATTCTTCTCTAATTCTATCTCTAACTTGGTCACCTATGATGCGAGGTAAACCAGCTAAGAATTTTTCTTTCCAAAGGGTTGATTGCGATCACGGTCTAACAAGAACCCTTTGAAGGAAAAGTTCTTTGTATTCTCTGAATCTTCCTAAGGATTTACAGCACATATTAGATAAGAGATCTTGGTTCCTATCTCTAATGTGTGAAGGGTCTCCTATGAAGTGTTGTGAAATGGAGTAAATAAGGGTGTTCACCGCATCTTGGATGAGACGTCCTTGGTCATCATCCATGCGTTGTCCGAAATCATCTATTTTATAAGCAGTTAAAATTTGTATTTTTTGTTCTTCAGTCAAATAATTATCCCACCAACCTTTTAGCTGTCCAGTAAAACCGGCTACTAAAAGATTAGCAACAGCATGATCAGAAACATCTTGTTGTGTTTTATAGGCGTTAGCAAGCATTATCATGTTGTTAAGAATATTCATGATATTGGTTTCGGCAACACCATCTATATTCCATTCATAAATGGCGTACGGAGAGTATTTATTCTGTATTTTTGTGATGATTCTTCTTGGGCTATGTCTGGTGGGGTTGCTCTCTTTTGTAATAAAGTTTTTGAGGATGTCTCCAATTGAGTCTATTTATCTCGGGGATAGATTCATTGTCGAGTCATTGGAGGGTTTGGTCAAGGTACTAATAGTAGGTTGATCGGGGGGTGTCATTAATAATTAGTCCTTGAAATTTAGGAGTGTCTAGTATAGGAGCAGGTTCTAGCTTTGCTTTCCCTAGGAGTTTTTCTTTTGTTCTATGGCTTTGGCAAACTCCGGACTAAGGTTTTGGGAATTCAAAAGCTTTGAAAATGGGTTTTTTGAGCATGTCAATAGGTGGAGTGGTTATGTGGGTAGGATTTTGTATGGTGGATTCAATCTGTTCAATTGTTTTCCTATGATTACTAGATGTTGATTAGTAAAATTGTTTTGTTCAATGACTTTATGGGTGTAAAGGGAGTCTCCTTTGTGCGGAACCCTAAAAGGAGTGGCGTAACCTCGCTTTCTCCGTGTTGTATTTTGATTCTCTAAGGGGTGGATGGTTGGATTCTATGGTTTCACCATTATCCAGTTTCCACTTATAATGATGGTCTAAAACAACAATCTCTTTTGGTTCAAGGAATTGTTCTTCTAACCAATCAAAGAAAAATATATGGACTTCATATTCGTACATGTAGTCATAATATTTTTGCTTGATATCTTTTTGCTATATCGGCAAAGGTTTTGAAGAACCATTCTCTCGATTTGTTTGTTATTTTCAGAATTAAACTCTTTATTAAGGAAAGCTCTATTTGGTTCAAATTGTTTTTCTAAGACATTAAGCTCGGCGTCTATCATTTGGGAATAGGTGGGAGAATGATGGGGTGACTCTGTATTTTCTAGGACAGGTTCAGGCTGGTTTTGTTGGTAAACTGGCCTGGAAATTCCTGATCTATTATCTAAACCACTAATCTCAGGTTCAATAGGTGACTCATTATTACTTCTACTGGTGGAATGAGGTAAAGGTGTTGTATCACGTGTGGGAGTGTCTCTGTGCACACTAGGAGAAGGAGTATTTCTATGAGTCTTTGGGAGGAATAGTGATTATAGGAGGAAGATTAGGATTAAGATCTACGGACCTTGTATAAGAATTATGAAAAGAAGGACTAGATCTAGAATCGAAAGATCTTCTAGGGAATCGATGGTCACTCTTCCTTCTCGGATGTTGAATGACATTAGTCGGATCGTGTTTTGAACAACTGTTGGGGAATTTGGTTTTCTAATTCCCATTGTTCTAGTAAAGTAACCTGGTTCCAATTAATAGATCTAGGAATTGTCGTATTAGCTCTAGAAATGTCAGTTTGGAGAAGAAGTGTTTCTCCTCGAGGACTATGTTTGAAAGCATTTTCTCCAAAAGTGGATGCCATGGCTTTGTAATGGATCCTATAAACAAGGGCTAAAGGAATAGATCCATCTGCGACTTTGTAATTGTGTGTCTTAATTTGAAGTGTGAGGGCTCTAAGGATATTCTTATCTTTAAGAGAAACGAGAAATTGGGGTAACAGTCAAAGTGTATTGGTCATTTACGAGAGACTTGTCTCTACGGTACCGAGAATAGATTCATCATAGTTCAAGAGACGGGAATCCCTTAGGACTAAAAGAATGGATGTATTAAGGCCTTCTTTTGTAAGGGGTTTGATTCCTACTTGGACTAATCCTATATGAATGTAGTTATATTTTTGTTTATGCTTATGGATGGACTCTTTATTAAGAAGATGTATTTTTTCATAAGAATTAGAAAGAGGAACATCTCTTTCTTCAGTGGTTATGACATAATCATATTTTTTGAAAAAATTTAATTTTGATTGTTTGTATATTTCCTTAAGCTGTATCTTAGGGATCTCCCAATTTTCTATAGATTTGTTGAAATCTTCTATCCTTACTTCTTCTCTATGTATAGGACTTGGATCTGAGTCCATTTGTGATAGAGAACTAGAGGAAGATGTGGATCTTCTAAGTAAGCTCATACTTAAGATCGGAACTAATCCTTCTTCGAACCGTTACGAGCTAAACCAACGGTCTCACAGCCACTCGGGTCTTACGGCCTGGACCACTCTGTAGAATCAAGAAGGATGCCAACGAATGGCTCTCGATCTGTGAGTATGTTCTTACAAAGACTATCTATACCTTCCCACTGGCTCTGATACCATAAAGGGGTTAGGATCGGAGTACTATATGAGAGAACAAGGAAGTATAAGGATAGAAGATTTCAACAAATCTATAGAAAATTGGGAGATCCCTAAGATACAGCTTAAGGAAATATACAAACAATCAAAATTAAATTTTTTCAAAAAATATGATTATGTCATAACCACCGAAGAAAGAGATGTTCCTCTTTCTAATTCTTATGAAAAATACATCTTCTTAATAAAGAGTCCATCCATAAGCATAAACAAAAATATAACTACATTCATATAGGATTAGTCCAAGTAGGAATCAAACCCCTTACAAAAGAAGGTCTTAATACATCCATTCTTTTAGTCCTAAGGGATTCCCGTCTCTTGAACTATGATGAATCTATTCTCGGTACTGTAGAGACAAGTCTCTGTAAATGACCAATACACTTTGACTGTTACCCCAATTTCTCAATTTCTCTTAAAGATAAGAATATCCTTAGAGCCCTCACACTTCAAATTAAGACACACAATTACAAAGTCGCAGATGGATCTATTCCTTTAGCCCTTGTTTATAGGATCCATTACAAAGCCATGGCATCCGCTTTTGGAGAAAATGCTTTCAAACATAGTCCTCGAGGAGAAACACTTTTCTCCAAACTGACATTTCTAGAGCTAATACGACAATTCCTAGATCTATTAATTGGAACCAGGTTACTTTACCAGTAACAATGGGAATTAGAAAACCAAATTCCCAACAGATTGTTCAAAACACGATCCGACTAATGTCATTCAACATCCGTAAGGAAGAGTGACCATCGATTCCCTAGAAGATCTTTCGATTCGAGATCTAGTCCTTCTTTTCATAATTCTTATACAAGTCCGTAGATCTTAATCCTAATCTTCCTCCTATAATCACTATTCCTCCCAGTACTCATAGAAATACTCCTTCTCCTAGTGTGCACAGAGACACTCCCACACGTGATACAACACCTTTACCTCATTCCACCAGTAGAAGTAATAATGAGTCACCTATTGAACCTGAGATTAGTGGTTTAGATAATAGATCAGGAATTTCCAGGCCGCTTACCAACAAAACCAGCCTGAACCTGTCCTAGAAAATACAGAGTCACCCCATCATTCTCCCACCTATTCCCAAATGATAGACGCCGAGCTTAATGTCTTAGAAAAACAATTTGAACCAAATAGAGCTTTCCTTAATAAAGAGTTTAATTCTGAAAATAACAAACAAATCAGAGAATGGTTCTTCAAAACCTTTGCTGATATAGCAAAAGATATCAAGCAAAAATATTATGACTACATGTACGAATATGAAGTCCATATATTTTTCTTTGATTGGTTAGAAGAACAATTCCTTGAACCAAAAGAGATTGTTGTTTTAGACCATCATTATAAGTGGAAACTGGATAATGGTGAAACCATAGAATCCAACCATCCACCCCTTAGAGAATCAAAATACAACACGGAGAAAGCGAGGTTATCGCCACTCCTTTTAGGGTTCCAGACAAAGGAGACTCCCTTTACACCCATAAAGTCATTGAACAAAACAATTTTACTAATCAACATCTAGTAATCATAGGAAAACAATTGAACAGGATTGAATCCACCATACAAAATCCTACCCACATAACCACTCCACCTATTGACATGCTCAAAAAACCCATTTTCAAAGCTTTTGAATTCCCAAAAACCTTAGTCCGGAGTTTGCCAAAGCCATAGAACAAAAGAAAAACTCCTAGGGAAAGCAAAGCTAGAACCCGCTCCTATACTAGACACTCCTAAATTTCAAGGACTAATTATTAATGACACCCCTGATCAACCTACTATTAGTACCTTGACCAAACCCTCCAATGACTCTAACAATGAATCTATCCCTGAGATAAATAGACTCAATTGGAGACATCCTCAAAAACTTTATTACAGTAGAGCAACCCCACCAGACATAGCCCAAGAAGAATCATCACAAAAAATACAGAATAAATACTCTCCGTACGCCATTTATGAATGGAATATAGATGGTGTTGCCGAAACCAATATCATGAATATTCTTAACAACATGATAATGCTTGCTAACGCCTATAAAACACAACAAGATGTTTCTGATCATGCTGTTGCTAATATTTTAGTAGCCGGTTTTACTGGACAGCTAAAAGGTTGGTGGGATAATTATTTGACTGAAGAACAAAAAATACAAATTTTAACTGCTTATAAAATAGATGATTTCGGACAACGCATGGATGATGACCAAGGACGTCTCATCCAAGATGCGGTGAACACCCTTATTTACTCCATTTCACAACACTTCATAGGAGACCCTTCACACATTAGAGATAGGAACCAAGATCTCTTATCTAATATGCGCTGTAAATCCTTAGGAAGATTTAGAGAATACAAAGAACTTTTCCTTCAAAGGGTTCTTGTTAGACCAGACTCGCAATCAACCCTTTTGGAAAGAAAATTCTTAACTGGTTTACCTCAGATCATAGGTGACCAAGTTAGAGATAGAATTAGAGAAGAATACAAGGCCAAATTCCTTATGATCTCCTTTCATATGGAGAAATAATCTCTTATGTTTACAGACAAGGAACCCAAATGTGTAATACTATCAAATTACAAAGACAGCTCAAAGAAGAACAATCTCTCACCAATCGTAGTCTAGAGATTTTTGTGCCCAATACGACCCTTCTTATAATGAAAAACAAAATCTAAATGTAAAGGAACTTGTCCTCCCGAGAAAGAAACAAGCAAACATCACAACAAACCTCCACCTCGTAGGAATAAACAAAGACACCAGAATAACCGAAATAAACTCCATAATGATAGAAAGAATTTTAAAGACATTAAATGTTATTCTTGCGGTAGAAAAGGTCATATTTCAAAATATTGTAGGATTAATAAAAACTAAATGAACTCTCTCGATGACAACACTCTTAACCAGTTAAACAACATCTTCATAGAAAATGGTGATACTTCTTCTAATGAACTTCTTGAGGAAGAAGGTCTTCAGATTAATGAAATAGATTCCTCTTCCGATTCGATTATGAAGACACTTCTCCGTAAAACCCGTTCCTGAAATAAACATGTTAACAAAAGAAGAAAAATTTCTCCTTAGCACCGCCGATAAGATCACCGACCCGAAGCCAAGAAAGAATACCTAGATAGACTTCATTCATCCATGAACATTGTCACTAATCCCAATACTTCCTACAATCTCAAAGACATTCTTAATAGAAACAAAAACCCCTATCTAAACCCATAAACATTAATGATCTTCAAAATGAAATAAAACAACAAAAATTAGAAATACAAGCCTTCAAATCAACACAGGTAGAAATGAAACAGGAAATTTCTGCTATAAAATCTCTCGTTATAAAAGGAAAGGCTTTAGAAGATCAAAATGAAATCACTAATACTTCCGAGTCTATCGATCCAGCCTTTTTATGTTACTAACAGAAATAACATCTAGGAAATGGATCATTAATATTTTGATAAAAATCAACAATGAATTTACTATTGAAACAACAGCACTCTTTGATACAGGAGCAGACCTCAACTGTATTAAAGAAGGCCTTGTTCCTACTAGATACTTTGATAAGACATCGGAATCTTTAAAATCAGCCTCAGGAGACAAACTAAATATACAATATAAGCTACCTGAAGCTTCAATAATAAAAGATCAAATGTCCTACAAAACATCTTTTCTTTTAGTAAAAAATATGAGACAACAGGTAATTCTTGGAACACCTTTCATACAATTAATCCAACCTTTTTCAGTTACTAATGAAGGTATTGAAATGCTTTAAACAGAAAAATCACCTTCAATTTCATAACAAAACCACAAAAGAGAAGCTTAAACATTTTACAAGAACATTCTATTTCTGAAATCAATTGCCTTATAAAAGACAAAGAAAACCAGCTTGAATTCTTAAAAGAAGACTTATAATTCAAAAGAATAGAAGAACATCTTATAAAACCAAATATTATAGAAAAATAAATTCTCTACAAAAACACATAGAAAAAACCATATGCTCTACTTTACCCAATGCTTTTTGGGAAAGAAAAAGCATATTGTTGATTTGCCTTATGAACATGATTTTTCAGAAAACAAAATACCTACAAAAGCTCGTCCTACACAAATGAACCAAGAAGTTCTAAAATTTTGCCAAACAGAAATACATTATCTTTTAAATAAGAAACTCATAAGAAAAAGCCAATCACCATGGAGCTGTTCTCGCTTTCTATGTCAACAAAAATGCTGAACTAGAAAGAGGAGTTCCTAGATTAGTTATCAATTATAAACCTTTAAACACAGCCATTAGATGGATAAGATATCCAATACCCAACAAGAAAGATTTGTTAAATAGATTATGTAGGTCAAAAATATTTTCTAAATTTGACATGAAATCAGGATTCTGGCAAATACAAATCAGTGAAAAAGATAAATACAAGACAGCCTTTACAGTTCCTTTTGGCCAATACGAATGGAATGTTATGCCCTTCGGCCTTAAAAATGCCCCTTCAGAATTTCAAAGAATTATGAATGACATCTTCAATCCCTACTCTGAATACATCATAGTTTATATAGATGATGTCCTTGTTTTCTCCTCTAGTATAGAACAACACTTTAAACATCTGTCTACTTTCATAAAAGTAATCATACAAAATGGCCTCGTTGTCTCTCCTACCAAAATTGCACTTTTTAAAACCAAGATTAGATTCCTAGGTCATTACATTCATTTAAACACCATAACTCCTATAGAAAGGTCAATTTCCTTTACTGATAAATTCCCAGATGAGATTAAAGACAAAACACAGCTACAAAGATTTCTAGGAAGTCTCAATTACATTTTGGATTTCTTCCTAATATAAACATCCTTTGTAAACCCTTACACCAAAGATTGCAAAAAGATCCTCCACCATGGACTTCTGTCCATACTAACATAGTCAAACAAATTAAGACTCATGTTAAAGAAATATCTTGCTTACACCTGGCGGACCCTTCTACATTCAAAATAGTAGAAACAGATGCCTCAGAAATAGGGTATGGCGGTATTCTTAAACAAGTCAAAAATAACAAAGAACAAGTTGTTCAGTTTATTTCAAAACATTGGAATTCTACTCAACAAAATTATTCAACGATCAAAAAGGAAATACTTGCTATAGTTTTGTCCATATCAAAATTCCAAGGAGATTTGTTAAACCAAAAATTTCTCTTGAGAATTGATTGCAAATCAGCCAAAGACGTTTTACAAAAAGACGTATTAAACATTGCATCAAAACAGATTTTTGCCAAATGGCAAGCCATACTTTCAGTATTTGATTTTGACATTGAATTTATAAATGGTTCTTCAAATTCATTACCTGATTTTCTCACAAGAGAATTTTTACAGGGGATACCATCATGCCAAGATCAACCAAAAACAAAAAAGACAAAGGCAAAGACAAGGTCATTGCCGAAACCTCCAATACACCACCAAAGCCAACCGGCTTAACACCCCTCAAGACATGGCTTCAAATGGCAGAAAACAACCAACAATTCTTACAACAATACCAAACAACAAATACACCTTTGAAAATAGAACCCCTATCATCCGATTCAGATCCGCCCTCAAACAGCTAGCAGACATACTACCCCAAGAAACACTACTTTTACTTGCCAAATCTTTAAAGAAAGAACCATCCAGTACCATCGAGGTAAGCAACAATCCTTCCCCACTGGTTACACATAAACCAGCAGAATACAAAAGAATTTCTAATGAGGTGGTTATTAGGCCACAGGCAACCCCTCAATCTCAAAAATCAAAATTTTTCCCCAAAACATCATTTCAAAAAATACTAACTGTAGAAGATGGATTTTTTTTTTATCCAATCAAATTTGCAAAAAACATCTTTCCAGAAAACTGGTTATTCAAACCACACAATACAAACAAAACCCTTGCTTATTATGAGCAAATTCTAGTGAACCCATCTTCCGGCACAAGAAGAGGGGACTCGAAATTTTCCAGATCTCTCTCTTCTCCTTCCCTCTCCCTCTTGTAAACCCTCATCCCTTCCATCTTCATCTCCAAGTCCTCTTACCTTGTATCCCCTGGTTACAAAGTAAGTTTGTTTTTCAAATACATCTAGCATAGTTTATACAGGGTTACCAACTTACATCATAGTTGGTTAACCATTGCTTGTAATACAAACATCGATAATCCCTAGAGTGCGGATTACCGCCCTAGTGGATGACTTGATGCTTTAATTTTCTGCATCTTTAAATACATGTTCTTTCAATACATGTAAACTTTTAGTTTATTCAATACAAGTTCATACCACCTTCATGGTTGGTTTTTGTTTATGCATACTCTTACTTTATATTTTATATATTGCTTTTGATTTGACCATTTTAATCGTAAATCTTTTAATAACTTACTAATGTAGTCCTTCTAAACAATAATGGATGGATGTTGCTTACATGGATACTTGTTGTCTTATATAGCATGACCAACGTTGATGTGAACAATTTGTATTTTTTAAGAAAAAAGTATTACTTTTTTTCTTTTTTTCTTATTTCACTCCCGCTTAACGACCTCAACGGCAGCCATCGGAGGTTCTCAGCCATAGGCAAGGGTTAGGATGTCCTCATCAGCCCTTGGCATGAACAATTTTTATTTTTTAATTAAAAAGTCAACCATAAGCGAGGGCTAGGATGCCCTCAATGGCCCTAGACATGGACAATTTTTATTTTTATTTTAAAAAAACTCTTAATTGTTTTCTTTTTTTTTTTCTTTTGCATGCCCTTTTTCCCTATGCTGTGTACAATATAGTTTACACTAAATCATATGTTTCCCATATTGATAGTGTTGTGAGCGGGTCTATGAATAATCCCTTGGAAAGAAACACTAGTAATATATGAGTTGGATTCCGAGGTTTTCGAGAGGGACAAAGGATGTGAGTCTGATTTATGAGAAAAGACAGGTTTAAGAGGCATAATATATATGTGGATTTACGGGGTGTGCCATTAGCTGGGCTTCTCGCTAATTTGGAGCTTTGATAATTATGATTCGAAGGTAATTTCGTTTAATTTGGCATCAACACAAGCTCGTCAATTTCGAAATACTCTATGTGTTTGCGATAGGGGTGAGCAGCGGTCTAGGATCGACCCTGGACCGACCATGGACCGGCCCAACCCTGCCGGTCCTAGTCCGGTTCCCAAGGGGACTGGGTCGGTCCTCAGTCCTGAAATTCTAGGACCGACACTGTGTGGGTTGGTCCTCGGTCCTAAGAGTTTTGGGTTGGTCCAACCCTGGACCAACCCTGTCTATATATATATATATATTACATTATATTATTTATAATTCTTTTATATATTCAAACCTAAGTAAAATATCTGTTATAAAACCTAAGAGTTATGGTGAGATGTTCTATCAATAGTACTAATAGTAATTTCAATTTAAAACTTTTGTTGAGTGTTAATTATGTATCGTTGGTTTTGTTTTCAAGTGTTTAGAAGTTCAAGTGAATTAACAAGATGTGAAGTTATATATTCATGGTTTATATTAAGTATTTTGAACTTTTTATGGTTTAATTGTATTTTACTAATGAATTTCAGCTGCACTTTACTTTTCAATTTGTGTCAAATGGTAGAAGTTTTTGAAGAGTAGAGTAGTACTGCAGTTGCTACGGTGATTTGCTAATCAAGTGGTGTGAAGCTCGGTTGAGTGGACTCTACGTGATCAAATGCAGGAAAAACTTTTGTATATGGTATTATGAATATTAAAGATAGATGATTACAAGAACTTTCCATCTTATCCCATATCTCGATGAGCGGTTAGTAGGTACGAAATTTTTATTATAGTATTATCTTAAATTTGTTGAATATGTATTGGTATTTATAGTTTAGTTGCACAATGCCGCATTGTCGATGGATGTGTAATTTGAATTTGTAGGTTTGCTTTTTTAGGAAGTATAAAAAACAAGACAAAAAAAATTATCGATCGGTCCAAGGTTGACCCTGGAACCGGACCGAATCCATTGGGTCGGTTCGGTCCTTGGTCCCAAGCTCAATAAGGTCAGTCCTCGGTCCTAAAAATTGAGGACTGACACTGTACAAGTTGGTCCTAGGGTTAGGGGGTGGCCCGGACCAACCCAGACCATGCTCACCCCTAGTTTGCAAGGACATGGGAACAGAGGCAGACGGCTAGATATGCGAGATGCCTGCGTGGTGCCTAAAAGAACTAGGCCACCAAGCGGGCGCAACTGAGGAGTGGCCGAGCTACCAACCGGATCAGAACGCTCGGACAAAGCTGATAGGTCTCGCAGACAGTGCCCAAGGGCTTTTATTTTCTTCATTGCTGTAGCCGCACACCCAACTTCCGATGTAGACTTGTTAAAGCCCTTGTTTTAAGATCTTATTTAACAAGAGAAATTCGTGAGAACTCTATAGAGTTTTTGAAAGTTAGCATTCATGAGAGTCAAGAGCATGAAAAGTTCCTAGCTTTTCATTGGTTCTTGTGGGTTTAGTTGCTATCTAGGATTGAACAGTACTTGATGTAAGTGTTTCAAATGATTGTACTCTTCTCTTTATTGATTACAGTAGAATCATCTTGTCGATCTCTACCATGGAGTAGGCACACTGCTAAAGTACGTAAATCCGTTATGGTTGCATTTCATTTTATAATTTATTTCTTACTCGAATCGCATCGCTTGTTTGCACTTCCACATTAGTCCTAAAAGATAACAAACTAAACTGTTTGCCTCCTCAAACTCCCTTGGTCATATAGTCAAAAGTAATGCATGCCATTTAGAACGATTAAGCATGGAATGCTTTGCCACTTTGTTGTCAACTAGCACATTCAACTTTGAGCTTCGGCCTTGACGAGGCCTACGCAAAGCAAAGACATCCCCTTGACTCCTCCGACGCAACATTGCAGAGTTCATATGTTGCATCAACAATCAACACGAGGACTCCGATGTGCCATTCTATCTTTTGAGCTACAAGCCAAGCAATCGTAAATCAATTCGTTGAACAACTCATCTTGTCGTAATTGTCTCATAAGTCAATTTAAAGCTTACACAATTGTAGTCCTCGATAATCGAGCGTCACTTCTGAATATTTTCTACAGAACGTACAACAATTATGATAATTGAGGACCTGGTCTGCAATGACTCATGACTTCTTATGCATAACGTTCATTGTTACATGAGAAAACTTGAACCTAGCAACAACAATACCAAGGAAAGAAAAGCTGACAGTAGGGTGACTGATCGTGGAATGCGTCCTTTGTCCGTCCTCAATACCATCGCTTCAATCACGGGGTAGCTCATCACTAAGACGAAAAATGATAGTGCAATCTGCATGAACAGTTTGTCGAAGCCTCCCAAAGTAAGAACTCTAGCGACTCCTCCGAAGAAGGAAGCCATGTTCAATATCACTAGAGTCACCATCGGAGCCAGAAACATTATTGACGTTTGAAAATCAAATATCCCCATCTCGTATCTCTTCGATTGCTCATCATCGTCGACCTTATTTGTAGGCAAGAAGCTAGCCCTTCTCATGCCGATTTGTGTCATAATCGCGTCTATGGTTCCGTATACATAACACGTCGTTGACTTGATCATCCAGATTCGTTGTTCATTCAAGAATATTTGGACTGAATGGCCACTTGCGACGACTTCACAGAGATGCTTACAAAGGGATGATAGGAAGATGAAGGCAAACGGCATGATATGTGAACTTGAAACCTGACAATGAAGAAATCATTGATTAACTCTTTCGAACAAATAAATTGAGCAACAAAATTGAAGCATAATTTATACGCTGAAGGCAATGAGAATGTCCTGTTCTAGAGCTAGGAGTCAACTTACCTCAGGGTATATAGAGATGCCATTTACTAGACAGATCTGAGGAATAGTTGCAAAGCAGCAAATTGGCAAGCAATAGAAGGGTAAAAGTGAAAGTTCAGCATAGCACATGCTCTGAAGAATGGGCATCCTCAACGAGCCATAGATCAGAGGACAAAATCTCGAGATACCAACTTGTGACAACCCAGAATACCATCTCATGCCTTGAATCAACATGTCATTCAAATTCGTTGTCGCGGTCCCTAAGAATTGCGGCTTTGATGGGGTATAAAACACTGAAGTCCAGCCTTTACAGTGTAAGGTAAAACTGGTGAAGTAGTCTTCTACCACAGAATAGTACTTGAAGCCCACCTGAGATCATGCCAACATAACTCAAATAAAATAATATAAAATAAAGAAATGGAGTCATCTATAGCAAATAGCAAGGACTGATTTTAATGTTTCTTTTAATTATACGTGCCTCTTGACCCCATTTTGTGCCATTTTCATAGCCACAAGAAGTTAACAGTTGGGTTTCTTTCATCAATGCTGCAGAGTCGCCAGCAATGGTGTTCTTGCTTGGCTTCTCCTTTTGCCAAAGGTATTTGATGAATTCGTTCGAATGGCCAAAGAGTTTCTTTAAACCCATGAGATCATAACCTGTTAGATCGACGGAAAACGAGCTAATTAATTCATTACTGCATTTACTTTTTCTACCCTACTTTCTTGAAAACAAAAAAGTCATAAGGATCGATCTACTTGCCTTCTTGCATGGGTTCACGATACAAGGAATCTCTCTTGATGTAAAAGCAAGTCCCAGATAAAATAGGTCCCTTCAATCCATCCATTCCATACAAACATGTCTGAAACAGAGCAAAAATCATTAGCTAACAAAAGAAAAGTTGCACTCTAAAAAACTTCATATGATTCTTTCTTTTTACCCAAAAGTACGTTCTGATCTTGCTATCGTAGATGTCGTTCTCACTAATATTATGAAACATTTGAGGAAATTGAACCAGCATTAACGATGGAGATAATCTCGGATCCAAATGAAAACACATCGCCTGCCGAGCCGAAGAAGGGTCGTTGCAGTACATGTCGCAATCCAACACTAAAATGTAAGGCGAGTTGCTCATGACTCCTGATACCCGGAGCTGCACGGACGAGCAACGGCGAATTATTATCGGCTGTACATAGATAGAAGAATATAGATATGTTTGTTTCCGATTTGAAAATTAAAATGGCGTACAAGAACGTTGAGAGCTCCGGCTTTGAAGTGATGGTGATGAGAAGGTCTCTTTTCTCTTGAGACGTATATAAGCTTAGGCATGGGGTCTTGGTGTGCTTGCATAACTTCATCAAGTACATTCCCTCGGACCACCTGTCGCATCCGTTGATTTTTGTCATACACATTGAGACGTATGTTACTCTTAGCTCACTTAATTAAATCTGTAGAAATTGCAAATTCCCATTTTAAATTTAGAATTACCTCGATGGTAGGCGGATGGTCTCGGCCAGTGTGGCTCGAGTCACCTCGGTGCCTCTTTCGGTACTCATTTACTCGTTCTTTGAACAACTCATATTTCTCCTGAAAGAAGAAAAATAGTTAGATCTAATATTTAACCAGTGTGCAGGGCACAATTCTTAGTTCTTCATGCCCATCCCTTCTATTGCATTCCTTCATCGTAAACTATAGTAAGCTGTAATCTAAATCTGTAAAACAAAGTATGATTGATGTCGGTGCTGCTAATCTTTAAAATATAGAAGGCATCAAGAGTTCAAATCGTCGGGAGTAAAGAGTCACGCCGATCACATTGCACCATTATTTAACATGGAAATGAATAAACAATAAATAGTCGCGCTGATCAAGTTACACCATTATTCAACATAAAATTGAATAAATAATAAATAGTCGTGCCTATCACGTTGCACCATTATTCAACATGAAATTGAATAAACAAGAAATAGTAGCGCCGATCACGTTGCAGCATTATTCAACATGAAATTGAATAAACAATCTCTTCTCTCAAAACTTTAAGTTTTTATTAACATGAAGACTTATATCAGGACAAAGGCACTTAAGTGAGACAACTCAATGCATAGAAAAATGACCCTTTTAAGCCATCAAACGACGGGGCGTGTTTAATATTTAAATATAGCAAGACATTATCTTATAGAGAAAATGGAAGTGCAGGCGTATGGACAAAAGGATATGATCACCGAAAGGTAAAGCGTACCTTGACTTTCTTCTTCTCAGAGCCAAACTCATTCTCAGAACTCATGCCAATCCCCTCACCATCCTCTTCCTCCTTAAAAAATGCCTTCGGACACCTCGTCTTTATCCCATACCTCTTGCAGAAGGGCAGCCACCATCTTGCGAAATCGTAGGCCTCCCTCGTACCATGCAAGGTCAGTGTCGAGCCGCCGTCGTCCGAGAGGTACACATGGAGCTTATCTGGGGGATAGTCAAGCGCCATCGCCGACACCACCGTGTTCATCACGTCAACAGTCGGCTCCTTATCTGGGTCCACCGTGCACACAAACACATCGATGGGTGGCAGCTCCTCGTCCTCCGGCAGCCGCTCAGGGAAGGCAGTCCGTCTCACAGGCCGCCACCGGAAGGCTTGGCTGAGCAGCCACAGGAAAGATAGCCCTAGCTCCGCAAGGAACATGGTGAGACATGCCAAAGTTGTGGCTCTGTCTCTCGATTTACTTTCACAGAAGAAAAACGAAGCTCTATAGTATATGAGAGCGGATAGAGCTGTGGCGTGAACGAGCATGTGGGTGCGGTTGATGATGATTGATTTTGTGAGGACATGACAGAGATTGAGAGGGCCTGAGCTATGCTCCATATGACAGGATCGGTTCTTGCTGTTCTCCTATTCTTCTGATATGAATAGGAAGTTCT
Organism: Eucalyptus cloeziana; assembly: GCA_014182715.1. Classification (NCBI taxonomy): domain Eukaryota; kingdom Viridiplantae; phylum Streptophyta; class Magnoliopsida; order Myrtales; family Myrtaceae; genus Eucalyptus; species Eucalyptus cloeziana. Next base: position 26,835,775 of record CM024642.1, read on the forward strand.
CCAAGATTTTAGCACATAGGGTTATACGTACCCCCATATTTATATATCAACCTGAGTATTTATATTGATTGAATTAGTCTATATTAATAAGTTTGACAAAGTTAGGTGGGGAGAATTACCAAAAAAATTATAAACTTATTACAATTTTTTTAATTCAATCCTAACTTTTTTTTGCTAATTCAATCCTAAACATTTTATAATTATGTCAATTCAATCTCTTTGGCAAATTTTGACTAGTTGGTGTAGACATGGACGTCGGCTGGCATAGACGTGAATGCCTGATGACGCTAACACACACAATTTTTAATAATATTTTATTTTATTTTATTTTATTTTATTTACTTTTCTTTTTCATTTTTCTCTTTCACTTTCTCTTCTTCCTTCATTTTCCTTTTCTGGCAAGGACCACAAAGCCCTTGCTAGCTACCAACAATGTCTACATCATATCAAGAGTACGAGTTTAAGGGTCTGTTTGGCAACTTACCATATAGTAAAAATTTCTATTCTTTTGTTTTTGGAAATAGATTTGGAACAAAAATTCATTTGGTAAATTTTTTGCTATTGGGAATAGATTTGGAGTAAAATCGAGAAGTAAAAAAAAGTTGATTCTTTGTTCTTTGGGATAATTTCAAAATCAAGCCAACTTATTTTTTCTATTTTCTCTTCTTTCTTCTTGTTCTTCTTCCCCCTCTCTTCTTCTTCAACCGTCGTCGCTACTGCCGCCCTCCACCGCCACCGTCACCACTCACAACTGCTGATCGCCGGTGACCGATCCAACGAGGTTTGGCAAGCTCGCCCAGCCACTAGTGAGGCTAAGCGTCACCGGTGGCTAGGCGGGCCTCACCTAAGCCTCCCCGGCCACCGAGAAGGCTCGGCCGATGAGTAACGGCCTCGCCGAGGGTCGGCAATGCTCTAGTGAGGTTGCTAGTCCTCATCTGGCCTATCGCCGGTCATCTCAAGGTTGGCGACCAGTAACCTTAAAGAGGAAGAAGAGGAGAAAGAAAGGGAAAAAAAGAAAAAAAGTAATAAAATTATTTAAAAATAAAAGAAAACGATTTGAAGTAGAAATTTTGAGTACAGTGCCAAACACAATTCTATTTCAGGAATTGAAATTCTGGACAATTACCAAACGGTTTAAAATGTTTATAAACTATTTACGAGATCAGAATAAAAAAAAAAATTATTTCTGATCAAAAATTGTTCCCAAAGACAGAAGCGTTACCAAACGCGCTATAAGGTTCCAATCATGGCACTTTTTTGATTTCTCCAATTTCACACCCCCTAAATAAAATTTTGGCTAGTCGATGTTGATGTGGATGTCAGTTGGCACTAACATGGACATTAGGCGATGTTAACGTAAATAATTTTTAATAATATTTTGTTTTACCTCTTCCTTCTTTTACCTTTTTGGGAGAGGGCTGCGAACCCTCTACTTGCCACCGGTGATATCTTCAACATATCGAGAGTACGACTTTAAGATTCCAATCATGGCACCTGTTTCAATTTCTCCAATTTCTTTGCCCCCCTCCCCACCAAAGAAATATATATATATGCTACATGTTACTACATTTGCATCATGTATTGCGTGAGTATCAAGTAATATCTAAATATTTTGTCGATTCTTTTTGAGATAACTTAATTTTTTTGGAAAATATAAAAAAATTCTCCAAAAAATAATCATCTCAACTCCTAATTTGTCACTACTCTAAGCTCTTCAGATCTAGAGAACTCTATCGCCATACATTTTTAGATTAAGTCCTAGGGAAGCGAGCTTGACCGGCATGGCTTGAGCAAAAAGCAGCACCAATCTGTAGAGATTTCAACCTGGTCCCCCACAAATTTTCAATTTGATTCATTATCCACACGAGTCGTGTTGAATTTTTTTGACCGATTATTGTGTACTAATTATATAACATTTTTCTTGTTCATTTGTATGGGCTTATCTCCTCTACTGACAGTGAAGTTCACCGAACCGCAAGAAACTATGTTGCTGTCTTGTTCGATATGATACGCTATTTTATGATAATTCTATATCTGGACATTTGTTTCTTAGTGACTAGCGTGAGTTGAGATGGGGCCATGTTGCGTCCTCAGTGTTCCACATGGATCGAGTTTTGACTGAGCAGAAGATAAAGAGCGTTCCCGCTACCAAAAGTTGAAAACTGATTGCCATCAAAAGAAAATTACATATGCAAACCATTTCTCTTTAAAATTTAAGCTATTAAGTGACAAGCCAATAGCAAGGAAAATGATAATATATATATATATATATATATATATATATATATATAAACTTATTGTTCAAATGTTAATTCAATTATAAACTTTTTAGATTGACCATTTTTGTTGTAAATCTTTTAATAACTAACTCATGTAATTTTTTCTAAACAATAATGGATGGATGTTGCGTACATGGACACTTGTTGTCCTATATAGCATGACCAGTGTTGACTTGAATAATTTGTATTTAAGAAAAAAAATCTTATTTTTTTTCTTTTTTTCTTATTTCACTCCCGCTTAGCAGCCTCAACGATGGCCATTGGAGGTTCTCTACCATAGGCAAGGGTTAGGATGTCCTCATCAGCCCTTGCATGAACAATTTTTATTTTTTAATTAAAAAGTCGGCCATAGGCAAGGGTTAGGATGCCCTCACCAGCCCTAGATGTGGGCGATTTTTATTTTTATTTTAAAACAAAAATCTTAATTGTTTTCCTTCTTTTTTTCTTATTTTCCTCTCCATTCTATATTTCATGTGTTGCCAGTGAGAGTTGATCGACAGCCCTCATCAACCCTTAGTAAAAAAAGGAAGATAAAAAAGGAGAAAGAAAAGGAAAAAGAAAAAAAATTAGAAAAATTATTTTAACAAAGTAGAATTTGTCAAGGTTAATGCTAGTTATATCATGTAGAATAGTTGACATTCAAGTTCTTAATTTTTTATTTAAAATTGACCGAAAGGACTTCTTGATAAATTGTCAGAAAGTTTAGGATCAAATTGACCAAAATTGAAAAATTTAGAACTAAATTAATATTCGTACGATAGGTTTATGACTTTTTTGATAACTATCTTCTCTTCTCCATGTGCAAGGGGAGCTTCATACATGAAATATAGAATGTGGACATAGCCACACCGATCAAAAATGTTAAGGCAAGTAGACAAAGTAAGTAGAAGAGGGCGCCCCGAATAACTACTGACTTTTGACACTTGTGCACCGATATTGTGACATCTAGGTTGGCTCACTCGAAATATTATTTATTTTTAACTATCTCGCATTGGGTCCATTTGTTTCTCGGAAAACAAATAATTTGAAAAGCATTTTTCAAAAAATAATTACTTTATATTACTTATAAAAATGAATAAAGGAAAAATATTTTCTTTATATATGAAAATGTTTAGATATAAATTACACCATCGATAATGAAGATTTTTTTCCAATGACTAATTGCTCAAGCGATACTTTTTTCTTGAAAAATATCTTTTAAATTATTTATTTTTCTCAAAACAAACGAAATAGGTAAATAAATTATAGTTTCTCTCACTACCGTCCTCGTTCACCTGCATCACCTCTTATTTCCTCCACTACATTTTCTCCCCGCAAGCCCACCACTAGGGAGGGAAATAGGGAAAAAAAAAAAAAAAAATTGACGAGGCTGAAATAGAAATTAACTAAAATTTCAGGGGGTAAACAATAATTAAGGGTCTATTTGGTAACCATTCTATTCCCGAAAATAATTTCTACTCAAAAATAATTTTTTCTTTGTTTTCTAGACAGGTTTTTGAGCATTGGAAGGTATTTAGTAATTGTAGAAAATTCATATTCTTGGAACAGAAATGCATATGGTACAATCCTAAATTTTTTTGCGAAGTATAATTTATTTTAATTTTTAAATAATTTTATGAGATTTCTTTCTTTTCTTTTCTTTTCTTTTTGTTTCTCTTCTTCTTCCTTCTCTTACCAATCACCAGCCTTGGCGATGGCCAGCAACCTACCAAGAGACTTACCCGACCACGATGAGGTCACTAGACCTTGCTTCTAGCCAATCATCGGCCATCATCAAACCCAACAATCAGCTAGAGGAGGAGGAGAAAAGAATTAAAGAAAAGAGAAAAAATAAGCTTGATTCTAAGAATATTTCTAAAAACAAAGAAGTAACTTTCTTACGGCCATTGATTTTGTTTTAAATGGATCAAAAACAAATTTGGTCTCGGAAGTAGAAAAATTAATTGATATTATCAAATAAATTTTTATTATTTTTTTGTTCCAAAAAACAAAAAAATAAAAATAACTAAGAATTAACATGTTACCAAACGTTTCCTAAGTATCTCATATTTTAACGGACCTTGCAATATTAATTCAGGTGCATATTCGATCTGTCGACCCCTTCTTTTGTCCCTTTGCGGCTTCCTTCGGAGAGCTCCCTCTTGCGCGACTTTGGGAAGTGCCTTCCTTTTCTTTCTTTTTTGCGTTTTCGTTGCGCGGCTCAAGAAGGGATCTCCTACCATCTAGTAACATGCGCCAATACCAAAAGGTGTCCACTACGCAGTGGATTTGCCTTGGTCCCCGGTCAACCTCGAATATTTATCTCCAAGAAAATATCAAACCCCCGCCCTGGATAATCCTGTCGACCGAATCTTGGATTTTTATATCCAGCAGAAAGACATTGTAATTTGCAACCTGGGGCGAAACCAAATCGAAGTCCAATTAAGAATTTCTCAAACGCCTCGTCCGATTTTCACGGCCTGGTCTCCATTCTTTTAATTGGGCCTGCTCTCGTACATAAGCTTAGACTTGAGATATAATTTTACATCATATACGCTTGACATTATTAATAGCACTCTTGACTAGGCACGCTTAGTATTTGATGATTGTTAAGACCACCAAAATGCCTCTTGTAAGTCGTTTCCCATTTCACTTGTACAATCTTAGCAGTCTCTCGTTATTCGTGGTGTCATTTGATTCACGTTTCATCTATATGAGCCACTTTTGTCTTCCTGAAACACTTGTCATCCTAAAAATGAGAGAAAAACGACAGTAAATTGATCGCAGCTTTAAGATAGAATGCCTCCCATGACTTCTTGTAGGAAAGGTTTGAGAGAATAAACTAGACAATTCTCTAGCTTTATATTTAAGAGGTACCGATACAAATCTAACCCAGGTCTCATCCATCCGGCAAGGATCGTCAACTCCAATCACTCAGTACCCAAGAAAGCCGAACCTAGACTCAATAATGCCAAGCAAAGTGTAGCCGATACTGAAGAGACCGATGGCGGAATGCGTCCTTTGTCCGTCCTTAGTACCATCCCTTCGGTCACAGGGTAACTCATTACTAGGACGAAAAGAACCAGAACCATTTGCATAAGCAATTTGTCCCAACATCCTAAGAGAAGCGCCCTAGAGATTCCTCCAACAAAGCAAGCCACGTTCAATATCACTGCGGTCACCATCGGAGCCAAAAACATCGTGGATGTCTGGAAATCAAATACACCCATCTCGTATCTCTTCGATTGCTGGTCATCAGCAGCCTTATTCGTCGGCGAGAAGCTAGCTTTTCTCATGCCAAGTTGCTTCAGGATTGCGTCCATTGTTCCATACACGTGACTAGTCACCAACCTGATCATCCACATCCGTTGCTCATTTATGAACGCTCAAACCGAGTGACCGCTGGCAACGACTTCGTACAGGTGCTTGTAGAGTGATGAAACAAACACCAGGGAAAATACCATGGAATATGTACTTGAAACCTGACGGATAGAAAAACAGTTGATGTTAATCAGCATCTAATCAGCCAAGTCAATCGAACACAACTAAACCTACCATACAACAAATTCGAGTGCTCAATGGTCAACTACATCATGAGCAATTCTACATAGGAATAAGACTATAGTGACTTTTGACGATGTACTAATCTAGAGAATAAGAGTGTCAACTTACCTTTGGATATATGGCGATGCCATTCAATAGACAGATCTGAGGAATAGTGGCAAAGATGCAAATGGGCAAGCAAAAGAGTGGGAAAATGCAAGTTCAGCATAGCACATGCTTTGCAAAATTGGCATCCTCAGTGAGCCGTAAATCAGAGGACAGAATCCAGAGAAGCCGACTTCAGCGAGCCCCGAACTCCATCTCGTGCCTTGAATCAGCAGGTCATTCAAATTTGTCGTTGATGTTCCCATGAACTGTGGCCTCAACGGGCTATAATACACCGATATCCATCCTTTGCAGTGCAAGGTAAAGCCTGTGAAGTAGTCTTCCGCCACGGATTGGTACAGGAAGCCCACCTGAATATCGGATAAATGAACGGTTAAAAAAAAAAGTTGAAAAATTACCTACGGCAAACCAAAATGTTACTAATTCTACTCGCCTCTTGACCCCATTTGGTGCCACTTTCGTATCCACAAGAAGCTAAGAACTGGGCTTCTCTCCAGAAAGCTGCAAAGTCGCCAAGAATAATGTTCTTGCTCGGCTGGTCATTCTGCTGCAGATACTTAATGAATTCTTTTGAATTGCCGAAGAGCTTTATTAAGTCCATGACATCGGTCCCTATCAAATCAGTAGGAGATACATTAAATGTCATAGTTGCAGTAATTTTGGAAGCTAGTTTTTAATTTAAAGATTAATGAAAGAGAATTTTACAATTCTTAGTAACTAACTTTATCCATCTATTTACTTACCTTCACGTATGGATTTACCAATCAATGACTCTCTCTTGATATAAAAGCCGGTACCAGATAATACAGGCCCCTTCAATCCATCCATTCCGCACAATGATGTCTAAAATAAGGGTGAAATTTATATTAGTTAGCTATCATAGGATATTTGTATACGCATGACCGAAAAATGTACAGTCTTTCATTATTTTCCTCACCCAAAAGTACGATCGCATCTTGCCATCATAGATGTCGTTCTCACTGATGTTATGGAATCTTTGAGGAAATTGGACAAATGATAGCGAAGGAGATATTTCTGGATCCAAGTGGAAGCACATGGCCTGCCTTGCCGAAGAAGGATCATTGCAGTACATGTCGGACTAGACTGCAAGGGTGTTTGATCATTCGTAATTGACTGATCCGTGACACTAGCGTGAGTTGAGATGGGGCCATGTTGCGTCCTTAGTGTTCCACATGGATCAAGTTTTGACTAAGCAGAAGACAGAGCGTTCCCACTACCAAAAGTTGAAAACTGATTGCCATCAAAAGAAAATTACATATGCAAACCATTTCTCTTTAAAATTTAAGCTGTTAAGTGACAAGCCAATAGTAAGGAAAATGACCACAAATATATATGTACATATATGTACATGTATGTACATGTGTGTACATACATGTACATCTGTACACACATGTATACATGTGTATATATATGTGTGTATACATACATACATACATACATACATACATACATACATACATACATACATATATATATGTATATATATATATATATAAACCCATTGTTCAAATGCTAATTCGATTATAAACTTTTTTTTGATTTGACCATTTTAGTCGTAAATCTTTTAATAACTTACTCATGTAGTCCTTCTAAACAATAATGGATGGATGTTGCTTACATGGATACTTGTTGTCTTATATAGCATGACCAACGTTGATGTGAACAATTTGTATTTTTTAAGAAAAACGTATTACTTTTTTTCTTTTTTTCTTATTTCACTCCCGCTTAACGACCTCAACGGTGGCCATTGGAGGTTCTCAGCCAAAGGCAAGGGTTAGGATGCCCTCATCAGCCCTTGGCACGAACAATTTTTATTTTTTAATTAAAAAGTCAACCATAAGCAAGGGCTAGGATGCCCTCATCGGCCCTAGACATGGACAATTTTTATTTTTATTTTAAAAAACTCTTAATTGTTTTTTTTTTTTTTTTTTTTTTTTTTTTGCACACCCTTTTTCCCTATGCTAGGGCCATAGGTAGTAATGTGTATAATATAGTTTACACTAAATCATATGTTTCCCATATTGATAGTGTTGTGAGCAGGTCTATGAATAATCCCTTGGAAAGAAACACTAGTAATATATGAGTTGGATTCCGACGTTTTCTAGAGGGACAAAGGATGTGAGTCTGATTTTTGAGAAAAGACAGGTTTAAGAGGCATAATATATGTGGATTTACGGGGTGTGCCATTAGCTGGGCTTCTCGCTAATTTGGAGCTTTGATAATTATGATTCGAAGGTAATTTCGTTTAATTTGGAATCGACACAAGCTCGTCATTTTCGGAATACTCTGTGTTTGTGAGGACATGGGAACAGAGGCAAACGGCTAGATATGCGAGTTGCCTGCGTGGTGCCTAAAAGAACTAGGCCACCAAGCGGGCGCAACTGAGGAGTGGCCGAGCTACCAACCGGATCAGAACGCTCGGACAAAGCTAATTGGTCTCGCAGACAGTGCACAAGGGCTTTTATTTTCTTCATTGCTGTAGCCAAGCACCCAACTTCCAATGTAGACTTGTTAAAACCCTTGTTTTAAGATCTTATTTAACAAGAGAAATTCGTAAGAACTCTAGAGAGTTTTTGAAAGTTAGCAGACATGGACATCAGCTGGCACAGACGTGAATGCCTGATTACGCTAACATGCACAATTTTTAATAATTTTTTATTTTATTTACTTTTTTTTCCTTTTTCTCTTTCACTTTCTCTTCTTCCTTCATTTTCCTTTTCTAGCAAGGGCCTTGTAGCCCTTGCTGCCAACAATGTCTACATCATATCAAGAGTATGAGTTTAAGGGTCTGTTTGGCAACTTACCATAAATTTTTTGCTCTTGGGAATAGATTTGGAGTAGAATCGAGAAGTAACAAAAAAGTTGATTGTTTGTTCCTCTGGACAATTCTAAAATCAAGCCAACTTATTTTTTCTATTCTCTTCTTTCTTCTTATTCTTCTTCCCTCTCTCTTCTTCTTCAACCGCCGTCGTTAGTGCTGCCCTCCACCGCTGCCATCACCGCTCACAGCTGCTGGTCGCCGGTGACTGGTCCGATGAGGTCTGGCGAGCTCACCCAGCCACTAGCGAGGCTGAGCGTGACTGGTGGGTAGGCAGGCCTCACCCAAGCCTCCTCTAGCCACCGGTAAGGCTTGGCTGATGAGGCACGGCCTCGCCGAGGGCCCGTAGCGCTCCAATGATGTTGCCAGCCCTCATTTGGCCGATTGCTGGTCATCCCAAGGTCGGCAACCAGCAATCTTGAAGAGGAAGAAGAGGAGAAAGAAAGGAAAAAATAATAAAATTATTTAAAAATTAAAAGAAAACGATTTGAAGTGTAAATTTTGAGTACGGTGCCAAATGCAATTCTATTCCGGGAATTGAAATTTTGGATAGTTACCAAATGGTTTAAAATATTTATAAATTGTTCCCGGGATCAGAATAAAAAAAAAATCATTTCTGATTAAAAATTGTTCCCAAAGACAAAAGCGTTACCAAACGAGCTATAAGGTTCTAATGGCACTCTTTTGATTTCTCCAATCTCACCCCCTAAATAAAATTTTGGCTAGTCGATGTTGATGTGGATGTCGGTTGGCACAAACATGAAAATCATGCATTGCTAACGAAAATAATTTTTAATAATATATTTTTTCTTTTTTTCACTTTTTCCTCTTCCTTCTTTTTCCTTTTTGGGAGAGGGCTGCAAACCCTTTACTTGCCACCGGTGATGTCTTCATCATATCGAGAGTACGACTTTAAGGTTCCAATCATGGCACCTATTTCAATTTCTCAAATCTTCAACCCCCCAAAAGAAAAAAATTTTTAGATTAAGTCCTAGGGAAGCGAGCTTGACCGGCATGGCTTGAGCAAAAAGCAGCACCAATCTGTAGAGATTTCAACCTGCTCCCCCACAAATTTTCAATTCGATTCATTATCCACACGAGTCGCGTTGAATTTTTTGACCGACATTTTTCTTGTTCATTTGTATGGGCTTATCTCCTCTGCTGACAGTGAAGTTCACCGAACCGCAAGAAACTATATCCTGGATATTTGTTTCTTAGTGACTAGCGTGAGTTGAGATGGGGCCATGTTGCGTCCTCAGTGTTTCACATGGATCGAGTTTTGACTGAGCAGAAGACAGAGAGCGTTCCCACTACCAAAAGTTGAAAACCAATTGCCATCAAAAGAAAATTACATATGCAAACCATTTCTCTTTAAAATTTAAGTTGTTAAGTGACAAGCCAAGGAAAATGATCCAATATATAAACTTATTGTTCAAATGTTAATTAAGTTATAAACTTTTTAGATTCGACCATTTTTGTCGTAAATCTTTTAATAATTAACTCATGTAATTTTTTCTAAACAATACTGGATGGATGTTGCTTACATGGACACTTGTTGTCCTATATAGCATGACCAGTGTTGACGTGAATAATTTGTATTTTTTTTTTAAAAAGTCTTTTTTTTTTTCTTATTTCACTCCTGCTTAATGGCCTCAACGATGGCCATCGGAGGTTCTCTACCATAGGCAAGGGTTAGGATGCCCTCATCAGCCCTTGACATGAACAATTTTTATTTTTTAATTAAAAAGTCGGCCATAGGTAAGGGTTAGGATGCCCTCACCAGCCCTAGACATGGACAATTTTTATTTTTTAAAAAAAAGTCTTAATTTTTTTTTTTTCCTTATTTACCTCTCCATTCTATATTTCACGTGTTGCCGGTGAGAGTTGATTGACAACCTTCATCAACCCTTAGTAAAAAAAGGAAGATAAAAAAGGAGAAAGAAAGGGAAAAAGAAAAAAAAATAAATAAATAAAATAGATAAATAAAATAAAAAAAAATTATTTAAAAAAAGTAGAATTTGTCAAGGTTAATGCTAGTTATATCATGTAGAATAGTTGACATTCAAGTCCTTAATTTTTAATTAAAATTGACCGGAAGGACTTCTTGATAAATTGTCAGAAAGTTTAGGATAAAATTGACCAAAATTGAAAAATTTAGGATTGAACTAATATTCGTATGATACGTTTACGACTTTTTGATAAGTATCTTCTCTTCTCCATGTGCAACGGGAGCTTCATACATGAAACATAGAATGTGGACATAGCCACACCGATCAAAAATTTTAAGGCAAGTAGACAAAGTAAGTAGAAGCGGGCACCCCGAATAACTAGTGACTTTTGACACTTGTGCACTGATATTGTGACATCTAGGTTGGCTCACTCGAAATATTATTTAGTTTTAACTATCTCACATTGGGTTCATTTGTTTCTCAGAAAATAAATAATTTGAAAAGCATTTTTCAAAAAATGATTACTTTATATTGCTTATAAAAATGAATGAAGGAAAAATATTTTCTTTATATATGAAAATGTTTAGATATAAATTATCACCATCGATAATGAAGATTTTTTTTCCAATAATTAATTGCTCAAGCGATATTTTTTTCTTGAAAAATATCTTTTCAATTATTTATTTTTCTCGAAACAAACGAAATAGGTAAATAAATTATAGTTTCTCTCACTACCATCCTTGTTCACCTACATCACCTCTTATTTCCTCCACTACATTTTCTCCCCACAAGCCCACCACTAGGGAGGGAAAAGGGAAAAAAAAAAAAAATTTGACGAGGCTGAAATAGAAATTAACTAAAATTTCAGGGGGCAAACAATAATTAAGGGTCTATTTCATAACCATTATGTTCCCGAAAATAATTTCTACTCAAAAATAGTTTTTTCTTATTTTGTTTTCTAGACAAGTTTCTGAGCATTCAAAGGTATTTAATAATGGTACAAAATTCATATTCTTGAAACAGAAATGCATTTGGTACAATCCTAAATTTTTTTGCGAAGTATAATTTATTTTAATTTAAAATAATTTCATGAGATTTCTCTTTTATTTCTTTTCTTTTTGCTTCTCTTCTTCTTCCTTCTCTTACCAATCACCAGCCTTGGCGATGGCCAGCAACCTACCAAGAGACTTACCTAGCCACGGCGAGGTTGCTGGACATCGTTTCTAGCCAGTCGTCGGCCATCGTTGAACCCAACGACCGGCTAGAGGAAGAAGAAGAAGATGAAGAAGAAGAAAAGGAAAATAATTAAAGAAAAGAGAACAATAGGCTTGATTCTAAGAATATTTCTAAAAACAAAGAAGTAACTTTCTTACAGCCATTGATTCTGTTTTAAATTTATCAAAAATAAATTTAGTCTCGGAGTAGAAAAAATAATTGATGTTATCAAATAGATTTTTATGATTTTTTTTTCAAGGAAACAAAAGAATAAAAATAACCAAAAATTAACACGTTTCCTAAGGATCTCATATTTTAACGGACCTTGCAATATTAATTCAAGTGCATATTCGATCTGTTGACCCCTTCTTTTGTCCCTTTGCGGCTTCCATCGGGGAGCTCCCTCTCTTGCGCGACTTTGGGAAGTGTCCTTCCTTTTCTTTCTTTTTTTTTTTTTGCGTTTTCGTTGAACGGCTCAAGAAGGTCTCCTTATTGGATGCAAATTACGCAATCCCTAGATCACCATAACCAGAACAAGAGCATGCATAATTGAGTAGAAAGATTGACGCACCTGTTTTGGGATCCATCGTTCTTGAAGCGGAAGCGGAAACACGATGTTCCACACGCAAGTCCCTCTCCTCTATTGCCCTCCGTATCACTGGCTCAATGAGGCGGCCCCCTCACATTTAACGTTAGGTAAACGCTCCTTAGGTGAGGATACATGTGAGAATTAGGGTTAGAGGAGAGACTTGAGCACTATTTATAGAGTTTCCAACCAAGCCCCCTCATTATGGGCTAGGCTCAACTCGGCCCACACTAGCCAGCCCTATATTAGACTAATTAAAAAATCTTCTATCTCACCTTAGACCAACCCCATTTTATAATAACCATAAAACGGTAAATTACAATATCAATTAATGTAGTCCACATTAGGAAAACTCTTACATTCTCCCACTTGGACTATATTAATTGAAATCGTACAGTATGTGCGCACATTGGTCTAGAGATAATTCTTAATAGTCAATCATATCCCATAAAGTCTCAAAAAGTCTCAAACACTTTATTGAATCATGTGTCAAATGGATAACATCTCTCATAGAGAGATCCCGCATGTATACAAAAACACATAGCCTTCCATAGTCACAAGTGCTTTCTTTATATATAACAAGGCATATGCACAAGGCTAATAACCGGATGTCCCTAGCCTTCACTCAAAGTTTATACAATATATTGAGACTTTATCAATATGTATTCAACATAATAACAATACATTCAAAAATATTTTATTGAATGCAAAAGTTGATACATATCAAATCGTTGCAAAGTGTAACGAACACAGATGAAACATTTATCAGAGTAAAGCCAAAATAGCTCCCACTAAACAATAGCATCTCATGATGCTCCTAGACCCATGCTAATGACATGTCGCTCAAATACACATGGGTGTAGGCCTTTAGTTAGTGGATCTGGAACCATATCATTTGTGGAAATATGTTATATTATAACGTCACATTTCTATACTGTTTCTTTATGGTCAAAAAATTTGACCGCCATATATTTAGACCCATTGAGGCCTCTATTGTTAATAAATATTACAAATTTATTGTCTCAAAACAACTGTATGGGTCAATCCATAAAATTAAAAACGGTCAACTCCATGATGAGGTTCCAAAGCCCAATAGCCCAAATAACAGTCTAAAAGAATGTTACTAACTATGCTTACATAGAACTTTATTTACCGCATTTCCTGCGAACATAAATATATATTCCGTTATTGATCTCATGTCATCCTAACAGCCAGCAAAGTTTACGTCTGAATACCCCACTAGCTGCAAGAATTAAACATGTCTGTAAATTAGCATATAATCTCTTGTCATCTTAACTTTCTTAGCAGCAATCCAGTATGATTGATTTCTGCCTAGAAGTTCCGTCGCAAAGACGATATTTAGTCTAGTGCAAATTCGAGCACTAACACAAGGTACACCCTTTAATTATATTTTCTCAATATCTAAATAAGGACAATGTGATAGATTCAATCTATCACCCTTAACAACAGGAGCAATTCTTGGCTTGCAATGATGTATATTCAATATTTCCAAAATACGATTAGCAAACGTCCTCCGAGAAAATCTAATATAAGAATGATAAAAACAATCCTTACGGACCTCAGTACAAAGGATAAAAGATGCCTCAAGGTCATTACTTGTAAACAAAATATCATGTACATAGTGTATGAGAAAAATAAATTTCCTCCCATTGACCTTGCAATATATTGAATTACTTTGTTCTCAATTGAACGAAATAACAACACTATGAAACTTTAATAATATTATTTGGAAACTTGCTTAAAACTATGAATAAGACTTTTCAGTCTACACACAACTTTACTTGAATCATCTGCTGCAAAATCCTCCAATTGCACTATATAGATTTTGTATCTATTTGACGTAACTCCATATAAAAAATAAACTATTAATACCACATTCACTCTAAAAGAATCTTTGAAAAATACTATAAAGAAACAATTATTTTTTTACTAACTATCCACCTCTCTTTCAGAGTGAAAACTTTCATACCAATTTGGTTTTAAATTCCACAATCTTTCTTTGAAATCTTTTTAGTTTTGTACACCAATTTGCAACTAATGAACTTGTGAACTTTAGGCAAATCAGTAAGTTTCCAAATACTATGATGTTTCATAGATTGTATATCGTCTTTTATGGCATCTAATCACATACTTGATTGAAGATAAAAAACAACATTTATTTATGTCACTAAATCAACCATGTAATGGATATTGCAGTCATGCTCTCACAAATAGACTATATAGTCTGATGGTATAATTGATTGTCTTTCCCTAGTAAATCTCCTAAATAAAGCTACAGCCATTTCATTCTGCACTTAAGAGGCTTGAGAAATTTCATCATAACTATATCAAGAATAGTACCTTGAACCTCAACAAGTTTAGTCTATGGTATAAGAGATTCCATAATTATTTGTACCACAATTATATGTATAGGGAAAGACAAAGACACTAATTTTCCATCATACTATTATCCTTAATAGTCTTAGAGCAGCTATCCTCTACAATTACGTCAAATTGTAGAAACTTTACAGTATGTGATTCCATAATACTTGTACCTTCTTTAGGGTCATAAAATCGATACCCCTTTTAACAATTTGGGTAAGATACAAAATAATTCCGAGTGGATCTAAATTCCAACGCACTTAATATTGGATTAGATAACCTCACTCCTGCATGACACCTCTAAATTTAATATGATTCAATCAATTTACGTCTGGTCCATAACTCAAAAGAAGTTTATGAAACAACTTTGATAAGAAACACGTTTTGTATGTGAAAAAAATGCTTTCAAAACATCAACTCACAATAGACCGATAAATTAGTCTTACTCATCACCATGTTAATTATGGTGCAATTATGCCTTTTGGAAAAAACATTTTGTCAGGATTTTCAGGCATAGTAAATTACGTTACCACCCCAGAATTTACCAAGTATTTGACAAATTACCCTTTAAGCTATTCCACATTGTTATACTTGCCAAAATACTTACGATCACTATTAAGCCTGACAATCTTTAAGACTAATTCTAACCGATTTATTTTTTATCTCGGTCATTTTCCTTAAATAGAAAACTTTTGGAAACAACCTTTTAACCATATACGATATGTATATGTCATTAGGACTTAAACACAATCTTTGCAGATGTGTCCTAATTTCGATATTAGACAAGACATAATTTCAAGTAACTAAGGCTTCCATCATCTTATAGCAGTGCAGTCCGTAGGCAAACCTCTTTTCAAGTGTTCCAGAATAGAACGCTTCATGGATAGTAAGCAAATTCTATTGCATTCTCAAGCAACAAATCATATGTCCACAACTTAAAATTTGAAGCAGTAAAAATCTAAATAATAGTGGAGTTATTAATTACATAAAATGTGACTAAAAAACAAGCAATGTATATAATTAGCATCATGTGAGCACCGTGTAACTTGATATACAAGTACACATCCAGAGAATTACACGCATAATCATATAATCACCTTTGGGCATAATACATGACATGCAATTGTACACTCTCCACATGATAGCGGTTATGAGAATATATTCCAATCTTCATGAATTCATCACATTTGGGCATATGAACCACTAAGATCAATCACTCCTCCACCACACCATCATGTATCCCTCCATGAACTAATACACAATCACCTCCTTTAGGAGTATGACCACGCATTAGACCAGGAGACATCCCAATCAGCATACGAGACCAAAATTTCTCAAACCCAATCAAGCGTGCTACTTTGGCGGTCACTACTCAATTGAATCCTTGAAAACCTCTCATACCAGGGATTTAAACCTTACTTCTCACATACACCATATACATGTGATTTTAACTTTAGTGATAGGGACAATAAATCACTAAAATCACATATCATGCTAATTACACTGCTTTATTCATTAATAAAAATTAATCATACATACATATATATATATATATATATATATAGCGAACCTAAAAAATAGATTCCAATGAGATCATCGATCATAGCAACACAAGAAACTTCTCATAACAGAGAAGAAAGCATCTCTTATGCACCCAGATAACATATTACCATAACAACATAAAGAAGACAATTGATTCAGAGGATTTATCACAAGTTAACATTAATAGCAATACAGGATACCCCAAATTGACAAGCCTGATAGCTAATCCACTATTGCTCATGAGTTTCATAAGGCAAAACATGACTCTAAAGCCAACAGTTAATTTATTAGCCAATTTTAAGTAACAAATTATCATTGTAATCAATCAGTGGCCTATTAATTGAGTCAAACCAGAGAACCAAATATCTAAACTTTAACAATAGATACTATTACTCTACGTAAATGTTGTCATACTCCTTAATCATAAAAAAAAAATATTCAACTTTATGGACATTAACCAGTGACCAGATGAGTTTAGGTACAATATGCAATGACTTAATTGACATGCATTACTCACATTCAGCAAATGTGTTAAGTAGTATAATCAATTTGGTCATAAGTTCTTAAGACATTCATCATAAAAGGTTATCATAAAGAAACAAAAAATGCATCAAGATGTAGGTAAATGAGCATACATGAGCGATATAAGTTTCATAACCTTTTACTGGTTCTCATCACCTCAATACATAGTTCAATTACTATCTCATAATAGTTATATCTCATTAAGCCAATTTAAGTTCACAATATACACTAAAAATACACATATTTAGGGCTTTGTATCTATTTTCACATCCATAAAATTATCAAAAATATAAACTAAATACACTACAAGATAGAGGACAATCATACGAGTCCAACGCCACCGGCCACGCACCAATCCGATGCTCCATGTGCCCGCACACGCCGCCTGAGTGCGCGGCGCATGGAGCGCACATGCGGGCGAAGAAGGGCCGTTCAAAACCGGTCCGACCCGTTCCCGGTTCGACCGCCCAGTCCAACCGCCTTGTTTGACCGGTTGATCGGTCCGGTCAACAGTTGACCGGGTCGGGTAGGGTTGGTCAATAGGTCAACAGGTCGGGTCTGGTCGCTGACGTCAGCAAGGCGCGTGCATCGCACGCGCGAGCCGCGCCCACGCGTGGGGGCGTGTGAAGACGCGTGAGGCACGTCTTTGAATCCCAGGCGACGCGTGGCTGCGCATGGGGGTGCGTGGGGCCTCCTCCGGCGACACGCCGACCATGGTTTTGCTCTTCTCGATGAGCCCAGTCTAAATTTGTGATTTTATTTTATTTTTATTAAACAAAAAATCTCGAAAATCACAAATTATGGCAAAAATTTTATGCATTCAAGTTCTAGATTATGGAGGCTCTGATACCACATATTGGATGCAAATTACGCAATCCCTAGATCACCATGACCAGAACAAGAGCATGCTTAATTGAGTAGAAAGATTGACGCACATGTTTTTGGATCCATCTTTCTTGAAGCGGAAGCGGAAACACGATGTTCCACGCGCAAGTCTTTCTCCTCTATTGCCCTCCATATCACTGGCTCAATGAGGCGGCTCCCTCACGTTTAGCGTTAGGTAAACGCTCATTAGGTGAGGATACATGTGAGAATTAAGATTAGAGGAGAGACTTGAGCACTATTTATAGAGTTTCTAGCTAGGCCCCCTTATTACGGGCCAAACTCAACTCGGCCCACACTAGCCAGCCCTATATTAGACTAATTAAAAAACATTTCATCTCACCTTAGATCAACCCCGTTTTATAATAACTATAAAACGGTAAATTACAATATCAATTAATATAGTCCACATTAGGAAAACTCTTACATTCTCCCACTTGGACTATATTAATTGAAATCGTGCTGTATGTGCGCACCTTGGTCTAGAGATAATTCTTAATAGTCAATCCTATCCCATAAAGTCTCAAACACTGAATCATGGTGGTAACTGCATATATACACACAGAGTCTTCCATGGTCACAAGTGCTTTCAACTTTATTGATATTGATTCAATATGGTAGTGTGTCAAATAGATAACATCTCTCATAGAGAGATTCCATTTGTCAGTCACCATTCTCTTACCTTAAGCGTCACAAAAACTTGTGTCACTAGAGAATGTCTTTATGGTTCCAATAAACTCACATATATCTTGTCTTTACGGTTAACCTTTCTTTATATATAATAAGGTATATACACTAGGCTAATAACCGGATGCCCCTAGCCTTCACTCAAAGTTTATACAATACATTGAGACTTTATCAATATGTATTCAACATAATAACAACACATTCAAAAATATTTTATTGAATGCAAAAGTTGATACATATCAAACCGTTACAAAGTGTAACGAACACAAATGAAACCTTTATCAGAGTAAAGCCAAAATAGCTCCCATTAAACAACAGCATCTCATGATACTCCTAGACCCATGCTAATGACATGTCACTCAAATACACATGGACGTAAGCCTTTAGTTAGTGGATTTGGAACCATATCATTTGTGGAAATATGTTATATTATAACGTCACATTTCTATACCGTTCTTTATGGTCAAAAAATTTGACCGCCATATATTTAGACCTCTTGAGACCTCTATTGTTAATAAATATTACAAATTTATTGTCTCAAAACAACCGTATGGGTCAATCCATAAAATTAAAAACGGTTAACTCCATGATGAGGTTCTAGAGCCTAATAGCCCAAATAACAGTCTAAAAGAATGTTACTAACTATGCTTACATAGAACTTTATTTACCGCATTTCCTGCTAACATAAATATATATATTCTGTTATTGATCTCATGTCATCCTAACAGCCAGCAAAGTTTACGTCTGAATACCCCACTAGCTGCAAGAATTAAACATGTATGTAAATTAGCATATAATCTCTTGTCATCTTAACCTTCTTAGCGACAATCCAGTATGATTAATTTCTACCTAGAAGTTCTGTCGCAAAGACGATATTTAGTCTAGTGCAAATTCGAGCACTAACACAAGGTACACCCTTTAATTATATTTTCTCAATATCTAAATAAGGACAATGTGATAGATTCAATCTATCACCCTTAACAATAGGAGCAATTCTTGGCTTGCAATGATGTATATTCAATATTTCCAAAATATGATCAGCAAACGTCCTCCGAGAAAATCTAATATAAGAATGATAAAAACAATCCTTACGGACCTCAGTACAAAGGATAAAAGATGCCTCAAGGTCATTACTTGTAAACAAAATATCATGTACATAGTGTATGAGAAAAATAAATTTCTTCCCACTGACCTTGCAATATATTAAATTACTTTGTTCTCAATTGAACGAAATAACAACACTATGAAACTTTAATAATATTATTTGGAAACTTGCTTAAAACTATGAATAAGACTTTTCAGTTTACACACAACTTTACTTGAATCATCTGCTGCAAAATCCTCCAATTGCACTATATAGATTTTGTATCTATTTGACGTAACTCCATATAAAAAATAAACTATTAATACCACATTCACTCTAAAAGAATCTTTGAAAAATACTATAAAGAAACAATTATTTTTTTACTAACTATCCACCTCTCTTTCAGAGTGAAAACTTTCATACCAATTTGGTTTTAAATTCCACAATCTTTCTTTGAAATCCTTTTAGTTTTGTACGCCAATTTGCAACTAATGAACTTGTGAACTTTAGGTAAATTAGTTAGTTTCCAAACACTATGATGTTTCATAGATTGTATATCGCCTTTTATGGCATCTAATCACATACTTGATTGAGAATAAAAAACAACATTTATTTATGTCGCTAAATCAACCATGTAATAGTATTGCAGTCACGCTCTCACAAATAGATTATATAGTCTGATGATATAATTGATTGTCTTTCCTTAGCAAATCTCTTGAATAAAGCTACAACCACTTCCTTCAGGGAGCTCCCTCTCTTGCGCGACTTTGGGAAGTGTCCTTCCTTTTCTTTCTTTTTTTTTTGCGTTTTCGTTGCGAGGCTCAAGAAGGTCTCCTACCATCTAGTAACGTGCGGAAATACCCAAAGGCGTCCACTATGTAGTGGATTTGCCTCGCTCCCCGGTCAACCTTGAATATTTATCTCCAAGAAAATATCAAATCCCCGCCTTGGATAATCTTTGTTGACCGAATCTTGGATTTGTATATCGAACAGAAAGACATTGTAATTTGCAACCTGGGGCGAAACCAAATCGAAGTCAATTAAGAATTTCTCAAACGCCTCGTCCGAGTTTCCCGGCCTGGTCTACATCCTTTTAATTGGGTCTGTTCTCATACACAAGCTTAAACTTGAGATGTAATTTTACATCGTATACGCTTGACATTATTAATAGCACTCTTAAATAGGCACGCTTAGTATTGATGATTGTTAGACCACCAAAATGCCTCTTGTCGTTTCCCATTTCACTTGTACAATCTTAGCAGTCTCTCGTTATTCGTGGTGTCATTTGATTCACGTTTCATCTATATGAGCCACTTTTGTCTTCCTGAAACACTTATCATCCTAAAAATGAGAGAAAACGACAGTAAATTGATCGCAGCTTTAAGATAGAATGCCTCCCATGACTTCTTGTAGCAAAGGTTTGAGAGAATAAACCAGACAATTCTCTAGCTTTATATTTAAGAGGTACTGGTACAAATCTAACCCAGGTCTCATCCATCCGACAAGGATCGTCAACTCCAATCACTCAGTACCCAAGAAAGCCGAACCTAGACTCAATAATGCCAGGCAAAGTGTAGCCGATACTGAAGAGACCGATGGCGGAATGCGTCCTTTGTCCGTCCTTAGTACCATCCCTTCGGTCACAGGGTAACTCATTACTAGGACGAAAAGAACCAGAACCATTTGCATAAGCAATTTGTCCCAACATCCTAAGAGAAGCGCCCTAGTGATTCCTCCAACAAAGCAAGCCACGTTCAATATCACTGCAGTCACCATCGGAGCCAAAAACATCGTGGATGTCTGGAAATCAAATACACCCATCTCGTATCTCTTCGATTGCTGGTCATCGGCAGCCTTATTTGTCGGCGAGAAGCTAGCTTTTCTCATGCCAAGTTGCTTCAGGATTGCATCCATTGTTCCATACACATGACTAGTCACCGACCTGATCATCCACATCCGTTGCTCATTTATGAACGCTCGAACCAAGTGACCGCTGGCAACGACTTCGTACAGGTGCTTGCAGAGTGATGAAACAAACACCAGGGAAAATACCATGG
This sequence comes from Eucalyptus cloeziana, assembly GCA_014182715.1. Lineage (NCBI taxonomy): Eukaryota > Viridiplantae > Streptophyta > Magnoliopsida > Myrtales > Myrtaceae > Eucalyptus > Eucalyptus cloeziana. The sequence goes on from CM024642.1 coordinate 26,857,447, forward strand.
AATATGTACTTGAAACCTGACGGATAGAAAAACAGTTGATGTTAATCAGCATCTAATCAGCCAAGTCAATCGAACGCAACTAAACCTACCATACAACAAATTCAAGTGCTCAATGGTCAACTACATCATGAGCAATTCTACATAGGAATAAGACTATAGTGACTTTTGACGATGTACTAAACTTGAGAATAAGAGAGTCAACTTACCTTTGGATATATGGCGATGCCATTCAATAGACAGATCTGAGGAATAGTGGCAAAGATGCAAATGGGCAAGCAAAAGAGTGGGAAAAATGCAAGTTCAGCATAGCACATGCTTTGCAAAATTGGCATCCTCAGTGAGCCGTAAATCAGAGGACAGAATCCAGAGAAGCCGACTTCAGCGAGCCCCGAACTCCACCTCGTGCCTTGAATCAGCAGGTCATTCAAATTTGTCGTCGATGTTCCCATGAACTGTGGCCTCAACGGGCTATAATACACCGATGTCCATCCTTTGCAGTGCAAGGTAAAGCCTGTGAAGTAGTCTTCCGCCACGGATTGGTACAGGAAGCCCACCTGAATATCGGATAAATGAACGGTAAAATAAAAAAAGTTGAAAAATTACCTACGGCAAACCAAAATGTTACTAATTATACTCGCCTCTTGACCCCATTTGGTGCCACTTTCGTATCCACAAGAAGCTAAGAACTGGGCTTCTCTCCAGAAAGCTGCAGAGTCGCCAAGAATAATGTTCTTGCTCGGCTGGTCATTCTGCTGCAGATACTTAATGAATTCTTTTGAATTGCCGAAGAGCTTCATTAAGTCCATGACATCGGTCCCTATCAAATCAGTAGGAGATACATTAAATGTCATAGTTGCAGTAATTTTGGAAGCTAGTTTTTACTTTAAAGATTAATGAAAGAGAACTCTTTGTTTTACAATTCTTAGTAACTAACTTTATCCATCTATTTACTTACCTTCACGTATGGATTTACCATTCAATGACTCTCTCTTGATATAAAAGCCGGTACCAGATAATACAGGCCCCTTCAGTCCATCCATTCCGCACAATGATGTCTAAAATAAGGGTGAAATTCATATTTGTTAGCTATCATAGGAAATTTGTATAGGCATGACCGAAAAATGTAGTCTTTCATTATTTTCCTCACCCAAAAGTATGATCGCATCTTGCCATCATAGATGTCGTTCTCACTGATGTTATGGAATCTTTGAGGAAATTGGACAAATGATAGCGAAGGAGATATTTCTGGATCCAAGTGGAAGCACATGGCCTGCCTTGCCGAAGAAGGATCATTGCAGTACATGTCGCAGTCCAATACCAGAACATAAGGCGAATTGCTCATTACTCCAGAGACTCGAAGCTGTGCAAGGAAAGGGCAATATCCAAGTCGATTAATAAATCATTGCAAAATAAGATATCTTTGATAACTTTGTAAAGAAAGAGGATGTAGAGTTTGATTTTGTGGCATACAAGAACATTTAGAGCTCCAGCTTTAAAGTGATGATGGTGAGAAGGTCCTTTTTCTCTCGCGACATATACGAGCAGAGGCATGTTTTGTTTGTCTGCTTGCACAACTTCATCAGCGGAACTTCCTCGGATCACCTGCAAAATGAATTTGTACGTAATATATCAATATCATTACATGTATTGGATAGAAGTTCTAATAAGAAAAGGAAAACTATCATTTATGAGTACCTCAACTGTAGATGGATGATCCCGACTACTTAGACATGAGTCTCCGTGGCCGCTAGCTCTGTATCGATTTACTCGTGCCTTGAATAACTCATACTTCTCCTGCAGAAAAAAATTAACGATAAGAGAGCATAGATTGTGGTTTGATAGGATATCTCATTCAATTGGTCTCCATAAAAGAGTTGCAGTAGATTAAACAACATGCAGATCTCCATAGGAATTCATTGCGCTTAACATTAGGACCAATTAAATTTTGGTACCAGAAACAAATTATGCCACTATTCATGCAGAATTTGTTTTGCTTCAACAGGAAAACAAGAGATAGTCCAAAATGGCAATGGTATTATCATTATTTGATCCATTGCCTGTGTGAAATTATAGAACACCAACCTTGACTTTCCGCTTCTCCGAGTCATACTCGTCACTAGATCTCCCATCAATCCCATCGTCATCCTCTTCATCATCACCGTCATCCATGAAATAAGCCTTTGGACACCTCGTCTTTATCCCAAACCTCTTACAAAACGGCAACCACCGCCTCGCAAAATCATATGCCTCCCTCATCCCATACAAGGTGAGTGGTGACCCCCCATCGTCCGAGAGATACACGTGGATCTTCTCTGGTGGATAGTCAAGCGCCATTGCTGATATCACCGTGTTCATCACATCCACGGTCGGCTCTTTATCAGGGTCCGCCGTGCACACAAACACATCTATCGGCGGAAGTTTGCCGTCTTCCGGCAGTCTCTCAGGGAAGGCAGTCCGCGTGACTGGTCGCCATCGGTGGGCTTGGTTGAGGAGCCATAAGAAGGATAACATCAGTTCGGCTAGGAATATCATAACCCAAGCCAAAATAGTGGGCTTGCTTCTGGAACTAGTTTCGGTGAAGAAATAAGAAGCTCTAAAGTGTATGAGGACGATTATAGCTAATGCATGGATAAGCATGTGTGTGCGGTTGATGACGATGGATTTTGTGTTAACGTGGCAAAGAGATAGAGGGCGAGAATGGCGCTCCATAGTTAAATTATGCACTTGCGAGTTTGGAACCTAGGGCTGTTCTTGAGAATTCTTGCTAGGCTTTTAGGGATATATAAACACGCACTCAAGCACACCAACGTTTAACGTTCTGCATTACTTGTGTTTGACTGATGGATTGTTAATCGCTGTCAAAGAAAAGTCCCGAGCATACACGTAATTTTCCTTGCGCACCACCACATCTTGCTCCTCACGAAACGTGGCGGCTGCTTCCCGCGTCGGCGTTTGTTTTTGGGCCACGTTTTTTTGTCATTTATTTGGCCATTCCTCTTTAGGTGCACTTGTCGGTTTTTCAACTTTTAATTTTTCCGTTCGTACGCAATAATTTGGCTGAAGAATCTTGACTTCGCGACGAGCTCGGTCGAATGTCGATGCTGAGAGTTCCGGTCGCCTCGTCCATGAGCCCCGTAGATGTATTTTGATCCTCAGATTTCCATATATGATGTCGACATGGGATAACTCATGCCCAAATAAGAGCCAAGCATTTTCCCCTCGTCTAAGGGGACAGGCCATAAGTTAGGTAGCTCTTTGTCTAAACATGAACTGAAAGGCCCCAGCCCAGAGAGGAGAGGGTAATAGTGCCCTTTCGTAGTTTCCATATAGACATTCCTTTAAACTTTGAACCTACATGGTTTGATGGTTTGAGTTACACAATATTATTTGCTACAAGCAACACTATATAAAGATTAGGGAGAGGATCCTCTTTACACGCATCAATTATGTCAAATGATTGAGCACTTAATTTCCTTATGCTTGACAAGCGTCACTTTTCTAGCTCGTACTTTTTCAGATTTTGGATCCGTGTATCATATCAGTTTAACACAAGCTATTTGTATGCAAAGCCGCTAATTTTCTATTCTAATTCTTCCAGTTTGACCTTCTCACTTAGCATAGATGTAAAACATTGAGGTTATTCTTTTCTTATTAGTAAAAAAAGGGGGTGAGGATGACCAGCAATATCGACCCCATATGGAATATACCACTAGGGTCATACCCATTTTGAAATATTTGGATAATCATGATTACTATGCACCAACCCCAATATTTGCCAGCCTTTTTTCTCTTGTCCTACAAGTACTAAAGTTTTCTGAACCAAAAAAGAAAAAAGTACTAAAGTTTAAGAATTGAACATCCTCAGGCCGATAAGTGTAGAAAAGGTGGCCTGAACTTTTCCAAGCACCAAAGGAAAAAATATCTTAAGACTGTCAGACCAACCAACCACTTCATTTGTTTTGTCTTGCAAAAGTGTGGCTTTGGTTTTGGACAAGGTCGAGCTTGGCGGGCAAGATTACATTGCAGAGCTTTTGGCATACTCTCTGTTGCCCAAAACCAAACCCACATCTTAATTGGCTCTAGACACACCCTTTTAATCAAAGAGACTAATATCTCCATGACTCATCTTCCTCGCAGAGATCCTTGTCACAAAAATGAACTTGGGTTTTTCCTTTTAGTGGGGTCAAATATAATTTAATCTTGAGACAAATAATCATTAGCATGTCACAAAAGGTGTCGCGTGTCAGGAGCAACGGGGGATCACATTGATTCTACCGTATATCTGATGACTAATTTACCTAATTAAGTAAAGTTTAGAGTACTTGTAGTGGGGCTTAGATAGCATCTACTGCCAAAGGAGATTGATGGGATTGCTTTGAGGAAGATCAAGCCCAAGTAGGGATCCCATCCCAGTCCAATTGATCCACCGGGCTTCGTGTTTCGAAGTTAATTCGGGCCTGGGCCCGACCAAGATTTTTTAGGGGTGGTTTGATTCTTATCAAACCGACATGTTGGTCCGATACAAAATTTCTGCACCACATGTCAACTTTGACAGCTTGGAGTGATGTTGCAATGGAGATCATTCGTAATCCTTTTAATTTTCCTCTCTTCTGTTTGTTTGCTATAAGCCCACATAAGATGTCACCTCTTTTAGGATACCAATTTAAGTAGTCCTTCAATAAATGTAGCATTACTCAACGTGCCATATGGAAAAATTCAATAACAATCTGACGTATTGCCTAGTAAATCAGTGTTAATGAGTCTAGCACCTTCCATGGCAAAATATGCACATAGTGAATCTCAATTAATTTCGTTCGGTTTGGGCCGAATTGACACTAACAGAGACGTGTGTGCGAGTGGGCCAAGAGTGGCCTAAGATTATCTTAGCTTAACCAACAAATCCTTTTTTTTTTTTTTTTGGTCAGAGCCAACACATCCATAATGAATTGGAAATTCATTGCGGGCTCATCAGCATGTCATGCATCCACACTTTATTATCCTCTTTAATCTTTATCAAATACATGTTATGCAAAACTTCCATGACTTCTTCTAGAAAAAAGTTCAAATATACTAGAAATAGAAATAAACCACAATTTCCAGATGTCCTTGATAATAAAATGTGGATACATGACCAATTCAAAGTCCTTAGAAGAGAAATGGCTCGTCAAGATAGTAGAATATTGAGGAAGCATTGGATTTGCTAATGAGCCAAGAGGTTAAACCTCTCCGGCAATAAATTCCAAGTTTGTTTATTATTATTATAGATATTTTCTTTCAAAAAGTGTTGGGAATTTTTTGTGTTCTTCACCGCTACTGCCATCTACTCAACCAATATTTTGCTCTTTTGAAATTTAAAAGAATGATAGTATTCAACTCAGCCCCTTAAAATGGTCTAACTTTCCTTGGGATTGTCTCTCTTCCCTAATCATGAACATATATATGCCATTAGCTCCCCATGCACGTTTGTTTCTAGTACAAGAGAAAGTTTAACAGTTTATTTGGTTTCTTGAATCAAAATCCACACCATTCCAAAATGTCCCCACGTCGCCATTCAGAAGCTTCCACTTGTTGCACCAAAGAAAAGGGAGAAGAGAAAAAGGAACGATCCTTAAGGTGACTCATTGGGTGGGGACTGAGACACACGTTACTTAAGGGATATAATTATGCTTTTCTGTGGTTCGAAGGAAGCATCCTTGCGCTTCAGTAATGTTATGGCCCACTTCTTCTTCTTCTTTTATCAATAGGATCTGTTTCACGTCTCCATACAACTCTGATTTTTCAAGGCCGGCCAGTGACTTGGGGAAGAAAAGAATCTCACCCTCTATTATCGTTCTTTATTGTCAGAGTAATTCTGGCTTCATTTAAATCTCTGGCTGCCACTGCTTTTACTGCTATGCAGTCCAATATTTCCTGGAAGAGAAGATCGAGTGCGATCAATGGAGGGAAGGGCAGAAAACGACGCATCTGTGAAAATGATGGAATAGCAAGAGGTGCTTCTTGTGCTCATACCTCAACGATCGGTCATGGTTGGCTAGTTCATGAGGATATAACTGTGAGGTATTCTTAAGTTTCAAAGGATCAAATACTCGAGCAAGTTTTATTGACTTCCTTTACACTAGTCTTAGAGATGTGAGAATCAGTGCATATGGGAACGACAAAGAGCTCCTCATTGGGGAAGAGTTCAGCCCAGAACTTCTCCAAGCAATTGACTAGTCGAAGATCTCCATACCTATCCTTTTAAAAGGTTATGCCTCTAGTGTATGGTATCTCAAGGAGGTAGTTCAGATGGTCGAGTGCTAGAAAACTAAGGGACAAAAGATCATGGCCATTTTTTGTGATGTGGCACCTTCAGAGGTCGACACCAGACTAGGGATTATGGAAAGGCCCTTTTTTCTCATGAAATGAAGAAGCAATATGATGAAGAGACTATGCGTGAGTGAAAGAATGCTCTCGATGCAGTTAGGGCACTTACGAGATGGGACTTGCAAAGCAAGCAAAATAGGTGACTGCTTTTAGCATTTCATTGTATCATTAAAATTCAATGCATTTCAATTGGTTTCTTTTCTAGATTTGTGTTAATCTTGTTGAAATTGAATTAAAAGCTATTGAATTTATACCGTAAAAATCATGCTAAACTGGCACAATCCCAATTTCATCCTTTTTACATTCCAAACAACATTGTTCTTAGTTCAGATCATTCATTAACCGTTAATTTATCTATAGTAGAATAAATCCTTGAAGAACACATAACGGTTATGTCTATAGTTTTCAATTTGGTCTTGTCATAACATAGTTTGGTTCAACACAATTGTCTAATTCATTTCTTTTTGATTGCCAACAAACAATAGGTGAGAAGGTGAGTTCATAAAAACATTTGTCCATAAGGTTTTCAATGAGTTGAAAAAGGCTTATTAGGTGATATTAGACTACATGGTTAGTGTCAACCACCATGTGGATAAAATCATGGAATTGATAGGTGCTCAAACAAGTGAAACCTAAATTATAGAAGTCCATGAGATGGGTGGCATTGGAAAGACAACTATTGTCAAAATCATCTGCAGTCAACTTTCAAACAATTTCAAGGATCGTTGCTTCCTTTCCAATAGGCGTGAAATGTCAAAATAAGGGCATTGAATGCTTGCAAAATCAACTCATCGCCGTCATACTTAAAAGGATACAGACAAATATAAATAACATTGATGAGGGGATTAACATCATTAAAGATAGGCTGTCTGATAAAAGAGTCCTTCTTGTTCTTGATGATATGGATGAAAAGAATCATATGGATGCACTTGTGGGTAAGCGTTGGTTTGATAAAGGAAGCAAACTTATTTTTACAACTAGCAAGAAAGATGTTCTCAATGTTCCCGAAGTGGATGGTAGTCATGAGGTAAATGCAATGGATCCCTGTTCAATCTCTTCAACTTTTTAGTAAACATGCCTTTAGAGGAGATTATCCTATAGATGAGTATCTCAACCAATCCAAGCAATAGATATTGCTGGAGGTCTTTTGCTAACTCTTGAGGTCATGGGTTCATTTTTATTTCACACCGAAAAGGAAAAGTGGGATGTCATATTGTATAAATTGGAAAATGTTCCTCCTATAGAAGTTCAAAGTAAGCTAAAAATAAGTTATGATACATTAGATGCTCGACAAAAGCATATATTCCTCAACATAGCTTACATTTTCATTGAATATAACAAAGACATTGTGGTTCATTTCTAGAAAGCATATATTCCTCAACATAGCTTACATTTTCATTGAATACAACAAAGACATTGTGGTTCATTTCTAGAATGAATCTAAACTTTTTCTAGAAGAAGCCATGGAAGTGTTGCAAAACATGCCTCTGATAAAGATTTAAGAGGATAATGAAGTATGAATGTGTGACCAACTTCGAGACCTTGGAAGAGAAATAGTTCGTCGAGAAAGTAACATGAAAATAGAGAAGCAAAGTAGGGTGTGGAATTTTAAGGAAGCATTGAATTTGCCAATAAGCTAGGAGGTAAAACCCACAATGCAATCAATTTCCAGCTTGTTATGGATATTTTCTTTTGAAAAGAAGAAGAAGAAGAAGAAGAAGAAGAAGAAGAAGAAGAAGAAGAAGAAGAAGAAGAAGAAGAAGAAGCCCACTACTTTTTGTGTTCCCTAGAGCTATTGTGACCTACTCAATCAATATTTTTGCTCTTTCAAGATTAAAAGAACAATAATACTCAACTCAACCCCTTAAAATAGTGAATTTGAATAAATTCATATCCCGTTCAATTTTTTTCGTTTTTGGGCAAGAAAAATGAAAATTCAAAGCTCTTCGTCTCAAGTCTAGCATTAGTAGGAGTATTATTTCACCTATGAGGACTTCATGAGACTATCTCATCTAAGGTTCCTCCAAGTAGTGGTCGATGACAAATTTTCATGCACAAGAGAGGTTTCTTTGGCATGAATTGCCATCAAATGTTCTTCCAACTAATGTTTTTCAAGAGAATTCAAATCTCCTTCCACAATTAAAATGGTTTTTTTGGCATAATATCCCCCAATATTTAATCTAACAAATTTCTCCATGAAAAATATAATTATTGTTGATCTATCTCAGAGTGAAATTACCCATAATTGGAATGAGTGGAGCCACATGAAGGTATGTTATATACTTAACAGTTTTTTTTTTTTTTTAATTCCGTCTTGTAAGATCTAGAAGTTATATTTGCATGATTTTTCTTTTATAGGTGATAAAGAATTTGAAAGTTCTAAATCTTACCAATTGTTGTTGTCCGGAGAGAACTCCCAACTTCTCTGCTCATGCTAGTTTAAAATGCTCGATCCTATGAGGCTATAGCAAATTATTCGAAATTGATAAGTTGATTTGTCTTTTGAAACGTTTAATTTCCTTGGAAGTAAGGTATTGCCAAAATCTTTGGAGGCTACCGGATGAGTTTGGTGGACTGGAAGCTTTGGAAGAACTCCTTATTGATCCGACTCAAATCGAGGAAATCCCTAGTTGTCAAGGAATAAAGAATTTAAGAATTTTCACTACTACTGGAGAACTTGCACATCTTAGAAAACAAAATTTTGAACTACCCATTGCGTTGAAGAAGCTTCTAAATTCAATCAGGAATTGGAAATCACTAGTTGAGTTAGACATATCCAGCACAAGAATTAAAGAACTACCTGAGTCCATCGGAAACTTGAAAAATTTGAAGGTTGTAAAGATGACTGGGAGTGCCATAACCAAAATACCCAATGATGCCCTTTGGATAATGGAGACGCTCAAAGAAATAAAAGCCACGGATAACCCACATGTGCATGTGGAATTTGGCCATGGCCTCTCCAAGAGTCCATCCCTGAAAATCTTGAAATTGAGTGCCAAAATATATGCATTACCGAGGCTTCCTCAAAGTTTTATCGGTCTATGTTTGTCTACATTGTACATGAAACATTCCAAATCTCTCAAACCTAATTAATTTAAAGGAATTGGATTTGCGCTTTAAAATATCTCCCTATGATGTGAAATCTTATGAGTTTGTGGAAGATTTGATGCCATGGTAAATTGGGAAGCTAAGCAAACTAAAGTCTCTTAACCTATCCTCTGCTTATGGGACCACCTTACCAACAAATCTTAGTTTCCTTCCTCCACACAAGGCACTTAACCTTGTCTGCTCTAGGTTGTTTTGCCTCCCTAAGCTTCCCTCAAGTTTTTTATTTTTGCTTTTATTATTGCAAGTCACTTTGTTGGATGGATCTATCGAATTTGAAGAAACTATCAACTCTTGTGATTGGGTCCTCCGCAATTTCAAAGATTCCAAGCCTTGATTATTTGGAGAACCCACAAACTTTGAGGATTTTTTGGCTTGAACAGTGGAGATATTGCCTAATCTAAGTAATTTAAACAAACTAAAAAGTCTTCAAATAAAATTTTGTTGAAATCTGGATGAGATTGAAGGCGAACTACTAGAATCTTTGGAAGAATTGGGGATTTATTTATGTGAATTTTTACATAAATTGCCTAATCTATCAAGCTTGAAGGGACTACAAATGGTTGGAATATATGCTTACACAAAATTAGATGTGGAGGCAATTCTTGGCTTTGCTCGGAGAAGTTAGACGAATTTGAGGGAGAACTTATGAGATCTGTGGATTTGTGACCTTGGGTAGGTGGTATTACTTAATCTAAGTGATTTAAATCAACTAAGAAGTCTTCATGTATTGTATTGTGTTAATATGACTGAGGTTCAGGACGAACTACCACAATCTTTAGAAGAATTGAAGTTAATTCATGTGAATCTTTATAGAAGTTGCTTCATCTATCAAGTTTGAATAACGACAGAATGTTGACGTATATCATTGCACGAAATTAAACGTGTGAGGCAATTCTTGACTTTCCCTAGAGAAGTGAGGCGAATTTTCCCGAAGAAGTCAGAGAATAAGTGTATGTTAATCTTAAAAGCTTCTTGATTCATGACCACAAATTATTCCCTCGTGTTCAAACTTTAAACAAATTGAGGTAAGTTGCTTAATCTGGCAACCAATGTTTTCCCTTTTTTGAACAAAATTCTTTCATAGTTATGTACAGAGAAGTTTTACCTATACATTTTAATTGCCTTTTTTCACGAAATGATGCCTGAAAATCTTTTAAAGGTTTTGAATAATGGTACCTCCATACAACTAGATTGTTCTTAGTTTTGTAAATATATTTGTTTTATTTTCTAGGGCATAAGAATAGTAGAAGTGTCAAAACTTTCTTACAGTGCTCAATTGAATGTCAAAACTTTTTTTCGCTCACTTGAATGCCACATCAGAGAAAAATCAATCACTTAAGTGCCACTTCCGGCCAAATGGCCTACGTGAAAATTTTTATTTAAAAAAAAATGATTTTTTTTATTTGTATTTTGCCTTTTCTTTCTTTAGGCCGGTGAGGGTCACTAATGACCCTCGCTGGCTGTGGCCGCCTCACCCTCAGTTGCAAAGGCTTTGGGCGAGCCCCCACCAACTCCTGGGCAATCGCGGGTGACACTGCCCCAAGCAAGCAAGGGCCATCGTGGCCTCAACGACCTCACTTAGGGCCTTCACAGCCAAATCTAGGCGAGGGCCTTCTCACCCTCGTCACAAAGGTCTTAAGGGAGGTCGTCGAGGCTTCGCCGACCGCTGGTGAGGTCACAACAGCCCCGCCTACTCTCAATGGTTTTGCTTGCGACCACCCAGACCAGGCCAGGGCCGTCACAACCTCACCTAGGGCCTTCATAGCCAAGGGTGAAGTGGCTACGGCCATGGCCAACGAGGGTCGCTGGTGACCCTCGTCGACCCTAAAGAAAAAAAAAAGGGATACGTGCTGCAAAAGTCCTAAAACTTGTTACGAAAATGCAATTGAATCCTAAAACTTGCAAAAAGTGCAATTAAGTCCTAAAACTTGTCAAAATGTTTCAATCGAGTCCTAAAATCGATGCCGTCAAATTTCCTAACGGAAAAAGCTGACATGGTGCGAACGTGACTTTTTTTAATCATTTCTCTCTCCTACGTGGCGAATAGTTTAAAAAAAATTCCGTTAGGAAATTTGACGGCGTTGGGTTTAGGACTTGATTGAAACATTTTGACAAGTTTTAGGACTTAATTGCACTTTTTGCAAGTTTTAAGACTCAATTGCATTTTCATGACAAATTTTAGGACTTCTGCAGCACTTATCCCAAAAAAAAAAAAAAAAATTCAAAATTGAAAATTTAAAAATATATAATAATAAAAATATGAAAATATTTTTCAACAACCACGACAACTTTTCGGCAGTCGAAGTGGCACTCAAGCGAGCGAAAAAAAAAAAAAAAAAAAAAAAAAAAAAATTGGCACTCAAGTGAGCACCATATGAAAATATTGATACTTGCCCTATTCTTACCCGTTTTCTAGTGCACTCAAAGAAATGTGCCAAGTTCATATGATATTTGTGCGGTAAACACTTTATCTCTCGGATTTAAGTTTGTGAGGTTTTCTAGGTGTATTGATATGCTTAGATGTTTATGGTTTGTCAGGTAAACTTTTTCTTCGTTGACATGCTTTTGTTCAGTTAATTTTCTAGGAAAGGTGTGCTTCTTTAAAGGATTTGCTAATTTCCTGGAGAAGTTAAAAAAATGAAGAAATGAATTTCACTTGGGTAGCGACGTCAATAATGGCATAGGAAAACTTACATTTAGGATAGGAGAGAACCATCTAAAGGCAAACTTCTCCAAGGTATCATAGAAAATCGTATAGTTAAGGCTAAATTTTTGTATTATTGTTGCGTAGGACACAAATTGAGTCTCAAATTTGGGTCAAAAATCACTTAACTAGACTCATGTGATTCTCTATGTAAGAGAATAGTCAACGAAAGAAACAACTAACCTCTTCGATGCGCAATGAACAATTTACCCTGTAACGAACGTTGAATTTCGAGTGAACGACGGACAATATAACTTCACGATGATCTTACTACAATCATGAGGAAAAATTTCAATTTTCATAGCATTAATGCAGATTGTCTTCTCAAAACAGTAATGGAATGCCTTTTGTTCTTTGATGGAGAGAGGAGAAGAAGAGAAAACACTTTCTTTTAGAACGTTCTTTCTGCCAACTAACCCAACAGTTATCTTCAGAAGTTATTTATATGACTTCCTTCATACCCTTTTAAAGGGTATCTCTCCATTATAATATATCAAGATGAACTAGTGCATCTTAATCACACCCTATCATGGATGTACTAATAAAATATAACATCTCTCACTCAGACATTATAGGCTTGATAGCGCTCTATTAAGAATATAAGGCATTCAACATTTATCTACTTTAAAAACAATTCATACTTGGCAAGAAAGTCATGCGATCAATAAGTACACTTGCATTTGGGAACTCAAATTATGTACCTGTTAGGGATAACATAATGGTCACAACCCTAAAAAGAAATAAACAATTGATGTTTCACAGTGTCCCAAACATATTTTATTACATCAGTCCAAGTACATCTATCCCTTAAAGGTCATACTTGTTTGTTTTCATAACACTAAGTATTTACAATTATATCTAAAACTACAAAAAAACGATATAATTGGTCGATTAGTAAATACATGTGATAGATGTAAAACAACAATAGTCTTCCTTTGCACTCATGTCTCTCTCCATTTCAAAATAATTGTTTTCCTAAACTCGTCCCATAAAGCCATATATATTCATAAGCACCGATAACATACTAAAGTAGCAACATTGATCTTTTACTTCGAGAACATAATCATAAGTAACATATGGCACAAAATGAGATAAATTATAAATTACCTCAATGACTCACATGATGAGTAAATAGTATAATTTCACTCATATTTCCTTGTTGATCGTACAATATACATGTAATATGAATTACATGTTATAGTAGATTTCTCTTTCTATAAGAGTGTATGTCATTTATTAATTTCATCCATTATATAGATCTTAGCATAAATATAGTCACGTGCTTCTCACGTACTCTTATTTAGCTCGAGTGTTATATCAGCTTGCTTTCTACAGCACCCAATTAAGTACTCACATCTGGCATCTTTCAAGCATACATGATTATGGAATTATCATGTTTTGTCTTATCATATAAATTATAGACCTCACATTGACTCTAATCAAGACGACATATTATTATAAGCACTAAACTTGCTCTTTAACATTTATATGTACATAACATCTCATCTCATCGTACTAACTATACACCGACCAAAAAAAAAAAAAACGTACTAACTATACCACTTGAGGTGATTGCTCGTGTAAATGAGTTAATCATTACCTGTTGACATACTTTTTAACAATATATGTATGTTTATGTTAGTCTCGTAATGGGTTTGTAATTATTGATAAAACATTAAGTCACTAAAGACAAATAAGTATAATACATATGTTTTTTTTTTTTTTATGACCAAATATAATACATATGTTTACATATACTAAATCAATAATGCTCTACAATATTACATATCACATTTTACGTAACCCTAAACACATCCTATGGGGCAAGGACACATCTCTAGGAACAACTTTCGTAAATGGATCAGCAATCATTCTATTGGTTGAAATATATTAAAGGATCACTTCTTTCTACACTATTATATCTCTGATGAAGTTGTTATTTATGTCTATGTGCTTCGTCCTTCCATGATACTTTGGATCTTTCACATAGATAATGGTTACTTGGCTATTACAATAAACTATCGTTGGTTTTAAAACCTTAGTTAAAATGGCTAAATTTTCCAAGAAACCTTTTAACCATATTGCTTCTTGCACTGCGGCAGAGCATTCAATAAATTCTATCTCCATCGTAAATAAGGCCGTGCATGTTTGTTTCTTGCTATTTTAAGAAATTGCACCTTCATTGAGCAAGACACATATCCAAAAGTCGATTTACGCATATTTAGATCTCATCCCCAATCAACATCTGAATAGCCTAATAAGCATAAATCATTCCCTTGATAACAAAGTTGATAGTCCATAGTGCCTTTTAAGTATCCCAAGATCCTCTTCACTACTTTATAGTCGGCTCACCAACTCCACATCATAACATATGTCGAGTCGAGTACACATTATAGCATACATCAAACTTCCAACCGCACTAGCGTAAGGAACAGTTTTCTTTTCTTTATTTTCTTCTGGAGTCTTAAGACACATCTTAATATTTAAGCTTTCGTCTTGCATGACAAGGGTAACAATAGGATTACAATATTGCATATTGAAACGCTCAAAAATCTTCATTATATAAGACTATTACGGTAAAATAAGGAGTTTCCTTGATCGATCTCTTTCGATCTTAACTTCGAATATATAAGCAGCTTCTCCCATTTCATTTATTTTAAAATTGAAAAACAATCATTCTTTTATGGTGATAATCAAATTATTGTCATTTCCAACTAGCAAAATATAGTCCATATAAAGTGATAAAATTATAAATTTATCTTCAGACTGTTTGACATATACATAGTGATTTTCTTCGATTATCATGAATCCGAAAGATATTATGGCTCGATGAAAACGAAGATACCACTGTCTTAGTAATTATTTAAGGCAATATATTGAGCGATGAAGCTTGCAAACTTTACGCTCCTAACCTTCAACTATGAAACATATTGGCTACTTAATATAGATTTCCTCATCTAGTTCTCCATTGAGAAATGTCGTCCTTACATCCATTTGATATAATGCTAGATCCAAATGTACAACGATAGCTAGGATAAGGCGTATAAAAGCAAACATTACAACTATTGAAAATGTTTCCTCATAATCTGTTTACACCATCTTGTTGAATATAACATTTCGCCACAATACGAGTCTTATACTTTTCAATGGATCCATCCGACTTTCGCTTAATCTTAAAAACTTGTTTATTTCTAATAACCTTACGATTGGATGGTAGATCAAACAAGTCCAGACGTAATTTACCCTCATTGATTCCATTTCATCTTCCAAAAAATTTCTCCATTCTTCTTTGTCAAAGGATAAGAGAGCCTCTTGAACAGTCTTAGGCTCAACATCGTCTTGCGGAACAATCATAAATGCTTCCCCTTCAATCTCAAAATGACGACGGAGAATACTTTTACGATTACTTTTACATAACTGAACTTTTCTTGAATTCAGTTCACCAAGCGATATGACACTTTCACTAGGTCTTGTATGCTGAGGTAAATTTTTATTTCCCTCAACAACATCAGTGCATGTATTATCAGGGTCTTTCATCTCATGTAATTGGAAGTCCTTATTAATCTCATATCTACTAAGAAAATCGTTCTACAAGAACGTGATATCTTATGACTCTATTTCAGTCACACTTCCATTAGCTTGTCCACCTATGATCATGTACCATTTGGAGTATTCATAATATCTTATAAAGATACATTTCTTCCTTTATGGCCTAATTTGCCATATTTATGAGAAGAATCATATACATAAGATGCACACCCTCAAGGACGTAAATTACTTAAGTCTAATTTCCTACTAGTCAACAATTCATAATAGATGGAAGTGACTAACTTTAAGGGTGCACAATTAAGTATATTGGCAGTAATCAATAACGCATTTTTCTAATACAAGATAGGTAGATTTGCTTGCACCATTATAGACCTAACCATTTTTAATAGAGTTATATTCCTTCTCTCAATAACCCCATTTTGTTGTAGAGTACAAAAAATAGTAAATTATCTTATAATTCCGTTTTTCATCACAAATAGCCCTTAATTGCTTAGATAGATACTCAGGTTTACGATCGATTATCAATGCCTTAATTATTTTTCAACTTATTCTTTACCAACATTATATATCATATAAAACAATTTAATGCTTCTAACTTATAGGAGATCAAAAAGACATAATCGAAATGCATTAAAGTCATATATAAAAGTGATTAAATATGATGCTTCATGCCTCGCCCTCATATCCAATGGTCCACAAATGTCAGAATGTATGAGTTATAATGGAAGTTCGGCTCTAATTCCTTTATCCAATAGTTTTTTAGTTATTTTTTCTACTAGACAATATTCACATACGAATAGATCAACAATGGCGATTGACCCTAAAAGGCCTTCGCTAGCCAACCTTTACATTCTCTGTAATCCAATATGACCTAATCTAGCATGCTAAGTACTTGCATCAATCTTAACATTACTAAAATCTACAATTAAAGAAAAACAACCATCAACATTAACATTGTACACATCATAGTCAATGTCTAATACCATAAAACCATTCAATACATGACCAAAATCATAATAAATTAGTTTCAAACAAAATATTAACACAATCACCATATAAATTCAATACACAACCTAGGCTAAGAAAAAACAACTACGAAAACCAAGTTCTGTCGAATATCTAGAGCATAAAAGACATTATATAGGAATAGGCTTCTATCACCACGTCAAATTAATTCAATGTGCCGATACCTTTCACTTCAACTCTTGAGTTATTCCCAACATATATCCATCTTCTTCCAGGTTGTATCCGGCGATACTCTACAAATACTCTACAATCCACATTTAATCAAATTCAGCAAGCATTGTAGTGCTAAAAACAAAAGCATTACTTAAAATAATAAAGTAATACGGTACATCTTTCGACTCAGTGCATTCATAAGGAAAGTGACCCAACTTGCCACAGTTATAGTACTTCATCTTAGCATTATCTTTCTTTGCATCACGCTTCTTGTGCCGGAAGGTCTTAGCTCTCTTAAGTGATTGATCGGTCTCATTCCCTTTATTGTTGAATTGATGGTTCTTTTTGTGCTCGAAGACCGAAACTTTGCGCGAACTCGATTCAGCAACATAAGCATGGGTAAAGTATCTCGCAATCTCTAGATGCTCATTCTCTAATTCCAAATGACGTGCAATATTGTCAAAAATGATACTAATCTCATTCTGCATCATGTTGATTTTCATATGCTCCCAACTAATAGGAAGAGACCTTATGACAACCTAAACTTGTTGTTCATTAGTAAGAAAATGACATGTCATCTTTAACTCACGAATCAGGTTTGACATCTCTTAAAAATGTTGTCTTATCGTTACATTTGGGTGCTTTCGATATGTGTCAAACTTGATGGTGAGTCTCCTCAATTTAGTGGCAGATGTACCCTCAAATTTATCTTTCAAGACAACCCACATTGCTTGAACTTTATCATAACTTTCAAACTTACTTATGAGATCATCTTTCATACAACTTAATAACGTGATGCAAGTAATGCTATTTTTCTTTGTCTAAGCTTGATAAGCTGCTTGATCTCTACATGGTGTGATTAAAGGTTTTCAAAATCTTGCTCTTTAAGGATGTACTAAATTTTTCAGTGCCAAATATCATAATTGTCACTGTTTAGCTTATCACTTTTGTTGAGATCAACCATAATGGTCTTGGATGTCAAAGCCAAAATCAATTACTCTAACACATCGACATAATAAATGCATAATCAATACTAGCACATTTTTAATGTAACACACATTTAATTTGCAACAAAGACAAACTAAATTAATGATAATTCAACAAAAGTCACAGAAAAGAAAGTTTATTATGTTCCCAATTAGCTTTTATGTACAATTGTTCTACCATCATTAACTAATTTAATTTGAGAAAATTTTAAGTTCTATATGAGAACTCCTTTGAATTCTACCAACCTATGAACTTCCACTAGGAAGAAAAAATAATTACATAATCCCATGTAATTTCCACATTTTTCTACTAAATATCAAAAGGCATAGCATGATGTGAACCAACGTACAAAAACAATCATGCAGCAACTATAATCAAAACCACAATTCAACACGTAATGAAAAAATCAAGGATCTTCAACCATTGTTTGAGTTTACTTGGAATCGGGAAATTACAAGCACATTAAACCATATACATGCTATCATCAAACCAAACTCTACACAACATATATATGTTCATTTTCATGTAGGCTAACTTTTGTATTTCCAAAACCATAAGAAAACACAAGTTAAAAGGAATAAAAAAATGCACTTATATCCCAAAAATACGCTTAATTAGGATTCTGTACACATTTTTATACCTTTAAAAGCCTAAAAAATGTACACAATATAGAGCACATTCATATGAACCAAACGCCACTGACCATGCCCAGATTGAATCTCCCACATGCCCACACGCATTGCCTAAGTGCGCGGCATGTGTGGCGCACACGCCAGCAAGTCGATAAGGCTCGTTGTTGGTCCGTCCGATCCAACCGCCTGATCGGTAAACTAGTCGAACCAATTGATTAATCAACGGGTTCGGGTCGTCAAGTTGGGTCGCTGGTTGGTCGCCAACCGATGAACTGTTACCGAATGAGGTGACGTCATCCAGCGGTTGCCTACCATTGGCTAATGTCATCAATGACGTCAGCATGTGTCGATTCGTCAAAAAGCATGTGGCACTCATGCGCCATAGCTTCTAGTCGCGCATATGGGCACGTCCGACGTCTTCCAGTGGTGCTCAACCCGCCGTTCAACCTATCTCACGAGTACTTTCACCTGAAACATTCAAAAATTGATTTTAACCGAATAAATATTTCGAAAAATGGCCAAAATCGTATGGGTTTATGCGACCTTCAAACACATTCTTCGTTTCCATTAGTTTTCGACAACTCATGTTGCAATTTTCGAGCAATGAACATCCAGACGATGTGAAATTCATCATCTTGATCTCCATATCAAACAGTAAAAGAGAAAATTCGATAGAAAAATAAGGCAAAAATCTTAACATGGGCTTTGATACCAATGTTGGAAGAAAATCGACAGAAGAAACGACTAACATCTTCGACGCGCAATAAACAATTTATTTGTAAGGAACGTTGAATCACAAGCGAACAACGGATGATATGACTTCATGATGGTCCGAATGTAATCACAAGGAAAACATTTAATTTTCACAGTGTTAATGTTGATTGTCTTCTCAAAGCAATAATGGAATGCCTTTTGTTCTTTGATGGGGAGAGGAGAAGAAGAGAAACACTTTCTTTCATAAAGTTCTTTTTACCAACCAACCCAATGCTTATCTCCATAAGTTATTTATATGACTTTCTTTATACTCTTTCACATGGTATCACTCCATCATAACATATCAAGACGAACCGGTGTGTCTTAATCGCACCCATCATGGACGTACTAATAAAATATAACACTTTCCATTATTGCCTCCATTTTCTGGGAATGGTTATGCCCAAGTGGTTATCTAGAATAGAAGCCCTTCCTTATGGAGTCATACTATAGAGTTCTTTCAGGTTTTAAAATTGAAAAGGAGTGCCAATAGAGACATCTCAAATGACTGCCTTTTTGCCCATCTCTATTGTTGCTAAGAGGGAACTAAAGGTGGAGGAACCGACTCTTTCTGTGTAGAGAGCTGTGGCTAATCGAGCAGCTGCACAGATGAAGGTCGAATAAAGGAAGATGAAGGATGACATTTGATGTGGACTGTATTCCCTCTCACAATCTTGGGGTGGTAAATTGTATATTAATTTGTTGAGAGCCAAGAACTTGAAGAATAGTGAGGAGAAGTTGTTGCCTATTGACGAAATCGTTAAATTTGTTAAACTCGATATGAAGTTTCAGTTGAATGGTTGGCCTATTTTTTACAGAGAAATCACAAGGAAAAAAGATTTACTTCGCTATTCGGGGCATCATAAGTAATATTTTTGGGGGCTAAAAGGGCTATTTCAGAAAACCTGGTTATTTTTTAATCCTTTTTGTGGGGTCATAAGAATGAATAATGCACTTGATCTACATGTCTGTTCTTTTCATTGATATGTGATAATACTTGCTTATCGATACCCAAATGTTCTTTCATGAGGAAACACTTGAAGAGCTTGTCTAGATCGAGAAGAAAATTGTGTAAGCTTAAAATGGTGTTCGAGGTAGTCTTAGTTGCACCGGTCAAAACCAGTTCATGGACATTTTGGCGTGAAAATGGTGTTAAAGGTAGTCTTAGGCACTCACAACATGGGAAACGTAAATTGTTGGAATTCATGGAATGGGCAGTGTCGAAAAAAGATTGCTCTTGCCAAAATCATGTACAATAAGCTTTCGCGTGATTTTGAGCACTAGTGTTTTTTTCCTAACAATTGTGAAATGTCAGAGGTCAAGGGCATTGACTACTTATAGAATCCGCTCTCCCATGTCCTCAGAAGGAAATTTACATAAATAAGTAATGTTGATGAAATGATCAAGACAATTATTCAAAAGATTTGAAGCAGCGAGGATAAGTAATTGTTCCGTTGGAAAGATGCTGTAAAAGCTCAGAGGAATGAATGCAACACATGGTGAAAGCTTGCAACTGGAAATGATATTTGGAGGTATTTGTTTTTTAGGATCTTGAAATAGAGATTGATTAAAACATGTAATGTGGCAAGGCTTCCAAATTGCCTTGGGTAATACCCAAGGGCAATCTCATTAGTTTTTATATCGATGCATCGATGACGAAATATTTGAATTTCAAATACCAATATGTCGTTGTATCCTAACATTACATATGAAAACTTAACTTTTCTACTGGCAATAAACAATCAAAAAGAGGGCATGCTTGCCATTCCAAATTTCTCGCACATTGACAAGTTTAAATGATTTGTATTTGGCCATACGGCCTTATGCTTACTCTATACTCTGGCTTTTATCATAATGTACAAACTCTAGCTTATCATACAGGATCAAGGATTTAGGTGGTCTCTTGCAAGATGTGCTTTGAATGGTCATAATTGACAATTTATGCTTAGTAATTTTGAAGAAATTTCAATTGTTTAGGTTTCCACCAATGTTAATTCCTGCATATCAGGAAAAGAAGGTAAAAGCTTACAACTCTTGTTCCAAAGGCCAATCGGTCATTCTTACATGTTGAAGCCAAGATGATATAAATTGTTTACTTCCCTAAAGGTTGAAATTTAGTTGGGGTCACTAGTGGAAATGATGCAAATTTCAAGCCAAGTCATCGTTTGTTTTCCAGATGGCTTGATTTAACGGTTAATGTTGCATAACTTACTGTCATGAAATAGTTGAAGGACTTGCTTGTGCCGAGAAATCTTATGCGCCAATGTGCCAATATTATAAGGTAGGGTCACAAATTACCTAACCATCTCTATTTTACCTTATACAATATGTTAATTGCCTACTCATGCAAGTCTCATACTTTTAGAATTTCTGGAGACACAAATCTAACCTAAATCAAAGAAGTCAATATGATCATGTCATTGATCATGCTAGTCACACTGTAGGGCCCACGAACATTCAGTGGCTATGATGGTGTCAGTTTATATAAAACAAGTCTTGATAATTTTATTTTTTTCCAAAACATAGTGATTGAATCCACCTATTACATGATGCTACATTGCAAGACTATGAAGCTAGTCACAGAAACTCAATCCCAGCCATTTTGTCAATTTCGCAAATAAAATTGATTTGATTTCTTTGATTTAGGTTAGATTTGTGTCTTCTTGGATTACATCAGCTATTAATGCAATCATGTACACTAAAACAGCATTCCAAAAAGTGATAGACTAAGCAATGTGTAAAATTATGGTATGGTACCACAATGGATAGGAACCATTTGTTATGTCTATTTGCAGTTTGTCCCATTACTTAGTATGTTAGTCTAGACTCTCTCTCTCCCACTACTAAGATAAAAGAAACAGGGGAAAAGTACCCAAAAAAAGTCCTAAACCTTTTGCATTGGTACCAATTCAGTCCTAAACTTTTCAATTGAACCAATTTAGTCTTAAACCTTTTGCGTTTGGTACTGATTTAGTTCATCCGGCCATTCTCTACCGGAAAAGGATGATGTGGACTCCAAGTCAGCGTCGGCCAGCGTTGCTAACACTGACTTGGACGCTGGAGTGCGAAACTACATTGTTTCACTTTAAATAATTAAAAAAAAAAAAAACTTTTTTACATCAAAAACGTAGCATTTCGTTTGCCCCGAAACTGAAAACACTTTGCCCACGATCTTTGCCCAAAGCACGCCCAAACCCTATTCTGATCTTCCCCCAAAATTCTCAACAACTTGCTCTAGATTCAATCTCATCTTTCCAATTTCCTGAAGCCAAGTCGTTCTTCCACCAATCGCCTTCATTAATCAAGCCCCTTTCGGCTGAGGGCTTCATCCATCATAATCCCAAACTCGACCATCTTTATGGGCGAAGACCCGATTCTTCCACAACCTAGTTGAGACCCGACTCATCCGTCACGACCTGACTCATCCGTCATAATCTGAAGCGAACACGAGTAGGCATTGTGGTCCCAGTTTGATTGTTTTGTCGGTAGCGTTGAGCAACAACTCGACGTGGTGTCCTGAAGTTAGCGTAGAATGTGAAAAGTATGTTGTCGTGCTCCCAAACTGAGTGTGTTGTCATCTTTTTATTTTATATAATCAATTTGCCTTGATTGTTCCACGTGTGTCATTGTTGGTTGGAAGAGAGAAATTCTTCGCATTTACTATCAAGTACCTGTGTGTAGTAAGGAATATAACACTCAAGTCTAACCAAATCAATTTCTAATAAAGCATGATATGAAGAGAAAACTTATGTATGCTCGCATCTAGCCAAATTCTTCGCGTGTACAATCATACGGTTGCTGGATTCCTGTGTTTTTATGCACAATATGAAGAGAAAGCCTTTGTTTCAGTGCACTTTTTCCTATTCTTGTACAAGCATTTTATTACTTAAGGCATGCACAATCACAATTAAGTAATTGACTTGAGTGTACATGTATTCGATTTCTCAATTCATTGAGGGTCTCTTTTATGGAGTAGCCATAGATTTATCACCTGGGGTACTTGCAAACCCCACTGCCAATTGTGTCCTAATGATGTTTATTTTACCAAACATGTAAAAGTTCATGGTGGTTTTGTCAACAAAAGAAAAATAAAGAAAGAGGGGTTCATAGTCTGGCTTTGAGTTCTAATGTTTGATAACAAAGAGAGAGACTGCAATTCCACATATTGTAAAAGTTAGTTTTATTGATCAAGTCCACACTGTTGACCGTACTCTAATTTTTTGGAATCCATTAACACTTTTGCTTTGGAAGTTTTGGTTTTGAATCTTTGGATGTTGATAGAGGTTTTTGATTTTGAATTTTTAGATGTTGATCACCTCTGAATCCGAGCAAGTGATCACTTGTTTTTCTTCTAGAAACATGATGTATAGAGTGCTACATAGTATAGGACTTACAGGTTCTATGTGTTGCCTTGCTTATAACATACATTACTTTTTCTTTCTTTTTTTGTGTAGGGTCAAGATGAGCAAAAAATCCGCATGGATCTACCTTTTCCATGGTGGAACTTTATCTCATCGCCCAATACTTGAATACATTGGAGGCAAGTTTGACTCAGTAAAAGTTGATATTAGTTCAACAAACTACGAAAGCTTCATTAGAGACATCGAGAATGGGGTAAATAGTACATTTGAAAAGCTTTATTTTAAGATTCCTGGAAAGTCACTAGAAGAGGGGTTGACATACATATGGAATGAGAATAGAGTAGTCAATTTAGTTTTTAGTTATTTGCATCGTGGGTTAATTGAGGTATATGGAGAAAATTTTACGACCAATGAGACGGCTAAGGGTGATGATCAAGGTGCCGATGTGGTTGTGGATGAGGATATTGGTCAGAGGGTCGGTGAGGATGCTGGTCAAAGGGTTGGTGAGGGTGCTAGCACTAGTGTTGGTTTAAGTAATGAGACCATGATTGAGCACGAGAGTAGTTTAGATTATGATGATTTAGTTGATGAAGATGATTATATCGTGGATGATGAAGATGACGATGAGGCAGACTTCTTGTCGATGTAAGATTCTTGACTAATGATGATGATTATAATAATGAGAAGCTTCTAGAAGCAAGGAGGAACATGACAAAGTTCCATGGGAGGGCCATAAATGATCTCATTACAGGGGAATCATCCACGAGATTGGTGCCATCCTAAGGATTGGATGTGAATAATGTTATTGATGCTGAAGTTGGTTATGAAATAGAGTACTATGAAACGGATGGAAATGAGAGTTTGGAGTCTAATGAAAGAAAAGAAGATGATGATTTTATTAGGAGAAGAAGTAGGTTTCTAAAGCATTATCCTAATTGTGATGTGCCCTTGTTTATTGTATCTATGGCATTAGAAAGTAGTAGGCAATTCAAAGATGCTCTGATAAAGTATTCAGTGGCTGAGCGTAGAGAGATAAAATTTGTAAAGAATGACAAGAAATTGGTCAGAGCAAAATGTGCACATGAAAATTGTCCTTGGAAGATTTCTGGATTTGTCGATAGTCGTACCAGATCATTTCATGTAAAGACTTATCATTTAGAACATACCTGTAGCATAAGTTTCAAGAATTGAAGGGTGACAGGTTCTTGGTTGGCCAAACACTATCTTTCTACAATAAGAGCAATGCCAACTATTAAGACTATTGCTTTCAAGGAGCTTATCAAGAAGCAACTAGGCTTAGATGTGAGTATAATACAATGCAAGAAGGCTAAGTGGTTGGCTTATCAAGTATTGATGGGAAACTATAAGGAGGAATATGCAAAGTTGTGGGATTATGTAAAGGAGCTTAGGGAGAGAAATGCTTGGAGTACTATTATATTGAAGATTGAAAAGTCTGATATGCAATCTAAGGCGTTATTTGAGAGAATGTACATATGTTTTGCTGCTTATAAAAAATGATTCATTGATAGATGTAGGAAAGTCGTGGGATTAGATGGTTGCTTCTTAAAAGGAACTTGTCAAGGCCAAATCTTATGTGATGTTGGAAGAGATACAAACGATCAAATGTTCCCAATTGCTTGGGTAGTTGTCCGAGTCGAGAGTAGCGACACTTGGACGTGGTTCTTGACAAATTTGATGTACAACCTCAACATTTCATCCTCATATGGACAAGGTTGGGTCATAATCAGTGATAAACAAAAAGTAAGTTCCTTATTTATTTATTTATTTATTTATTTATTTATTTATTTATTTTGTTATTTTGTTATTTTGTTATACCATTATAGTCATGCTTGTAATATATGTTTCACATTACAATCAACTTTTGCAGGGCCTTGTACAAGCTATGGCTCATTTGTTGCCTGCAGCTGAGCATGGAATGTGTGTGAGACACATCTATGCCAATTGGGGCAAGAAGTATAAGGGGATACAAATGTAAAGATTGTTTTGGAAGTGTGCTAAAAGTAGTTCGACGATAAAGTTTGATGAACACTCTCAAGCATTGAAGAAAATTAGTCTTACCACATATCATGACTTAGTTCAAACAGAGCCAAAGTACTGGTCTAGGGCCTTTTTTACCACTGATGTAAAATGTGACATCGTTGACAACAATTTATGCGAGGCATTCAATGGAAGAATTTGACATGCT
Source organism: Eucalyptus cloeziana (assembly GCA_014182715.1). Lineage (NCBI taxonomy): Eukaryota > Viridiplantae > Streptophyta > Magnoliopsida > Myrtales > Myrtaceae > Eucalyptus > Eucalyptus cloeziana. The sequence goes on from CM024642.1 coordinate 26,883,289, forward strand.
AGGTGTAAGTCCATTTACAGTATGTTGGAGGAAATTAGGATAATGATAATGATAAGGATGTATACACAGAGGGATGCATGTGCTAGGGCCTTTTTTACCACTGATGTAAAATGTGACATCGTTGACAACAATTTATGCGAGGCATTCAATGGAAGAATTTGACATGCTAGGTGTAAGTCCATTTACAGTATGTTGGAGGAAATTAGGATAATGATAATGATAAGGATGTATACACAGAGGGATGCATGTGCTAGATGGAGAAAATATTGTGGTCCAAGAATTGTAAGAAAGTTAGAAGAAAATAGAGCCAGTGCGACATATTGCCAAGTAATCTGGAATGGTGAGACTAGATATGAGGTAATGGATAAATGTGAGAAATATGTGGTGGATGTGTTTAAGAGAGATTGTTCTTATCGAAGATGGCAACTTACTAGCATCTCATATCCCCATGCTATTTCTGCTTTAAATCATAGGCAAGATGATGCATATTATTATCTTGATGAATGTTACAGGAAGGCTAAGTTTTTAGCTGCATATAATAATATGATGATGCCAATTCGAGGGCAAAAATTTTGGAAACAAACTCATAAGGAGCCACCTGAACCACTTCTAGCCAAGGTCAAACCTGGTACACATAAACTGAAAAGATTGAGGGAGGGAGGAAGGTGAGGTGGCAATTGGAACTAGGATGTCGAGGATCGAAATGAAAATGACATGTCGAACTTGCTTGAAAACGGGACACAACAGTTTGACATGTCTAGCTAAGAAGACTGGGTCTACATCATCACAAACACGATTTTCAAACACGATTATCAAGGCAAAACATTTTGGTTAGTACCTCTATTTTCATTGTGTTATGCTTGTTTTGTCAATAAAACTTTAAGCGAATATACTTTTTGTAGGTACAGAGACGTACAGGTAAAGTGACAAGTGGTAGTGGTGGCGGCCCTACCGATGTGAATCCTACGGTTAAAGGCGCAAAAGCCAAAAGTTGCTCAAAGAGGTAGAAGTGACAAGATGTAGGGGTGGATTTAGTAGTGATAAGTTTTAGCTGTAACTTTTTGTGAAGATAGGTCAAGTGAAGTTTTTCTTTTAGTGTAACTTTTTGATTGGCACACTCTCGATTCTTGCCTTTTGAAGACAAAAGACGCCCATGTTGCGCTATCTTCTAGACTTGATTGAATTCAACTAAGACAGTAATACTTCAATCTAGCAGCAAATATTCGCATTTTGATGCCATGAACTGTTAATGAATATCATCTCTATAGTGTTAGTAGCTATAGAGGCATGTCTTGTAGATAATCATGTAATGCTTATTATTAATAAAGTTGGGATGCTTTTAAACAACCCTAACCATTGATGTCCCACATGTAACAGGTTGTTTGAACCTTTAATAAGAAATTGTCATCTTTTTACTTTTTGGTAGCCATTTGGACGTAAGATTGTGTGTATGTTGTTTGCTTGTTTATTGTTTTGTGGTTATTTGTTCATGAAGTAGTGAGATTGTATTGCTTTTTCTTCTCATATTGTACTTCATTAATCATAATAGTAGGTCGTGACATCAAGAACGATATGTCTTTGGTGTTGAGATTGAGAAACAAATTGCATATGACACAATAGGGTGCAAACAACTTTCACTTTGTTCATGTTCATACTCCAACATGTGGACAAATACAAAATATATTGCAAAAATGTACAAAAATAGATTATATAACAAGATCAGCATTAACACACCCTACGGCAAGCTCAATACATCATTCATATTTGAATTTTCAAATAACATGTTTCCTATAATTACTATAAAGACCCACGACATAATCAACATGGTCTTCAATGTCAAATTTTGTTTCTTTAACTTTGCCACATCTTGTCTAACACGTTTTAATTGTGCTTTGAGAGCTCTAATTTCAGCATCCATTGAACTGCCATCATCCTCGTTAGGGGTCGACACTTGTTTTTCTTCAACATTGCTTCATTGAAATATTGTTGACACACTTCTTGTTGATGGACATGTTTCTACATCAACCCAAATAAAAAAAACCGCAACTTTCCCCGATTTTATATTTCGGACAGCCATGATATCTTCTTCCTCGATTCTCCTTCGCCTTTGTTGTTTGTAAAGAATATTTGAGGCCACAATAGCAAAACATAAATGTATTGTTGTTGACTAGAGGAACCGATATCCTCGATTGTGGCACCCCTAAAACTGTATAGGGTCGTCACAGATACTACGCGAAAAGAAACTAAGGCTAGAACAACTTATACGGTGATATAAGAAAGAATTGCAACTCAGGCCGCAGCTTAGGCGTAAATTTTTTTTTTCTTTTTAAAAGGGCTTTAGGGATTTGCGCAGCTCATAGCGAAAATAAGAGACGAGTCTCACCATCACTCCGCTTCCCTCACAACAGCACAATGCACACCAACTAATTTGATTTAAACGAAAGCACAAGGCCGAACCACTCTTATTTACATATATATTTTCGAAGGGTAACACGGGTCGGTACAAAAAGGTAGGCCAAGACTCATCTATGCTCGGCCTTCAACCTCAAAAAGAGACACACGACCCTCAAAATAAAACGTGTAACGATCTCCCCTCGGACTACTCGTGTCGGCCATCCAAAAAGTTGCTAACCCCTACTCCACGTACGCGGGCCATCACACCCATCCCGGTGCGTCAGGCGGTGGGGGTGGCAGCATCCCCATCATGACTCCGTCACGGCGGATGTGGACGGACACGTACTCCTGGATAACTGGGCCTCCAGACAGACCCACGTCATAGGACACGATCGCGCGCACACGGATGAAAGTCAGTCCCGGCAGGGTGGGACAATCAATCTCAGTCAGCTCGACCTCCACATCTGACGGAAGGCCATAAAACACTCCCCGCGTGACGGTAGGGAGAGGCATCGTACTAATCTGAAATGTTGGTCCCCGAAGGGGTGAGTACAACCACTCAGCCGGTAAAGGAATCCAATCACCAATCATGCATTTAAACAATACAAACAATTACATCATACACTTCACACATGCATTCCAACATACTTACCTCGAAGCCATGTACATGCCATCATACATCATCATCAAAATCAGAATACGTGTATAGCATAGACTTCAAATGATCATCATCATCATACCATATGATCCATACATGTCATCATCATGTCATATTACACATGCATGTCATCATCATGTCATATTACACATGCATCATGTCATATTACACATGCATGTCATCATCATGTCATATTACACATGCATGTCCTCATCATGTCATATTACACATGCATGTCATCATCATGTCATATTACACATGCATGTCATCATCATCATGTCATATTACACATGCATGATTTAATTTCCACTTGGAATTCTCAATTGATCATCACATCACCCTTCCTCGGGATCATCCATCCCATACTTTACACTCGCACCCTATTCGGGCCTTCCGAGAAGAACCTCCGGAATTATGCCAATCATGGCCACCGGGCATCCGGCACCCCCACCGCTCCGGGCATCTCGCACCCCAACTACCATCACAAGGTATCCCCTCGGGCAAAGACCTCCGAGGCTTCCGGCACCTTACCATCCCGGGCATCCTGATACTCCCAGGGTCATCCGGCCATGTATCTCTATACATTCCGGCCATTATCATCCTCCCCCAACAATTTCCTCAATTATCATGGATCATGTTTGCCAATTGTGTCTCAAATTATCATGCACATGATGTCATGGCAAGACAAGATCATCTTTGTTCTTATACATGCATCGTCAAGCATTTATGCATACATGCAATAGATGCAATCACTCATAGAGATTAAATCCCTATGGGATTATATGCCACTAATAACCATATACTTACCACCTGCATTTAGAATTTATTTAAATTCCAATTTATTCTATTTTGCAATTAATTAAATTAAATAATCACGCAAATCCCAAATTCATGAAATCAAAGCATATAATAATTTAATGCAATAAAAAATGGTGATTTTCCACAGAAAACGCATAGCCAAACAAATTTTACACAAAAAGCAATATTATCACAATTTCCACATGGAATCTCGGACAAAGGCAGAACGCACAGTTTTCTAGATAAATCATTTAAAATACCCATACGACCTCAGAAAATTATGAAAATTTACCAGGTGATAGTTAAGACATTAAACTAGATTTTTCATGAAGGAATCTAGGCCAAATTCATTTTAGATAAACTTTTATAGGTCCACGAAGCTTCTGGTCAGGTTACCGAAACGCCCAGGGTCCTATGTCCGAAATATGGAGATTTGACCTACCTACACTTCTTCTTTTTCTCTGAAATTTGGATATGTTTTACTTCTAAGAATCCTATACAACTTTCATGAAGGAACTTAGGCCAAAATACCAAAGGAAGACCTCCAAATGGTTCCACGAAATCTCGGGTATCCCACATTTTGACTCCAGATTCATCGTCTTCAAGATCAGGTTGGTTTCCTAGTCTAAACTTGTTCTTTTTGCTTCAAATTCGAGTATGTTCATCCTTAAGATGTGCTCTACAAGTCTCATGAAGAAGTCGAAGAGAGATTCATAGTAAAAATCAACATGCAACCACAAATCCACCTCAAGGTCAGAAAAACAGTTCCAGATCTAGGGTCTCCGAAAAATGAGGCTTTGACCCCTTAAATCTCCATCATTTTTCACGAAATTTTAGTATGTTATAGTTCAAGGTGTTAGCTACAACTTTCATGAAGAGATACAAGCCAAAAACAAACTCCAAACATACATGCAAGCTCCCACAAGATTCTGACTCCAGGGATTCGTGCGAGAACAGCATACATCTTCAAGAACAACCCATCCTAACTCCATTTTCGTAGCTTTAAACCACCAAAAATCCAAACAACATGCAAACACACATGCAAAGAGAGGTGATGGACCCTAGACTTGCCTTAAACGCAAGGAGGAACGACGGCAAGCGGCGGTGAACGGCGGCGAACGGCAGCTCCTCCTCCCCTCTCTCTCGGCCTCCTCCTCTCTCTCGGCCTCCTTCTCTCTTTCTCTCGCAATTTCTCTCTCTCTCTCCTCACTCGTGCGACACTCCCCCTCCTCCCATCCGACCACCCCTATTTGGTTTCCCCAAAGGCAATGATTGCCTTGCCTTTCCCTTGCCCAATGCATGGCAAGCAAGCTTCGCCACTTGGCAAAGCCCCATGCATGGGCTTGGGCTTGGGCCTCCTTGGAAGAAGTGGGCCGGCCACTTCTTCCCCTCCTCTTGGGCCGACGCAAGCCCACTTGTGGGCCTTAATGGGCCGGCCACTTGCCCATTAGGGTCCACCCTTGGGCCTAAGGCCCAATTCAACTTCTTTTTCCCAATTTAATTAAAACTAACAATTAATTACACCTAATTAAAAATCCGATAATATTTAATCTATAACAAACATGGCAACACATAATTTATCCTCATTAATAAACTTATAGTTAAGTTTAAATAAAAGAATAATATATATAAAAAAAAAAAAAAACACAAGGCACAAAGCACAAAGCCTTAAGAAAGAACTAAGGCTAAAACACAAACCAATAGGTAAACTCATTACCTATTTAAAAACTTTAGGGCACCTTAAGGCTTGCCCTTGATTCCTAGGATGCCACATCGATTGTGACGAATTCATCGATGTCTTCATCAATTGTGATGATTGTAGAGTAATTGTTATGTATGCTTTCAAAATCAACACCAGTTAGAGCATTTATAACCTGTAAAAAAGTTGAACAACAACACCACAGCATATGTCTACATGGCTTAACCTCAATAGCAACAACATAACTCATTCCATCTTGAAATCAGTCTCAACAGCAAGAAATCAGGTCCTAAATGCACCTCATAATGCTGACCTAAAATTCATGTCCCTATTAGGATGCAACAAGCTTACCAAAAGAAAATGCAAATAAGAACTTCAAAAATTTGTTTCATGCTTCTAAGACAAATGCTGAACAGACTACATTAGAGCATATATATTCATGCTTGGCCAAAGCCAACATCAGAATAATTTTCCTCCCAAATTGTATGGATGATATGGATCTCGACTTCCCAAAAACTAAGCAAATGTCAACATTGACTACAAAGTTTAGGCAAATGGGATTTCAACTCCAATTAAGCCAACAGTTCTTTATGAGCACATATGTACATAGATAAGATAAATTCTTTATAAAGCAAGAATCAAATGGTAAATCTACTCAAGTTTTAGCATTTAGTACCCTCCCTCCCCCAAAACAGGCTTTCTCTATCTCAAGATAAACCAATTATCCCATATGCTACTAATGAACACCACCGGAAGACCATATGATAGTTAAAAAAATTCAATGCATTGCACGCACTCCCCAACGTCAACAGCAGAATATCTTAACAAGCAAAAAGAGTACAGGCAATAGCCAAAAACAATATTCCGAGCACCACATGATGTTGTCCGCAAAACATCGAACGAAATCGAAAACTAACCCACATTTAGACAAGTTCGTTAAACCAAACGAGCAAAAACTCAATGCATTGAACACACTCCCTAACATCAACAACAGCATATCTTAAAAAGCAAAACAAGCATAAACAGTAGTTAAAAAAAAAATCTGGACACCATGCGATGTTGTCCATAAAACATCAAAAGAAATTGAAAACTAACCCACGTATAGACGAGTTGGTTAAACCAAATAAGCAAAAACTCAGTGCACTGAACACACTCCCCAACATCAACAACAGTCTATCTTTACAAGCAAAACAAGCATAAATAGTAGCCAAAAACGAAAGACAAAAAATATGGGCATCACATAACGTTGTCTGCAAAACACCAAACGAAATCGAGGAATAACCCACATTTAGACGAGTTGGTTAAACCAAATGAGCATAAAAAAGAGCACATGTAGAGAGAACTAACAATTTCTGGCCATCGTCTATCTCAAGCTTCTTATAGCAGCCAGTGGTAGGGTTGGCGATTTAGAACCGCAAAAGTACACAAGCAAGAGAAACCACAAACAATTGAGTAAAACTCTAAGGTATTCTTCGATTAGAGAGTGTGGCCATAGAGAAAAGATCGAACCTTCATTCTGGCTCAGTGGCAAAGGCACAGGGGCGAAGGGAGGTGAGGTGAAGGAGCGACTATTTCTGACGGAGGGAAGGATGATTGATTTGGGGCTAACGAAATGCTGCGTTTTGAGTGTTAAAAAGTCTTCTTCTTTTTTAATTGTTTAAAGCGAATCGACGTAGTTTCGCACTCTGGTGTCCATGTCAACACCGGCAACGCTGGCCGGCGCTAACTTGGAGTCCACATCAGCCTTTTCCGGTAAAGAATGGCCGGATGAACTAAATCGGTACCAAATGCAAAAGGTTTAGGACTAAATTAGTTCAATTAAAAAGTTTATGACTGAATTGGTACTAATATAAAAAGTTTATGACTTTTTTGGTAATTTTCCCAAAGAAACAGATATGACGTGATCAATTAATGACATTATCCCAAAATATTCATCTTAATTGATTTTTAGACTCTTATCTATGACCAACTCATTTTTTTCCATGTGTAATTGCCGCATTTTGTATCCAATGCGCAAAATACCTTCTTATTACTAAGTGCCCTTTTGGTATCCTTGTTTAAACCAATAGAATTGTTATGCAATCTAACTTAAAAAAGTTAAAGGAAAAAATTAATTGCCAACTTCCAATTTCCATGAGAAGCTACGCCTTGCGATGGGGAGAAGAGGTGCGGACCCCTGGAATGCCATAACTTGGCAAAAATGGACACTTAAATGCCATAATTTTCGAAAGGTACACTTAAGTGCCAAAATCAGAGCAAAGTGAATCACTTGAGTGCCAATCCGGCCAAATTGCATACGTGACATTTTTCCGACGAAGCAAGCCCAAAACGACACCATTTTGCATGCTGACATAGCCAAATAATGCAAAAATGGCGTCATTTTGGGCTGATGTGGTAAAAAATAATATAAAAATTAATTAAATTAAATTTAGTTAAAATATTTAAAAATAATAATTTTAAATTTAAAAAAAAAAAAAAAGAAAAAAAAAAAGAATATGGGGGAGGCGGCCGAGGGCGAGCCACCGTCGCCGGAAGGGCCGGCGACGGAGGGGGAGGGTCGGCTAGGGTCATCGTCGGGCCCTAGCCGGGGCTCGCGGCCCTCACCCAAATCCGCCGGGCCGGGGTGGGGGGTGAGAGGGAGGAGGAGGAGGAGGAGGAGGGAGGCGGTGGTGGCAAGGGTGGGGCCGCCGGCCCTCGGCCGGGCTCGGCGACCCGGCCGACCCCCCCACCTTCTCGGGCGATAGTAGGGAGGCGCGGCGGCGAGGGCTCGGCCCTCAACCATCGGTTGCCTTCCTCCTCCTCTGTTTCCCTTTTTTTTTAATAATATAAATTATATTATTATTTTCTTTTAAACTTAATTTAATTAATTTTTATATTATATTAAAATTCACATTATGTCAAAACGATGTCATTTTGGCCGATTTAAGGGTTCTATTTTGGCTAACACCCGAAACGACATCATTTTGGGTGAATTAGAGCTGACTCAGCTCTCCGACGAGCCACCTCGGCGAGAAATATTAATATTTAAATGTCACGTATGATTTCTGGCTGGCTTCGTCGGAGGTGGCACTCAAATGTCCAACTTTTCTTCAAATGTGACACTTAAGTGTACCTTTCAAAAGTTATAACACTTAAGTGTCCCTTTGTGCCAAGTTATGGCACTTGTGATATTTTTATCCCTGGGAAGAATCACCAAAGAAGTCCTAAAACTATTGCAATTATATCAATTCAGTCATAAACTTTTTGTTTATCGATTTAATCCTAAAATTCTTGTAACTATGTCAATTCAATCCATCTAGGAAAATTTAACCGGTTGGCATTGACATGAAGGCTGATCGATCGGTAAATGCTAACGCGATAATTTTTTAATAATATTTTCATATTTTTCGAATTTTTATTAATTTTTTATTTTTTATTTTTCCTTTTATTTTTTTTTCTTTTTCCTTTTCTTTTTTCTTTTTCTTTTTTTTTTTTTTTTTTTCTTTTTTTCTTTTTTCTCTTCTTTATCTATGGCTTCTTCTCCCCCGCAATGGCCAACGAGGCTTTAGTGGGGCTCACTAGCCATTGGGCGAGGGGCCGCAAAGCCCCAGCCCGGCTACCGGCAAGGGTCATCACCCTCGCCAAACCTTGCCCACCCTCGTCGGTAGCATCGCCTAGATCTGGGTGAGGCCGCTGGCCGCGACCCTCACCGGTGGCCGGCAAGGGCTTCACGGCCCTCACCTAGTGGCCGGCGAGCCCTGTCAAAGCCTCGCCTGGCCACTACAAGTAAGGAAGAGAAAGAGGAAGAAGAGAGGGAAAAAAAAGTATAAAAAAGTATAAAAATTTTGAAAAAATATAAAATATTATTAAAAATTGCCATGTCAACGTCACCAAAGGGTCAATGCCGACGGCATCCACGTCGCACCGGCCGGCCAAATTTTGCTAAATGAACTAAATTGGCACAATTACAAAAAAAGTTTAGAATTGAATTAAAAAAAAAACATTATAACTGAATTGGCACAATTGCAAAAGATTTAAGATTTTCTTGGTAATTCTTCCCTTTGTGGTGCAATGACCGACTTCATCTGTTCTATCATTTTCTTATTATAAATTTCGATGTTCGTTTAATAATTGATAGAACAGCAAAACCTTAGGTAATGTATATAAACCATAATTTTATATGAATAATGGTAGATAGGAAATTTATAATAGAGTACGTATTTTAAAGCCTCGCATGTTGAAATACTCTTAACCTGGTTGCTTGTCCCTCTGGTCCACTTCTCAATCCTCAACAATTCCAGCGGCAAGAAGTTGTCGATGAAGTCCTTGTGCTCGTGGTCGACGTGGTCCCTGATGTTATGATGACAATCGAGGCAAAGAACGTACGGGTTGTCGCTCCGGTGGAAGCACGTCGCGCAAGTGAAGTAGACCCCTTCGATGAAGCAACCGCACCCACCGCAGATGCGCCTGCCGCTGCAAGCCACATACCCGAGGGTGGCCACGTCGTCCAAGTTGAGCTTTGCCGTCGCCATCGGAATCGAGCTTCTCGAAGAAGGCTTTTTTGGCCAGGTCAGGGCGGTCAATCCGGGTCATGTGAGGGGAGAATTCGGGGAAGCTCACTAGCCCGTCGTTGTCGTCGTCCATGGAGCCAAAAGCTTCGAAAACGAGCTGCTCCCATGGAACCTGAGGGTCGTCGAGGTAAGCCCTCGAAATGCGTCGCAACTCCTCCATTGCAACGAGGACGACGATGTGCGGTATCCTAGGGCAAAACTTTAATTTATGAGCAGCTGAGACCGCTATATATAAGGGAATAGGAGGAAAGTGCTTGGAAGTGAGCCATCGATTTTTAATCCCTCCATAATAATTTTATCTATGAGTAGTTGCGCAATGAACCCAGTCAACGAGCAGCTAAGAATCAAAATCATTACGCAGTACTTGTTACATCACATAGAGGGCGTGTTTGGGAGCTCAAATAGGACATGATATGTTAGAATATTTAAATAATCAATCACATTTTTATCTAATATCTTAAGTTTTTAGAACAGTTAGCAGTAATTTCATAAAATTTTACAAGAAATATTGTATAAGGTATTTAGAGAAATTCATGAATTGATCCCACCCTAAATAGTCATGACATTTGTTAGAATATTTAAATAATAAACCACGCATTCATCTAATAGCTTAAGCTTTTAGAACAGTTGGCAGTTGTCCTACAAAATCTCACATGGTATCAAAGCTAGGAGGTCCTGAGTTCAAATCTTCCAGGCCCCTATTTGCCTCCCCAATTAAATTTCCACGCTTAGTACTAGACAAAAGACCGGACTAAGCGTGAGGGGGAGTGTTAGAATATTTAAATAATAAACCACGCATTCATATAATAACTTAAGCTTTTAGAACAGTTGGCAGTGGTCCCACAAAATCTCACAACATTAAGTATTCGTTCTAAGAGCTTGATTCATCTGCAACAGGTTGGATTGCTATCGATGGTATGAGAAACCTCTCCCATAGATCAGTGGCTCGAGGACTAGGGCGAGAGCAATCACTAGGCAAGAGCTCAAATAAGGTCCAACTCCATATAGCCTTAAGGATCGTGAAAGAGGAGCAATGGACCGAATTTCCGTTGAATCGGAAAGTATCATCAGATGATGTGGTTGGCACTGATCAAGACGTTAGACTCGGAACGGTTAAGGTAAGCACCGCTACCGTAGTAGTTGGGGTGTTGTGATCATTGGACCATCACTCACATTATCTATATATTCGATTTGTATCGGTTTTTAAAATTTAATCAAATCCAATTCAAGTGCATATACGAAACCCGATCTGATGGAAGTCTAGCCCATATTTTGGATGTCTTCTAACTTGGATTTTATTTCCAAGCAAATTTAGTGGAGTGCAAAATTTTTTAGTCTGATGATAAAAAGAAAGAAAATCTAGGTTTCCTATTTTGCCTCAACAAAGCACTTAACAATAAATAAAAACAGAATTATGTTTGATCATTACACATTAGAATAAACACGAAGAGTGTTAAGGTATTTTCTCTATGAGTTTTCTAAGTGAGTTCCCTGTGAGATAGGTGAAATAGCACTTATGAGTTTGCTTTTGGTGTAAGTTCAGGGATAGCAAACACTTCAGTAATTGAGCAATAATAACTCTGTATTCTCCAGGATTCATACTGGATTTCTTGGCGGCTATCCCTTCATGTGGAGTAGGTATTGACATTTGAACCAAAATGCGTTAATCTTTGGTGTTTTTTTATCGGACTTCATGGATTTCCCTGGTAATTTTTATTCTGGCATTAGACTTGAATCGCAAGATTTATTAGTTTCTGCATTAATTCACAGCACCCTCAATAAATTGATGAACATCCCCTTTCTAACAATGGAAGTGATGCTTTGATTACAGCCGAGCCCGCCTAACTACCTTGAGCAACTATATATATGAAGTAGCAGTCCATTATTCAGTATGAGTTCTAGAGCACAGAACAAGCAAATAAAATAACCTAAAGAGCTTTGATTATACATAGTTGAATTGGCCTTAAATACTACAAAATTTGATTCTTGACACTCTCAAGTCTTCCAATTTCCGAAAAAATCTATCATGTGAATGCAGACTTTGACTTAGTAAACATTGAATCATGAAAGCATTGGCCGACGACTAGCTTCATTTCGTAATTTCACCTTCTCGTTTCCTTGCATTTACTTAATTATGAAGGAGTCCATACGAGTCCTCTTTCCTAGCAACTAACAAGTCGCAATAGAAGACTCAATAAAGCAATGTAACTGATGAGTAATGATGAAGAAAAGCAATGTAAACTTGATCTTGAGTCTTCCATAGGCAGTGTCAAGAGGATCAAGGAATATAACATGATGGATATGGCAACTGCAAATAGAAAAGACTGACAGAACAAAAGGTTGGTATTTTCGAGGAGCTTGCAGGTAAAACTTTTGTCACATAGTCATAAGTCAAAGCTAATCTTATGTTCATAAGCCAAACCTCTATTACCATTAATGGTGATAGATTCCAGGGTGGTCCATGAAACCAGTCAAAATGTCCCCAGCAACACCATGACATTCTACACAAGTGAACATGGAAAGAGGTCTTCAAAGGATGGCACAGAATCTGCAGCGCTAATTCATTTAGGATAAAAAGAATCGACCATGGTTTGCTTACATAAGAGAATAAAAAATGGGAGGAGCTACAAGGTAATTTACTAACCACACTTGTAAAATTCGAAAAAAAAAAATTGATAAGCTACTAATTTTAATGGAATGTCAGTATATAAAGTCGGTACTTTGCTAACCAAAATTTGTAAAATTTCAAAGCATTTGGTAAGTAAGTAACTTATTAGAATGTCGGTAAATAAATAGTATTGATAATTTACTTACGATGCTTGTAAAATTTTAGAGGAGTTGTAAGCTCACTAAATATTTTGGATGTTGGTAAATTCCTGATAATATTGGTAACTTGCTAACCAGTTACCTGATAATTAAGTTAGGATATACTTTTTTTACCAGAGTTGTTTGAAATTTACTACAAAATTCAGAAATTTACTGACTACAGAAGACTTATCAGATTTTTCCTTGACTAAACCCTAGCATCGTCCCCGATCTTTACAAATCAAAATTTCCCAAATGATACATGAGAGGGAGAGAGAGAGAGAGATCCTTCATTCACATTCGTGCTATTATCACAGATTAGAGCATTTCCATTTTCCATCTTTGCTTATTCATGTAGTTACAATTGTATTTCCAGTGAAATAAGATACAGCAAACAACCAAGGTTGATATGGATAACCATGTCAATCCAGATCCAAACCCTTGTGCACACAAAATCAAGGAAGACAGCATTCCCCTCCGGAATAATCACAGCCTTCACATTGGGATTCTCCGCCTCCACCATCGCTGCCGCAACATGTCCTTCGACTCCCACCAGCTCCAGCCATTTGCTCTTACCTGCTTGATAGAAATCTCACAAGGTTAAAGTAGAAGGCAAAGAAAAGAAAACAAGAGAAACAAAAATAGAAACTTGCTCATCCGGTAAGGTTAGGTGATTTATGCTTGGTGCTTGGTAGGGAAAATTGTCCAAAAAATTCTAAATATATTGCACTTTTGCTAATTGAGTAATAAATCTTTCAATTTTGGGGAAAATTACCAAAAAAGTCCTAAACCTATTGCAATTGTGCCAATTCAGTCCTAAACTTTTTTTTTTTGCCAATTTAGTCCTAAACCTTTTATAATTGTGCCAATGTAGTCCATCCGGCCAAAATTGACCGGCTAGCACTAACGTGGACATCGGTCGTCCGGTGAAAGTTGACATGGCAATTTTTTAATATTTTTTTTTTTTTTTTTTTAATTTTTAAATACTTTTTTGAATTTTTGAATTCTTTCTTTTCTTTTTTTTTTTTTTCACTTTCTCTTTCCTCGGCTAGCCGACGCCGGTCAAAGGCGAGGGCCGACGAGGCAGACTTGCCGGCAAATGGCGAGGCCGACCTTGCCATCGCTGGGTGAGGCCCTGCCAGATCTAGTGAGGCTCGACCCCGCCCAGCCTCGGCGAGGCCGTCATCGCTAGATCTAGCGAGGAGCCTCGCCGACCACCGGCAAGGTCGACCATCGCCTTGGCTGGGCAAGGCCCAACCAGATCTGGCGAGGCTCGGCCCCATTTAGCCATGGCGAGGGCCAAGCTCGCCAGTGCCGGCGAGGCTCCTCGCCGTCCTTTGCTCGACCTTGCCATGGCTGGGCGAGGTCGAGCCTTGCTAGATCTGGTGACAGCAACCTCGCTGACCACCAGCGAGGTCGACCATGTTAAGGAAATCCCTTATGATGTTTTGAAAATGACAAAATAAATCAAAGGCTGCTAACATGTTTAATAGTTAAGTAATAGACCATGCAAATTATTGAACATGTAAAGGATATTGTCAAAGTCTAAAGACGGCCAGAAGACAGAACGTAACACATGTTCAAAGTATATTTTGAAGATTTCCAGACTTCTATGTCAAAGTCGACGACCGCCGACTTTAGTATCAAAGTCTGTTCTACATCGAAGTCCGCACACTCGACAAATTCCAGATCGAACGTGAATGAAGAACTAGAAGACAGACTCTATCTATGCTGAAGCTGAACCAGAAGACAGACTCTATGCTGAAGCAGAACATAACAGACTGTGTTCAGACCTTAAAGCTAAATCTGTTCAAACTCAGATTGCAAAGTCTATCACACTCAAACTCAGATTGTAAAGTCTATTGCTCTCAGACTTTACATCCAGAACTCGACAGAACGTAACTCAAGCCCAATCATATAACGGCTAGTGATCTGGTTTGGATTCCACATCAAGATTGATTTGATTGACTCAATTTAATTGATTGACAATTGGATCTTGAAGACAAGAACTTTCTATACGAAGAAGCTTTACTTATGGAAACCAAGATTTCGTTTGTATGGGCGATCGGAATCAATTTGGGATTCTATCTTTGTCACTCAACGGCTACCAAATCTTCTAGATACAGGGCTGTCCAATGGGTATATTGGAAGACGATCCTCAAGATGCTGTCCAACGATTAGTTTGGAAGTGGAGGAGTATTTAAGGAGATGAAGGACCGATGAGCAAGTAAGAGACGGAGCGTAGAATTTATAATTCCAAAGTCTGAGCGATCTTCTATCATACACGTGTCTTTGGTGAGCTTAAACGTTTGTGATCTTGAGAGAAATACCAAAAGAGTGACTTAGTGAGATAGTGTGATCTACTACTAAGTGTTTGCACTCAAAGTTGTAATCTCTTGTTGATTGCATAGTGGAATCCAGCTAAGAAGGCTGTTAGTGTGGGATAGTGGACGTAGGCTTGGATTAAGCCGAACCACTATAAACATTGTGTTCTTATTCTCTTCCCTCAACTCATTTATTTTATTCCGCATATATTTGCCAAGGTTTTGTTTAAACACCTATTCACCCCCCTCTAGATGCTTGTTACTAGTCCTCTCAATTGGTATCAGAGCTAAGTGCTCGGTTTATAAAAGTGTTTTTACTTTTGAGCTAAAGATCTTTTATGGCTAGTATCTTGGCACCAGGACTTATGGAGGGACAAAGCAACACAAGGCCACCGTATTTTGATGGAAAGGAATACAACGTGTGGAAGAACAAAATGAAAGCATTCCTAAGATCCAGAGATCCCTTACAATGGGATGTTGTGGAAAAAGGAATCAATCCCATTACTACATCTACATCAAATAAGAATGGCAAAGACAAAGAAAGCAAACCCCCTGCTCCTATGTCTCGGACGAAGATGTCCAAAAGAGAAGCGCTTGATGCAAAAGCTATTTATTCTTTATATTGCGCATTGTCTCCTGCTGAATATAATAGAATCTCTTCATGTGAAACAGCAAAAAAAGTTTAGGATAGACTTCATGTTACATATGAAGGGACTGATCGTGTAAAAGAGACAAAAGTAAACTTCCTGCTCGGCAAATATGAATCCTTCGAGATGAAGCAAGGAGAGTCGATTGGAGATATGTTCAGCCGTTTTACAGAAATTGTAAATGGTTTAGCATATCAAGGTCAGCCAATTTCTTCCCCAATGAAGGTCAACAAACTCTTGCGAGGTCTCTCAGAAGATTGGAACCATATCAAGACCTCAATCCGAGAAACTCAAAGGATTATGCCACTCTCCGTTGATGAATTGATTGGCACTCTTCAATCCTATGAAGTGGAACAAATCAATGATGAAGATCCCGAAGGTAAGAAGTCCATCGTTTTAATATCTAACGCCGATTCTGATGATACAGATTCACAAAATGATATGGACGACGAAGAACTTGCTTTTATGATCAAGAAATTCAAAAGGTTGAATAGAAAAGGAAGTGAATTCCGTAGAGGAAGACAATACAAGCAGAATGGCCAGAAAAGAACAATAAAAGAAGATGATGAGCAAGGAAATCTATGCTTGATGGCACATTCAGAATCTGAGTCTGACTCAGACATAGACTCAGAATCAGAGTCTGACTCAGACGCAGACTCAGAATCCGATGAAGAAATCGAGGATATAAAGGAAAAGAAGAAAGAGAAATTGGTAAGGAAGGTATATATTTTTCAATTTGGTTTGGATACAAAATTTAAAAATTCTGATTATACTTATATTCTCTTTGTGCTTTAATTGATTCGGATTTTAGATAATGATCATATCCTATGATTGGTTTTATTGAAGAAAGAATCGTGTGATTTTTTTTTTAACTCGTGAGTCGTGTTTTGATACGTGATTTTGTCATATTTTGCAAAGTGAAAATCTGTTTTGTGCAATGTTAATTATGCAAGATATTCTTATATACTCAATGATTTTATTCTCTCTAATTTTATCGTGCTATGACCAAGTGAGAATTTTTTTAAGATATTATTGAGATGTTCTTTCCTTAAATAATATGTTATGATGAGTTTGGAAAGAATATTTGATTATGGAGATTTTATATTTTGCTCTAACGTCATGGAAGGATCCAAATTGATGGATACCAAAAAGGGAAATGAGTTGATTGTAGGAAATTCAATAAGGCAAGAATGATTGCGAATCTACGCAGATTTTGGTGCAATCAGAAAAGTATCTCCTACGAAGATTGGTAATGATCTTTTTTAATCAATGGTATATTTCAAACATATACCTTGGGTAAGAGATTTTTTTATCATCCCGCCATACAAATTTCTACGTGCATTTATCATGATTTTAGATGATTGCCTATGAATAATATATTATTTATATTGCAAATATCTTTTGTCATAAATATAAAGCATTGCAATTTTTCGACACGTGATAGCAATCTCAACTTTCTTTTTGCGAAATGATTCAATAGCATATTTTTGAGATTTATGCTCGAGGAAATCCCTTTGATCTTGAAAGATATTATTGCATATTTATGGATATTCTTGCTATATTCTTAGAAGATATATTATATCTAGCAAGGTTGATCTGCAAATTGGAGGAATGTATTACATGATATTTTTGCAAGGATTGTTATCCATTATACAAGATTTTGCAAGTGGCAATAGAATCTTCCATATGAAATTTGGAAAGCTTGATCAGAAAATTATGAAGATTCTATACCATCTCCTAGAGGCTAAAAAATTCCTTCCTTGTGCAAAATTTTTTGCGAATTGTTAAGGAAATCCCTATTGTGTCATATGAAATGTTGAGTAGCTCTGATTTTAAATATTTGATAATCTTATATATGCTATTCAATTTATTTATGTGAAAAAAAAGGGCATTATATATTATGTGGATATTATTACAGCCTATTTGTGCAAAAAGTTTGTTAAGTTTATGCAGGTTGAATTTGAGAAGAGCTTGATTGAAGAAAATAAATTTTTGTTTCGAATTTCAAAATGCAAGTGATCGTTGTAGATGTTGTCGCTGCAAAGGAAATACTGGAAAAATATTATGTTCAACGTGCACAAGCAACAATTGTTTCTATTCGCAAATATTGTCATGATGACAGGGGGAGAAAGCGAATCCAAGAAAAATGAAAGAATCGTGATCATCTCAAAAAGGCAACAAATTGAGGGGGAGCTTTGATCAATTATGGAAAAATCTTTTTGAATTGATCGTGATCTTGTTTATTATGAAATATCGGAAAAGGTAAATGTGTTGGAACTTACCAAGTTCTACAAAATCCAGTTAGTGCATTTTTTTACCTTTTGTCATAACAAATCTTTTATTGGTATTATCTTTTTATTATGACAAAAAGGATAAGTGAATTTTATAATGCATCCGTGATTTTTATTTGCCGATATATATGATCGAAGTGAGCTATATTGCATATTTTTAATATTCGATTTATAAAAGCTGATTTTTGGAAATCATTTGCTATCGCTTTATATTCTCCATGTGACTCTTTGTTATCGCTTTTGATTATGACAAAAAGGGGGAGAGAATATGAATATGCATATGCATTGATTGTTTGATTTTATTTATTGCATAATATTGAGCTGCGATTATTTTTCTATATATTGTTATGCTCAATCTATTTGCTATCTTTTGATATCCTTTGATTTAAATTAATATCTTTACAAATCTGCATATTCAGAGATTGTTTTGTTATCATCAAAAAGGGGGAGATTGTTAGGGAAATCCCTTATGATGTTTTGAAGATGACAAAATAAATCAAAGGTTGCTAACATGTTTAATGGTTAAGTAATAGACCATGCAGATTATTGAACATGTAAAGGATATTGTCAAAGTCTGAAGACGGCCAGAAGACAGAACGTAACACATGTTCAAAGTATATTTTGAAGATTTCCAGACTTCTATGTCAAAGTCTGACGACTGCCAAACTTTAGTGTCAAAGTCTGTTCTACATCAGAAGTCTGCACACTCTGACAAATTCCAGACTGAACGTGAATGAAGAACTAGAAGACAGACTCTATGCTGAAGCTGAACCAAAAGACAGACTATGCTGAAGCAGAACATAACAGACTGTGTTCAGACCTTAAAGCTAAATCTGTTCAGACTCAGATTGCAAAGTTTATCACACTCAGACTCAGATTGTAAAGTCTATTGCTCTCAGACTTTACATCCAGAACTCGACAGAACGTAACTCAAGCCCAATCATATAACGGCTAGTGATCTGGTTTGGATTCCACATCAAGATTGATTTGATTGACTCAATTTAATTGATTGACAATTGGATCTTGAAGACAAGAACTTTCTATACGAAGAAGCTTTACTTATGGAAACCAAGATTTCGTTTGTATGGGCGATCGGAATCAATTTGGGATTCTATCTTTGTCACTCAACGGCTACCAAATCTTCTAGATACAGGGCTGTCCAATGGGTATATTGGAAGACGATCCTCAAGATGCTGTCCAACGGTTAGTTTGGAAGTGGAGGAGTATTTAAGGAGATGAAGGATCGATGAGCAAGTAAGAGACGGAGCGTAGAATTTATAATTCCAAAGTCTGAGCGATCTTCTATCATACACTTGTCTTTGGTGAGCTTAAACGTTTGTGATCTTGAGAGAAATACCAAAAGAGTGACTTAGTGAGATAGTGTGATCTACTACTAAGTATTTGCACTCAAAGTTGTAATCTCTTGTTGATTGCATAGTGGAATCCAGCCAAGAAGGCTGTTAGCGTGGGAGAGTAGACGTAGGGTTGGATTAAGCCGAACCACTATAAACATTGTGTTCTTATTCTCTTCCCTCAACTCATTTATTTTATTTCGCATATATTTGCCAAGGTTTTGTTTAAACACCTATTCACCCCCCTCTAGGTGCTTGTTACTAGTCCTCTCAGACCAACACCTTGGCTGGGTGAGGCCAAGCCTCATCAGGTCTAGCGAGGCCTCGCCCAGCCAAGGCGAGGGTCAACCTTGCCAGTGCCAGCGAGGCTCCTCACCAGATCTAGGGCCGGCAAGGCGCCTCGCCAGATCTGGCGACGATGGCCTCGCCGAGGCTGGGTGGGGCCTCACCTAGCAACGATGAGGTCGGCCTCGCCAGCCGGCCAGAGGAAAGAGAAAGTGAAAAAAAAATTCAAAAATGCAAAAATTCAAAAATTCAAAAATATTTAAAAATTGCCATGTAGCTTTTGCCGAACAGCTAGTGTCCACGTCAACACTAGCCAGATGGACTAAACTGGCACAATTGTAAAAGGTTTAGGACTAAATTGGCTAAAAAAAAAGTTTATGACTGAATTGGCACAATTGCAATAGGTTTAGGACTTTTTTGGTAATTATCCCTTTAATTTTGTGTATTGAATCCAAAACCTTTTCACATTTTACGAATTGAGTCTATCCAATCAATTTTTGGCTAGAAATTACTAACGTGGATACTAGCTATCCTACGTGGCATGGCTACTATTGACATTGATAATTTTTAATAATATTGATAATAGCGTTTTTCAATTTTTATTTATTATTATCTTTTGTTCTCTTTCTATTTTCCCCCTTCTTTCGACTAGGTGAGGACCGACGAGGTCAACCTTGCCGACCTCGAGCTAGCCTTGCCCACCCCTAGCAAGCCTAGGCGAGTTCGACCCCCCCAGTCACAATGCGAGGTAGAACTTGCCGGCCCTTGCCTTTGACCGGTCATCGAGACCTAGCGACTAGCTAAAGAAAGAAGGGAAGAAAGAAAGAAAGAAAAGAAAAAGGGAAAATTAATAAAAATCCGAAAAACATTAATATTGCTATGAAAATTTATCCATATCAGTGCCAACCGTGCACATAGGATGTCTAGCATCCACTTCAACGATTTTCGATTAAAATTGGCTGAATTAACCCAATTGACAAAACATTAAAAAAAAAATTGAGAATTCAATTGGTAAATTTAAAAGGTTTAAAACTGAATTGAAAGAAGTGCAATAAATTTAGGACTTTTTAGACAATTTTCTTGAACTTGGGATTTTACATAGCTAAGTGGTGTAGCAAACTGCCCATGGAAAAATCAAAATGTAACTCATAGTAAAACATCAAATAATAGTTTACCTCATTAGTCACATACCAAGACTTATTATATTTACCATTTTTTTGGTGGCCTCTGTGAAGTATGTATATAATGAGGTACTTAAAAATTTAGAACAAATTGCATCTTTTTAAAAAAAGTCATCCGAGACACGTATTAAGCATACAGAATACATAAAGAAGGATTAAATTTTCCTTTTTCGACAACCAAGAAGCATGAGCGTAGAGAACTTATTACCAGAAGTCCGACATGACACCTTGCAAGTCTCAACTAGAACCATATGGAAATGTCTCTACCTAGCTACTTACAGGAAACTGTGTCCAGATGAATTCTAGCAAGAGAAGGACAATACTTTTATCCTCGGAAACGAGTACCTAAAGAGGAAAGGTGGAGATAACATCATGTCGTGCACTTTACCTTTTTATCCATCCGCCGAATCTCCTTGGAATTTTCTTTGGAACGTACTGAAGTACATGATCTTCTAGCTATCGCGCCATGATGATCTGCATTGTGCAAGGATCGGGCGTTATATACAGCAGCTCGGGGCATCGATTGGTTCTCGGGGTCCACTTCTGACCTTTGGAATCTCCAACAAGAACATAAATTTTGATGCCAACTTCAAGAATTGTCAGAGCTGGGCCGACGTGGCTCCTCAGACGACAAGGCGATCCAACCAATGCGAGACGGTAAAATTGATGGAGAGAAATTACTAAGCAAGCAAGAAAGAAAGTTAGATATGTACAAAGCATTGCCGATGAGGATATTCTCAAACTTAATTATAAATTGTGAATTTACGTGGTTGTCCATCGAGTTCACTTTACAATTGCAATTCATCTTTAGTGATTGTCGTGTATTTTAATGATTTTTTTTCCAGATAGAGGCAATCACTCCGTCAAATATTAACCTACCATTGTTTTGTATTGTGTTATATTATGTTGTAAAAACGAAGTACAAATTACTTTCTTGGTATGGGATTGTTCTTACGTAGACTCTCTTTCTTTCCTTCTATGTTTAGATCTTCTCGTTATTGTACTTTCTGTTTTTCGGTTACCGCATGCATGGATGATCTGCCAATATACAAGCCCTTCATGGTGATGACAGCCCCACCCGATCGCTAGAATGATAATTCCAATTCTTATCACGACTCATTGACGGCTTTCGTACTTGTTATGCTATTTTAAGGTTGCACAACATCGGCACAATGCATTTTAGACAGTCCAGTACCATGTGGGGAGGTCTTACCCTTGGGGTCGAGATTGACTCAAGAGAGGTCGTGCCTACGCATGCTGGTGCACAGAGCGAGAAGGTATTAGGATTTGGATTTTTGCATAAATTCTACTCAAAGTAGAGATGTTTTAGCCTCTAAGGTATATATGGTGCAGCTGCTCCTTAGATTACTGCAGCGGGTCCACATCCAAATAGATAATATGACAAAATCTAATTGTATCTTCCTTTTTGACCAAATGACGCATGAGAATCACATTTGTTGTACCAAATATAATTCGTAACGACTGGACTTGATTCCATGAGTTACATAAGTTGATTGACTTAGAAGGTTCTCCTCTTCACGGGAAAAGCATCAAAAAAATTTCTAACCTATCGTATTGGTACCAATTCAATTCTAAAACTCTCAATTAGATCAATTTAATTTTAAACATTTTCACATTGATATCAATTGAGTCTATCGGTCAATTTGGGCCGGAAAGTGCTAACTTGGATGCTGGTCATCCTATGTAACACACCTGTGCTGACATGAACATTTTTATATAATATTAAAAAAATCAATTTTTTATTAATTCTTTCCTTTTTTTCTTTTTTTCCTTCTCTTTTCTTTCTTTTCTTTATTTTTTTTCTTTTCTAGTTTACTTTCTTCCTTATTTTCCTCCGCTAGCCTATGTGATGGCTAGCTAGGCAAGGGCCGACCTTACCTAGAGAGTCCCCTCACCAAATTTGGCAACAGGATCGTACAACAAGGGCAACCTCGCCCAAATGGTGAAGGTCCTCGTCCAAGCAAGGTTAGCGCCAAAGGCCAACGAGGGCATCTTGGCCTTCACCCTCTATAGCAGTTAGCAACCTCCACCAGCCATCACGAAGGCTGGTGAAGGAAAATAAGGAAGAAAGAAAAAAAAAAAAAAAAAAAAAGGAAAAAGTTAATAAAAAATTCAAAAAATTAGAGAAAAATAATTAAAAATTATATAAAAATATCCATGTCAAAACCGATTGTACCACATAAGAAGACTGGTGTCCATGTCAGTAATTTTTAGCTTAAATTGGCTAAATAAACTCAATTAGTACCAATGTAAAAAATGTTTAGGACTAAATTGGTCCACTTAAAAATTTTAGGATTGAATTAGTATCAAGGTAATGGGTTTATCACTTTTTTGGTATTTTTCCCTCTCTTCATAGACAGATGACTTGGATTATCGTATTGTTAAAAGAATAACACAAACAACAAGCAATATGAATATTACAAAAAAGAGGAAAGAAATATAACAACTTAAATTTATGCAAAATCTTGCCTTCAGATAAGAAAAATGCGAAATTTTTCTACATTTCTATTTATTTCATAATGAAGAGTGCATAAGTCTATATATGAACTTCACTAGATGATTATCGAAAGTGACATACTATCACAATTATATTGTCCTACTCAATAGTGCTACGTGAGAGATAGTCCCATACACCATCCATTCCCTCCACTCACAAAATAACTTTGCACTTCTTTCACGATGTAACTTTGAATTTGATTAATGAAACAAATGATCCTGAACTTTGGTCTAATGTGTAATATGATTCTTGAATTTTTAATTTGTTCAATGTGTTCCTTGAATTTTAGTGTGCAATGTTGTCTCTAAATACTTAATTTGTTCAATGTGATTCCTAATATTTTGGTACTAGTTTATAAACTTTATAAAAATATTCAAAGTTGTCCTTTTATTAATTCAGGTTCAAGGATAACATTGCATGTTTTCATATAGTTTATGGACTATATTGAATATGTACCAAAAGTTTATAGATCACATTAAACAAATTAAAAATTCGAGAATTACATTGTGCATTGGACTAAAGTTCAGATCTATATTGAACAATTAAAAATTCGAGGATCGCATTACATATCGGGTCAAAATTCAAGGACTATTTGTGTCATTTTCTTATCCTTATGTATGTCTAATCAACTTGGAATACACATGGTGCGTGTAGGATAGTTTTCTATATCTAATAATAATAGATTGTTTGAAATTCAAGAGAAAATGTTCCAACATCGTCATATTTTCAAACTAGATAGCTTTTTATTGCATTTATAATATGTTATATTTAAATGACATTGTCTCTTTCATGTAAGTATAATTATAATTTATAATATATTTATTGCAATATTTTATTTTTCTAAAGTACATATTAGACAATTTACATAATAAATAACGGTTCATTAATAATTAAATAAATATTAGTAAATTCGTTATTTGTACATATTATAAGAAACTGGTTACATATGTTGGTTAATTTATAACACTTGCAAAAGTTACATAGGTTACATGCATTAGTAAATAACTATTTGCACATTAAAACTTTCAATCTAAAAATCAACTAAACTTTAGTAATTTCATTGTAATGTATTTTAATTACTAACTGCGCTTGTAAGTTTGTTAGTACTTCATAACACACTAATTCTTTTGGACATTGGTAAATTTATCATGGTAAATTACTAAATCTCACTGTTAATTTTTTAAAACAAATTGCTAACTAATTAATTTATTGACATATAGGTAAATTCATTGCAGTGCTACAGCTTAAAATTGGAAAAACATAGGTCAGTTCAATAAAGTGTTGGTATTTTACTAAATACGCTTGTAAAATTTGAAATATGTTGGTGATTTAACCAGTTTATTGGGATGTCTGCAATTTCATTATAATGTTAGTACCTTGCTAAAGCGTTGGTAAATTCTTTATAGAATTTGTTGCTCATTAACCACACTTGTAATTTGAAAGAAGTTGATAACTAGCTAATTTGATGGACCGTCCATAGATTGCTTATAGAGTTGTTGTTTTACTAAGCACACTTGTAAAATTTCAGACAAGTTGGTAATAAACTAATCTATTAGGATGTCCATAAATTCTTTATAATGTTGGTAGTTTACTAACTATGCTTGTAAAATTTAAAAGTAGTTTTAACTTACTAAATTTATGCGGGTTAAGGTTAATTCCACTAACCACACTTACAACGCTTGTAGAATTTAAAAGAGCTGGTAACTTACTAATTAATTTAAACGTTGATAAATTTCTAATACTATTGGTAACTTGCTAATCGATCATGCGACAATTAACTTACCCGTCATACTTTTTCACCGAAGGTACTTGGAAATTTACCTAGAAATTCAGAATTCTACCGACTACGAAAAGACACTACATATTTTTCGTGGACCGAACCCTTGAGTGGTCTTCGATCTTTATGGGTATGAGAGTGAGAGAAAGATCCTTCATTTATTTCATTGCTGTCAGCATTTCCATTTTCCTTCTTTGCTTATTCACGTAGCTACCACTTTGTTTTCAGGGAAATACAATACAAAAAACACCGACGTTGATATGGATAGAGATGGCTCATTTCCAACGCCCTAACCAATAATAGGAACTTGAAAGACGTATCCAGCTTTGTTAACCCAAATCCAAACCCTTGTGCACACAAAATCATCGGGGACGAGAGATCCTTCCGGAACAAACACAGCCTTCACGTTGGGGTTTTCCGCATCCACCGTCGCGGCAGCAGCATGTCCTTCGACTCCCACCAGCTCCGGCCATTTGCTCTTACCTAATCTCACAAGGTAAAGTAGGAAAGGCAAAGGAAAGAACATCGAAACTCGCTCATCAGCTACAGTTAGATGATTTATGCATCGAGCCTGGGACTCCACATAATTAAATGATGAAGCATATTGTTCGTGAAAAAGTTAATAAGGAGGTCACATGTAACAGGGAATCCAAAATTTGTTTACCTCATTATTTTATATATCAAGACTTATTCTATTTATTATTTTCCATTTCGTTTTCATGAAAAATTTATGTAATGACAGACGGAACAATTTAGATCGGGGAAAGTAAGATAAATAAAATGCGCCTTTTTAAAGAGTTATCTAGGATACTTATTAAGCATACACAATAAATGAAGTAAAGCTTAATTTTCTTTTCTTTTCTGATTCTCTAGGGTTATGGGTGTGAAGGGCCGACCATCGCAAAGCTCATTAAGCATCCTCCAAACCTCATATTAAAAAAAAAAAAAACTTATTTAGCAGCTAAAGAAAAACTGTGTCCATCTCCAAGATCATCCGCATTCCCACTTTAGAAAACAAATCGACACGTGATAATAGAATGGGAATTGTAAGGGTGATGATATATAAATGAAATCTAGCAAGAGAACAAAGATACACGAAGAGCAAAAGTTGAGATCATATCATGCACTCTACCTTTGCATCCATCCGCCATATCTCCTTCCAATTTTCTTCGGGAAGCGCTGAAGTACACGTTCGTATCTGCATTCTGCAAGGATTGGGTGTTATTTATCGTGTCTCAATACATCGATTGGTTCTATTTCTAACTTTGGAATCTTCAACAAGAACAGGAAATTCAATGTCAACTTCGAGAAATTTTGGAGCTGGACCGACGCGGCTCATCTGACAACAAGGTGATCCAACGTGAAGACGGGGAAAAAAGATCTCGTAGCAAGAAAGACATGAACAAAGTATCGCCGATTTGGAGGATATTCCAAAACTTAATAGATATCGCTCTGTAAAATAGTATTTTACTGTTGAATTGTACCGTATTATGTCCTGTAGTACATATGATATACAAAGAACTGATATAGAAACAACTTTCTTGATATGAGGTTGTTCTCACGTGTATTCTCTCCCTTTACTTTCCCTCATGTGTTTAGCTTCTCTCGTAATTGTGCTTTCTGTTTCTTCGATTCGCGAGAGGTCATGCCTCCGCCAGCCCACCCGACAAGACTTGACCTCACCCGGCCACCGCAACTTTAGCCTCGCCCACCTAAGCGATACCGACCTCGTGGTGGTTGGGCGAGGTCAAACCTCACCATGGCTGGTGAGGCTCCGCCTCTCCAGATCTCCAGATCTAGTGACTCACCCAACCACCACGAGGTCGGCATCGCCTAGGTGGGCGAGGCCAACTTTAAGGTGGTCAAGCGAGGTCAAGCCTCACCCAGCCACAACAAGGCTTAAGGGAGGCCTCGCCAATGGCCAGCAAGCTTGAGGCGACCTCATCGGAGGTCAGCAAGGCTACAGCAAGGTCGCCATGATAGACAAAATAATTTATATGCGGAAGCCAGAATCAATTATAGACAAACCTCCAGCCATTGTTCTTGTAATCACGTTCGTCTGAAAAACTGAAATCAACAAAATTGGGGACTCGCACTACTAACGCAATTCACTCTCATACTGATGGTGTATTCTGAATGAGAGAGGTTGTGTTAGACCTGGTCATCACCCGTCAGAAATGAACGTACGTTTCTATTTATACATCGTCTTCCATCAAGACGATTAACGAATGAACGGTTGTCATGAAAGGGTACGAAGCATGGAAACACTTCATGTTGAACAGTCGCGACTTTAAGAGAAAATGTGGGTCTAAAATGTGGGATCACCAAAAAATAAATAACATTCTCCCACTTGATCCCAACATTTTCATCACACAGATTATCCAACTAATTCCACGAAAACTTTATGCTTAAAGAAAAGAAACAAAACACATGGATCATGGCGACATGTCCTCTAAGGGTGAGTAATATCTTCCATGTATCACAATGCATCTCATTTCTTTAATGTCAGCCTATATGTGACAACATATCTTAATGAATAAACCCCATGTTTATTCCAGAACCAAGGATAAATGTTATTCTCATAAACAACAAAATGTGTACACCAAAATTGAGAATCAACATTACAACTGAATAAGAGTTTCATACAACAAAAATCGTTCATACGACGACAAATCACATGATGGGACCTATTCCCATACTAGTTACATGATCCTTATACTTCATTGGTGGCATGCCTTTAGTTAAAGGATCGGCTATCATCAATTCAGTGCTAACGTGTTCAATGACCACTTTATTCTCCTTAACACGTTCCCTTATGGCTAAATACTTAATGTCGATATGCTTACTTCGACTGCCACTTTTGGCATTTTTAGCCATAAAAACTGCAGCTGAATTGTCACAATATATTTTAATGGCCTAGAAATAGAATCAACAATTCTAAGTCCAGCAATGAAACTCTTCAACCATACACCATGCGAGGTAGCCTCAAAACAAGAAACGAACTCAGCCTCCATAGTAGAAGTAGCAGTCAAAGTCTGCTTGGTGCTTCTCCATGACACGGCTCCGCCAGCTAACATAAAAATGTATCCAGATGTTGATTTTCGTGAATCAACGCAGCCCGCGAAGTTCGAATCCGAATAACCGACCACTTCCAATTTGTCAGTCCGTCTATACATAAGCATGTAGTCTTTGGTACCTTGAAGGTATCTCATGACTTTCTTTGCAGCTCTCCAAGTGGTCTAAACCTGGATTACTCGATATCTTCCCAACATTCCCACAGCAAAAGTGATGTCAGGTCGAGTGCAAACCTGAGCATACATCAAACTTCCGACAGCAGAAGCATATGGGATGTTGTACATTTGTTCCCTTTCTAAATCGTTCTTCGGGCATTGGTTCAAATTGAACCTATCACCCTTCACAATGGGTGCTATACTTGGTGAACAATCTTTCATCCGGAATCTTTCTAAGACCTTATTGATATAGGTTTCTTGAGATAGTCCTAAAATTCCTCGAGTCTATCTCTATGGATCTTAATGCCAATGACATAAGATGCCTCACCCATATCCTTCATATCAAAACTCTTGGAGAGAAATTGTTTCACCTCATGTAGCAACCCCTTATCATTGGTTGCAAGTAGAATATCATCCACATATAGCACAAGGAAACAAATTTTGCTCCCACCGACCTTCTGGTATATACATTGATCCATGACATTCTCTACAAAACCGAATGAAGAAATGACATCATGGAACCTTAAGTACCATTGGCGAGAGGCTTGTTTCGGGCCATATATAGATTTCTTAAGCTTGCACACCAAATGCTCACCTTTACTAGAGGGGAATCCTTCAGGTTGTTTCATGTAAACCTCCTCCTCTAGTTCTCCATTGAGGAATGCCGTTTTCACATCCATCGATGTAATTCCATATCAAAATGGGCAACCAATGCCAAAACAATACGAAGAGAATCTTTCTTAGATACAGGAGAAAAAGTCTCCGTGTAATCGATCCCTTCCTTTTGAGTGAATCCTTTGGCAACGAGTCTAGCTTTATATCTTTCAATGTTACCTAATGAATCCTTCTTAGTTTTGAAGACCCATTTACAACCAATGGCCTTCACACCATCAGGTAACTCAACCAAATCCCAGACTTCGTTAGATGCCATAGAACTCATCTCTTCCTTCATGGCATTGTACCACAAATTGGATTTATCACTATCCATGGCTTGTGAAAACGTTTGGGATCATTCTCAGCTCCAATATTGTAGTCGAGACTCTTGTAAATACACAATATATTTACTAGGAATAGCCGATTTCTTTATTCTAGCAGATCTTCTCAATGTTGCATCAACATTCTCTTGAGGAGCGTGTTGCTCAACTGGTTGTTCAGCAGTTTCTGGTAATTGCTGAACAACTGGATCTGTTAGATCAATATCAGCAGGTTGTGGAACTTCAACGATTGGTTGTTCAATAGCCGGCTGAACTGAAGGGGCATTTTGAGCAACAACCAACCTTAAACTTGAGGTGAAAGGTTGAGTATCTGTATGATCTTTCTTAGGATCAAGGTCCTTCGATTGATCGCTCCCACTAATCAAGTCATTTTCAAGAAATTTAGCATTTCTTGATTCCACAATCCTAGTGGTATGAGATGGACAATAAAACCTGTATCCCTTAGACCTTTCGGCATATCCAATGAAATACCCACTTATGGTCCTTGGGTCCAACTTCTTTTCTTGTGGATTGTAAACTCTCACTTCAGACGGGCATCCCCAAACGCGCACATGATGCAAACTCGATTTCCAACCCTTAAATAACTCAAAAGGTGTCTTTGGGACAGCCTTGGTCGGAACTCGATTTAATATGTACACTGCTGTCTTAAGTGCTTCAGTCCACAAGGATTTAGGAAGTTTGGAGCTGCTAAGCATACTACGCACCATGTCTAATAAAGTCCGGTTTCTTCTTTCCGCTACGCCGTTTTGGTCCGAAGAACCAGGCATAGTATATTGGGCAATTATCCCATGCTCTTGAAGAAACCTTGCAAATGGACCAGGTGCTTGTCCATCTTCGTGTATCTACCATAGAATTCTCCACCTCTATCGATCTCACGATCTTAATTTGCTTACCACATTGTTTCTCTACTTCCGCCTTAAATACCTTAAAGGCATCTAATGCTTCATACTTATTATGAATCAAATAGAGATACATGTAACGTGAGTAATCATCTATGAAAGAGATGAAGTATTTCTGACCACATGAGTCCATATCTCGGACTACAAATATCCATATGTATGATTTCTAATATTTCTGTACTCCTCTTGGCACCTTTCTTAGACTTGTTGGTCCGCTTTCCCTTTATGCAATCCACACAAGTATCACAATCAGTAAAATCTAAAGTATCGAGTACTCCATCATTTACTAATCGCTTAATTCTTTCTATGGAGATATGTCCCAATCTCCGATGCCATAACATAGAAGAATGTTCTTTCACAACACATCGTTTCATACCAGCTTTATCATGAACATACATCGCATCATAATAGGCATTGTCTTGTAAACTAATTCGAAAAAGACCATCAGACAAAGTACCACTCCCAACAATTTCAGATTTAAATGATAAACAGAAGTTTGAATCTGAAAAGTTAAAAGAGTATCCCAAAGGTACAAGTCTTGAAACTGAAATTAAATTTCTAGAAAAACTAGGAACATAAAAGGTCTTTTCCAAATTCAAAACAAAACCACTATTGAGAACTAGTCTACATGTCCCAATAGCTTCCACATGCGAACGCATCTTGTTTCCTGAATATATGCTTTGTTCACTTCCCACTGGCTTCTTGTGGTTTTGAAAACCCTGCAAGGAATTTGAAATGTGGATTGTAGATCCAGAATCAATCCACCAAGTGTTGTGACTTACATCAGTCATATTAGATTCATAACAAACACAAGAGATTGGATTAACTTTCTTCTTGAGCCAGGCCTTAAATTTGACACAATCCTTCTTCATATGCCCCTTCTGTTTACAGAAGAAACATTTGGATTCTTTCTTAATGTCAACTTGAGGAGGTATTTTACCTTTTCCCTTATGCTTGCCATGGCCCTTATGCTTTCCTTGTGTTGCCAAATGAACACCTTCTCCCAATTCCATAATCAGTCTTTCCTCCTCTTGAACACACATGGTCATGAGTTCATTAATTGACCATTTATTCTTATGTGTGTTGTAAGAGATCTTGAAATGTGCATACTGTTGTGGGAGAGTGTTCAGAATATAATATACAAGAAAAGAATCAGATATCTCAACCTCAAGGTTCTTAAGTTGAGCTGCTATGTTCCTCATTTGCATAATGTGCTCACGCACACCTCTAATGCTAGTGAGCTTCAATGATGAAAACTTCATAATTAGGGTCATGGCATGCGCCTTCTCAGAACTCTCAAATTGCGCATCAATGGCCTCCAATAAAGCCTTAGCATTGCTATGCTGAGCAACCGAACCACGAATACTAGGAGATATCTTAGCTCTTATAAACATGGCACAAACGCGGTTGGACCGCTCCCATTGGTTATAAAGAGCTATCTCAGCTGAAGTGCTCGAATCAGTAGGAGCAGGTGGTTCGTCTTTCCTTATAGCATAGTCAATGTCCATCCACCCCAATTGAAGAAGAATTAACTCCTTCCAAACTTTATAGTTCTCACCATTCAGTATGGGAACATCAAACTTAAATTCAGAGAAATTCACAAAGTTGCGAAACTGCATATCAAATAATCATGCTTATGTCACAAAATTTGAGGCAAATATACATAAATCATGTTTAACCAATGTAAACATGTCACAATATGAATCACATAACATAAAAACTACCTGTGGGCTAAGTTTTTAATTTAAATAGATTCATAATTACATCATGAAGAAACTACCATATTATATACCTTTTCTTAATCCCTGTGGGTAAATTAAGAAAAATAATATGATATCTCAACCTAATTAATCATATTAATACAATGAAAATTCCTGTGGGATAAAATTCATCATATTAATATAATTAATTACAATTAATGTCCATTTCTAAATATGATTCGGAAGCTCTTAATATATAATTTAATTAATTAAAGATGTTGTGGCTACTCTCTAATTAATTAAATATATGAATCATTGGACATTTAATTTCATGCATAAAATACTCATAAAAAATGCATGAAATGACATAATAAATAAATACATCAAGGGCAGAACTAAAAATAAATAAATCGGCTGCGGGCAAAATTGCAAAAACACGAAAAATTTGAGGCAAAATCATAAAAGGAGCCGCGGGTGGGAGACGACAGGCGCGTGCCGAGCACGCGCCAGAATCCGCGCGGGCGCGTGCCGTGCACGCGCGCGGTTCACCGCGCAGGCGCGTGCGTTGCACGCGCCTGCAACTGCCGCGGGCTGTCCGCGCGCGTGGGCCCCACGCGCCAGCGGTTGGCGCGCGCGTGGATCCCACGCGCGCAGCGGTTATTGCGCGCGTCAGAGCGCGTGGCGTGTGGGCTCCACGCGCCTGCAACCGCAGCGCGCGCTTGGGCTCCACGCGCCTTCTTCCTCGCGCCCAGAACGAATTTCTTCGTCCCTTTTCGCCGTTCCACCGCGGTTTCGCTGGCCGTTTCTTCTCCGGCAGCCCATCCCAGACACAAATAAATAATGGGTTTTGAAGAGCATGCCGGCACGACCACATGGGTTTAAATTTCGGTGAAAATGATGAACAAATTAGCCCAAAATCAAACGAAACTTTCCCAAAACTCAAATCCTCAACCACCGCGAGTTCCGCCGCCCGATTAGCCTCCGGCGAACACCAATAGGCCGAAATAACTCATGGCTAATATCCCCTACGGCGGTGCGACCGTACTGGTCCGAAATCAAGGGGTGGGTCGCCGGAATTTACCTGGAACCGGCGAGTTTCTCCCTTGGCCTCAAAAACCGAAGTTACTGTTCATGTTCTAAAATGCCCGAAAAATTCACCAAAAATCCGAGAAAAACAAGACGGAGGCACAAAAACGCTCTGATACCAAATGATAGACAAAATAATTTATATGCGGAAGCCAGAATCAATTATAGACAAACCTCCAGCCATTGTTCTTGTAATCAAGTTCGTCTGAAAAACTGAAATCAACAAAATTGGGGACTCGCACTACTAACGCAATTCACTCTCGTATTGATGGTGTATTCTGAATGAGAGAGGTTGTGTTAGACCTTGTCATCACCCGTCAGAAATGAACGTACGTTTCTATTTATACATCGTCTTCCATCAAGACGATTAACGAATGAACGGTTGTCATGAAAGGGTACGAAGCATGGAAACACTTCATGTTGAACAGTCGCGACTTTAAGAGAAAATGTGGGTCTAAAATGTGGGATCACCAAAAATAAATAACACGCCAAGCCTCATCTAGCTAATCGCCGACTATCGTCGAGGGTGACAACCAGCTAAGGGAAAGAAGAGAGGAAGAGAGAAGGAAGAAAAGAATTGTTTCTTGAGTTGTTTTTAAAAATAAAGAAGTAATTTTTTTTTTATTTCTTATTTCTGTTCTAGGAACACATTTGTTCTCGGGAATCAAAGAAACTTACCAAAAGGCATTTTTGTTCTATTTCTATTCCTGAGAAAGAAACAAGTGTTCCCGAGAGCATTATCCAACGCACCCTAAGGTAACCTCATACGGTGCAGTTGCTCCTTATATTATTGTAGAGGGTCTACATCCGTGAAGGTAAGTAAATAATATGACAAAATCTAGATAAATTATCCAAAACCCCTACACCTATTTTACGGCGATCAATTTAATCCTAAACCATTCAATTATGTCAATTTAGTCCTAAATCCTTTGATAATTTGTTAATTTAGTCCAAGCCTTGTAATAATTTATTAATTTTGTCTTTTCAATTGAAATTAGCTATAAAGCACTAACATCACGGTCTAGTTAGCACCAGCAGTCCTATGAGACATAATTGATGTAGGATTATGCAAAAGAATCGGGAACCGTTAGAAACTAGATCAAACCGACGATTCCTATGAGGACTGGTCCGGTTCTAGGTTCCTATTTATTGAAATCGGAGAGTACCAGTTTAGTTCTCGATTTCAAGTGTAGAACCGCCCACTCAAACTGGATCGGTACATATATATTTATATAATATATTTTAATTTTTATGTTAAAATTTTCAAGGACCCTAAACTCTCTCTCTTATCCTCTCCACATCACTTCTTTTCACATCCCCATCAAACTCTCACACTCCTCAAGGTACTCTCTCTCTCTCTCTCTCTCTCTCTCTCCTCACCCTCCACCACCACGTTTCCACTCCCGCTCCACCTCAGTGTCACCATACTTGTCCTTGCTCCTCGTCTAGCCCTCTCTCAGCTCTACTCCGGCACACCCAATGACCCGTCCCCACCCTTCCCCTCCTCCACCCGTCCCTAGCCGATTCCATGAACTCACCTAGAAACTAGACTAAAGCGGTGGTCGTATTCGCGAGTGGGTCCTCGAACAGTGGGTGATTCTTGGTTCTTGTTTTGCGAAATTGGCCCTTAGTGAGAGATTTCTGATTTTAGGATGGGAATCACCCACCCTTAAACCAACCACCCTTAGCTAGCGTTGACATGGCCAATTTTTACAATTTTTTTAATTTTCTGAATTTTTTCTTATCTTTTTCTTTTTTATTTTTCCTCTTTTTCCCTCCGCTGGCCATCACCAAGCCTCATCACTGTCGACAAAGGTCACCAGCTATCAGCAAGGCTCGATGATGGCCAGCGAAGGGAAAAAGAGAAAAAGAAAAGAAAAAATGAAAGGACAAAAAAAATTAAGAAAAGGAAAAAAAAATAGAAAGTTATAGAATTTTAAAAATTATTCACGTCAACACTAATCATACCATCTAAGATGGCCAGTATTGAGTAGATAGCCACGTCAGTGATTTCCAACCAAAATTGACATGAATGACTAATTAGCAAATTATTAAAAGATTTGGGACTAAATCGATAAGTCATTAAAATGTTTAGGATTACATTAACACAATTAAAAAGTCTATGACTAAATTGACAAATCATCAAAAATTTTAGATTAACTCGGCATAATTGTTAAGTTTAGAATTGAATTGACTACCGTACAATAAGTTTAAAAATTTTGCACTATTTTTACAACAACATTTAAGTGCATCTCTTTTTCTTGGCAAATGACACGTGTGAATCAAATCTATTGTTCAAAATATAATTTGTGACCCTTGGACTTAATTCCGTGACTCAAATAAGTTGTTTAAGTTAGATGGTTCTCCTCTTCACGAATTGATGATTTGAATTATCAATTTGTGAGAGTGCAGACAATAAATGGTATCTGAATATTATAACAAAGAGGAAAGAGAATATAACAACTCAAAATTATGAGAAGTCTTGCCTTAGATGAGAATGTTTAGGCCTTCATAGCATTCGAGGAGGTGTGACTACCTTCTTCTTCCCTCATGCTAGAAACTAGAAAGAGGTGGGTGTTTCGACTTATATTAAAAATGTAGGGGTAACTCAAACAACCCATGTAACCTTTAAAAGCATTTTACCCTAATATCCACAGAATCCTACCTTCCCAATTATAAAATATATATATCCTCACCGTTAAACCTTATTTGGGATAGCCTCTTTTTTGAAAAAGAAATCCTTTATATGTGACCAGCTTTAATCGTCGTTTAAAAGAGCTGTAAGGAAAAAAAAAATAAACAAAAGGATAAATCCTGTAAGAAATTCGTTCAGAAATTTTTAAAAAAATGAAAAAAAAAATTACCAATTAATGGATAATTAAAATAACCATAAGATGTCGCACCACGGCGCATGAGGTAGCTCTAAATTGCAAGCCTCTGACACCAATTCGAGGGTGGCGGCAGCACAACAGTGATAGCCATTGCCGCCACCGCCACCGCTGCCGCCACTGCCAGTGCCAGAGGCAAGCTACAACCATTCTTTCTCGGGAAAAAGTCACCAAAAACCCCAAACTTTACCCAAAGTGATAAATTTACCCCAAACTTTTTTTTTTTACATGAAAAACCCTGAAGTTTGCTAACCGTTGACACATTTACCCCAAATTTTCATTTATGGCACAAAAAACCCTGAACTTTCATTTGTGTGACACATTTATCCCAAATCATAGGGGCATTTTGATCTTTTTACTTTTAAAAAATTTTTACTTTTATTTTTTTTATTTTTTTCTTTGTTTTTTCTTCCCTCCGCCGGCGTCCGGCGAGGGCCGCCCTCGTCGGCTTCCCTCCACCGGCTCCGCCATGGTCGATGGAGGGAAGAGAGAAGAAAAAAAAAATTAAAAAGAAAAAAATAGAAAAATAAGACGAAAATGCCCTTAATGGGGTAAATGTGTCACAATTTGCAAAGTTGAGAGTTTTTTATGTCACAAAAAAAAGTTTATGGTAAATTTGTCATTTTGGGCAAAGTTTGTGATTTTTGGTGGCTTTTCCCTTCTTTCTCCTTTCTCTCCTCTTTTGTTGGGTTCCCTCTTTATTTTTGTGTACTAATCTTTTGATTTTTCAAAAGAAAAATATAATTTTTTGTTTTGCAATAAAAAAGGCTGTCACATCAAGGCCACGTAGGCATCAACTAGTTAATACCCGTTTTAAACCGCGAGATAACTCTCAATGCCATTCGTGAAGCAACCTTATCTAGATGGTTACATGAGTACATTACCCAATCAACATATAGCTATGTAGAAAGAACCAAATAGAGAAGGAGGAACAACTCCACTGTAGAGAAAGCTACCTGGCAGATTCGTGCATTTGGAAGCTCAAAAGGGGAGAGAAAAAAAAATATTAAAAAAATGAATCGTAAAATTAGGTGTAAAGAAATTGGGGGCTTAATTTAAATAATTAAGATGGGTGTCATGGCTTTATCAAAAGGGGTTAGAAGGAATAATCAAAGATGGGTCCTATCGCAATAATTCGATGGAAACATCTTCTCTTTTAATCCCTTTCTGGTTAAGACATTGAATTGGTATTCCATGGAGCCCCTTGCCCCACTTCGTGGGGGCAGCTCCTAAACGCCGTTTCCATCGATTTCAAGGTTTTCTATTCTATCCACTCCACTTGAGATTTGATTGACAGTGAAATTGTTCATGGTTTAAATGACTCGCTCAACATAATAAGGTTCTATTTAAATAATATTATAGCACGTACTTGCCTTTTTCTTATTCTTTTTTTACCTTCCGTACAAAAGATATGGTAATTCTGTCATTTACAAGGTTGATTGAACACTAATCCTGACGGTTGGCTTTATAAGATAATATTGATATTACATGCGACATCTCTAGAAACTTGACCTATTTTGCAATATTGAAATCTTAAATCTTAAACTTTTATTTTGTTTGAACTTTGGTGGTCACTCCTCTTTTGCATTTTGAGTCAACCACATCTTTACAATATATGACATTTTGTGTCAACCACATCTCTACAATATATGACTCAAATTTCAAAGGTATTCCAAAGTCATCTTAAATGATTGAAGCATATACTATATATATCACATGACGGTTAGATCTCACACGAGAGTAAAACAAATTCGACATGGATGAGAACCAAGGACCAAAATCACAACAAACTGAAAAATTAGGACCTAAAACTCAATTTCCTTAGGTACCCAGAACAAAATTATAAAAGAAAAGTTGGACTGTGAATCTAATTTACCGGCATATAAAACTTTTGGGTTAATATCACAAAAAACACAAAAAACTCAAAACTATTGCATTTATGACAAATATATTATCTATTAATTTCTGTAAAATCATACTAATATCATAAAAAAAAAACCACAAACTAATACACATGTAATAAACAGAAAGTAAAATCCTAAATCTGTTCTTCCATCTATTGCCACATGTAGTTCAACTTGGCAATTTAATGGTTTTTAACAGAAGATAAATTATCACATATGTATCAATTTGAATTTTTTCGTGATATTAATTTTAAAAATCACTTCTGACTAAAAAATGAAAAAAAAAAAAAAAGGCTTTGTCTAGAAAGAGAAAAAAAAAGGATAACGGGGGGTGATTTGGAGCGTCTGTCGACGCCGTTAGGCCCCCAGCGGAAAAGCCGTGAAAATGCCAACTGGGCCACTTCACGTATAAAAGAAAACAAAAAACAAAAAGAGAAGAGAAAAGAGAGCAAAAGAGTAACCGAAACACAGCTATTCCGCCACCGCCAACAGAAGAAGAACCGCAAGCACAGGCCAACGCACAGCCAAGCTGGAGCACCCTCACGACACCAATCTCTCGTCTTTCTCGTAGATTGAGGTCGACAAACGTGAGCATTTTTCTGGGTTCTCCTCGTACTCGCGTCCCATGATCTGGGTTCTCGTCTGATGCGCAGTGTAATGTGGTTTTGAACTCTTGTCCATTTGCCCAATTTGATCTGTGTGGAGCTTCTCTCGCCCGTTCCCCAGTTGGTAGTCGTTGTTCTTTGTTTGATCTGGACTGGGTTTTTTTTTTCCCCCTTTTCTCTTTTCTCTTTTTTCTTGCCGTGTTGTTCTGTGTCTATGGCGTTGGGTTCGGTTTTCTCGTGCTTCTGTTGCTGGATCAACGGATCAAATTTGGATGTTCTTGTTTGCTGTCGAAAAGCGAGGCGTCTGTGTTCATGAGCCGATGAAATGTGGGATGGTTCGGGGTAGATTTCAACGGGACTCGTGACGGTGAAATGCGCCTCGATTAAGTGTGCCTAGTTGGTAGATTCTCTTTGGCCTCTCTTATTGGAGCTTACCCTTTTACTTGTCTGGGTCTGTGACATTAAGGAGCAATGTCGATTCATTCATGAGGAATGTGGAGAAGATGAGAAGGATTACTGTATACTTGTCTTCTCTGTTTTTTCGTGAACATGTCGTTTAGTGACCTGTTGGACTAGTTTAGAGCTTTATGATGAACTTTTGATTTTTGTGACGACTCTTAAATGGTGGGCTTAATAGCCTGCAAATCATGCTTGATTATGAGATTATATCTTTTGGTCTCGGTGTGATTCAGTTCTCTTGAAAGCTATCAATCTCGTTGTTGGTAGCAGAAATTGCTTCCTGTGCTTAGCCTTTCCCCACTCTCTCTCAAATTTTCCTAAATGAACTGATCTCATTCCTGACAACAGTGGATTCCTCAATTCATGCTTGTGCATAATTCACAACTGCCTCAAGTATCACCCCGATTAGTTAAGGGGAATAAAAAAATGTATCATCTTGACTTATCTTAAAATAACTTCTGATAATGTGTTTTCTTGATTTTTCAGTATGCGCGCATAATAACGGTGATCCCTCCTCTTTCCCAAGGTGAAAAGCCATTTAGTGATTCTGAAGATCAGTCCTTTTCACATGATTGTGTGAAACATGCTCTCTTATCCTTGTGACCATTTAATTTTTCCTTTCATGACCAGCTATCCTGCAAAATTTGCCTCTTTTCATTATATCATCTCCTCAAAGGAACAACGCTCCAGAATAACATTACTTAAACTAAATCTTAGAGTTATCAGTTAGTTGAGAGGTAACATCTCAGCAGCTTTCAGCCTAATCTCAGGCCAACTGATTTGGGAGTTATTGTCTTAAGGTAGCAACTAGAATTCAGAGAAGGAATGAAAAAAATTCATGGGAGTTCAGACCTCATAACTGGGTACCTTAGGCTTGCCCAATTTCTTGAACTAAACTATGGCGTTTTTGTTCTCTAATATGCAGAGCGATGGGAACTGAAGTAATTGATACATGCGCAGTTAAAGAGCCAGATCATGTTGCTATAGGTTCAAATGACTCGATCCCTCAAAATGAGGAAACAATGGAGATGAAAGAATATGAGGTCAAGGAATGGACTGCTGAAGACTCCATTGCAGTCTCTGAACTTGGCCTTGAAGAAAAACATGAGGATGGCAAGACCGTGGTGACAAAACACCATGGGATTGGCTTGCATGATGAGAAGGCCAAATCGGAAGCTCGGAGGAAAAAGGACAACAGCAAGTCATCAGTGCCGGCAAAGCACGGGATGAAAAGCAATCGAACGCAGTATACCGTCCCACAACCATTTGCCTTGGCAACTGCAAAGCGTGCTAATGGCATTCGCCAGAGTGGCGCTGAATCAGACAGGCTGAAAGCTGTTGATAAGGGCATAAATGGGAAGTCAGTGAAAGCACTAGATAATGACACAAAACAGAATCAGGTAATTGCTTTTGCTTAGGCTAAGTTCTGCTCTTCGGCATACTGATATAACTAGGGACGAAAGATTGATTTTGTAAATGGCCTTTCTTTTCTATCTTTTCTTTTTTGTTCATATTAAACATTGCTTATGTGGGAGCTACAAATTAACTCAATGTACTTAGACTTTGACTTTGTTTTCTCGACGTTGGAAAAATTATCACGATGGCTACAGACACCACCTTCAATATCAAGGAAGCCCTTGCAACCAGATAATAAGAAAAATCCTGATGAGGAAGATTCGTGTTCCATTGCTTCCGTGTATCCTCTCTTGTACCTACAGCACTAGTTGTTAAGCTTTTCTTTTAATGCGTTTTATGTTTTCAAGATCATCATTTCTTTTTTCATTTGAATTTTTGGAATTTCTCCTTAACCCGATTTAGCAATGCCGAATCGGCTCATGTCAAGTCCCAAATGACCATGGCATCAGCTCCCATGTTAAGATGCACTGAACGTGCAATGAAACGAAGAGAGGTAATATTATCTTGTTCTGACCTAGACATGTCTGTGTTAATGATGTCTTTAAGCTGAGAAAGCTACTACAAAGAGCTCTTATTCTTTTCATTTTCTCAGTTTTACTCCAAGTTGGAAGAGAAACACCAAGCCATTGAGGAAGAGAAAACCCAGTCCAAGGCGAGGACCAAGGTATGATACATTATTAAGTTCAATCCCTCATCAATCTTGGTTTGGCAATTCTGTTATTCCTCTTCATTATAGTACTTTCACATGTCAAAACTCTAGGAAGAGAGTGAAGCAGCTATCAAGCAACTGAGAAAGGCTATGATGTTCAAGGCAACCCCAATGCCAAGCTTCTACCACGAGGGGCCTCCTCCAAAGGTCGAACTTAAAAAGGTATATTGAGTTCAAGAGCATTAAGTGTCAATCTATCCAGCGATGTCCCCAAATCATTTTGAAAAAAGCTTCTTTCTGGACAGCAGGTGCCACCAACCCGTGCAAAATCACCAAAATTGGGCCGAAGGAAGAGTCATGGAAATTCATATAGTCCTACTCAAAGAAATCTGGGGAAACCAAGTTCTCTGGAGGGAAATCGTCGAAGCCTGAGCCGTTGCGAATTAGGCAACACTGCTGGTGTCACTCTTGATTGTGTACGCAACTCTGAGGATGATCTTACACAAGTTTCAAAGAGAGAAGAGTTGACTTCCCCAAGGATGAACGGACCCGGGATTGGAGACCAATCTCAAGAATGATGTGGAACTTCAATAGAGAGGCTGGGAGAAGAAAATTCTCAAGAGAGACCAGTTAATCAAGACTTGTTGCAGTTGTTTGTGTAAGTTAATGAAGTGTAAATTTCCTGTAAGTTATATGGTCGTACATATAAAAGATTTTCATGACTTCCCATGACAATATTTTCTCTTACTGGCATCCAAATAATGAGTTCGTTTTTCCCCTCCTGCATTCTTGCTGTGAATGTCATCCTATCATCTTTGATGACTTTGATCTCCAACTCTGTCCTGAATACAGGTTGACGTAAGGGGCGAAAAAGACAATCCTTCTGCATGTAAATGTGAATTAACTATAAGCTATTGCAAGTATCTTGTGCTGAATACAGGCTTACCGGTTGTACTGTATGAGGGAATGAAGCTAGCGCAAGTATTTTTCGTTTAGCTTTCAGTGAAGCAATTACTTTTTCTTGTCTATGGTATCTCTCAGATTCACAATTTGGGATATCATGACTTACTATGCATGTAAAGTTGAGAAAGGCCAGTGTCGACAAGTGCTTTGTGAGGACAAAAATCCTTGCTCATAATTTTTGTTTTGGTCATGATGAAAAGGTATTAAAGCAAAAGGATAAAAAGAAGGCCCCTACTGCGTAAAGGGCCTATTTTCACAAGCTTTGTCTCGCTAAACAGGAGGAAAATGACCTTTTGAAAACACTATGCTTCTGAAAATTCACAAAGCTTTACTTTTTTTCTTATTGCTTTGAGCTTTAAAATCTCATCATAAGCATTGAAATAAGACTTTGTTATTGCTTCCTTTTCTCCTCCTTTCTCATTTTTGTGTTGCTGTCATTTCAAGTTTTTCTTTTGAAATCGTACTGGCTTGTTTGTACTTATTATATGTGAGTCTTTAGTCTTGTAACCCACTGCAATAGATGTATCAGTGGCATAATTGCATATGAAGAGCACGCTTACTAATCTCCCCAGATCAAGTATCGATACCAATATGAATCATAATTTCAACATATCTAGGAATAACTTTGATGTGAACTCTAAACCTGAGGGTAGCTCGAGTGGCAATTGTGCAGCTTTCTGACATGCAAAGCCTGAGTTCAAATCACCACTCTCGTGCTTCTCCTTGATCGGATGCGCCTATGTGTGTTCTGATAACATCCCAAGAAATACCACTCTAAGTATGTTTAATCGGGTGCTCTAAAGTTCCGCACGTCTCATCGGTGGAATAGCACATTAACTTTGACGTGAATTTCAGCAAGCTTCTCTCTTTTTTATCCTACAAAGAAAAATTAACAGCTCCCCCATCTAAGCTCCAAATTCCTGTCCTACAGTGTAAAACCAGTATGACTGTGCTTCTCTCTCTCCCATCTCTAAGCTCCAAACTCCAACAGTGTAAAACCAATATGACTCAGCCTCTCTCTCTCTCTCTCTCTCCCTCCTTCCTTATTTCTTCAAGATGATGTGACAGATATCTTGATAACCAAAGGGGAATCAGTTTGACTCACAAAATGTACTTCGTTAGATTTATCTGTGCTGCGCTTGGGAAACAGGGGAGAGTGGCGTTGACGAAAATTTGAGTGGAAATTTAACTATTTTGTAGTTGAAAAAGGAGCGAAAATTTACATTTGTTGATGTTTTCCTTCCCTTTGCTTCATCCGCAATGCTCTCAAACATATGTACCTCACCGAAGAGATGGGTTCTTGATCAGAATGATTTTTTCTATATATAAGCTCTAAGAGGTATAAGTGATAATGATTTTGGATAGAGATGGTAGTTGTGACATGTTGTTATTTTTTTCAATATGATTGTCTTATTGATATTTGGACCACATGAACAGGTTCTTTCGCCAACTGACATGTCTTATGTTGATGAACAAAGTCGCGTAAAAAAATGAAACTGTCTTACCATTGTGAGGGTTGATCATGGTGGATGGACTTTCACAGCATCAGAAACTTTAATCGAAACATCCAATGATCCAAGTAATTCAGTGGCATTACTAATCAATGTGCTTCCTTTATTTTCCCCTGCTTTTTGAACAACTCTGTGCCCACTTACTCTTTTTTATTTCTTTAAGAGGCCCAACAAGCCAAAAAGACTTTCCATTTAAGCTTGGAATCAAACCAATTGTGGGAAATTGTCCTCATTGATGAATAGGTGGTGGCTAATGGCATCTGTCAAGACTTACCACTATTTTTTTGGCCCTAGGTGGGTAGGAAAAGGGAGAGACTTTCACTAAAAATAGCCATTAGCCATTGAGAATCTGAGATGTTAATTTAAGTGGGTTTCAATCAGTAATAAGAACAATTCTCTAAGTAATAACCGAGGGGTGATTGTTAATTTTACTTATATTTAGTCTTTATTTATAGTTAATCACCAAAACTATCCGGCATGTATTAGGTTGATGAGGAAAGCAATATGGGGCGGTAGTCGAGACCTTTTGCACTGTAATTATTTTTTGGTTGCTAAAAAACAGCTCTTTGCTTTGACCCAGCATTTATGTCTATCGGTGGTTGATATGCCATGCGCAACTAAGTTTTAATGAGCATTTACATCTATTCCCTACGCCAGTATGTACATTTTTTCATGTCAATTATGTCATGAGCAAAAAGGGTTCGATACTAATAAGCGTACCGATTTTCCAACAAATTTTACCTCACCAGATGAAGTCACACTTCATTAATATTGATGATAAAGCTTCCAACATCCAAATATCCATGGTTTCTTTTTGGATCTCCGGTTGTCTAAAGAAAAAGATGCTCTATATCTTTATAGATTACCTGCTTTTGGAGAGCATACTATACAGAAATCAGCAGACCTCAGCTCAGACTCTAGGACCAAGTTTTTCTCACACTGAAAAGAGAAACCTAATGTTCCACATTCAAGAACATGCCTCATGTATACCTAATTGAAATTTGAGTGAATTGTAGATGAAGTAATTAGCAGATGAGCTGAATATATAATCTCCTTCAATCCACCTCTGTTCAAAAAAGCATGTTAAAGCAGATTGAAGAAAAGCATGTTGTTGTCTACATGTGCTCTTGACCCACAACAGAAAGTCTCATACTCCTCACGTATATAAGGGCCCATGAAAGAACTCTGAACTTCCTCCATCATATCTCTCTCTCTCTCTCTCTCTCT
Organism: Eucalyptus cloeziana; assembly: GCA_014182715.1. Taxonomy (NCBI): domain Eukaryota; kingdom Viridiplantae; phylum Streptophyta; class Magnoliopsida; order Myrtales; family Myrtaceae; genus Eucalyptus; species Eucalyptus cloeziana. The sequence goes on from CM024642.1 coordinate 26,928,100, forward strand.
CTCAGAGTTGAGGGGGATGCTGTCTGGTTCGAGACCGCTCAAGTTTTCAAGTGGGAGTGACTTCAATGGAACGATCTCGGACCAGGCTTCATTCCCCTCAACTTGAAACATTATATGCACGATATAGGATCTACTCTCTGTTACACCCTTCATAAGATAGCGCGTTTGCCTCATATGCACGTGTATAAGCTGAATTTCTCAGATGAACTAAATTGTTCTACTGTTCTAATTGCAGCCAAGAAAAGTTGAAGATGGAGCCGCAGCAAATTAAGAACGCCGTTCTTTTCGATATCGAGCGACCACGGTAAGAATTCTAAATTAACTCATTTGATTATTTGCTCTTGCTTTAGGTTAAGTACAGAAGTAACTTAAGTGACATATTGTACTGGAAGTGATTTTTGTCATGCATTACAAATGCTTCTACTTGGGCGTTTCTGTACTTCAGGAGTGCATAAATCTCTTCTGTTGAACATATAAAACGATGATTATGATTCCGGTGCGAATTTTACTTGATCACCAGTTAGCAAGATTCTTAAGAATGCGAATGCGCTGCCAAGGAAGGCAAGGACGACCGATTACATTTCTTGAAAAAGAAAATCAAACCCTGGAACTTTGGAATTGTTTTATTTTTCCTTTTTTAGGTAATTCTTTACCTGGATCTTCACCGTGTAGAAAGTGAATCCTAGAGAGCACCATTGAGAACTATTGCTTCTTGGAATTTGCTTCTCTGTAATCTGTTCAAGTCATTACCAAATTCGTTGACAAACATCAACACCAGTGTGAAAACATTACTTAGGAGGGAGAAAAAAAGTTGAAAGAAAGTTAAGTGTTTGCTTTTCACGGTTGAATACAAGACGTATTTAGCTTTGCTTGTGGAGAGCAAGAAAGAATATATGAGCCTGGGGGCTTTTTGCTTTTGATTTGTTGGGTGAGAGCAAGTACCATCACCAATCAAAGGGCTGCGAGCCTAGAATTCACTTATGCTTTTGTGAGCCCCTTGAGATTTGCCATCATGAGATCTCCTTTAATTAGCCTCGGCCAATTCTTCACTTTCTAAAAACCATGTGGGTCTCTCTGATTAAACCCAGTGTGGGTCATAGGGGCAAAATTTGCGTTGCAACACCATATGGATGTGCTTTCAAAAGTTCATGTACTATTGTGGTTCTGATTTCAATGGATATTTGCTTTTGTAAGTTTCATAATATTCAAAATATCAAGAACCCTTTTTGAGGAAAAGGACAGAGGCTCAAATAGAAGCCCTGGAGCCAAATTGGAGTCTAATGTATCGCCATTGAAGCGGAAATGCTTGCCCTGGGCAGGCCTAACAAGTTTAGTAAGATCAGTGATGCAGAAAAATCCGATGTATGCTATCCTCTCCCAACATTTACCCGAAAGACAGTGTGAGAACACTGATAAGGAATGTGCAGAACACTGATAAGCCGTGTTGAAGGAGAAGGATCAGCTATGGGTTAGAATGTGCAGGCTAAGTACTTACGAGGCACTCCGTTCTTATAGAATGTTGTTGAGCCCATGGCGTCAAAGAGTGTGGAAAGGTACTGCCGCTGATGGGAACATCATCCACCAGGGGGTTTTGTATCGGATTGGCAATGGTGAAAGAGTAAAGCTAGGAGAAGCTGGAATATTGCTAAATTATGCATAGTTTTCTCTGATGCAACGGTCAGAGAACTCCTGAATCTGTGACTGAATACGGTCTTATTTGGTGGCCTGAGAATTCTGGGGAATTCTCGGTCAAGTCGGCCTGCAGGGATGTCGTTAGCTGTAACCTTACTGCTCCCCCTGAGAGACTTTGGCTTTTCATTTGAAACTCTAACGCTTTGAACTATGATGCAGCTTGGAAACAGGAAGATTTCAGGTTGCTGCTGTTGCTCGGAACCATCAAGGACACGTGCTTGGTGCTTGGTGCTTGGTGTAAACTTATAGTTGTTGAATCTCTCCTCGAAGCAGAAGCAGCATGGACATTGACTCTCAATGCTAGAAGCTACCGAGTGGATAAGGCGATCACCAAATGCTCTACTCGTTTGTCTCAGGGAAGAAGACAGGATTATATTAAGCCTTCATCCATTTACTAATGATCTGAAACATTGTTAACTGGTAGATGTCTGTCTAGTTTTATTTCTCACGGAGTCAAGTTTGCATTGTAATCTCAACCTTGCTTCCTTAGTTGTCGGTAATGCCGTCACTTGACGCCGTGTTTCCTACCCTTTTTGAGGAAATTGAGAAGCAAAAGCACGTTTCAGCCTGCGCCCGTGGACCACCGCAGAGATGAAACAAACCATTAGCTTGACAAAGGCCATGTAAAAGCATGTTTTAGCTTGCAAACAAGAGGAGGGGGCTTAAGGCCGAGTCTATAAACCCAGGTGGTTGCTACCTAATGACTAGCTCCGAAGAAAAACTCTCTGCATAGATACTTTCTCGATATCAAGTTATACAATGTCCCGATCAGCGGTGCCGTCTTAACTACCGCTGAAACTGAAAATGTTCCCAGGGACCATGAATCAGAATCTGGGCAAGCTCACGGTCAGGGACACATCTTGATTCTTGTAGCTCTGGACTTGTGTGGAACGATGAGATACCGTGGCCCAATGGAAGGCCCAAAGCTTTTTTCGAACTGGTTCCGTGTCAAAGCCATTGTGAGAATAGACCGAACTACGAAGCTTTCTATTGAAATCAACTTGTGTGATAGAGATTCTCTTTAAAAAGTATGGATGTGACTCATATATATGGAAAGGTCTACCAAAACCTAGAGATTCTCTCAAATGGCTGGTAGCTTTTTGTTATATAAGTATAATTTATGTATTAAAATGAATTTAGACCGTTGAAAATACGATGGGTACTTTGTGAGTTCGCTAAGTTTGATAGCTTGGATTGAGTTTAGTATATGTATATAATTTTATATACTTTCTTTGAAAAAAAAAAACGTTCATATCAAGGGATTCAAATTGATAGTGACGTTCTTCCTATCATGAGAATTGAGATAGCTTGTGAGGAAGTGACAATGCTATATTATTCTACACCAACTTCACAATATTAAAAGGCCAATAGGGAAAAGAGTCCAATTATTGAGCACATCGACAATAAAAAAAAAAACTTAGAGTATCACAATCATGCTTGATTGCTTGACAGATGTGGACTCCAAGTGGGCTCTATTGGAGAGCATTAGGGGAAAAATATGGAGAGGATGTGAAAACTTCCCACGTTTTTCACACCCACTTCAATCCTCCTGTCGTTCTTCTTCTCACAGACAATGCAACGATAAACATGTGAGGGGACAAAAAAGATTAATGATAAACATAAGGAGAAAGGACCGCATTAATCCCACAATTTTTGTATGTTTCACACTTTAATGCTAAAAACATTTCAAATGATCTTCACATGCCACAATTTTCAAAAAGCTATCACTGAAGTGATTCTGGCAATTTAGCTTGTCAAAAAAAAAATTGATTTTTTTGACCTTAAAGTGATTGTTCATAAAAGTTTACTACTAACTTGATCATTTATTAAAAAACAAATCTCTATGTTCTAATATTAAACATTCGACTAGATGGCGTCATTCTAACTTTGCCACTTTTTTTCCCTAGACTCAAAATCAAAATTATGGAGCAAACATTCTCTCCAAATAATTTCATTTAAAATCGCAAAAGACTTACTTGTTTTCCTTAACAACAAAGCTCGATGCATCATGAAAATGGACTACTTCTCTTATATCAATTAGAAGGATCAATGTTAGGGAATGCTTAGAAACCAATATGCCCATTTCTCAACTTGTGAAATGCATTTAACGATATTGTTAGGTGCATAAATTTTGCATGGCATGATTTTAAGATATTTTGTGCCAAAACTTTATGAATGATTAATTTAGTGCTAAAACTTATTAAAAGCATCCATTTAAGTAACTAAGGTTAGTCACATTGGATTTTTCACCAGTCATTCAAATGATCGTTTTTTTTTTATATATGTAACAATTTTTAGAAATTTTAACATCAAATTAGGGATGGTACAATAGCTATGAAACCATCAAAATTGCACAGCAATAAATAAGGCCTCAAAAGAAGGAATGTATTGCCCCTACTCTTGTACCCTCAGTTTTTCTCTCTCCCACATAAGTTATCCTACGTTCCGACCCATCTTATTTCGTTTCACCTTTTCCTCTCCCTGTCAATCATTGTTTTTTAGCATGGAATTTATGTAATAGGGACTTACATTCAATTCTTGCATGTAAGTGAGCTCATCTTTTATCATGCCTTTGAGAATTTGTTTGCACTAAAAAATAACAAATTCTTTATGATTGACACACATATTGATTTTGTCATATAGAGTTGGCTTGGGGTACGTTTGGTAATGTTTCTGTTTAAAAATTGTTCTAGAGAACAGAAATAGAAAAACCTATTTTCTAGGGGAACAATTTTTTAACGAAGAATGTGTTTGGTAAAATTGTTTTAAAATAAAAAAAATGTAAAACACGCGTTTAGTAAAGTTGTGTTCTTTTTTTGTTTCTTTTAATTTTTTAATATTTTTATTTTATTTTCTTTATTTTCTTTTTTCTTTTTTTCTTCCTTTTTTTGGTGCAGTGGTCTTTGGCGGCCTCGCCGGTGGTTGGGCGAGCTTGGCCTCGCCGATCGGCGCGAGGTCGGCCTCGCCTTGGCTGGGTGAGCTCGGGCTCACCTAGATTCGGCGAGGCCGAGCCTCACCAGGGGCCGGCGACGCTCGACCTTGCCGAGTGTTGGCGACACTCCAGCGAGGTCGCCAGCCCTCGACGGCCGGTCACTGGTCATGGCCAAGGTTGGTAACTGACCAAAGAAAAAAGAAGAAGAAGAGAAAAAAGAAAGAAAAGAAGAAAAAAAACGAGGAGAGAGAAAATTTGTTTATCAAAAGTGTTCCAGAAATAATAAATAAGTTTTTATTTTTTATTTTTTTTTTTGTTCTTTTTGTTAAACAAAAAAACAGAAATCGTGTGTTCATAAATAGAAATAAAGAACACAAACAAATAGGGCCTTGATGGAATCGATATGATTTTCAACAAATTTTTGATGTGATTATCAACGATCATGAATAACTTATTAATAATTATGACTGACAATTATCGACAATCATGAAGTATGCCTATCAATATATGATGGTGAATGGTTGATGAATATTTCACTCAGTGTCAACATCAATATAATTTATTATTATAAAATCGGTTAAGTGTTGGACACAAGGAAATGAGGAAAAAAGAGAAATAGATTGAAGATGTCGATCAAAAATATGGAATTATGAAATAGGAATCAATCATCCGAAACACGTACTCTCGATGCATTTATATTATTTTATAAATGTTATTGTCGTTTCACTTTCCATTATTTTAAATCTTATAACTTTTAATTCATCTTGTTCATATTTGTTGTGACACTACCACAAAACCAAAATCAATTTTTTTTGTGAAAGATATTTCACTAGGGTAGCGCCCATTTTTGGTGGAACAGATGTATTTGTGTTTTACCAAATTCATTAAGATAGTGATATATCAATTCCTCCGTCATTAAAAGTGATTTAACAATTGGGTTTTTCAAAGTCAGCTTCCCAATAGAGTTAAATTGAAGAGGCTGACATTGACCTTACGGAGAAGATTATTAAAAATGTTAAAAATTGGTAGCCATAAACGACAAAAGCGAAAAAGTAAGACAAGATTAACCCAAGCCACACATTTTTCCCGCTACTTTTAAGAAAAGGAAGAAGATAAATTTTGAAAAAATTATTAAAAAAATCATAAACCTACCATTCAAACGTTGCTTTACTTTTATATCTTTTAATTGTGTCAATTAAATTAATAATATTTTGATGATTTGATAATGTAATCATTCCAACTAATTTTGATAAAAAAATTGCTAACATGAATAATTTATATATATTTTTTAAAAATTATTTTTATTTTTTCTACAAAGTTTAAAGAGGCCCGACCGACCCTTTCCCACAACCAACAAGGATTGTCAGCAGCTCTCACTTGTGACTAACAAGGGTCAGGTAGTACTCTTGTTGGATGAAGAAAAAAAAAAAGGAAAAGAAAGAGAAAAAAATAAAATATAAAAAATCATAAAATTTAAAAATTAAAAATCATTTATGTTAATGTTGAAAATAACATATAAGATGGCGAATGTCCATGTTAATAATTTCCCGTTAAAATTGAGAGAAATGATTACATTATTAAATCATTAAAAATTTTAAGATGAAAATTGACAAGATGAAAATTTTTATAACCTATTGTCATATATTTGATAAATTTAGGAATTTTTCATTGATCTTCCAAAAGTTTTCATTATGTGCCATTTGTTTTTTGGTTAAGGCATTGTGTGCCATTTGTTTCCGGCTAAAATTGATAAAAATGATTATATTGTCAAATAGTTAAAAAGTTTACGATTTAATTGACAAAATAAAAACTTTTATAACCGGTTGTCATATATTCAATAAATTTAGGAATTTTTTATTGATTATCTCCAAGAATTTTTGTTACATGCCATTCATTGCATTTCGCAAATAAGACATTCCCCCTTCTTCACAAGATTCACGTGCCATTTTTTTTTTTTCTTTTTTTGGGCCCCTGCAATGTTTCACTTGCCTTGCATTGATGATGCTGCCGGAAATGTCAGTTCGTCCTCATTTATTGGTCGGCCCCGCATCAAATAATTATTGAAATCCATGGAAATTATTGGTCAAGTTTTCCAATAATCTTTCTTCAAAGAAAATCAAATCGTTTCGGGCCTCTTCAGTCGCCAGTCATCTTGTGACGTTTCCCTGCAGTTGTCACGTCCCATCAGGCCTTATCGGCCTGTCCCCCACTAGCTTTTAAATACTCTCCTCTCCCGTTTAGAAAGTGTCGACACTTCGTTAAAAAAAAAAAATGGAGAAAAAATTATTATTTTTAACACCCTTTTTATCTTATATGTAATTAATAAACCGAAGATATATATTTTTAGTAAGTGCAATTAATATGTATTCACGAAGCATTCATTAATGAAATCTTTTACTATTTTAGTCCTCCTTAAAATCACTCTTGTTTTTCATTTGGTTGTTGAAAAAAAAATGAATTTGGAGTCTTATTTATTGGGTAAGCATCGCCTTCCAACATTTTATGCTTTACAAATCTTGGGATTCTTACAATTGGCCGAGCTGGCCTCTTTCAACGTTTTTTCTTTTTCATTTTTCAAATTTTCTATGAATTTTTAGGAGGAGCAATACCAAAAAATGAATGATTGATATCATGAAAAATCTAAAATTAGTACACCAATGACAAATTTATTTTAAATTTATTTTTTTATCATAAAAAATACAAACCAATACATGCATAACATATTTATCTTTTATTAGCTTTCGTTAAATATTGTCATTAAACTATTGACATGGATGCTATGAAAACTTAACGTGGATTAACCAACAAGTTAATATCACCAAAATTCCAAATTGGTATAGTTGTAACAAAATTATATCAAATCAGTACATCTAGGATAAATTTATCTCAAAATTAGATCACATTCATTTTCTTTTTCCTTTTTCAATATTATTGTGTGTGTAGTAGTTTTCCAGATCTCAAAGAATTTTAGAATTATGAGAGATTAGCATCTTTAGATTATAAATTTTCCCATCTTAAATTAGAAATTCATAACTCACAACGTACCTTACCAACCTCATGGATTAAAGTAAAGCTTGAGCATAAAATCCCAATGCGAGCGATCCACGAATGCAATCATTTGCACTTAGTTGTGCGAAGAATGAAACTCATATTATATGCCTAATTGACATACATAAATATATTCTTTAGCCACTCCACCGATCCCATAATGTTACCATAAAGCGAAGCGATGGATGTGTTCAAACTCAGCTCATTAGGGTTTAAGTTAAAATCCACCATAGGAATGAAGTATTGGCTCCTCTCGTGATTAGAGAGTGTAGATAGGACATAATAACAAAATGAATATCAAATCAAGACCCCCCCAAGTTCAACTAGGGCAAAGAATTCCACTTATGAGCACACCGATGTGACCTGTCGATGCTTTAACATACATTTCAAAAAAGGTAAAGAGGAACGCCAAGACACACAATTTTAATTCCCAAATTGTCACGGGTGTATTATTAGAATGCATTTTTTAATGTTGATATTGCCATATTGGTCTATAAAACATAAATTACTTTAGGATAATTTTTTCATGAATATATTAATTGGAGGTAATTTTATCATAAATTTATTTTACGTGACATCCACATGAACAATTTAATAGTAATATTTGACAAAAGTTAATAGAGTTATAAATATATCACGTGCGTATTAATTTAGGATTTCTGGTGGTGAAAATATTAATATAATAAATTTATTATTAATATATTGATTTATGATTTTTTTTGAATTAGTCATAGTCCTCGATACTCGATTACAATTTGGCATCATTAAAAAGAGTATAATGAATTTGAATAGGAAACCCGTGAGTCAGACCTCCAAAATAAAATGGACCCAATCTAACACATTATATGACACGAAAATCCTACAAATAAATCTTCATACAACTAGCATATTCCTCGATCGGTCGCCCCGCTTTTTTTGCACCGGGAAAGGAAATTGACCCCACATATTTATTATTATATTATATTATTATTGATATTTTGCTTTTCATCTTCCACAGTTCTCAGCCACACAATTTATATCCAACTTCCACTCCCGGTCCTTGCTAACCCGTAAGCCTCCATGGAAGCTGGGAAGATGATGCACGGCGGGACAACCCTCTCCCGCTTTCTCGCCCCCGGCCCGGCGGAACCGGCGAAGGATCGTCCCCACCCTCGCCATCACCATGTCATCCCACGTTTAGATCGGACCGAATCCGGCCACCTCGCTTGGCTCGAGAGCTTCTCCGACTACGTTGGTGAGTAACCCGCTCGCTCAGTTTTCTTCTTCCTTATTTTCTTCACGAATTCAGCTGATATTTCTGCCTGTTCTTCTGCTAACTTGAGCTGCGATGGTCGATGGAGATAATTATTCTTATTCTGGGAGGAGGGGGAGAAAAATTAAAGGAGAAAATGTATAGATTTTTTTACATGCCCGTTACTTTTTTCACGGAGTTATCTTAATTTTTTTTGAAAATTTTCCATCAGAATTTCATTCTCATTTTCCCCTTTGATTTTTCGACATGAGATATCTGGCATCGGGTAGAGTTTTGGGATGTGCCTCGTTGGGTTCTTGATTTTTCAAGATTTTTTATTTAACATTTTCTTGAAAACTAAAATAAATGAGACGAGAGGAAAGGTGGAGGAGGAGGGGGTTTCTGGTGGGCATGAAGCAATTGAGGTGAGGCCCTTTATTTATTTGATAATTGTTTATCATGTTTTCTTTTTGTCAGAATTTATTTATCATGTTGGCGCAGCATCTGTTTCCACGTCTTTATTTTCTTATAATTTCTATTCTCTCTGTGTTCCCCAACAGAAGAATTTTTTTATGTCACCAAAATTTATAAATCGCACTCATTGTTTTACCAAAACCCAAATTTTTTTTTATTACCAATAGCCTAAATATTGGTGTCACAGTGAGCAAATGTCAGAAAAATTTGTCAAATTTGGTATATTGGTTTTTTTTAATATAAGGAAAGTCTAATGCCCACTAACGGTCAACCAGTCTTATTGAGCGTGTTGTTTACTTAAATCAGAATTTGGGGAACCAAATTTCGACCTTTTTATTCAAATATGTATATATTCATATATAAATTCACATAGCTTTTCTTTTAAATTTAGATAATGTTTGAAATTTTGACAGAATAGTAAACGAAGTATTATTTTTTTATTATTTTTTTTCAAAGGGTAAAGAAACGCTTGTTACTTCCGTGACAAATGATGCAGCCAGGCAACTGGGATTTGAAGATGGGAGGGAGTGCCCGCGGCTGAGCAAGCTCGCGATCGAGTACTTGAAGAGGACCGATGGGTGTGAAGAGGACATCAGCGAGTTCTTTGCTAGCGAACAGGACGCGTCGCTGTGCGTGAAGCTCATCGATGAGTTCGAGCGGTGCATCCTCAGTTACTTTGCGTTCCATTGGAGAGAAGCGTCTGCTATGATTAGTCAGGTAAATTTGGTATGATAGTACTACTGAAAAGTCGAAACCACCACGAGTCGAACACCTCCGTGTCGGTATGCGCCTCTCCTTCGATGTTTGTGAATTGGCTGATGTATCTGTGGATGGGATCTGATGATGAGTATGATAGGTGCTGAGTGACGAGGGCGAGACTGGGATAAAGCTCAAGCACTTTTTGTTGGCCGCTACAAGGTTAGTAATGCTGAGAACTATGGAAGATGAGTTTGAATCTGGAGAATTGGAGTGGTGGACTAAGGACAACGGACACTATAATTTGGGGGCAGGAAACTGAGATTTGAGAAGGTGGCCAGGAACCTAAAAGTAACGAGGGTGATAAGCACCTTGGTAGAAGAGATGAAGTTGATTGGAGGGCCCGTGCGCGAGGGCGATGAATTGACAGACGTGATGATGCCGGTGGCTCACAGTCGCAGAAGCCCGGTCTTCTTGCTCATCGGTGGAGGTGCCGGAGCCGGAAAGAGCACTATCATCAAAGACATTCTTCAGCAGTAAATATTAGTCACCCTATCTCTTTCTCTCTCATTTTCTACAAGATCAAGGTCGTTCCTTTTCTCTTAATCGAAGAGAAGCTGGTTTATAATCGGTTTTCATGGGGATATTTGCAGGCCACTCTGGGTTGAAGCAGCAAGTAATGCCGTGGTAGTGGAGATTGATGCATTCAAGGAGACGGATGCTGTATACCAGGCACTCTGTGCAAATGGTCGTCATGATGACATGCTTCATACCGCTGAACTGGTACGCATCTTCCTCAGGCGGCCTCCATCACCGTTTATGTATTTTGTTGTAGTTTTTAACTATTTCACTGACTAATGCATCAACCATGATAAAAGTCACCTGTTGAGTTAAATTTTGTAGGGCTACTACTCTTAAAACCTTAAATGGTTGGATGAAAGCGTAATCTAATAATTAAACGCTCTGACGGGTTTGTAGTAAGAATAGAGACAATTGCCTAGGACTGCTTACCTAGGGGTGGCAATTTGTGTTCGCAGGTTGTGTTCATGTTGTGTGCAATATGGATATGCTATGCAATAGGTTAACTGTAACATAACACTATTAGTTAATCGTGTTAACCTATTTGACATGAATACCCCCCCAGAAACTCGTTGAAATGGCACGATCTATGTAATGCAATTAGATAACATGTTGATGGGTCAACACGATTTTGTGACTTGTTGAGACATGAAATCAACCCACCAATACAAAATCAATCCATCAACACAAATCTAATAAAAAAATATTCTCAATTTTTCAAATCTACCTCTTTCAAGATCGATGATCCTTATGAGGTGTCTTACCTCAGTGAAGATGATACGACCTATCAAGATTCGGGTTTCATTGGACTTGGAATAAGGGAGGGTTTACGGTTAGGATTAATGAAAAATATGATATGCTTACAACAATGGCCCTTCTCTAGGCCTACAAAAAGGACTGTCTTTTAATCTCCAAAGCTATTATTCTACATTATAAGGCATTCGAGTCTAAGAAACTTTTTGATCCACAGTACCCATAGAATGGTTAGTGGAGAATATATTCATGAAACCAATTTATCTTTTCTCTAACTAACAAAATAATTATAACTTTCTGATGCCATTAAACCTTATGAAGGAAAAAAAAAGTGTTTATAAGATCATTAATGAGTGTATATGTGAATATAGATTGAAAACTTAGCCAACTTTTACTCCTAACCGAGAGCATTACTAATCTTTTCCATACAACACATGGGCACCGTAGCATGTTCTTGCAGGACAATTGTACAAAGTACCGTAGACAGAATGTAATCACACGCATCTACAAGATGCTTTTACAAGATAACTTTTCCGGAAGGAAGAGACGATGAAAAAGTATTTTGGCCAAAAGTAGTGGCCAACATTACTCATAATAGTAATCATTGTTCTATTAAAACCGTTACTTCCTGAAGGGCTCGTGATTTAGATTAATATTCAGTTTTGTATCATTTGAGTTGTAGTATAGGTTGACTAAGGTAATGCTTGGTCCTATTTGGAGATTGAGGTCTACCTGTTGGTTGCTGGAGGTGGATCCTACATGCTACATTTTGGGTCTAGGATCTAGTTGCCACTTGTCTAAATTGATACTTGGTTGCAGCCAGTTGGTCGGATTCAGGAGCTTGAGTCTTTCCATAAAGAACTTTGACTTTTACGTATTCGGTTAGAAGATTGACGATGCTATATTTAAAGGATTGGTATACTTTCCTTATAAATGGCCAAGTTGTGTGAGGAGGCTAAAATTGTGTGAATAAAGATAGAATATTCCTGTAGAATTGTAAAATATTAGTGCCCTATGGAAAAATGATGGTTGTATAAACTTCAGGATCTAGCTCGAGATCAAGCTCTTTGAGAAACTACTTCTTCCAATAGCTGATCATTTTGAACCGGTATTCCTGCGTAATTTTCTACGACCATTGAAGAATCATCATATAGAAATAATATCTCGAATTTTTTGGGGAATATCTTTTCTAAAATTTGGCGGATCAAAGTCAAATAATATGCCTCCTAGACCTCCTGCTCTTGCTTTAATGGATTTAAAGAGGTACAATGGACGAGTTTCTTAGGCATTGATCATTCAATTATTGTAGAGATTTTTTAGGGAAGTATCAACTCCTTTGGATTTAGCATTGGAGATGACATACAATGACCAAAGAACTCTCCGTGGAAAAGATCACACTGTTTCCTAATCTATATGGCCATGTGCTTATCAAGAAGAGTTTCCATGATATTATTTCCAATATATATGAAGACTAGAGATGTCATCGATCAAGTCTTACAAGAACACATAATAAATCAATCATAACTTACAGATACATAGGACCCTTGGGATTAGGAAGACTATAGCCTTAATCTCAAGCTCCTAAATGGCCAACTAGGGACGACCAGAAAAAAAAATGGCCAACCAGCCACAATATAAATCTAGACAGGAGGAGTAACTAAGTCTCAAAATTAACAGTTCGAGCTCATTCTCTGACTAGAATTAAGCACTAGCCTAGCAAATCAAGACTTAAGCTTAGATGATGCAGACCCAGTTTGATCCAGATCACGAGCCTTTTAGGAAGTACTAGCTATAGTAAACCAATGGTTGTATTATTGTATTGTGTGGAATGCTAGCCACTATTTTTTGCCAAAATACTTTAATTTTTATCTTCTGTCTAGAAAAGTTGTCTTGTAAAAGCATCTTGCACATGTATTTGTGATTGTACTTTATACGTAGTATTATTGTTCTATAAGAGCATCTTGCATATGTCCATGTGTTGTATGCAAAAGGTGTGTAATGTCCCTAGCCTTGTCAATATAAGGCTAACTTCTACGATACATTAGAGTAAAAGCTGGCTAAATTTCTAATCTATATATAATTTCTAATGATCTTATAAACATTTTCCTTTCTTAATCGAGGCCTAAGGTCATTAGAAAGTTAGAATCATTTTGTTAGTCTAATGAGTTGGTTTTCTGAGCATGCTCTCCTGTTGCCACCGTGTGGATCTTATAAATTAGATCGTTTCTGAGGTGTGAGTGCCTTATAATACATATAAATAGAGTTTGAAGAGTAAAAAGTAATCCCTTTTATTGGCTTAGAGAAGGGCAGTTGTTATGGGGATAGCAACTGTCTCAGATTGGTCTATAGAACTATAATCTTATATTTGTCAACAAAATATCGTCAAATCATATTTAAAACATGTTGGTAGTCCTTGAAATATCATTAATTTGAAATGTTAATAGCATGGAGAAAATAGTCTTAATTGTGTCTCAACAGGTTACATACAGGTCATGTCAACATTAATCTGTTAATTTAAGTGCGTTTTACGAGTCAAATGCATGTTGGCAGGTTGGACACGAACATGACAATATTATTAATCGCATCACATTGGTTTACATGAAATTTACGCGAACGCAATAAAGCCTCAATCCAAATTCACTAATCTCATGTCGTGGTCGAGTCGTGTCTGAAATTATTATCTCTATACTCACGTCACAAGGGCCTCAAGGCGATCGGGGGCAGATTTGGTCCTATATTTATAATGGGCCGACCCCATTCGTTATGCATCTAGTATTAGATGTGTTTGGTTCATCCGCTACTTTTAAGTTTCTAATAAAAGCTTCAGAGTTCAATGCTAAAGCCTTTCTCATTACTCCCAACATACGCCAGGTCCACCAGTCATCCGCTGATGCAGCATCCTCGCTTCTGGTGACTGCACTCAACGAAGGAAGAGACGTGATCCTGGATAGCACGCTGTCATGGGAGCCCTTTGTTGAGCAGACAGTCGCGATGGCTCGGGAAATCCATAAACATCGATATAGAATGGGGGTCGGATATAAGGTGGCCGCCGATGGCACCGTCACTGAAAACTATTGGGAGAAGATTTCGGAAGACGAAGCAAATCCCCACAGAAAGCCGTACCGAATTGAGCTGTTGGGAATTGTGTGTGATCCTTATCTCGCCGTTGTGAGAGGCATTAGGTAAAACTCTCTTGCTGTTATCGATGTCTTTGTGACGCGTGTCTCAGAAGTATCGATTGGCAAACTTAGCAATGTTTACAACAATGTTTCACTCGTTTGCTCGGCGAAGAGGAGACTTTGTTTAGTGAAATCATCGTTCTTATGAATTATGTTGATGTATTTATTTGAATGCAGGAGAGCCATAATCTCAAGAAGAGCCGTAAGAGTGAATACACAACTCAAATCCCACAAGAGATTCGCAGACGCATTTCGGAGGTATTGTCCGCTCATGGACAGTGTGAGGCTCTATCGTAACGGCGCCATGGGTGGCTCACCTGCGGTAACTTGTTCATAACGTCTCGTTTGTGCTTTATCGTTATACTACGATGGCACAACTTGATTCTCTAAGTGGAGTGATGGAAAAAGTAAGGAACCAAAGTCAAGTTTTGTAGAATTCGATCTTTGAATTCTAGTGTCTTTGGATGAATGCAGTTGATAGCATGGAAAGATGGGAACAGCAACCTGCTTGTTGATCCGGAAGAGATCGAGTGCCTGGTCACCATAAGCAAATTGAATCCGGATGCCGAGTCCATCGAAGAACTTTACCCTGATCCGAGCCTGATCCACGGACCCGGCTCGGTCTGGAACGATGTTGTTCTCTCACAGTCACGGCCAACCATCCTTTCGGAGCTGAGGACTGCGGTCAGGAAAGTTGAGAACCAAGCAATTTGAAAGTCTTGGAATTTAACCCTAAGTTTGTATTTAATCCTTGTTTTGTCTGGGATTTGGCCCCCTTTTTTTGTTTTATTATTTGTGGCATTTGATGGGTATTTGTGAAGAGAGGATAAATCCTACGATATGAGCAATCAATCGATTGGCTTGCATAGTACTTTATATATTGGTCATCATGGCCTTTTAAATTTTTTGTAAGCTGTACACTTGACAAGAGCAAGGTGGTTGGAACTTAGAAATGAAGCATCGAATGGAAAGGTTGCATATAAAAATTGACTTAAGATATCTACTGTTCAACTCCAAATGATGTCTTGAAATTCCAAAATCAGAAGCATCGCCTATGAAGTCGCTTATAATTCATTTAGGCTCTCTCTCTCTCTCTCTCCTCTAAGCCAACTTGGGTACTTTTTTTTTTTTTTTTTTTTTTATCAGTCCTACTCTTATTCTTATTCTACACTCACTCTCGACTTTCGCATCTCTTCGGAGCGTGGGAATCGAAACCCACTCCTCAAACTTACGCGTCCCCACCCCATCCCCCGGAGAAGTTGGAGATTTAACCCCTCACCTCCCTCTTCCATGTTTTTTTTTTTTTTTTTAGTCGATTCTACTCTATTTCTATTCTACACTCTCTCTTTTTGCTCGCTCTTGCGGGCGTGGGAGTCGGCTCACTCTTCAAACCTACGCGTCCCCACCCCATCTCCCCTGAGAAGGTGGGGATTTGAACCCCTCACCTCCCCCTTCCATGTTGAAAGGGTGGCCCAACTTGCGTACTTTAAGAACCCCAACTTGCTGAAGGCCAAATTTATTGGGTTTTTTTTTTTTTTTTTTTTTTCATTATATAAAGGAACGTGAGGACGACGAACGAACCTTGAACGATAAGCAGCGCCAGCGGTGGCGCCAGCGTTGCCGTCGCATAAGGCTTCTCCCCTTTTGCTTTTTCTAATTTCTTCGAAGTTCTCTATTTCTCTCCATTCTACGGGGGATTATTTCATCTCAACCCCTATTGCCTGGATCGATTATTCGAAATTTCATTCAGACTCACATCCTAGTCTAGGTGATTTTTATCATACCTGGCTTTTTATCAAGGCCATCAAACGCACTCTGAAGTAGTAGTTTAGGAGTACACTTGAGTTTCAAGATAACAACGGCCGTCCATCGGAGCTTTATATAGTGTCTCACGTGACATATGAGAGGGAAAAGTACCAAAAAAATCTTAAACTTATTATATTGATATAAATTCAGTACTAAATTTTTCAATTGGATTAAAGTAGTTCTAAACATTTTTATATTTGTACTAATTCAGTCTATTCGACCAATTTTGGCTAACCGATGCCGAAGTGGACGCGGCCGTGACCGAATGCGACGTGGCGATTTTTAATAATTTTTAATAATTTTTTTTTTTTTGCCTTTTTCTTTTATTTTCTCCATTCTTTCTCCTTGGACTATCCTCGCAATGGTTGGCAAGCCTCATGCCGGTGGCCCTTGAAGCCCTCGTTGGCCACTGGACGAGGGCTATAAAGCCCTTGTTGGCCATTGGGAGGGCAGTTCAAGGAGGAGGAAATGAGAAAAGAAAAGGAAAAAATAATAATAAAATTTTCCAAATATTAAAAAAAGTATTAAAAATTGTCATGTCAGCGTTCAACCATCGACCGACGTTCACATCAGCGTTCGACCACTGGCTAGCGTCACAAGTTGACGCTGGCCAGCAAAAATTGGCTAGCTAGACTACATTTGTATCAATGTGAAAAAGTTTAGAACTGAATTGATTCAATTGAAAAATTTAGGATTGAATTGGTACCAATATAATAGGTTTATGACTTTTTTGGTACTTTTTCTTATATGAGATTAGCGTGGAATTTCTTATACCTAATTTTCAGGTCCACTCCCTCATATGTAGAATGAAATTTAGCTTAATAGTAAAGCTTGGAAATATACAATATAGGAAGTCACTAGGGACTTGGAAAGTTTTGAACTTGTGACATTTTTGCTTTGAAATTACATAAAAAAATTGTAAGGCATTGCTGAGTATTCTAAAAATTTAAGCTGTTAGAGATTATGATGTGATTAATAATTAAAAGCTAAACAAATTGCTTTTGAAAAGGGAACACCAAAAAGAAAATTGATGTGTCATTATCCTTCAACATTAGAGGAAGAAAGAAAATGATACTGACATTGTCATAATTTTCATACGGTGATCACTTTGATACCATAAGTGATTATTCCAGTGTCATAACTTTTAAAAAACCATTACTTGAGTCGTATCGGCAATTTTCTTGGTTTAAATTCCTATGTGGCATTAATTCAATATAAATCAACCAACATGGCTCACTGGAGAGATTTTTTTTTGGTCAAAATAACATTTCATTCATTTTCATTGAAAAACAAGAGAGATACAATGCAGTTCAACTGCAAATCAAGACAAATCCTAGATGGCTTCTAAACAAAATAAGCTCCAAACAATGTTATGAATTATGAAAACAAAATTACGAGTCACATGCTCAAAAAGCAGATTTATCACTTTTTCAAATGATAATTGGCGGCCGATCCTCATATGTTACTGTGACTTTACCTTTCGGCAATGTGTACCGAGGTTTGGTGTCCGCAACACCGTCATTGTTCAAAATATAAAAGGTTGAACAAGCACAAATCAAATGCTTGTGAGAGTGAAATCTTCATAAAACTCATTCGATCCCTTTTGAAACTAGACTTGTACACCAATGGATCTTGAGTGAAGCGAACTTTCGAAATCATATGCACAAAAATCCCAAAATCTAGACTAGATCAGGTTAGAAACCTCCTGAGACAGGAGAGAGAAACTTCAAGATCTAGACTAGATCAGAAGAGAAAAGCTCTTCAAATGGGAGGGAAGTAAGAAAAAGAAAACAAAGAACCAAAATTAGCCAAAGGAAAAAGGAGGGGTGAGAGAGATTAAACTCAAACCCTCCTCTCCATGGAGATTGAAAAAGAAAATTGTGTGATGATGAGATGGAGAGGAGGGTATCCTAGGAAGGATTCCATTGTGACCAACTGCTAGTAGGAGAGAGTTGATGCCAGCTAAAATGTTCTAATGTCACCGTTTAATCCTTTCTTGTCCCCCATTCGAGGATCAAGGACTAAATTAGGTGGACGTCGAAACCTTAGCCTATATACTTCAATTGAAACAAAAAGTTAATGATTCACTTCAGACCCCACGCCAATCTCCTCCTTTAGCAGTCGCTGCCGCCGCCTCCTTGCTAACTAATACGTTTGAACAGAAATTGGAATTTGGGTTAGGATTTTCTCGGACTAAATTAAATCTAATTTCTCAATTCGGGGCAAACTTGCATTGCCAAACAATGTTATTTGATATGTGTCATAAATGTTGACATCTCCGACGAGATATATCATATCATTTATTTTAAAACTAATTTTAGATAAGATTTTTTAGTAATGCTAGCAACCATAATCGATTTTTACAAATTGCATCCCGACAGCTAATCAATATTTTTGAAAATTATGATATTAAAGTGAGAGTTGCACAAAAAATATAGGGTTAATACCCTAAAAAACCCCAAAAAGTACACTTGTGACAAATTTACCCCAAACTGTTTTTGACCACCAAAAACCCCAAAGCGGTACATACGTGACAGATCTACCCTCCGTTAGCTTCCGTTTGATTTTTCCGTTAATTTTGCTGACGTTGTTGCTGACGTGGCAAGTCATGTGGAAATTCATAAGTTTAATACCATTAAAAACCCCAAACTGGTATATTTATGACAAATTTACCCCAAACTGGTATATTTATGACAAATTCACCCTCAATTAATTTTTTCGATCATAAAAAACCTAAATTGGTCCACGTGCGGCACATTTACCCTCTTTCAATTTTCCCAAATTTGACCGAGTTGTGATGTCCAATCAATTTTATTTTATGGATTACTCTAACATTGCCTCCATATCATTAATACTTGATTTTTTTTTTCTTTTTATTGGAATCATTATTAGAAAACTATTCAAAGGCTACTAAATGTGCACTTCATTCTTGTGCCGAGAAGATTCCCATTAACTAAAAGATGGACAGATCGCTTGCGCACATATACAAAAGAATCACACTCAAAGCACACCTAAAATTAGCGACAAACATAAGTGATTTTGGTTCCGGCATTTCAACGAGCATGTGATGTACGAGTCACTCATACCATGCTTGTTGGCATTACGTAGTCTTTCCTACCTTGAATCGTAAGTGTGTCAAAATTTTAACATGGAACTTGCATGTGAATGGTATGAGTGACTTGTACATCACATGCTCGTTGAAATGCCGGAACCAAAATCACTTATGTTTATCGCTAATTTTAGGTGTGCTTTGAGTGTGATTCTTTTGTATATGTGCGCAAGCCTCTGTCCATCTTTTAGTTAATGGGCATCTTCTCGGCACAAGAATGAAGTGCACATTTGGTAGCCTTTGAATAGTTTTCTAATAATGATTCCAATAAAAGAAAAAAATCAAGTATTAATGATATGGAGGCAATGTTAGAGTAATCCATAAAATAAAATTGATTGGACACCACAACTCGGTCAAATTTGGGAAAATTGAAAGAGGGTAAATGTGCCGCACGTGTACCAATTTAGGTTTTTATGATCGAAAAAATTAATTGAGGGTAAATTTGTCGTAAATATACCGCCTTGGGGTAAATTTGTCATAAATATACCTAGTTTGGGGTAAATTTGTCATAAATATACCAGTTTGGGGTTTTTAATGATATTAAACTTATGAATTTCCACATGACTTGCCACGTCAGCAACCACGTCAGCAAAATTAACGGAAAAATCAAACGGAAGCTAACGGAGGGTAGATCGTCACGTATGTACCAGTTTGGGGTTTTTGGTGGTCAAAAAAATAGTTTTGGGTAAATTTGTCACAAGTGTACCAGTTTGGAGTTTTTTAGGATATTAACCCAAAAATATAATACCATTACCACTCATTTCATTTAAAAAGGTGATGATATGACATTGGATCTGTCATTACATTACATGAGTGGGAGGATTAAATTGGAGTGGGAGGATTAAATTGGAAAAAGTAGGGACTATGTATTAGCTTGTGTGCGTGAATCACGTGGCTTAGCGACCGCATTACGCAAGAGTAATGACTTTTTCTTTTCTTTTGGTCTGTCCAAGAGGAATGATTGAAAAACGTGCATATTCCATAAGACATTAAACAATTAACGAAGGCAACAAAGAAAGAGGCCAAGCAAAGGACACGCGTATATATTATATACTAACAATTATCACGAGATATTCATGATAAAATATTTTGCTCATACCACCCACCCCACCCCGGTCGTGCCTACCATACAATATATTGCACGATCAGGTTTAGATTTTGACGCGCAGATCTATGCTTGAATTAATTCCTGTCTACTTAACTCCATCTCTCTAAAATAATTGAGAGATCTTTCCCCAACTTCATCACCAGTTCCACCAATCGCCCGTCGAGTTTTCGAGAAGATGCAACATGGTGAGGCCTCTCTCTCTCTCCCCCTCTCCATCTCTCTAGTAAGAGTTTCTTGCAAAAACCCGTTTTTGCCTTTTCAGATGGCTATGGAGAAATCGGGGCGGCGGAGATTGTCGCCGCCACCATCGTGGGGCTTGCTGTCACCTTTGCCCGTCTACGACTTCAGAGGCCAGGCGGTTCCAGACTGCCAAAGGATCACGACCACGTCGTCCCCCAATTGGACAGGACCCGATCAGGCCACCTCGCTAAGCTCGAGAGCTTCTCCAACTACGTTGGTAAGAACTCGACCGCAGATCCTCGCATCAATAGGCCAAACTCATTTTCCGAGGCTCGATCGCCATCTGTTCACAGCTAACGTAATGACATTCGTGAAAAACGGTTTGCTCGACATTTTGCTAATGCAGCTAGGCAATTGGGGTTTGAAGACGAGAGCGAGTGTCCACAGCTGAGCAAGCTAGCCATCGAGCACTTGAAGACGAGCAAAGGGTGGGAAGAGAAAATCTGCGAGTTCTTTGCTAATGAAGAAGAGGCGGATTCACTTTGCGAGAAGCTTGTGGAGGAGCTCGAGAGATGCATCCTCAGCTACTTTGCATTCCACTGGAGCCAAGCTTCATCCATGATAAATCAGGTCAAGAGTGAAAACCCATAAACCTAAACCAGACAACCCAGATCCGGTCAACGTTTCTTGATCTGCTTCTACGACTATGTTTGTGACATCTTTCTGGTTTTGGGTGTCATTGATCATGATGAGCAGGTGTTGAGTACCGACAATGAGAAGAAGACGAAGTTGAAGGACCTCGTGCTGGCAGCAACAAGGTTCGTCTGTTCTTTTCCTTCTCTCTGTAGTCTTCTCCATGTAAACTTTTTAATTATCTTTCGATCAGAAACTGAATTTATCTCGGAATATAACTTTGCACCTTACATCATATCATCTTCACGGTAATTGGCAAATCGACAATAATTGTTTCCTCTCTCCCTTCTCTCTCTCAATTCAATACGGCCATATGCTAGTAATTATAGTGGAAGTTGCTTTAGTATTCAAATTGATTTAATTCTTGAAAGACAAGTTATGTTGTCAATTAAAATGTATTATTGTCTCCATCGTACCACTTGCATTTTTTGGTGAGTAGTTCATCGAGTTTATCCAATGGTTCGGACAGCTATGACCGCAAAAGTCTCATCGGACGATGTCAACAAAGCTCAATAAATAGATCCCGTCCAATTAATTTTCTTTGTTAGTCATCTATTAACTGCTGTGCAAACATTAGAATTATTTACAAAGTTATATATGTTCCGTGCCAAATTACTAGATGTTGTTTATTTATGTTTTAAGTTGCTTGGACGTGTTGACCTACCTCACAAAAATATTATATATTATACTCGAGATTCTTTCATTAATATACTTTTTTTGCTCTCGCATGCCTTTAACCCTTTATCCATCTAATCGTCTCTTTCAAGATTACATCCTTACTGCGGACAAAAGGATTGGTCTTCCACTAGGATTAAAAGATTTCCAAAGGTCATTCCTCGATTTTATCCAATTTTTTAAATTCTTCCACATCCGGGATGCGTTGGGACAGCGATGCTTAGTCAGTTTTTAACCACAAGAAAAAACTAATGTTCAACGAGGACATTAAAATAATCTGAAGTCATCTCGAAGTGGCCCTTAAGTCCACATCTGCAGGTCCACGCTTGCTGTTGGGGCATCGTGGAAGTCTTTTAGGGACGAGAGTTGAATGTTCTGTTGGATAAATCTACTTTAGAGGCAAATTAGGCAACCATGTACATGCGCCCCTGGCTTGAAATATTCTTGCACGATGCAATGTTAAAAGGCTAATCAATGATTTGTTATCCTCGTCAAATGATGGAGCAACGTTGATTTGTAAAACAACGTACTTGTCCAAAAAATCATAAACACATTGTACAACATCTAATTTAGTTTTAAAACTTTTAGTTATATTAGTTTAGTTCTAAGCCTTTTTGAAATTTGCCAATATAATCATTTTGATTAATTTTGACTGGAAATAACTAATGCAGATGGTAGACGTTTTATGTGATACAATCGATACTGATGTAAACAATTTTTGCAAATTTCTTTTTTATTTTTTATTTTCTATTGAGGGCCGGTAGGCCCACTAATAGTAAAACAAATAAAAAAAAGAAAAAAATATCAATATTAATAAAAATGTTTAGAAAAAAAGAAGAAGCAAAAATTTTCCATGTGGGATGGCTATCATCTACGTTAGTGACTCCCGACTACAATTGGTCAGAAAAACTATAATGGTAAATCATTAAATTTTTTATAATTAAATTGATACAAGCAAAAGATTTAAAATCGAATTGGCTACTGATTAATAAGTTTGGGACTTTTAGGATAATTTTTCCTTTGCAAAATCATATTTACAGAAACTATGCTAAAGAGACAATAATTTGCTATAGTTTCTGAGAATGGTTACCGTATAATTTGCGCCTTGATTTGCTTATATTGGACATGATGCAGTTACTTCCTTACTTAAGAGGGTCCAAGTCCTTTTTATAGTATTATGTAGGAGCTAACACAATTTTCATGTTTTGCTACACTTTGTGATGGACATTTTTTTCTTTTTGGTGAAACTATAGGACAAGAGCCAATATCATTATCTGGGATCGTAAATTTGTCTTTGGATTTCTCTTTTATTGTGCAATATGCTTAAGCAAATTTCTTGGTCGGTTTTTAACATCTTCATGGGAGAACAAAAGATTCTTCCAACACCTTATAGAGCAAACGCCTAAGTGCATCCTAGCACACCAATCTTTATTTCTTTTCTCTTTTATATTAGCAGTCGGATGGTGTTCACATCAGCTTTTTGATAGGTTCACTTTCTTTATGGGGTCTTTTTACACAATGATATGATGTATTTATGATTTCATTCCTAGAGTACTCCCACTAAGACTTGAAAAAAAAACCACCGTCTTAATTTTCATTATGATTGCTTTTCATGTTACTTTGTATATTTTCCTCATTTCAGTGACCTGTTTGTACATAAGCTTGCAAGCCATTTCTCTTATTAAGTTCAAGGCCCGACTTACATATCGGATTGAATATTGCGAAATATGCTATATAATGTATGGATAGCACTCTGGTAAATATGGCTATCTCAACATCTTTCAATTTTTCTAGCCAAAGAAGAAAAGAGACATCTTTCTTACCCTTACACAAAAGTTACACGATATGTTTGCACTTTGGTTGCAATAGGAAACAGAGATTTGAGAGGGTGACCAAGAACTTGAAGGTAACGAGGGTTTTCTCCACATTAGTGGAAGAGATGAAGGCGATAGGAGGGTCCGTGCACAAAGGCGGCGACGAGTGCGTGGACGTGATGGTCCCGGTTGCGCACAGCCGGAGAAGCCCGGTCCTCTTGCTCATGGGTGGCGGCATGGGAGCAGGGAAGAGCACCGTCCTCAAAGACATCCTTAAACAGTAAATACTGCATACATCCTTTTCCCACCTGTTGCCATACATGATCTTGGATTGCCCTTTTCGTATGGATTGGATCGAGAATCTCTAGCAAGAATCTGACAATCTTCTCTCCTGCTGAAGATGTTCGAACTGGTTTCATGGTGGGCTTTTTTGGCAGACCATTGTGGGCCGAAGCCGCGGATAATGCCGTGGTTGTGGAGGCCGACGCGTTCAAGGAGAGGGATGTTATATATAAGGCCCTGAATTCAAAGGGTAGTCACGGTGACATGCTCCAAACTGCTGAGCTGGTGTGCATCTTTCCTCCCTCCCTAGTTTCTCGTTAATCTCTCAATCTTTGCTTAGCTTATATCTACTACCGTAGTAATATCCGGGACTTGCACGCTCTGTATTGTATGCCGTCGACACACAGGTTCACCAGTCATCGACCGATGCAGCGTCATCGCTTCTGGTGACTGCACTTAACGAAGGAAGAGACGTGATCATGGATGGTACGCTTTCATGGGAGCCCTTCGTGGAGCAGACGGTCACGATGGTCCGGAATGTCCACAAGTCTCGTTACCGGATGGGGGTTGGATACAAGGTCGCCAGCGACGGCACCATCACTGAGAACTATTGGGAGCCAATTCCAGCTGGTGAAGAAGGAGAAGAACAAGGAGAACATGGTAATGAAGAGCTTAATAGGAAGCCATACAGAATCGAGCTTGTCGGGGTTGTATGCGATGCTTATCTAGCCGTCGTCAGGGGCATTAGGTAATGCTCTCTTACCTCTTCATTGGGGTTCGGATGGTGTATTTACATTGAGTTAACGCTTTGTATAGATCGCGCCGATCGACTAATTGATTGATTACGTTGGGTTCGACATCAACACAGGAGAGCCATAATCACGGGAAGAGCTGTGAGAGTGAACTCACAGCTGAAGTCCCACAAGAGATTCGCAGAAGCATTTCCAAGGTATTGCCGGCTCGTCGACAACGCCATGCTCTATTGCACCAATGCCATGGGTGGCTCGCCTTCCGTAAGTCTTGTTCACACTCCCTTCTTTTTCTCTCTACAATGACAATTGGCGATAGCTTTTCGAGAGAAGCACACCGTTAGTCACTGAATTTTCGTTTGGTAAGTAATGTCATCGTCAAACTTTTGATTGGCTTTCTTAGATTCATGAACTTTTGACCAACGTACAATATCATTCTTAAAATCTCAATCGCTTTAATTATGTTCCTAAACTTTTTATCCTAGTAATGTCTTGTATGTTTCGCAGCAAGTTGCTCATCCATATGATATTCGCATCCCACGGTTCGCTTATCAACCGTTTTTACCTGTCTTATAAGCCTTGGTCAATGATGATTGATTAGCCTGTGCAATTGGTTATCTTATCCCTGTCGATAGCTTTCTAATGGACTAGAAATTTGACCATATTGAAGCGTGGGAAATGCAGTTGATGGCATGGAAAGATGGGGGAAACAAACTACTTGTTGATCAAGAAGAGATCAAGTGGTTGACCGCATTGAGCAAATTGAACCCGGACGCCGAGTCCGTATACGAACTCTACCCAGATCCGAGCCCGATCTACGGACCCGGTTCGGTTTGGAATGGCGTTCTTCCATCGCCATCAAGGTTTAGTCTCCTTTCCGAGTTGAAGGCCGTCGTTAAGAAGGTCGAAGACCAAAAGCGCTGAAAGTCTTGGTCTCGGGGTTTCAGCTGGCCAATCCCCCTTCTAATCAATGGGTGGCTTATGTCGAACATTTATGCTTTTGCTTGTCTCGTCCCTTGTTTGTACATTGATTTGATTTGGGTGTATTTGTATGAGAAAAAGAAAAATCCCTAAATTTGGTTGTTACTCATATGACATTTTTTAATTACGGGATAGAGCTGCCCAAAACCTCAGGTAATGTCCGTTGTGAAATAATTTTATAAACTTATTTCAAAATTGAATAACACTATTAAAAATATGCCAACACGAAATGATAACAAAGTCTACGTGGCATCCATGTGGCTTAAGTGAAGTACAAAAAATGCCGTTTTAACTAGAAAATCATTTGGCTGGACCTTGATAGATGTGTTACACGTGTACTTGTCTAGGTGTGTTATCATTGACATATTTTGAGATTTTCGTATCACTAATTTTTTTTAAAAAGATTAATACAGTCATCATTTAGAGTTTTTGGTGTCTTTTACCCGTTATAATTTTAAGAGTCATGATCCTATTGCAAAAACAAAAACGCATATTTCACTTTGGATCCAATTTTTTTGGGTTTCCAAATGTGTAGGGGACCAAAGGACGAACTTATGAATATCTTAAGTCATCGCTACATGAAAATTCGAGCCCTCAACTAGGCCGAATTAGTTACCGACGGAATGAACGTGAAATGTACATTCAAATAGCAGTGTAATCGAGTCAAGTTGACCGAGTTTAATAATCGAACTTGACTCCAGTGTTCGAAGCTTGATACTCAGACCCAATCTCAATGTATCTTGATTTTTCAAGCTTGATCTCAACTCAAGTTGAATTGAGTGATCAGTAAGTTCTACTCAAAGGCTGAACTAAACTTGAACTCAAGCTCAAATCAAGAAAACAATCTATGATTGAAAGATTAATAATTGAGTGATCAGTAGTTCAAGGTCTTTTGTCACTAGTCATGGCCAATTTGAAATTGATCCATGTTGAGTTTATTTGGTCCATGATCGATTATTGATTGTCATGTAATCGTGTGGGATCAATCGATCTGTCTCAACTCATGGTCACATTGGATCGATTCATGGTCATCCATGACTAGCACAACGATCGGACTGAATCACCTGCGACTCGTGCCTTGACAGGGTTGAATCGAGCCATAACCGTCCACCGATCCATGATGATATGCCAATCCTTATGATTGAATAAACATCCCATGGTCAAACACACCATATTCAGCCTTTTGGTTGCCGAGTCTCGATCGAGTCAATTTAACTCATGACTAGCTTTCGTGCCGGCTCATGGCCTAGTTTTGCCATTGGCATACCGGTCATTAGCCTACTAGTCGGTAGGGGTGATCGAGTCTATGATGGGTAGGGTCTAAACCTGGACCCTGTACCTGACCTTATTATAACCGGTTCTCTTTTTTTGGACCCTGTACCCAACCCTGTTCCCGACCCACCCTTTTTTTTGGTCTGGGAACAGGGTTAACCTTGTTTATATTAGAACCTGTTTTGTATAAAAATTGTTGTACATCACTCATATGTAAGATAAATCATTTACAATCTCGATCATCATAAGCACATCCACCATTGTAGCAAAAGTTAAACTAGTTTTCAGGAAAAAACAAAAGGCTAGAAGTCTGCTCTCCTTCAAAGGCTTAACCGTTCTGCGGCAAAATGGCTGCTTACAGTTTATCTCAATGACACAATGCATAATACCATGAATATGGATCATCTTATTTGAGTTCACCATGCTGCTTCAGTGGTTTCTTGGTCTTAGCTATGACCTCATATTTTAGATTTATTCTGTCAAAGCTTGTCTCAAGAACAAGAGCATGGGGAACCCCAACAGCTTTTAGGATATCCTGTAATGGATGTATAATTTAATCAAAATAGACAGATTATTCCAACATAATTAGGCAATTATGTAATTCTAGTACCTTACGAACTGACTGAGTGGTAGTTGCAATTAAAGTCATCACTGGGACATACGGAAAGTTCTGCTTGAGACATGCCAGTCCCCTATAATCTGGACGAAATGTCCCCATAGACTACAATAATGACAACCACAAAAGTGACAACCAATGAGCTTTCAACGTTAACCAGTCAAATGTACAAGAAAAGCTCAAACTAGCAGTACGTTCCTTTCATGAGATCAAACTGGCAGAGCACATCCATTTAAGACCTTGTAAGAAACACAATCAATGATCACATAGTTGAACATTGGCCTTTCTCAAGTTGTTAACGTTAAGTATAAGCATTAATAGAATAAATAGGGACACAAGAACCACCTTAAGAGACTGAGTATCATGCCAAACATAGAGAGGAGATTGGATCCTTATCCAAGCTTATGCCGGTTCCAATAAGTCCAGGAAGTAATTTCCATTGGAGCTTATTTAAGTTGTGTCCTTTTTACTCAATATAATAAAGGATGTGCTGCTAAGTGTTCCCAAATGACAGAAGCTAAATCTTTTCATCAAACATGGAACATTGAATTCTGTTATACTAGAACTTCACAGGGTTTTGGGCTTCAGTAGGTCTAGTGTAACACTGAGAAACACAAAAAAATGCAGAAGAGTTTGGAAAAATAGTTTAAGTTAGCATATAAAAAAGTTAACTTGCTTATATTATTGGAACAAGGACAATCGTTTTGCAATGACATCACAAATAATTATTCCTTCTGAAGTGATTCTACCATGATCTTTCTTCATGTACCATGGCATGCCAAAGATTACGTATACCTCACGCAATGTGCCTCATCAATAACAAAACCAGCTAGTAGTGCTTGCAATGCATGATAGTCAAATAAAACATATTTACAAAGAACCTTTTAGAAAAAGTTATGGTGCATCATAAACAATACCTTTCTATGTCAATATCTCAAGAAATGATGGGTTTCCCACAATCCTTTCAGGAGTTACATACAATAGCTTGCACGATGGTTTATCTTTTCTGAAAAGGCAGCGTAGTAAAAGTGGAGATTAATAATTTGACAGTCACAACACTCAGCATAAATCACAAGCTTTCATTTACGCAAAATATTCCTTTCAATGATGCTGGATTGCTAATCCACACTTTGACAATCTGCTCTACTCTCAAAGTATTTGAGAAATATAGGTATTTGTACATCATCCAAAACTGAAATCAACTTCTTTATTGACCAAAGTGTTCTAATATGTCATTTTGGAACTTGAAGAGTGTGGAAGCAATTGGCTAAAGTTATGACCGTCTATTGGACATTTGATTGGATGAGAGGCCCCATAAGCAATTTGCTAAATGCTTTTGGACATGTACATTGCGTAGGTCCTGTGCTGCCTGTAGAATCGCAAGCAAATTGGAAACGATCAAGCAGAGAAAAATTATAAGAGAAAAGAACAGTGAAACACTGATTTAAGTGGTTTAGCAGCATTGTCTATGTCCATGGAAGAACCATACCATGGATTCTAAAGATCATCTGGCCAGAATTTGAGAGTTATGCTTTGGTCAGGAACATAGCACGCCGATTTCCTACCCATTTTACTACCCAAAACATCATCTTCGTCTTCACTGTCAGTAGAGGAATCCACCTCAAGGAAAGTTTGATTTTTCACAGGTTGTGGAGAATCTTCTATAATATTGACGTCTTGTATAACATTGCAGTTACCGTCATTACGAATATCTTAGCCAAACATATCAGTCAAAACTCCACAAGCTTCTGATTCCACAGCTTGCAAATCATCCCAATCCTTAGAGTCTTGCATGGTTTCGACAAGTTCAGCTAGGAAGACATTACCACAGTGATAAACTCTTAACCTTCGTCACCTTAACAGAACTAAAAGAAGAAAGAGATCATTTTGCAAGAGCCATGGCAAACAAGAGATCAAATAAATACTATCTACAATAAGTATTCTACACTTAGTTCAATGCGACACGATATTGATATTATCGCAAGACACCCATAAGCAATTTGCGGTGAATTTAGAAAAAAGCCAAACAGTTTGCTTGTCAAGAGGACTACTCCGCCAAACCCACAAAGAAACAAGGGATGAAATTAACACTCAACGAACCAAACTCCGGTCCATTCAAATCCAAAGTAGACTATTATTCCATAGCCATCGTCAGAAGGACTAAACACAATGAATCTCCTTAATTAATAATATGCACATTCAGTCAAATGCACAAATTATCCCTCACCATGGTGCTCGCTTGCTTAATCTGCTCAAATATTCCTTCAAATTCGATGTTCCTGAGAGCTGGATTGCTCTCATGGTCCTGGATGGAAAGCTTAGCCCCTGTCTTCATGCCACCTTTCCCGATGATGGCTCCAGCAAGAGAAGCATCAATACTGATTTTTGTAGTGGTAGACGCACTAAAGCTAGAAACAGGGCCAGGTGGTGGTGGCAGCAGCTCCATCCGCCCACCCAACCGGTGCCCTATAATGGGTCCCATGCAATTTAAAAAGAAAGGTACAACTGGAAAAATACTCCAAGAGTTTATTTACCTCATACCACTCTATCCCAAATCCTTTTTCCAATGGGAGAAGTCTGCTTAACCCCAAAATTCTTGCTGAGTGTTCTGCAAATGTGACTACTGATGCATTGCTATTAATCTTATAACTCATCTATAGGCAGTGTATAGCTATTCAGAACAATGGATACTGCAAATTATTTAATTAAAGGTATTATCACCAATTTTACTTGATCCGGAATTGTCATCCATTTCAAATGATCATCGGCAGTTTTATCAGTCCACAAGAAAAAGTTTATGCTATAAAGCTTTGCACAACTAGTAAATCCAAGGTTGATATATGAACCTGGCCTAATAGAACTAGATGCAGGTGAATTAGATACATATAAGTAGAGAAACATTGAACAATTATCCCATTTGGGACTCCTCCTAATACGCTTTAAGCAACGTGCATAACGAGAGATAATAAGAATAACTACAATAAAAGTGTTGGTGGTGATGATGATGATGATAAGAACCAAAGGTCATTATATAAGCATTCTCAAGGGAAAACAAAAGAGAGTTCATCTTTCGACATGAAAATTTTTTGGGCACGTAGAGGACCATTCTAGACCAATATTACAAATCCAAAAGCAACTTGGCACTTTAAAAACATCAAGCCTGATCAGGCCTTAAGCATGTAGTAGTTAAAACGTCGTTTATTTCCTGTTGAACAAAACAGCCCTGCATCAGTCAAGCAATTTAGCCAATTAACTAGTTGTAGGATAATTTTTGACTGATCACATATCAACCTTGTTCTTGATGTGCTTGATCTTCTTCTCCTTCTTCGGCCTTGCGTTCCATGTGGTACAAAATCTCTGACAAAAACCTAAAATTTATATATAAAGAAAAATCAACAAGAAACCATACTCTAGAGAGATGCAAAAGTTATGATTTAATAAAGTCTATTTACTTACCACAAAATCGGAGTTTCCATAAAATGAAGTTTATTTTCCAATGATAATGTCATTGGTAAGACAATCCAAATCTATCTATCTATATATATAAAAGGATTAAATAAGGCATTCACTTAATAGATAGTTATGCGAATGAATTACAAGATAGAAAATATATATATATAACTTACCCGCCTCAAAATTTTCCGCATTCCTGATGCACTCTTCAACATTAATTGGCATGCGAACAACTCTCAACCAATCTTGAGTACAAATTAAACCTTCCACCACTCTAGAGTCAAAAAACTTCGAACCATCAAGTACACGTCTTGATGTATTAAAAGCCGACTTTGAAGCAACGGTAGTCACGGGAATAGACAAAAAATCT
This sequence comes from Eucalyptus cloeziana, assembly GCA_014182715.1. Lineage (NCBI taxonomy): Eukaryota > Viridiplantae > Streptophyta > Magnoliopsida > Myrtales > Myrtaceae > Eucalyptus > Eucalyptus cloeziana. The sequence continues at coordinate 26,959,792 of CM024642.1, forward strand.
CAAGCCATCAAATATAAGATTTTATACTTTGACCCAGTACTCTTCTATCACATCAAAAGATCAATATTAAAGATATCTTCACTTTTAGCTTCAAGATACCGATCAAGCTCAGATTTGTTTTCATCCAACACTCTTTTCTTCGCGTGGAGAAAGCTTTTGTGCCAAGCATAAATTTCACAACCATTGTCATCAATATCAACATTGGAAGCACTACTACTGTTACTCACACTTGAATCACCAAATTTTTCTTTACTAGAAAAGCCAACAAAAGATTGCTCATAAGATTTATACAAATTCTCCAAGACGACCTTCACTCTATCATGCATCTCATCAATTTTTGCTTTATTATCATAGATTTATTCAAAACAGAACTTTACATAATTCAATTTTTTTTGTAAGATCCAATGCAACCGCAATCAATGACATCGTATTAACTTTATCCAAACTCCCATAATACTTGTCAAACTTCTTTTTCATTTTTAAACCCATAGCTTGAAGTTTTAGGTCTAAAGAATTCGCCGCATTATTCAAATACTTATACAACATAGCTATCCCCTCAAAATAATCATTTGAAGTAACATTGAACTACCCAACATCCTTTTGGTTGCATCATAAAACCGTCTCAGAAATTTAAAAAGAATGATGGCATTTTCCCAATCTTCATCTTCAGGAGGATCATTGTCAATTTCCCTTAAGAAAAATAAATCTTCATCTTCCATTCTTTTAAAAGCTTTCTTGAACTTTATGGCTGTGTTTAACATCATGTAAGTGGAGTTCCATCTAGTAGCAACATCAAGACAGACCGAACCCTTATATGCAATTCTCTCACTCTTAATGCAAGCTTTGAATGTCTTAGCTCTCTCTAGAGAACTCCTCACACACCTAACTATGTTTCGAATGAGTGCAATAGAATCATGCACCTCATTTAATCCGTCTCTTACTATCAAGTTAAGTATATGAGCAGTGCATCTCATATGTAAAGTATCGCCATTCAAAATAAAAAATCATTTTTCTGAAAATTTTTCTTTCAAATAACTAACGGCCACATCATTTGAACTTGTATTATCCATTGTTATTGTGGACACCTTCTTTTCTATTCCACAATCATAAATGCATTTCTCCACCATTTCCCCAATCATAAGAGAATGTATGAAGAATTAAGCAAGATGTTAACGCAAGAATTGAAGACCGGACCACTGATTCCCATGGCAACAATTCTGATGATCCTTGCGGGACTGATTCTTAGGAAATTCCAGTTTCTTTGAAATAAGGTATTTTGATAATGTAATAAGTGAGCTCATGCCGCTTATAATCTTGAAATGAAATGTGTTGTTTGATGATATATTCTTCTTGCGCATCCAATTTTGAGTAATCCTTATTTGTAATATATTGATTTTTGGAAATGCAAGAAGTTGATAAGTTAAAGGACTCAAATACGGTAGATTTTGTTTTTTAGATGCTTATCATTTTATTTATAAGAAATGATTGTGCTACTTGTATAACTTTTGGCAGCAATATGATTAATTACTTGCCTCTAAAATAAATTGTGCTTTCAAGGACAGTATGTTACCATGCTAACTTCCTATAATTAAAGTAATTTAACTGTACATACTTATCCATTATTGATTTGTGTTTTAATCGTGTAATGTCCCTCAAGAAGATTAATGAAGTATTTCTGCTTTCAAATAACTAACGACCACATCATTTGAGCTTGCATTATCCACTATTATTGTGGACACTTTCTTTTCTATTCCCCAATCATAAATGCATTTCTCCACCATTTTCCCAATCTCATTACCCTCGTGACTATGCATAATCACAAAATTGATTATTTTTTTTTTGCAACTGCTAATTTTCATCAATATAATGTGCAGTAAGACACAAATAGTTCAAGTTTTGAATGGAACTCCACATATCCGTTGTGAGTGTAATCCTAGATTTAAACTTACCAAAGTAAGCTTTCAAACAAGTCCTTTCACTTAGATATAACTTCATACAATCTCTTGCCATTGTAAATCGTGAAAGATGATGGTAAAGAGATTGCAATTCAGTAACAAAATCGTGAAAATCAACACACTCAACTATGGAAAATGGCTGTTCATCAATAATAATCATTTGAGCAGGCATATGCCTACAACGTTCTTGATCAAACTTCCATGTCGTTAAGACACTACCACTACTAGTAGTATTTTCCCCTACCTCGCCAACCACATCTTTGTCACGTGATGCAAACAACATTTGCTTTTTATCTGCACAAGGATACTTTTTGCACTTTCTCAAGTGCTTCCACATAGTAGAGGTTCCATGATCAACATTATACGCATAATTTATCCCGCAATGAATGCACTTCACCTTAACTGTTTTCTGTGTTTCCTCATATATAATTCTTGAAAAATTATCCCAACAATCTGATTGATTAGCTTGCTTTTTACCTAAAGGAGGATGAGAGTTAGGTACCCTCACCTTGTTTGTCGTGCCCATGGTCGTAGATTCCACTTCATCAGCTCCATGGAATGGCAATTCCATGAGCAGACTCATTTCATTATGTCCCTCCACTTCCATTGATATGTCTTTGTCTTGATCCATTGACTGAAAACTGAAAATAAATTATATAACATTAGGATTCTACAAAAACATATTAGTTTTCATAGTAAATCAAATCTCTCAATCAACTAAATAACAGATCCAAAATCCACTCGTAAACAAACTAAATAGAATAAAGCATAATGATGTCCGACCAACCAATTAATTAATAAATGGTCAAAGGAGGAGAGTAAACCCTAATGATGTCCCCGACCATGGCAAAGTCTCAAATAGGCAACGGGAGCACGAGAAATTAATGAATTACCCTCTGAATCTCGAAGGGCAAAGTCAGCAGGAACAAATTGAGTGGTGAATTAAGAAGAACTTATCGATGGGGCGGACATCATTGAAAGAGTCTTTGACCACGAGAAGATATTGGCAAAGTTGCAGAGTGCAGTAAGCGGCCATCAAGCAAAAAGACATGGTCTCCACAGCCCAACTATGACACGAAATTTAAAATTCTAAGGAACTCCACAAGAATTTCCCACCTCAAGAAAGTAGGCCCTTACAAAATCACGCCATATTAAGCAAGAAAGGCCGTTCATGTGAAAAGTACACTACCGAATTCGACCCACCATTTCAATGCAAGCACTTTCAGCTCATAGAAAGAGAGAGAGAGAGAGAGAGAGAGAGAGAACCTCGGAGCGAGCAATGGTGAAGAGCGCCTGGGCAGTGTTCTTGTACGCCGAGAGGCACACGACTCTACTGTCGTTCGCTGCGTGAGCACACGAACGAATCCGTATCAGCCCAAAGCAAACTCCAAAAACTCGACACAAGCCGAAAGCACCCGAGAGAGAGAGAGAGAGAGAGAGAGAGAGAGAGAGAGAGAGAGAGAGAGAGAGAGAGACCTTGGAACCAGGTGCAGACGACGTCGAGGGGGTGCGCAGCAGCGACGGTGGCGAACCTGGCAACGGCTCCGGTGGTGGCGTTCTCCCATTAACGGATCTAGCGATGGGGTGACGAAGGAAAAGCTGTGAAGTGAAGTCTGCGGGTGTGAGTCGTGTGACCGTGTGAGAGGTAAAGATATAAACAAATTAGGGTTTTGGATTTTGGGTTGGCTTACAAACCGGTTCCCAAACCAGTCCGGTTGATCCGGTTCCTGGGTGGGTAATCCCTTGGAATTGGTTCTCGGACCGGTTCAAACCGGTTTTCGAAATTTGGGAACCGGTTTCAACCAGAACCGGTTCCTAGTCCTGTTTTCCAGGTGGGCCTGTCCGAGAACCGGGTTTACCCGATCCGGTTGCACACCACTACTAGTCGGGGCTAAAATAAGAGTCGAAATCGAGGATGTTACGATCAATCTGGATCAAACTTCCACATCGTTAAAACATTACCACTACTAGTATTGGTACTGGTATCCCATTGTCTTGTTTGCTAGCCACATTTACATTATGTATTGCTAATTATTTTTTTTTTTTTTTATCTATATTAAGATGATACTTATTGCACTTTTTCAAGTGCTTCAACATTGTTGAAGTACCACTACTAATAGACTATGAGTACTCATTCCCACAATGAATGCACTTTGCCATACATGTTTGTTTGGTTTTTTATCTATAATTCTCAAAGAATTATCCCATGCAATGGAATTATCCATTTTTCACTTATTATAAAGAAGAGAATGATTAGTAACTACCTTGATCGACTCTTTTGAGTCTTCTTCACATTCATGGCCTGACGATTCTATTATTGGACTTATCTCATAAAATCCTCCACTTTAGTTTATATGTTATTTGAATTCATCAAGTACAGATAAATATTTAAGTACCAACGTGCAACCAATATTTGCCAAAGCCCTCACATTTATCACTCAAGACACCTAAAACATGCAACAACCAAAATCGTGTTTATCTAGTTAAATGAAAAACAAATAGAGCAAAATTAGGACATGATTTAACACTCACAAATATTAAATAACTAGAATAAACTAATAAATCACATGAGCTTGAAGCTCTCTAATCAAGCACAAACCAAGATGTAGAAGTGGAAAAAGAAAAATCCAGCACAAACCGAGACTCACATAAGCTTGAAGCTCTCAAATCAAGCACAAAATGGGAACTCACCAGTTTAACTGAATTCGTGAGGTGGGCCATGACAAGTAAGTGATTTCATTAACTGAGTTGCATTCATGAGGCGAGTGAGGAGAGGCTAGAGTGAGCAAAGAGGGTTACTATTTTTCTTTGTTGTTAGAATCAAGGTTGGATTTCCACTTTCTAATTTGCATTGCAAAACCGCATGAGAAATAACAGAGGCACAGATGCTAGGGTTTAGAATAGACAAAAATATATAATTTTATATATAATATATACATGGTTGGCCGGATTGGACCAACCTTAAAGTCCCATTATCAAGGATCAATCCCCATAGTATAAGGTCCAAGAATCAAAGATCGATCGGGTTGGGCTAGTCTAGAGATGACCCTAGACCGACGTTCACCCTTTAACATTAATTCCTAAACAACTTAAATGATTCATGCCCAACTTAACCCATTTCAAACCCAAATGCACTTTTTTAACCTATCCGAAAAATAGAAAAAACAATGCCCCATAGATTTTAAAAGGTAATCTACAACAAATATTAAAAAATATTAGACATAGCTCCTCCTTCGTCTCTTGCTCCTCTTATTACTTCGCTGTTGATTACTCCACCTCCCCCTTCGTCCCCACCGTCGTCGCAGAACTCCATTAGCCTTCCCTTTTATCCCCAAGTAGCAACCCCTATCGCTTCCATCGCACCCCATTTGCCTTCCCCTCCGTCCCCAAGTTATAGCCCCCACTGCCTCCTCCGCCAATATCCCCAACCATAGCTAGGTCCAAGCTCCCTCACATCCTCCTTGCCTCCAACTTCTCTTCCTCCATGCATTGGCAGCTCATACTTCCACCACTAGCGATGCAACAACAAATCCATGAAGCTCCCTAGCATTTTCTCTAAATCGAGCCTTAATTCCTCCACGAAGCTCTAATCACCAAAAAAAGAAGGAATTAAATCATCAACAAAGGTCAATCAACTCGAAACTTCGATACAAAAGTCTCATTGGACTTGAAAACCACAAGACGAGTAGCAAATGAAACAAGAGGGAATCACATGGAGAGCAACAACGACATTACCATGGGAAGCTTGTGAGAGTTGGCGACTCTAGAAGGCTGGAGAAAGGGAAGACGTGAAGATGGATGAAGAGGAGAGCTAGAAGGGTGATCGCGCATATAGAGCCTGTTATGCCTTCCACCTTAGCCTTTGCTTTGCCTCCTACTCCCTCTTTTGCAGCTTGAAAAAGAGACCAAAAAGAGGAACTCTGAAGGTTCAAGGTGCAAAAGATGAACTCACCATTACTATGAAGGCAAGATTGTCATTATTGCTGGCGGCATTGTTTTGAATTCAGTTTCTTCGCCTTTTCTCATCACAAACCATGAAGGTGGAGTTTCCTTTCTTCAACTAATAATATTTTTAAGCTAAATGGGTTGTAAATGGATTTGTCTTTGGACCCATTTAAATCCACATATAACTAGGCTTACAATTCAAATCCATTAACAACCTATTTATTAAAACTTAACTAATCCATATATGACCCAACTCATTCAATATATAGGTTAAAAATGGGTTGTTAAAAATGGGTTTTCAACCCATTTTGACACTTCTATAATTGAACTTGACTTGACTTCAGTGCTCAAAGCTAGATACATATAGCTTGAATTTCAAGCTTGAGCTCAACTTGAGTTGAATTGATTGGTCAATAAGTTATACTCGAAGCTTGAATTAAACTTGAACTCAAGCTCGAATCAAGAGAATAATCCATGATTTAAAGATTAAATAATTTTAGGTATTTATTTGCACTTATGAATGTGTATATATATATATATATATATATATATATATATATATATATATATACACACATACATACATATACATATATAATTAAAATAGATTAAATATTAATTACTTAATTACGTTTGCAAGATTATTGAGCTTAGTATTTTCATGCTTGAGCTCAATTTAACAAAGTACTTGATCCATTCGAATTCAACTCCAACTTTACCCAAGCTCGAACATATTATGGTTCAAGTGTAGCCAATTCTCGAGCCACTGGTCTATTGGCGCTATTAAGGGTCTCAGGTCGAAATTAAGGTCTCTACGCATATTTTCTCACATTCATGAACAAATGAGCAAAAAAGTACCGAAAGCACTTCGTGGGATATGCTCATAAGACCAACTAAATCTTCTTTTTTCGCTTTTTTGTGTGTTTCGAATGGTTTTTCGTTTTGCCCTAGTAAGTAGATTAAAATTTTTCGTTCTCATCCAAAAAAAAAAAAAAAAAAAAAAAAGCCTGAAGAAATCCTTGTGAGGCCCAATAGGCCCAAATTCAATCGAAGCAAATAGAAAGGCCCAATGCAACGGCCCAAATCCACAAGAACTCTCACAATCTAGGGCTACGCTCCACCACTTCTACTTCCCTATATAAACCCTCATCTCCCACTTTCTCAGAAAACCCTAGCGGCCACCACCACCTCCACCTCCTCGCTCGAGCTCGTCCGCCGTATCGGATCTCCCCGATTCCCGCAAGCAGAGAGCAACCATGGTGACTCCTTCTTCTTCTTCATCTTCTTCATCTTGATCTTCTTTCTTTGAGCTGAGTCTAGCTTACCGATGGGGGAACGCGGGGTTTTGGTCCCTTTTGCAGGCGGACGTGGAGGCCGACGTCGCGGTCGCGGGCCAGCCGAAGAAGAGGACGTTCAAGAAGTTCTCCTTCCGGGGGGTCGACCTGGACGCGCTCCTCGACATGTCCACGGACGAGCTCGTCAAGCTCTTCACCGCCCGGGCTCGCAGAAGGTACCTTGCTCTTTTGCTGTATTGTAGCGAGATCTTAAGATTGGTCGAAGGTTGGACTGACGAGCGGTGATGTTGTTTTCGTGGTTTGATTTGATTATGTGGGTAGGTTTCAGAGAGGTCTCAAGAGGAAGCCCATGGCCCTGATTAAGAAGCTGCGCAAAGCGGTAATTTGCTTGTTTTCCGTTCATTGGCGTTTGCCTTACGAGTGCATTTTCGTTTGCTGATTGTCGCCTGAGTTTAAAGCATGCTCTTTTTGGCTGTCTCGATCTGATTAGCGAGTTTGATTAGACTATTACTGCAAATGAGCTATATTGCTGTAGTGTTAGTTTGTTTTGTGCATCGAATTTGAAATCTGGTAGCTTTTATAGGATCGATTTGCCGGTCAATATTGGTGCTTTACCATTTCAACGGTTGATACTTGACTTACTGCTTAGGGGGATTTGTGTTTTTGAATGGAGTGGATGGGGCTGAGGTAAAGCATAGCAGTGTATAGTTGAGATCAATATTTAATGTCTTCCTCTAATCAACTGGATCTGTTATTATAAATTTATAAGAACGGTGAAATGCTTAAAGTTTGTTCAAGTTCTATGTCAGAACCTGACAGCTTTGAAAATTCATTGACTTGACAAGCTTCAGGGTATAGAGTAGTTTGAGTGGAATTATCAGGGCGGACTGCTGAGCCGTTCCCGTGATCAAATAAGTTTCTTGGTATCTAGTTATGAGCAATGTGGGGATTAGTGAATATGATAGGAGTTCTGCACCTGTGTATAGGCCCCCCTCTACTTGGTAGTGTGGCCTTAAGCGTTTGTGCAGAAACTAATAGCTGTTAAATCAGCGGCGGCCAGACAACCGCTGAGATGGATCCACAGGTGAATTGCCCAAAGTGCTACTTGCCTACTAAATCCATCTTACATGCTCCCTTGGGATGTTATTTCTTTTTGAAAAAGAAAAAATTTAAGAGAACTGGCTTCCAAATACATTAGTTTATAGGAAATTTTAGATACTCGTGTGTCTTCTTTCTTTGTGGGTCATTAGTACTTTGAAGTCATCTGGGTCATAGTTTTGATTGATAAAGGATTTATTAAGTCCCAAAATGATATATGGTGGAATATTCTGAAAGTTAAAAAGAGAACATTGATGCGTAATTAAGCTCATGCTTGATGTTGTAGTTCTCAAGCTTGCGAGATACCTGTGAACTATCATAATGGATTCCAGTTTGATTTAGAAGACCAAAATTTTGCTTTCCAGAGAGGTTTTTTTTTTGCTCTCTTCTAGTCAGGCATAGAGGCTGATAGATCATTGCACCTTCCGCAATGTTTGACTCAATTTACAGCTTCCTGCTGTATTTTACTTCCTACTATGAATGCTTGTTTCCTGAAAAAAAATGCTCCTTGCGTAAAATCTCTTGATATATATTATTTATCTACTTACTGGTAAGATAATCCATGGTCATTGAATCTTTTTCTTGTCTGATGGATCAGAAAAGGGAGGCTCCCCCTGGTGAGAAACCCGAACCAGTCAGAACTCACCTGCGCAATATGATCATTGTTCCAGAGATGATTGGAAGCATCATTGGAGTGTACAATGGTAAAACCTTCAACCAAGTCGAAATAAAGCCTGAGATGATTGGACATTACCTGGCCGAATTCTCCATCAGTTACAAGCCTGTCAAGCATGGTAGACCAGGTATCGGTGCCACCCATTCGTCGAGGTTCATTCCTCTCAAGTAAAATCGACGGGGCAACCTGAGAGGTCTCATCCGTCTGTATTTCTTTTTGCAAGGACGACCATCATCATTTTGGATGTCAGTTGCTATGTTATTTTAGCTTATGTTTCGAGTATCAGAGATACTTCTGAGGCAGAATTCTTCATTTTGTTAAAATATAAGTTGTGGTAGCAGTTGAAGCATTCACCTATTGTTGCGAATTTTCTGGATGGTTCATACATTGTGCGGTAATAGTGCTCTTTTGAAGTCGTGGTGCTGAACATTTTCTAGTTGTCCTGTCCTGTTACGTCTTATACATGGAAAGAATGCGGTTGCGATCCTGGGTTAATCAAAGTTTCCAAGCCCGGCAAAAGATGCAAATTTGAGAAATTAGTAATTAGTCTTTGTGCTATAGTTGAATCATCGGGCAATCACCGTGCCAAACTTGTTGGGTAGTTAAATGTCGATGCATGGAATGCGGTATTCACACACCTTTAAGAGTACGTATAGTACATATGAGTTCCAGCTTGTTACTTGAATTGAAATCGTCTGGTAGATTTGCTTTAGGTTGCCCACGGACATCCCACGGACATCAAATCGGTTGACCTTTACATCACAACAAATAAATATTTCTTTTGGAGTAAATGGGCTTGTCCATGGTTAGTAAGATTCTTCTTCCTTTCGAGTCCTTCCATGACGGGGCTACCAAGGGGGTACGCCGCCTTTGTTTGTGGCGATCTTTGCCACTCGGCCTTCTACCGCTAGTTTTTACGAGGTGGCCATCTCTGTCACCCTAGGAGGAGCTCGTTGTTGCATGCTGAGCTCTGTCTCGTAGCTGTTGATGACGGAATTGGTGAAAGCTAATGAGATCTGGAGGAGGTCTCACAAGGATCTGGCTTCTCGGCCAGGTCATGGAGGGCGTTGTGGAGAGACCTTGTTGAGATAGGACGGCCTGTAGAGACCAGGGGTGTCAAAAATACCCGGAACGACCTGATCCATATTGAATCGAATCAAATCGGAAATTACAGGTCTCTGAGGTTTCGGTAATTGGTAAAAGAATTTGGGTGTTGTTGGCGGCTCAATTTTTTTTCTTTCCCGGTCAATGTACCCTAGTCGTTCCGAAACAACTATTTTTTAATCCCCTCCTTACATAGTCCTTGAATACATGCCTATGGGACGAAGGTGGAGGCTTTCAGAGGGTATTGTGATTCCTTGGCAATTACAATTTCGTAGTACTCGGAGACGCATCGACGACTCACCCGACCTCCATGTTCAGCAGTGTCTCCGAATTAATGCGAACAGCTCACCTACGACTTTGTGGAGCCTGACAAGCCGACATCCATGGTCGTTTGAAACAGCTCACAGTCACCCACGATCGAGCTCTAGTTCTCTCCTCCATGACCGTCTAGGTCTCAATGAGACAGGAGGTCATGGAGCCTCATTGTCTCCTGTGTATATTTTGTGTTCGGTTCAGCTATAGATGGATTCAACCACCCACTGTTTACCCCTAGTAGAGAGAGAGAGAGAGATAAACTTGGTGAGAACTGATTGGGATTGATTATGGTGAGGTTCAAAGTCTTGAAACCGAATGGGATCTGATGAAGAAAAACAGTACGTGGGAACACGAATGAAAAACAATACCCACATGGCCGCATCCCATTCAAGTATCTATTCTCCACTATGAATGAAGCCCTTAGATCACGTCAGTGTACGGGGACAACCTGCGAGAAGATTCCCACAATTTTTCCAAGATTCCTAGGTTGCCTCACATGCGTGAGTATGTGCGTGACTCCGAAGAGTCAGAAAAAGGACTGGCAGGCCATCAAACCTGGCGGGTCGCTCGACTCGTCAATTCCTGGTACCTTTCCGCTGTTTTGGATTAGCGGTTTTGTTGACCCCACTTCACATCTCAACGCTAAGTCATCGGGCTCCTTCGACGGCGTTTTTGACCCTTCAACGTTCATATTTTTTTGGTTTATCCACTAGAATCACATAATAGTACTTTTGTATACTTAGAGTGGGTGGTACGTCATGCCTTTGCGTGAACCGATTAGAAAGCTTCCGAAAGCTTGTGCGTATAATTTGCACGAGCGGAATTGATTAATCGCTTCTTTCGTCGACGATACATCTCAGTTTTTAATTTTGTAACACTCGACACGAATATATGCTTTCCATAAAGCGGGGCAAATGAAAATTGAGCAAACACAGAAGTTTCCAGAGCTATTCATTAGGAAAATTTGAGGTTTTTATTTACGAGAACCATAGTTCCTGACAATCCTAATCAAAGAAGACTCTCTCTAACTATACTTTCGATTAGTGAGCTACAAGTACGGACGTGACCCACATTTTATTTGATCAGATCTGTACATGGATGATATCCATAATTTGTGGCCACTCGATTAAAAGCACTCCGAGGGAAACTTCGTCCTGTTTACAAACACGTAAGGAAGGGGAAGTCTCGAGCCGGCGTGGAAGAAACTTGGCATCGATGTCCATCTGTCGTTAGCTCAACCAGTCCATCTTGCCCTCGTAGCTATTGTGAAGTTTCCTCTCGGCTTCGAGCAGGGTCCACTGGATGACCTTTTCAACGTTTGCGGCTTCAATCTTCTCGCATCAACAAAACAGGAGGAATAGTCAAATGACTAAATAACTTTTAGCAAAAAGCCATTGTCCTCTAACGTTGCACGTGCAAGCTGCCAAAAAAGCTAATTAAGGAGTGTAATCACTAATCTTTTCGCTAGGTTTGACCTTTCCTTTCTCTTCTTCATGACCCTGACCAACTATTTCTGGAACTCGATCGAGCTTATGTTCATGTGTAGATACGCCTCTCGGGACGTCATAAAACATAAGCAAAATTGCCCACGAAAAGAAGACGTATCAGAACACAAGCCAGACACCAGAAACGGACAATCAATTCGACACACAAAAAAGAACATGCGAAAGAGACGGCGCATGAAAAAAATGTGGTTTTCGAAATTCATGCTTTGGCAATAGAAACGAAGGACGCCACCTTTCCATATGGACAGGGAAAATTTCGAACCTGTGCTGCATGAACATCGTACAAGTTCTCATTTACATTCAAGAAAAATGAAAGTCACGTGCGAAGAACATGAAATAGTGAGTGATTAGCGTACATTGGCATCGGATTGTTGTGTACATACCTCATTTTCAACCTCGATCACGGCGAAGAGTTGGTCGGCCGAGCACTGCGTTTGAATCGCCGTAGCTTTCAGTCCCATGTTGTCCAGGCACTTGAGGACCTCCAACATAGAATCAATCCCGGACGTCGGATTCGCAATCTTGACTCTGATCTTCGTCCCTTCAACTTTGTCCCCTCCGCTCTTCTCGTTCAGACCAGACTTCAACTCCCAGTTTTGTCTCTCCAGCTCTTGCTTGTACTTCACCAGGTCCTTGATTCTCATGCAAGCTGTTTGGACGATGGAGTTCTTGTCATTCTGCAACAGAGATTCGCAACGGAGTTAGAGAGGCGCAGAAAATCTTACTCACGTAAAGCTAACACTCCCTATCCCCAGCCTGCCGCAGCGGGCTGGTTACAAGAAGTGGCCTGCACAGGAATTCGAGTCTGCTTTCTGAAGCTCCGTCTGGTGTCGAGAGTTAACCCGCTCAACGAAGATTATAGCTTTTACAAACCTTGGTACCATGAGGCAATTCGGAGAGCAATGCCGAGTAGCTACGCTTCTGCTTCTCCCTCCTCATCCTCTCGCTCAACATGTGTCGAAAACCCCGTTCGCGGTCGAATTCTTGGATCTGGCTCGGTTCGGCCCAGCTCCTCCTCAAGAACTCCATCATCCGCTTGTTCATATTGTTCCCCGGGTTTGGCATGAACCCTCGGTCTTGACTCGGCAGCCGGTTTGTATACGGTGAAAAGGCGCTTTGGTTTGGCGGCGGCAGTGGCGGCAGCGTTGGCACCAGTTGATCGCACCAGAAGATGTCGCTTTGAACCTCTTCGTGGAAGAACAAATCCATGACACCCCTTCCTCTCTCTCTCTCTCCCTTCAATTATTGCCGGGGATTTTCAAATTTCTGCAGCAGCAGGTAATATATATAACGGTCCTCCTCCTGAAATTGGCGTTTTCTCCCCGCACGAGAGGCTCGAAGAGCGCGATTTAAAACGTGGCATCTTTCCCCATTTCTTCCTGGGAAATGAAAACGTGGTCAACTATGTTGTCTCTAGTCTCGGAGACTCCTATGCGGTCAAATTTTGCGCATGCGGTTCCATGGAAAAGTTTTGCGGTGGGGGAGCAGCTCGGAGGTCCTTGTCGAAAGCTGGTCAAACGTGAGGACAAGTCTTCGGTTTTAAACCCACTGGGGACTGTACGAGCAGCGCAGTCCGTCTGATGCAAAATCAACGGCCAGCAGGAAGTCCATCAGATGAGATCAGCAGTTCTCCAGACCGGCTGATGACTGGGATGGAGGTTGACTTTCTAATTTCTCTCTACTTTTTTTTAACTATTTTGGCTCACATGACTTTTCTGCGTTCACACACACCACACCAGGATGGCTAAGAGCTTTGAGTCAACGGATTAATATAAGGTTTATCGCCATAGAATAATGCTCATGTGTGTTCTGGACGGAGCGATGATGGCGAAACGGATTTTGATGCCAGAAATATTTTCGTATACGTGAGATTGTAAAGTCGAAATCCTCGTGTGAATGGAATGCCGATAACCTTGCTGGACCAACCGCGCTTTGCAGATGGGTACAGGACCTTTTCAACACGATGGAGTCACGGTGCGGTCGCTTTTAACCCTTTTGAATTAAGAATGTGATGTTGTTATGGATCAACCTAAATAAATGATAGCAGATATGGCAGAAGTACCACCGCTTATCGCAGTCAAAGGCGACCTGAATATCTATCTGTCTATGTGGATAAACCCTGATCACTTAGCAATTGAAATAATGGTTTAAGTTTAATCTGCTTATTGGGAGAAGTAGACAGAAAGTTCAGTCAAAGCTTAGAAGCAAAGTCAGCATTAGTTACAGAGAAGACCCTTCAATAGAATATGAAGATGTATTAAGGCACGGTTTGGATCCTCTGAATAACTAAAGACTCAATTTATCCGTTGATATCATTGGCAATGTTATTCAAGATGGTGCCAACAAAACAGAAAAAAGAAGAAAAATACAAAATACCATCATCCCCAATGAGTCATGATCTTGCCAAGAACTTTATATGCCCGTAAGCGTTCGGATTTCTGACTGTCGGGTCCCCTTTTGAACCTGCCACAGTGTAGCAAGCGTGATACCGCGCCGGAAAAGGTTAAAGAGTTGCGCATTACATGGCACTGCCTCATCTAATCAAATTGTCGAACATTGGTGAGCCATATGAAATGTACCGTGTTCAGATTATACCCCACGCCTTCTGTACATGAGATGGAGAAGACATCTTACACCTGCAAAACTATAGCCACAAGCGCTTCCATCGTTATCATGCTTCCTTCATGCGAGCTTAAGCTATAATCTCGTCCAAGAATTCAATGTTTATGCCGGAAAATGCTTGAAGTTCGTTCTTCTGTGCAGTTCTGCAACTAGGACCAATTATGACCGATTTCTTTCTCGTGATCGGTGGCATGCACGGTGGTGCTCGATACTGCATGTGCATGTGCATGTGCAGTCAGGTCTTCTGAATCTGGTTGAGATTCCTCATTTTCTTCATCATCTGAAAAATCAGCTTCCGAGAGCAGTTCATAACTCGGATTGCTGGGTTCGTCTCCACCGTCATTTTCGCTGTTATACATCCCCAGATATGCCTCATCTCCTTCCTCCTATTTAAAAGGATCCGAAACAGATAACACAAAGAAACAGGAATCTTGGAACCTAATTTAAATAGATATAAGGAAAAGCAAGATAAGAACAAGCTAAGGTATACCTCACTGTCCTCCTCATCAGTGGGGTAAGCAGAATCTAATCTGTCGTAAAAAGCGTCATTGCCTTTTTCTTTCATGCGGTCCATTTGTTCCTATGAATATGCAAGTAACTTAAGTATATCACTGTTTAAACAACTGGGCCAAACTGGCAAAATTCAACAAGTAACAGGGGCCTTACGATTTCAGATTGAAGTTGCTCCACCTTTTTCTGCAGATTGGCCACGTGATTTTGGAATGCCTGTTTCAACGAAACAAAGAAACTGTCAGAAATTTCTATGTTATCCCCTCCCCAAAAATAGACATTTGTCACATGAACAGTGTCAATCCAGGTGCTTTTGACATCTAAATCCGGAAACCATGTAACTTCAACAAAGCTAGACAGCCATCGGGTCATCAACAAGCGACTCATGCCATTGTGCTCCCACAATATTCAGAAATGTGTTTCAAACCAAGACTGCAATGGAAAATTACCAGCCAAGCATACCAATTACCATACACACAAGTGCACTCTGTTTTAATATCCGGAACTCAACAAAGATGGGAACATATTATTGGAGCAGACCACTAGCATTGGCATGGATAAATGCAAACATGCACATCAAACAAGGTGAGATATGTTTGGACCTGCAAATTTAATACCAGAAAATCAAGAATTTTGGTGAAAATAGATGCAGTTGTATAGCCCTACCTCACGCCTTTGAAGCTCAATAGAACGAGCCAGAGCCTTCCTCTTTGTCAAAAGATTCTTCGGCCTCAAGGTGGAAGGCCGCTTATAATCCTTTCCACGGAACACCACAACGGCGTACCCTTTGGAGACTTTGTCTACAGAAACCAAGATCCCACCACTCTCGGCTTCAAGAGCCAATGCTATTTTCTTAACATGGTCGAAGGTCTTTGACTTCACAATGATCTTCACCAGCTCTCGATACTTCCAATGCAAGTGCATGTTCTCCACTGTACCATCAAAAACTCCCCGTCTTCCTGGAAGAAGGAGATCAATCAGCAATATAAGTATTAGTCTCCTGGGTTTACATACGTGAATGGTAATGTCAAGAGTTTCTACCAAGAAGCAAAAATGCTTTCATCCTTAAGCCAATCTTGCGGAACATGAATCTCTCTTCATCAGAGATGCTTTCTGGGTCTGCTTGCCGTTCTGCCGGTTTCAGGAACTCCTCAACCTTTGACAAAGCTCTTTCGGCTCGAGATAGCCTTTTCTCAGCCTAGGAGATTTATTCAAATTTAGGTTGTAAGCAGATAGCACATTTAGTACTAACACCATGTCCACTGATGCTTCAGCATAGTAAGACATAAATTACACACTTCATTATTGAATTCAACCATGCATCAATACCTTACCTATTTGATCAATACTTCTGAAAAAATGTCTATTTGGCAGAAATGAAATGAAAATTTCAAGCATAACATTAATCACTAGTGAACCATCAACAAGAGTTTTGCTTTCACCAGAACCAAAGATGCTTGGTTTAACAACATCTATTTACAGGAAGAGGCCATTTATGCTCTTAAAGCAAAGAGAGATGCTGTACAAGAAATGAGAATACTCACAAAATCGAGCTTTCTTTCGAGCTTCCTGACAAGGCTTGCATGCCTTGTTATTTCTGCTTCTATCATAACTTTTTCTTTGTGCTTTCCATCCAACTTCTTTCCCCACTTTTTATTGGCATCAAGAGTCTCCATAAGCGTACCAGTATTTCCAGGCTGCTCATACATATGATTGGTTGGGACAACCAAGGCTGACGCCCTCAAGCGAGCCTGCTCCTCCTCATCTTGAAGGGACTTTGCTAGTCTTTCCCTCTCCAATAATGCTTCAGTGACTTCTGGTGAGAGAAAATTTTTACCTCGATAGAAGACCAAGAAGTCCTTGTTTCTCGAGAGCAGAATCCCCCCTGTCAATTTCTATATCAAAAAGCTCAACTTAAACCATACTTTTCTACTGCTCATGAAAAAAAGGCAAAACAATGCAAGTTGACGCGATCAGAAAACAAACTAGTAGATTCCTTATGAACTGCCTTGATCGGCGTAAAAAAATTTCAGTAGACTCAAGCAAAAAACTGTCATCATGAGAAAATAAACATGCAAAAAGATTTGATCACAATTCTATGGAAAACCATCGTTTTTGAGGTTCACTGACAAATTACCAGATACATCAATAGAGTAAACTATCAGATAAAAAACAACGTACATAGTGCTTAATGGGTTGGACAAGTTTCCCAGAGCAATTACCTTAAGATCTTCTGCCATCCTCTCACTAGTTGTAAGCATCACGCCACGTTTAAGCGCAACCTTCGCAATTGAACTTTTTTCCCATAGCTTGATCATGGCCACCGCCAAACCTTGGAGCTGTCTGCTTCTTCCTGAATACGAGAGAATTAAAGAACAATGAGAATGCCACTATGAGAGCCAACCAAGTAAGACGATGACATCACATACCTAAAGCAAAATGTGGAGGAAGTACTCTAGCAAGCCTTCTCAAGGCCGTTGCCTCCTTTTGGCTAAGCGTTGCTCGTACTCCATAAGGAAGGATTCTGAAAGGAGGTTGGTAACCAGGAATTGTTCCAGGCAACATGTCTGCATCCACAGGCAAGGGCTTGCATCCTGGCCAGTCTTTGTACCTAGGACCCAGGTTATCTAGCAATTTATCCATTTCATGTTCATATTCAACTTCTGGCATTGATCCTGTATCCTTATTCTCAGAAGCAATTTCAGATGCCTGTGCATCCTCAGTGATTCCATATTGCGAAGGATCCCTACCAATGGTATCAGCAGGTGTTGATGAAGTAGCTGAGCTTCCTTCTTTTCTAAATATTCGTTTATTCAATTGCACTGAAGGGTCTTTGTAGCTCACACCTCTATACAACGAAATGGACGTTCCAGACCTCCATACCACTAGACCACCAGTTTTCCTCTGTACACGTGCATACAAGCATCATCAATAGATAAAATTACTTCAATACGCTTTAATAGTACCATTAATTAGGTTGGTTTTTGCAACGCTATAAAGCGTGAAAATTAAAAGATATTACTATATGGCCACGGTGCCTAGCAGCATTGTGGATAGAGAGAACAAGCTAGAATGCACATATTCCATTTCCATGGGTTTAAATTATTCATACTTGTCTAATATGAAAATGGTAGTGAATAATTATCTACCACAGCCAGCCTTTACCTTCATGTCATACTTCCAGTTTCTACCAAACATGTTAATTAAACTAGAAACTTCAAATAACAAAGGGTGAGTTATTTCTTAATGGTTATCTGAAAGGTGATCATAGCTTTATCTGATTACTGACCACAGCTTGGGGCAGATGCACATGATCAAAAGACATACTCTGAACACTGTCCAATTGTTGGAAGCTGAAACCCATCTAAAACATGCTAAAGTTTGAGTCCTAGATCACCGACCAATGAAAATTAGCAACCCTCTTAAATTCCGCTAGAACAAATCTGACTATCTAAACACAGGTTGCATATCTCTCGCTCATTTTCAGTGAAATCAATAGTTGAACGTAGCCTGTGTGGCTGAAACAGAAAGCACATGAAGCTGCCAAATCAATCTCAGCTGCCTTGATGAACATCAAACAAGAAAACCAGCACCTTGATTAAATTCAGTATAGGTACAAGTCTGGTGGACCTTTCTATCAAGCTGCATATTACATTAACTACAGATTCCTTGTTAACAAGAGGGACTAAATGATACGAGACGTGAGAAATTGATAACATATATGCAAGAAGCATACCTCCAATATCTCGTGTGTCCTCTTCATGTTAAGTGCAGGCGAACCCTCAATTTTCAACCTCACGATTTCTGAAGACTTCCACCTCTCATGAATCGTGTCCACGACTGCCTGCGTAACACCACCTCCCTTAATCCTCATCTTGCTCTTCGTCTGAAAAGTCAAGTTCGTCAACCTCCTTAGCTCTGGCTCCGGAAGTGTCAATTCCGCCACCGACGTCTTGCTCTTACTCCTCGCCGACCACCCTTCTTCCTCCCCCTTCCCCTTTGGCTTCTCCCATGGAAACCTTGCTCCACTGCTCTCCCCAATCACATTTGCTTCCACAATTCTTGACTCTGGCGAAAACCCGCCTCGTGTGTTTGGTAACAATCCTTCCTCCACATAAAAGATATCCTCCACAGATCCTTTCTCCACCACTCTTTCCGGCGGTCTCTCTCTCCTCTCATACCCATCGTCCATATATCCAACTTTCTTCAATTTCTCCACAATCCTCTGCATTGTGGACCCACCACCACCGCTGGCGTCACCGCTATTTCTGTAATTCATTGCAGCCTGAGGCGATTTGGGGCTGTTTTGCCTGTTGGGTTGATTCCATTTATCTAACCAACCGTTGCTGCTACTAAAGCTTAAGCTGGGATTGAATAAAGAAACGGGCTTTCCTCTAGCAGGAGCGGAAACGCTCGATTTCCTACAAAGGGTTTGTTCAACGGACGCAAAAGAAAGAGCATTAAACTTCGCCGCGCACAGAGAGTCGGTCTTGCGATGAATTGGAGAGCCATACCTGAATAGAATGAAGCGGTTCCCATGAAACGTTGACGGGTAGAATTGACGGGGAGGGACGAGAGCCATCGAAGAGAGAGGTATGCCTATGAATCAAATCATCAAGATAACACATCAACTCGTCGGAAACGAGTGAAGCACAGTGAGTTTTACTGAGATTTTTGAGAGGTTTTGGCCATGAAAGAGAGGTGCTTTGCAGATCGTTTTGCAGGCAGTGAGAAAGAGCGTAATATCAAGGTATGGTTGGCTGCGAGAGCGCGCACGTTCTGGTCCGGATTTAAGGCCATCCCGGCCCGTATTCAGACAATGGATTAGCTCCACAAAAGAGTATTCGTACAGACATGATATGCGCTGTTATTCCAAAGTGAATTTCTTAAAAAAATTAATTGAGGGAAATCACTGACGAATTGAAATACAAGTACATCTTCAAATAATTTGATTAAAAAAGGGTACACGTGGGTTAGCCAAAAAGAATGTCTCATAAGTTTAATGTTTTCGGTGTCGTGACCCTCACCGTGATTCAGATGATACAATATTATTATCTTCTTCCTATTCGCGTCGAGCGAGTTCCTTTGGAATAAAAATTTCTTGCAAAAACCAGTCATACCCGACGACATGCGCTCGACCACGCTCCCGCCGGATCATCCTTTCCCGGGCGCAAAGCACCGAGACAGAGCGGCGAGGAAAGAGATAAAAAAAACTGCGGAGAGAAGAGGCTGAAATCTGACCTTCGGTAGACGAACTCGTTCTGATTGATGTGGACGTACTCAGCCGGTTCTTCGATGTGCTGATCCTTCAGGAAGATGTAACAATCTTCGCGAGCGGGTGAATCGGGCGACTGTTTCGAATCAGGTCGAGACGACGATGAAGAGGGTCGAAAAAGGGCCGAGGCCCAAGCCCACCTCGAGAAGTTAATTGGGCCGGGCCTTTTTTTTTTTTAAATTTATCTGGTGTGATTGGAAGAATCACCCTCAAATTTGTTATTCAACGGGAAAATGGAACAAGAAGAGTTTCTGCTCTCTACATCTTTCAAGTCCAGTATATTCTAATGTGGCTTGATGCACTTCCTTATGGCAATGGATTCCAAATGCTGGCGGAGAATACATTAAAGTAAACATGAGCATGAACCCCGCAGTCCATGGGAGCTCAGTTGAGCCAGCTAAACACAAATTGGCACTCTTAGGTCAATCAATTTCCTTCCTGAGCTTCGGCCACTTACATTGCCCCTTCGAACATGCTCAAACTTGATCATTCATGAGTCAAATCTAATACTTTTTTTAAGCCGAGATTGCATTTGGACAGGAATTTTCGGACGAAAATATCCAAAAAGTCATAAATTTATTATACAGTGGTCAATTCAGTTCTAAATCTCTCAATTGTGCCATTATACTCTTAAACCTTTTGACAACCTGCAAATTCAAATTATAAATCTTTCAATTGTGCCGATCTAGTCTTAAATTCTTTAATGATTTGCCAAACTAGTCCTTAGGATTTTAACGAATTGTCAATTTAGTTATTTTAGCTAATTTTGGTCGTATGTTGTTGACATTACGGTCTAGTCAATTCTAGCCATTTTATGTATCATGATTGGTGCTAATATGAAAAATTTTTAAATTATTAAATTTTTTTCCATTTTTTTATTATTGATTTTTACTTTTTTTTTCCTTTTATTTTTTCCTCTTTTTACTTATGGCAAGCCACCCCATCAATCACTAGATGACGGCTTGCCAGCCCTCACTATAGCTAACGAGGGCATTACAAGCCCTCGCTATAATTGGTGAGAGCCTAGGCAAGGGCTGTGCTGCCCTTGCCTTGCCAAATTTGGCGAGGGCGTCATAAGCCCTAGCCTAGGCTATTGCGAGTCATAGCTAGGCTGTGACACTCGCCCGCCACTAGCAAGGGCTTCACGACCCTAACTTCAGGGCCAACGAGGTTCATCGACCCTTGCCCATATGCTAGTGGATCAATGGCCCTCCTTTGATCCTTTAAATAAAGAAGGAAAAAGACAAAAAAAAATAATAAAAAATTAGGAAATTTTTTTAAAAAGATTATCAACATCAATGATATTCAACCAAAATCAATCGAAAGCACTCAATTGATAATTCGTTAAAAGGTTTAAGACAAGTTTTGTAAATCGTTAAAATGTTTAGAACTAAATTAACACAATTGAAAAGTTTAGGACTAAATTGACTACTGCATAATAATTTCAAGACTTTTTGAACAATTTTCATAGGATTTTTAGCCAGATATATTCTCAAATTGCCTATTGCACAAGTCAACACTAAAGTAGAGCAACAAAAAGGAAATACACTTTCTCAACTTGAACAGCTTCATAGAAAATTAGCACCGAATGTGTGCATAGTCGGTCTTTAGGAGTCTTAAATTAATCAAGCGACGACTTTCATATCTCTGCATCTATCATCACAGTTGGAATTGGGAATAACATGTAATATGTTTACAAAACATATTTAACTATTTCTTGAGTGCATACAAATAATAATGATTGAAAATTGGACCAATTGGGAACAATTTAAGAATAGATAAGTTCAGCGATTGAATTTTTTTTTTTAAGTAATCAATTTGAATACTAAAATGAGAATCGACAAATTCAAGGACCAAAATCTATTTAGCTCTTTGAACAATTTTCATGCATGCTGAAGAATTATAACCAAACAAGATAAGAGAGATTTGTAGAGGTATGAGATAAGAGAGATCAAGTGAGGAAAATGTTTTTCACTTTTCAAAAGTGGAAAACATTTTTCCTTAATTTAAAAGACTTTTTTCCTTTCATGGAAAACATTTTTCCCAAGGAATTAATTTTCCATAAAACGAACGTCGAAAAATCCGAAAAACATTTTCTCGAAAATTATTTTCCACGAAACGAACGAAGTCTTAATGTATATCTACAAATAGGTAGATAATATGCTATACATGGAAACAAACTTAATTCACCAACCACAAAACGATACGTGGCTAGGTTTAATTGGTGTCGCGGCCCTATAAATCGCGGCTAATCCCCCTTCAATCATGGGTGAGTACAAGAGAAAATCTCAAATACATACAACGATGGACAATAGGACTCAGGAGAAGGTTGTTTCGAAAAGTCGATCTCGAGATCCTAGGAGGGCTGCTGATGTCTATTCAGAAAGTGCACTGGAGAGGCTAATTGTACTCTTTCGCCTGGGCTATGCAGCCTTGTCTCTTGGCCGTCCTCGCAAGCGAGATCCTAGGACGGCTGCTAAAATCTATTCAGATTGTGCGCTGGACTCGATAATTGTACTCTTGAAGCTAGGCAACGAAGCCTTGCTCGTTGGTTGTCCTCGCGATCAAGCCTGTCTCGGTCGGGTTGAAGATCCAGCCACATCCCCTTCTTGTGTTGTTAGGCAATCCGAAGGCGAACAAAGGACGGAGCTGCGTGAGCTATCCGAACAAAATTCAAAATTGTCGAAGAAACTGAGAGCTGCAACAAAGCGTCCTGTTGAACCCCGACGAGAGGTACAAAAATCTCCAATCAAAGGCTGGTGGGAGGCATCGATGGACCATCTCTCCTTAGAGGACCTGAAACTTCATAAGAGAATGTCTGAAGAATTAAGCAAGATGTTAACGCAAGAAATTGAAGACCGGACCACTAATTCCCATGGCAACAATTCCGATGATCCTTGTGGGACTAATTCCTAGGAAATTTCAATTTCTTTGAAATAAGGTGGTTTGATAATGTAATAAGTGAGCTCATGTCGCTTATAATCTTGAAATGAAATGTGTCATTTGATGATATATTCTTCTTGCGCATCCAATTTTGAGCAATCCTTATCTATAATATATTGATTTTTGGAAATGCATAAAATTGATAAGTCAAAGGACTCAAATATGGTAGGTTTTGTTTTCTAGATGCTTATCCTTTTATTTATAGAAAATGATTGTGTTACTTGTATAAATTTTGGCAGCAATATGATTAATTACTTGCCTCTAAAATAAATTGTGTTTTCAAGGACTCGAATACGGTAGGTTTTGTTTTCTAGATGCTTATCCTTTTATTTATAGGAAATGATTGTGCTACTTGTATAACTTTTGGTAGCAATATGATTAATTACTTGCCTCTAAAATAAATTGTGTTTTCAAGGACGGTATGTTACCATACTTCCTCCAATTAAAGTAATTTGACAGTACATGCTCATCCATTATTGACTTGTGTTTTAATCGTGTAATGTCCCTCAAGAAGATTAAGGAAGTATTTTTGCTTCCTTGAAGGGATTAAATTTAATTTGAACAAATTAGCTCTTACGCACATGAGTGCTTCTTGTAGTTTTATTGAAAAAGGTCAATACAATTTCTAGCCAAAAAAAAGGAAAAAGAAATAGATAACCCTTGACACCTGAATTTTGCTAACAAGTTTATCATGTATCTTCCAAATAAAACCATTTCAGGAATCAAGTTTGCTTTTAATGGTGGGAGTTTGTAAGAAAATAATCAATTTATATAACCCTGCATTCCTTGTTCTCGCCCACTAACCAATCTTGGAACGATAACTGGATAGGTTTAACTGGTGTCGTGATCTTATAAATTATTGCTAATCCCCACCCAATCATGTGATTATGTAAGTAATACAAGACAATTTCATATACATTACAACCATGGCAAATAAGACTCAGAAAAAGGTTGCTCTACGAATTGATTGATCGGTGAATTTGGTAAGATTTGGTTGACTGTTCATAAGATTGAATATTTTGTTAAATTAATCAAGAATATTCAATTAAACTCTATTTGCCTGCATGTTCTAAGCTGACTATAATTTCCGCCTCCACTCCCCTCACGCCCTACCCCTCCCCCAGATATAGTACTTTAAGTTTGACAAGGACTCTCATTTATGACTTGACGAAAACACAAATTTGATAAATCTACACGTATTTATGGAGATGCATAAATTTGATCAGTCAAACTAAGAAATTTGTGGTAAGTTTTATTGTCTATATACTTTTTTTTTCTTCTCTCTCTCTTTTAATACCGGAAATAACTCTGGTCATATGTAATTTTTGGCTGGCAACATGATTAATTCATCTTGTAATTATGTGCCTCTATAGGAAATTTGGTCCTTTCAAGGATGGGGTTCGCCCTAGTGGCCACCCTTTCATCTTAGAAGGGGGAGGTTGGGGGTTCAAATCCCCACATTCTCAGGGGGGATTGGGGTGGGGACGATTTCATTTCAGGAGTGGGTTTCGACTCCCACACCCCCGCAAGGAGAGGCGGGGACAAAAGTCTGAGAGTGAGTGTTAGAGTAGGATTATCGTAGGACCGACCAAAAAAAAAAAAAAAAGGATGGGAAGTTACCATTGGTAACTACCTCCCAATTAATAAAGTAAATGAATGGGCACGATGACAAATTGGGTTGATCTAGCCAATATTTCCTTCCTATGCTTGGTCACTTACATAGCCCTTTCGGACATGATATGGAACACAGGAAAGAAGAAAGAGGAGAAGGTGGTAACTTTCTTTGTATTTCGAATTAAGTGACCGGGATAAGGAGTATGTGGATATCTATACCTGGGCTAAAGCCAAGTATAGTTAAATGCTTCTTTATCCTAGGCCATATATTCATGAGAGTGAGAAAGAGAGAGATTATATTCAAGATAGTGGATGCCAAAAAAGCAAGTGAAATATTCTTATCATATTTGAGGAATTTCGCTTCCATAGCCACTACTGCTTCATTGAAGAAGGGACTTTCCTTGTTCACTAATTGAACCGACATAATGTATAGAAATGAAATGACTTGATTGTTGGAAAAATATTCTCTAATATTCAAGGCATAAGTTGCATCCCTGAAAATCTACAAGAAGTTTCTAAAGATTTCAGCAACCCTATAATCTTGTTGTGCCAACGGCAAAAGAGCATCACTTCCGTTCTCAGAGGGGAGAAGAGCGACAAGACACCCATCTCTGGCATATAATTTTCACCATCTTGTACATTGAATTCTACCTCGTTCTTATGTCCAAAGGGATTTTCAACTTCCCTTCCCAACGTCAAGCATAAGACCTCCCACTCTTGATGCATCGGCGGGGTTGATATCATGTATTGAATCTACTTACGTATTTTGACCATAGGATTGTAAAACTTGCGGGGACTCTCTCACGCACAAGTTAAAGCAACGGCACATGCATTGCAAATTGAAGAAAATCCCGTCGCATATAAGATTCAGCTGTTGGACTAGGGGGCAGATCAAAGAAGTATTTATACTGGCATTATCTAACCCGATTCTAAATATAGTATTGAAGATGCCAAACTAATTGATAGTTCGCATTTTGTCAATCATGCAAGAATATTAGTTTCTTAAGAGTATACGTTTGGTGACATAATTCCTGAACTTCATTGACCTAATGGCTAGTGACGACACAGTGCGCATAATCCGTAAGGCTAATTCATAAATCAGAAGTCAAAAAGATTCGTCAGTTACCCGTTGACAGCAAATGCACCAACTCCGCCCTTTCTTCTTTGTACAATGACTTGCCATTTTAGGTGTTTGTTCCTCGCTAAATGGACTTGAACTGAGGTTGTAGAGCTGTCTACCTAGAGGACGAAGCGGGCATCTTCGATCCATCTTGACATTTCTCACCTGTACCTAAGTATTCTTGGAGTCAAATGGGATAGCCTGCTGCTCCTCTCATGCTCTCTCTGCTTCATCCCGTTTCTAGTGTCAATTCCATCTTACCGTAATTCTTCCTCAAGATAAAGGTACTTGAGGAACAAAATTGCAAAGTTGCAAGAGAAGGAAAGAACTGGTGTCCAATTGATCATTCCCCATCAGATCACAACCTTTTCTCCAAATTGGGTTAAAAGTCAAGTTAGTAGTCACACTACAATCGGTCGATGATACGTTGAGAAAGGTCGAGTGTGTTAATTTAAAGTCAAAATGGATCTTTAAGCTTAAATGTTGGACATCCATGAAGTTGTCATTTGCAGTGTGATAGGAGTTTGCCTGGGGTAATCTGTCATGAGGCACAAGTGCTCAGAGAAGCATTTTACTGAGACAAAAGCACACCCTTCATTTACTTAATAGCACACGCTTCCAGTGGAAACGTTTTACATTATAGGAACATAATTGTTCCATGCATCATACTGCATAGGCAAAGTTCAGAAAGGAGGGCCGGGCACACACTAAGCAAGCCCTCTTTATTCATTACACTAGGACATACAGAACACTCACAGAGCACTCACAGAGCACGCTTTCATCATTACTTGACTAATGTGCCCCATGGCAACACTCGAACTTGACAATGTTGTTCATCATGCGCGGGCAGACCGGGCACTTCACATCCTCCGGTATGTAACCAACCATGTTCGGGATATAGAAGTGGTGGCACCTTGGGAGGATGTAGACCCGGTCGAACTGCTCCCTGAAGATCATATCGAATGTCTTCCCATTCACGTTCACATGCTTCTTCCATGTCTCGTACTGCATCAGGACCCTCGTGATGTGCACGTGGGATTCATTGATCA
Source organism: Eucalyptus cloeziana (assembly GCA_014182715.1). NCBI lineage: Eukaryota > Viridiplantae > Streptophyta > Magnoliopsida > Myrtales > Myrtaceae > Eucalyptus > Eucalyptus cloeziana. Next base: position 26,986,818 of record CM024642.1, read on the forward strand.
CAACCCGCGACCCCTTCGTGAGGACCGCAAACCCACCGTCCTTCTTGAAGTTGGTGTAGAGCCTGAGGATGTCCTGCATAAGGGGTTCGTGCAAGTCCCCTCTGGTTTGTAGCTTGGAGAGCATGCAGCTCTCGAGGCGGGTCCAAAAGAGCTGTGATTTGGTGACGTTGAAGGCAACGATGGAAAACCCATCATCGATCATCTTCTTTAGCGACTCCTCAATCTCCTGGATGACCTTCGGTTCTTCCGCTCCATACAGGAAGATATACTTCTCAGCCTTGATCTGATAAGAGAGATGGCAAAATCAATGTTTTTATCAGTGAAAAATAACTTATGCTCATTTTTCACATGTCCATATATTGTTAATTAAACTAAACACTCATCTTACATTTTCAAAATTTCTATACAAAAGCTCCAGTAAAGCCTATGTCTACTCGGTATAAGATGAATCTTGACCGTTTATCAGTAAACAATGGACAACATTATAATGTAAAATAGTCTTTTATAGTTCTCGTCTTATCCCATGTATGTCTTGACAGATTCTAAGTTTGAATAAAATTCTTGTATTACTGCATCAATTTAACTAAATTCATCCGCTAATAAGCAAACTCAAAGATCACAGTTTCCTTTCACACCCATATGCGCGCACTCTAGTTGTATAAAAAAACAAAAGGCTAAAAGAAAAGTGAAGAAGGAAAAGAAGAAGAAGGACAAAAACTTACAGCTTCCTGTATCTTCGGGAAAATGAAGTCAGTCGCCAAAAGCTCAAACCAGCTAATGCCAGGCCTCTTCCAGATGTCTGTTGCTACAGCACCGGTGAAAGGGAAAGCATCCCAACCCCAAACCCTAATCATGCTCATAGCATTTTGGTTTGAGACTCTTCCTAGTGGATCCAATACCGTCACCATGCTGTCTTGCCTAAAATGCCACTTCTCCTTAATGATTCTGATGGCCACCCTGTTCATAAGTTTAGGGGAGTGCACCGAGTACCACGGCATTTGCAACTGGAGGTTCTGGAACTGTTTGATCACCTCCTCGCCATCTTGTTCAATGATAGGGACCCACACGATCTCGTAGCGCTCGTCATGGAACTTGCGCTCGTTGTAGATCTTTACAAGGATCGCGAGGTCGTGAGAGGTCAATTTGAGGTCTGAAACCAGCAACAACACATTCTTCCTCCGGAGCGACTCAACCTTATCCTATATAACAAACAGGGAGAAATTATAAACATTGGTGCATCGCGTGCTTTTTATCGATTGCACAATCGGTGAAAACTATTTACAACAACAGCAAGTTGGAGATATGAACCTTCGTCTTCTTTGAGCCAAGGAAGAGAGGCTGAGGATCATCCTTGATGTAAAACAAGGCCTTGATCAGCTCCACGTTATCGGTAGGGGCATTGAAGAGTCGCTGCAGCCTCTGATACTCCTTAATTTCCTCTGCATTATGAAAAAAGCATAAATTTATTAGACTATTAGTCCAATATTTCGACCAAAAAAACGGACAATTAGTCCAATATATTTAGGGCTTAATTAAGTAGAAAAGGAGAAAACAAATTTTACCCTTTTTTTGTAAAAAATCTTCGTAATGTCTCTTGATAGAGTGGTGGATCATGTTCACTTTCCGAGCGAAGGTAGGCAGATCTTTTCCCTTGTTGCTGAAAAAGCAACAAATATAAAATCCTCTTAATGGCATGAGTCATTCCGATTAATGTAAAGCAATTAGAAGTTAAATTCTTCTTCTCCAAGAGTTCTTCACTCTTGTGAAAAACGAAAATTTGCAAACTAATCAGGTACGGGCACAGTGCTTTACCATGTAGTTTAGTAATCGTAATTAGAGTATCTTAAACCAATTTAGACCATTAAACTTTATTTTTTATAATAAAAAAAGCAAACTCGTTCGATAGCAAAAGCAAAAACAATATTATGCTTGATTAGTTGAACATACTCATCGACCATGCTAATGAGGCTGGTGAATTGAATAGAGCAAGCAAGGATGCTGATGATGATCTGATAAACGCTGCTTGCAACATCAATCATTGTAGACAGCTCGGGAACATCTTTAGAGTCATGCTCAAAATCCACAAGGCATTGGGTCATATTCAGGGTGGTCTTGATCATTTCGTTGAGAACACCAAAAACTTGGATCTTTTGCGGGTCTGTGGGCTTGGTGATTGCAGGCAACCCCTTCAGTGTGGCCATAGATTCTGCGAGCTTGTCCGATGGTTCAACTCGAGCAAGTCGCCAAAAGTCACCATAGAGCACAGCAAGTGATGAGAGGGTAATCAGAGCCTTATTAACCCACGAGTAGCTCGATAGCTCGTGAAAGAGTGAGACCAGTGTTTGGCGCACATTTTTGGTGTCTAATGCCTTGCATGTGAGCTGATGATAGGGCAACAAGTTGATGCAAGAGATTAGTTACTTGCAACCTCTAAACAGCAGGCTAGAATGCAAGCATTTCACGATATTAAAGTTTCCTAACTTTAGTTTAATCGCATGCACATGGAAAAAAGTTAGAAAACGAACCAAAACAAATATACTTGAAGAAAAATCTAACTCCTGGGAGGGAGATTATGGAATACCTGACAACCCACTTCGTTGATGGCAGCTAAAGGTGGATTGAAGCCCTCTTTTAGAGGCTTGAAACTAGGTCTTCCAGATCCTTGAGTGCCCTGAAACGAAGATAACTTTATTATGAGAAAGGGAAAGAGAGAGGAGAGGGACGACGAGAGATGCGATAGTTTTCACCATCAATCTAAGTGAGATGCAACACTTCGAGAACAATTTTGAGTAAGCATGGACAAACTATTTAGGTCCTGTTTAATTTTAAGAAAATTTATCAAACTTTTCATTTTCATTTGCAAAGGCACTAGTCATTTACATAACCCCCTCGATATCCACTGATTGGCATACCTGGTCAATTTTCTAAACTAAGACCCCCATGTCAAGATGATGAAAATAGTTTATATGATAAAGTTTAGGCATATTTCAAATCGTATACAAATAAATGAAAAAAAAAAAAAAAAACACTTGACAGCTAAAAAGCTTTGGCTGGCCAGAGAATTGGGACAGGGAAAACAAAAGAGCCCTTTATCCAAAAAGCGTCATTACTTGGATTAGTGCTTGTTTAAAGTACATGGTTAATGTAACCAGAAAAGCGAGCAGGGTCCGTATGGCCCATTTAATGCAATATCGAGTCCAAGTACGAGGTTGTATAACCACTTGGAATAGTGCTTGTCACAATACGTGGATAATCCATATCTTTTGAGATTAATTGTTTCGCCTTTCCTGTTCCTCCTTTTGCCATGTGAATAGCAAAGCAACCAGAAAAGCAAGCGTGTGTCCCCGCAGCCCACTCAATATATTATCATCTCCATGTGCGAATCTGGATCAGATTTTTACAATCCCAAATCTGATTTGACTTGTTTTTTTGTTACTTATTTGAATAATGTATATTTTCCTCTCGTCATTTCCTTTGAGATTTGAGAAATGAAAAGGTCAATGGATAATCAAATCGTCAACATTTTATAAGTCTCAACATTAAAATGGCTTCATCCATCTCAAAAAGTGGAGGAGGTTTGTTTATAAAATAATTAAGTGGTAAACATGTCCGTGAGCAGTCTTATTTAACTTTAATTGGAGGATTATAACTACCACCCTCTCATTGACCGTTAGATCAATGGAAGAGAAGGTCACAAGGGGAAAGCGTTTTAACACTGACGTTATAAGTATAACATTTAACAAATTTATAACATTATGTTGGTGATTACCGTAGGGTTGACGATGGAGTCGACGATGGCGGTTGTTCCGTGGAGGGTGTTGTCCACCAGATGGAAGAGGGACTGAACGTCCACGTCTCCTTCCTCAGGAGCGTGAGTATTCACCATCTCCTTCATGAACTTCTCGTCATCAAAAGAAGCAAGCAGGTTAGTCCACATGCTTTGGTCAACCTGATGAGGTTTGCCTTTGTGATCCATCCCAAGGAGATGGGCAACGATTGTGGACATTTTGAATCTCAGAGAGAGAGAGAGAGAGAGAGAGAGAGAGACTAGGGTTTGAGTGAGTGTTTAGAGAGAGCAAAGTAGGGAAGGAAGAGGATGCAGATGGTGTGGTGTGGGAAGAACTTAACGTGCATGCTCTATTTATAGCAGCGAATGTGAGAAAGGATCGTGTTATACGCAGACGTTTTGATAAACGAGGAAGGGTGAGAAAGGAATATCAACGTCTTCAATGCTTTGTCTAGAAAGTAGAAGTCTGTCCCCACAACCTTATCACCAACACGAATTTATGTTAAAATGGTCGCTCACTTTTTTTGAAGTGCCTATTACATATAAATCAAGATTACTTTAGAATAAAAAAATAATAATTAAGAATCCAAATTTGGATCCCCAATCCCACTCGGTCTACCACCATGGCGGTCACAAATGATATGTAAAAGGACTTAGGTCTACGAATTTCAGATCATTAATGTGTATAAAGAAATGTCAAATTGTTCTTTAAAAGCTTAACTAACCTGGGATTGCGAGAATCACTGGGGTTTGCCCTAGTAGCCACCATTCCAACTTGGAAGGGGGAGATGGGGGATTTGAATCCCCACCTTCTTAGGGGGTTAGAGTGGGAACGATTTAGTTTCAGAAGTGGGTTTCGACTCCCACAAGGCAGGGCAAAAGTCTGAGAGTGAGAGTTAAAGTAGAAATAAAGTATGACCAACCAAAAAAAAAAAAACCTGGGATTGCGAGGAGGGCAAACAAAATCTAATTGTGTACAACATATTACTGCAGTAATTAACTAAATGGCCACAAAATCCTTTTAATATCTCCAACAAGTGGATAAATAATTTAAATTTGAGGTTTTTTATGTCATGGCATTACTCATTTCATCTCTTATTCTTTTGATTGTTATGGCATAAAACATAATATGAATTACATTATCGAGAAATAGAATATGAAAAATCCATGTTATACGTGGAGTAAGCAATAATTTGAAACCCAAAGGGCGTTTTTGGGTGTATCGGGTGCATTGGGCTTATCTTGCTAGTCTCTAGTTACCAAAAGACATAAAATATCATGTTTATTATTTTTCAGAATAGATGTCATGAATTTAAATATTTTCTTTTTGGTGATAATAGATGCTAGAGTAATACGGCTATTTCGTTCTCAATGCAAACACACACACACATCTCAAGGAATATTTGGCATAATATGTAAATTTCACTAGCAATTGTAAAATTTCTTAGTATACATAGCGTTGCTATTTGCAAATATATATATATATATATAAAATATCTTTGCATTATTCTTTTTTACGAGAAAAATAATTCCACTTCATGTGATAGTAATTGCCACATCCACATCCTTTAGCTCTCGATGACCAACTAATCGAAGCAATTGACGATAGTATAAAAATTTCTAATTTTCTGAATTTTTAGGTAGATAAAAGTAATTAAAGTGAAAATTGGCTATTGCGTGCCCACTTAAATGTGCTTATATTTCAATATTATCTAGGGAAAATTTCTAATTGACCTGCTTGCCTCATCGTGGTTGATAAAAAGCACCTTCCGATGATCAAGTGACACGTTTCTTGCCTTAAATTATACATCATCATTCTAAAAGTGATTGCGCTAAGTGCACGCGAGACTAGTGGGATAAAATTGAGAGATGCTCAACCTTTTTCTCAGAAAAATGATAATTCATACTCAAACCAAATTAGATCAAGGGATTATTACATTCGTTGTAATGTTATTGTAAGGGAAACAAAAGTTAGGGCAAGGATGAAAAACTCAAAATTCGAAAAAGAAACTTTTAAAGTGGGAAACCTGCGTATTTACTAATTGAATGCTCAAATTATTTTAGTTAAAATTTTTGTAGATTGTAAGCAAATGTAGATTTTTATATTTCGTAGTCACCATAGATTCAGATTCAATATATCTTCTTGATTGCAATACCTTCAACACTCTAAATTTGGGGGTAGATCAACTAAATTTATCTGTCAATAATCAAATTATTCTAAAAAACACTATCAATAGAGAAAAATCACATGCTGCTTCCATCACCATCAATGTGTATTGATCATAACTACTTCTATTACTTTACTAACTGACACATCAATGGCAATCGACGAAGATTACTTCTTTCTCCTACCCATGGTGTATATAATAAAATTCCTTAGACAAGCTTGCGAAACAACTTAGGAATAGCCTGACTCCATAGGATTAGAGTGCAAAATGCATAGACTTTTGGATATAGCTTCCTCGGGCGCATGTACATTCACCTAAGGTGCATCTAAAAGAAAAATAACTAACACTTAGGTTAAAAAAATATGACCATTACTCAATCTCTCAGTAGCGACCTTAATGTTATCAACAACCAAATTATGGAGCTTTTTAAGAATTGTGAAGTTCCAATGTTAGACTAAAATTGCTTTAATCACTCCCTCCGAAGCTTGATTAATTCTTAATTGACCCCCGTACTTTCCTTTAAAAAATTTTATATTTTAGATTTTCGCCAATAATTACTCCTCCCCTTTTTAACTACCCCCACATGTTCAACAGAGACACTTTAGGAAATCTCACCGATCACAGGGGCACAGGGCACATGCTCTGTTGGGAGGGGAAAGAAGTGGGTTAGGTTTTCCAATCCCCAGAAATTAAAAAATGAAAAAAAAAATGAAAAAAAAAAAGAGAAAAATTGTTATTGATAGAAAGAAATTAAACAAAAAAAGACTAGGAGGACGGTGATTCACGTGTTTCAGGGTGTGGGGCCGTAATGCCCGATTCGTCGACAATATCGTAGCGAATGAATTAAAATAAAGGGAAAAAGCAATAGCCCCGTCTCTTTCCTTGATCGTGTGGAAAAGGAAAAGGTACTTTTGACTTCATTTATTTTTATCGTCCGTTCCTCGTTAAATTCCTCGAACAAAATGCTTTCTTTTTTTGGTCGGTCATACGTTACTCCTTGTCTAACTCTCACTCTCAGACTTTTGTTCTACCTTCTTGTAGGGCATGGGAGTTGAAACTCACTCCTAAAACTAATTCGCTCCCACCCTAACCCCTCTAAGAAGGTGGGGATTCGAACTCCCCACCTTTCCCTTCCATGTTGGAAGGGTGGCCACTGGCGTCGGACAAGGTGCTTTCGACTTCACTTATTTTTGTCATCCATTCTTTGTTAAATTGTTCTCTCTCTCTCTCTCCTGCTAACTTGAGAAGGCAATCTTTTTTACTCTTTCATCAAATAATAAAATCTCTATTCCTATTGGAGACTAGCCCCAACACGGGATTCATAGCCTAAGAGTCCAAGCGTGATTCACGACATGAATAGCGACAACAAAACATTGTGAGAAAATACGACCACCAAAGATATACCTTCTTTTGAGGATTATAGAGGAATCGAGAACAATGGAAAATGCTAGACGTAATCTTCAACAAGGACAACTGATAGGTCCATTATTTAAAGAACGAACAAGACAGTCAGGGGACAATGACGATGGCAGCGCTTCAACTCTTTGAAAGAAATATTCTCCTTATTTGAAAGCAATATAAAAGGAAATATCCTTGGGGAATGCTCTTTAGGGTATTTATTAATCAAATAATTAAAAATAGTTATAATTTTCAATACACCGATTGTCTCAAGTTATACATAAAAAGCTACTTTGAAAAGTTAATTATTTCTCGTTCAATATTTTTAACAATTGTCCAGTCACTCAAAATCATATTCGCGAGATTTATAGTATTGTGTGTTGATGTGTTATATGCTACTTTGGGATTGAAGTAGAAGTTTAGCGTCAATAAGTTGGTCGAACTAGTTGAAGTAAAACTAATTATTTCCCATAAAGAAAGAAAAAGCGATACAATGGCACATATCAGTTTTACTTTGGAGATAAAGAGAGGACGGATCTTTGAAGAAATGGGGAAAAGTGGGATAGAAAAATAATTCTTACAAAATCCAAAACATAAAAGCCAAGATTATTTATGCATTTTGTTTGAAAATCTCTCATAAATCATGAGCATTGATTAATTAATTAAGAAAATTTCATGATTTTCAAAGAACTAACAAATGCCATTGGAGCGATAGTTAATGTGACTTTTCACATATCATCCCTAGAAAAATAATTTCAAAATCGATATGTTATGAAATTGCCAATATCGATAATTGGATGGTCACTTTTTTTAGGAGACACAAATTAAACAACTATTAAGCAAACATGTGATTTTGACTCACGATCTTTTTTATGTTATATGCAATTACAACTTAGAAAAGCAAGTTATCCATATCAGCGGATCTTTAAAAAATTAATTGCGCATACGCATTGGAATTTGCAATGTCATCGGATTTAATTATTTAATAACTGTATCGAGGATTTTTCTGGAAAAAGGGAAAAACCTATTAACAAATGAATAGAAATGTACGATCATTGAAAGAAGAGAACAGACGGTGTGTCAGGAGATATAATTGTCGTGTGAACTCAAGACCGACCGCCATTGCTTTTCTTGCAAGAGATGGCAATGTCCTCGTCGAGTCGCTTTCCACTATTATAGCGCGCCCTAAGGACGCTTGGTGACGAGTGCGATCGTGTCCCTCGTGATATCATCTAAGAAAAAAATCACAAAAAATTTCAAATTTGGCCCAAAGTGATTAATTTATCTCAAGTTTTTTTTGTGATATGAAAATTTCCGAAATTTACTAACCGTGACATATTTATCCAAAATTTTTTCGTGACACAAAAAGCTATTAACTTCTATATGTGTGACACATTTACCTTAAATTATAAGGTATTCTAATATGACATCATTGTGCGTATCTATGAATATCACCAAAGGATGTTAATCCTACTAGCAAATGGTTTGATTGACCTATAATATGTTAACAATGACGTCATACAACCAATCAATCATTATTTCATACGCGTTATATACGAATTTCATTTTAAATAACTCTGCATGCACGTTTTTACTTTTGATTGGTCATCCCGTATTATACGCACGTGATGTGAAAAAAGGTAGAAAAATGGAGGCGAACCATCATTGCCTCTAATGTGAAGACCACAGATATAAAGCACCTCTTGGTATCTTATCATTCAAAAATTAGAAGCACCATCACTAACATGACAGCTCTGCAGACAAGAGAATGAAGAAACCACGACTTGGTAAATTAGTGATTTTAGGCAGATGGAAATAATTGAAAGATTTTTAAAAAAAAAAAAAGAAATAATTGAAAGATCACTCTAGAAGAAGAGTTCGTACCAGCTGATTCAAAAGCGGAAATTGATGTGTGACACAAATATGCGTTCTCCAATGCCACTCGTACAAAATCCAAGGGACAGGTGTAGGATCTACTAATAAAACACATGACCCAGACTCTCTTTATCCCCGGGCTGTCATTGTTTTTATAATTAGAATGGAAAGGAATGAACGCACGTGAAGGAGAGAAGGTGAACTTGCTCCATGAAACTTGCTTTGTGGAATCCCACTTGATTCGTTAAGGGGACTTTTGGAAATTCATTGGTGACTATGAAATGAATTTATAATTTCAAAATAATAAGGACATTCACAAGTCAGTTTCTCCATTTTCGATATTTTCTAAACTTGAATTTAAATATTTTCAATTTTGTAATGATACAGTTCATTTTCTTTGTAGATCAATTGTTCAAACATTATTTCTTTCATCAATTGTTTAAAAGTGTTTTCCATTATATTTCATTAGTGTATGATTTTTATCACAAGTTTTTTGTATACTCTTCCAAGATCTATTGGCAAGTACTGAAGATGGATATTGATGGTATCGTAGATGGTGGTGACATCGATAAGTCATGAGCTACGATGAAAACAATTAAAAAGCAGTGCCTCTCCTCTTTCATCATTTTTTATCATGGCCATTGTCTTTAGTCAACTCTATCTATGTATTTTAAAGTATTATGTTCCCATGTACATCTTCAACTCATCGGTATATAAGGACGGAGGTCTAATGGAAGGCTGTGCGGTGTTCTTCCTCTTAAGATACAGAGACTAAAAAAGTTTTTAGGCATTGCTCAATGATAGTGCCATCTTTGTTCATGAAGTGGCCCTCGTCATATCAAATCATTTTTCTTATGTAGCGTATATATTTTAGAGACAATTCGTTGTCATCGCCAATATCTGTTCCATTGGACTTCCTCATTTAATTTGTATTGTTGGTAATATGGAACAAGAAGAGTTTCTGCTATCTACAACTTTCATGTCCAATATATTTTAAAGTGGCTTGATGCACTTCCTCATGGCAATGGTTTCCAACTACCAATGGAGAATACATTGAAGTAAACATGAGCCTCAGCCTCGTAATCTATCGGAGCTCATTGGAGCCAACTAAACACAAATTGGCAGGCCTAATCAATCAATTTCCTTCCTAAGCTTCGGCCACTTACATAGCCCCTTCGAACATGCTCAAACCTGATTATTTATGAGTAAAATCTAATATTTTTTTAAACCATGGCGCATTTGGACAAGAATTTTTAGAGAAAATTATCCAAAAAGTTATAAACCGATTGTACTGCGGTCAATTAAGTTCTAAATATTTCCATTGTGCTGATCAGTCCTAAACCTTTTAACAACTTGTCAATTTAGTTATAAACATTTTAATCGTGTCAATTTATTCCTAACCCTTTTAACAATTTGATAAACTAGTCCTAAACATTTTAACGAACTGTTAATTTAGTTATTCTGGCTAGTTTTGGCTGAATATTACTAACATGACAGTCTAGTCAACTCTAGCCATTTTATATGCCATAATCAGTACTGACATGGATAATTTTTTAAATTATTAAAATTTCCTGAATTTTTTATTCTTTTCTTTTCTTTTTTTCCTCTTTTTACATACGACCAACAACCCCTTTGGCCACTGGACGACAACTAGCCAACCCTCGTTGTAGTTGACAAGGGCATTATGAGCCCTCATTGTGACTGGCGAGAGCTTGGGCAAGGGCCGTGATGCCCTCGCCTTGCCTAATCTAGTGAGGGCATCACAAGCCCTTGCCTAGGCCATTGTGGACCAAGGGTTGCAACACTCACCTACCGCTAACAAGGGCTTCACGACCCTCACTTAAGAGCCAGCGAGGTTCACTGGCCCTTTCTCATTCGCCAGCTTGTTAGTGGTCCTCCACCGACCCTTTGTAAAAAGAAAAAACAAAAATAATAAAAATTAGGAAAATTAGGAATAATTTTTTTAAAAAATTTTAAAAATTGTCAATGTTAGTAGTACCCAATCAAAATTAGTTAGAAATATTAAATTGACAATTCTTTAAAAGGTTTAAGACATGTTTGGCAAATCCTTAAAATGTTTAGGATTAAATTGGCATAATTGAAAAATTTAGGACTAAATTGGCAGCCGAACAATAGGTCTAGGACTTTTTGGATAATTTTCCTAAGATTTTTGGCCCGATATATTCTCAAATTGCCAATTGCACTAGTCCACATTAAAGCAAAACAACAAAAAGGAAACACGCTTTCTCAATGTGAACAGCTTCCTAGAAAATTAGTATTGAACGTGTGGAAAATGGTTCTTTAGGAGTCCTAAATTAATCAAGCGACAATGTTGACCCCTAAATTTTGCCCAAAAATCATTTCCAAAAAATAGGAACTCCTTTTTCCACAAAAATATTTCATGTCAAATTCTTATATATAGATTATCTAGGTATTTAGTGAGCATCGGTCCAGGGTCAACCTTGGACCCGACCCTGGATTGGCCCAACCCTGCCAATCCTAGTCTAGTTCCGAGAGAGACTAGGTTAGTCCTTAGTCCTAGAATTCCTGGACCAGCATTATGCGGGTTGGTCCTCAGTCCTAAGAGTTCCAAATTGGTCCAATCCGGACTAACCCTGACTATATATCTATATAAATATATATATGTATATATATAATATTTTTTTATATTTTTTTATATAGAGAAAACCTTAAAATAAACGGCGTCAACAAAATTAAACAGCTTTTTAGTGAGGAGTTCAAGTAATTTTACATTGTTCTTTAATGACTTAGGTTTTTAATGTCTTTTACGGTGTCAATAGTCATAATTTACGAATGAGAAAAATATTTTTGTGAGGAATCCTCACGGCATCCAAAAAGGCACCTTATGGCATCACCCTCTAGTATTCATTCTCTTCTGTCTTATTTGTCCTCTTAGTCTTCAATTTGCTAAGAAAAAAAAAAACAATTTCTCCGCTCCCCACTCAACACTCACCTCGCTCGATGCTCGCTTAGCTTGTTGCTCTCCGCTCGACATTCGATACTCATTCTATTCAATGCTCACCCCACTTAATCCTCACCACTTGCCTTTCTTAGCTGACCTTGCTCATCATCAAACCCATTGGGTCGGTACGGTCCTTGGTTGCCTTTTCAAGGAGTATAAAAAATGAAATAAAAAATTATTGGTTAGTCCTAGGTCGACCTTGAAACTAGACTGAAACTATTGGGTCAGTCCGGTCCTCAATCGTTTTTTTAAGGGGTACAAAAAATGAAATAAAAAATTATTAGTTGGTTCCGAGTTGATCCTGGAACCGAATCGAACCCATTGGGTCGGTACGGTTCTCGATCCCAAGCTCAATAGGGTCGGTCCTTGGTTCCAAAAATTGAGGATCAGCATTGTGTGGGTTGGTCCTAAGGTTAGGGGGTGGACCGGTCCAACCCGGACCATGCTCACCCCTAGTATTTAGTGTAGATTTTCCTAAAAAAAAAATTATAAAAAAGAAAGAAAAGAAAAGAAAAGAAAAGAAAAAAGCAAGTTGGGGCCAATGATCTAAATATGACTAGCCAAGCCCTGGGGATCATATTAGAATTAAACAGCAAGTTGGAGCAAAATGCAATTTCCAAAAATTGATGGATCAATTTGCAAATTTTGTAAAATCCACCGACCGCTCCCCCGTTCTCCGCTTTTGTCACCAAAATCCACCAAAAGCCCAAAAAGTGCAAACTCCACCGTTCGCACTCGCATCACGATCGATCCATCCATCCATCCCTCCATTAATCCATCTAGGCCAAGCTCAATTGAGAAAGCCCCTTCACTCCCCATCCAAGTTCTCAGCCCTCTCCGATACTGGAAGTAGCAAGGGTGAAGTAGATAAAAGAAGAATGAGAAGAAGAAGAAGCGGCGGGAAGGGGAAGGGCCAAGCCCTAGCATTCAACGCTCGCCGGAGGATTCCACGATCGATTTTTTCTTCGAGGTGTCGTTGGGGGAGAGAGATGACGGTTGGTGGGCTGTGGGTGGCGATCGTGCGGTGGTGGTCAACGGCCAATGGTGACGGGCAGCAGGCAGCAACGGCGACGGCAACGGCGGTCGATGGCGGTCATCGAAGGTCAGGGGTGGTCGGTGGGCTGTGGATGGTGCGGCGATGACAATTAGATGACGGCGGCAACCATTGTTGCCACCGATGGGGCGATGGTCAGCAACGGCCAAAGGTGGCCGCGGTCGGTCGGAGGTGGCCGGTAGTTGGCAAGCGGCCACCCAAGGCCGCAGCAAGCAAGAAAAACAAAAAAAAGAAAAGAAAAGAAAAAATTGGTTTATTTTTGAGAAATTATTCTTGGGAACAAGAAGTTACTTTTTTTTTTTTATTTCTTATTTCTGTTCCAAATCTATTCTTGGAAACAAAAAAAAAAATAGAGAAATTGTTCCCCAAAACAAAAGTTTTACTAAACAGATTTCCGTTCTTTTTTTGTTTTGGAAAATTAAATAACAGAAATTGGGAGAAATAGAAACGTTACCATGCAGGCCTCTAGTGGCTGACATTTCTGACTTGTCACTAGGTATTCTTCGAGTCAAATAATATAGCCTGCTCCTCTCGTGCTCTCTACTTCATCCCGTTTCTAGTGTCAGTTCCAAGTTACCGTAATTCTTCCTCTAGATAAGGGTACTTCGCAAGAGAAGGAAACGACTGGTGTCTCATTGATAATTCCCCGTCACGATCGCAACTTTGCTCCGAATTGGGTTAAAAGTCGAGTTAGTAGTCACACCATACTCGGTGGATGATACGTTGAAAAAGTTTGAGTTAATTTAAAGTCAAATTGGATCTGTAAGCTTATATGTTGGACATCCATCTAGTTGTAATTTGAAGTGTGATAGAAGATTGCCACGGGGTAATCTAATTGTCATGAGGCACAAGTGCTCAGAGAAGCATTTAATGGACAAAATCACATGCTTCAAGTACTTGATAGCACAAACTTCAAGTGGAAACGTTTTACATAGAGTACGGGAACATAGTTGTTCCATACATGATACTGCCTAGGCAAAGTTCAGAGGAGAGGGCCGCGCACACGCTAAGCAAGCCCTCTTTATTCATTATACTGGGGTACATAGAACACTCAGAGAGCACTGCTCTCATCATTACTCGACTAATGTGCACCATGGCAACACTCGAACTTGACAATGTTGTTCATCATGCGCGGGCAGACCGGGCACTTCACATCTTCCGGGATGTAACCAACCATGTTCGGGATATAGAAGTGGTGGCACCTCGGAAGGACGTAAACCCGGTCGAACTGCTCCCTAAAGACCATGTCAAATGTCTTCCCATTCACGTTCACATGCTTCTTCCACGTCTCGTACTGCACCAGGACCTTTTGACGTGCACGTGGGAGTCATTGATCACGACCCGCGACCCCTTCGTGAGGACCGCAAACCCGCCGTCCTTCTTGAAGTTGGTGTAGAGCCTGAGGATATCCTGCATAAGGGGTTCGTGCAAGTCCGCTCTGGTTTGTAGCTTGGAGAGCATGCAGCTCTCGAGGCGGGTCCAAAAGAGCTGTGATTTGGTGACGTTGAAGGCAACAATGGAAAAGCCGTCATCGATCATCTTCTTTAGCGACTCTTCAATCTCCTGGATGGCCTTGGGTTCTTCCGCTCCATACAGGAAGATATACTTCTCAGCCTTGATCTGATAAAAGATTGCAAAATCAATGTCTTTTTCGATGAAAAATAACTAACGCTCATTTTTCACGTCTATATATTGTTAATCAAACTAAACACTCATCTTACATTTTCAAAATTTCTATACAGAAGTTCCAGTAAAGCCGGTCTACTTGGATATAAGATAAATCTTGAACGTTTATCAGTAAAGAATGGACAACATTATAATGTAAAATAGTCTTATAGTTCTCGTCTTATCCCATGTATATCTGACAGATTCTAAGTTTGAATCAAATTCTTTTATTACCGCAACAATTTAACTAAATTCATCTTCTAACAAGCAAACTCAAAGATCATAGTTTCTTTTCACAACCATATGCGTGCACCCTAGTTGTATGAAAAAGCAAAAGGGTACAAGAAAAGTGAAGAAGGAAAAGAAGAAGAAGAAGAACAAAAACTTACAGCTTCCTGTATCTTCGGGAAAATGAAGTCGGTCGCCAAAAGTTCAAACCAGCTAATGCCAGGCCTCTTCCAGATGTCTGTTGCTACAGCACCGGTGAAAGGGAAAGCATCCCATCCCCAAACTCTAATCATGCTCATGGCATTTTGGTTTGAGACTCTTCCTTGTGGATCCAATACTGTCACCATGGTGTCTTGCCTAAAATGCCACTTCTCCTTAATTATCCTGATGGCCACCCCGTTGATAAGTGTAGGGGAGTGCGCCGAGTACCACGGCATCTGCAATTGAAGGTTCTGGAACTGTTTGATCACCTCCTCGCCTTCTTGTTCGATGATAGGGACCCACACGATCTCATAGCGCTCCTCGTGGAACTTGCGCTCATTGTAGATCTTGATGAGGATTGAGAGGTCGTGAGAGGTCAATTTGAGGTCCGAAATTAGCAGTAACACATTCCTTCTCCGGAGCGACTCGACCTTATCCTATATAAAGAACAAGGAGAATTATAGACATTGGTGCAGCATGTGCTTTTTATCAATTGCACAACTGGCGAAAACTATTTTGCTGTTAGATTCCAACATATGTATGAGATTAAATTCTTAGTGGAAGACAATTTTATGACAATGGCATGTTGTGTAAAATCTTGATGCATTGGACTTGTAACATAGACTGATGTTAAACTCAGAGAAAGTCGGAGATATGAACCTTTGTCTTCTTTGAGCCGAGGAAGAGAGGCTGAGGATCATCCTTGATGTAAAACAAGGCCTTTATCAGCTCCACGTTATCGGTGGGGGCATTAAAGAGTCGCTGCAGCCTCTGATACTCCTTAATCTCCTCTTCAATATGAAAAAAATAAGTTTACTTATTACACCAATATATTTTGGGCTTAAATAGGTAGAAAAAGAGAGAACAAATTTTACCCTTTTTTTGTAAAAAATCCTCGTAATGTCTCTTGATAGTGTGGTGGATCATCTTCACTTTTCGAGCAAATGTAGGCAGATCTTTACCCTTGTTGCTGAAAAAACAACAAAAGAAAAATTATTTTAGCGGCATGAGTTATTCCCATTCATGCATATTTGTTCTCATCAATTTTCGATCTTTTTAATCTAAAACTACTTCTTGTGCCTTTTCAGGACCATACTAATCAATTAGAAGTTAAATTCTTGTTCTACAAATAAGAGTTCTTCACTCTTGTGAAGAACGAGAATTATAAAATGAATCGGGTTAAGGTGTAGTCCTCAATTTTATCAATTTTGATTAGAATAGCTTTAAATAATTTAGACCATTTATCATTATCTTTTACAAATAAAAAGCAAACTCTTTCGAAAGCAATATATATATATATATATATAAACATACTCATCGGCCATGCTAATCAGGCTGGTGAACTGAATAGAGCAAGCAAGGATACTGATGATGATCTGATAAACGCTGCTTGGAACATCAATCATCGTAGACAACTCGGGAACATCCTTAGAGTCATGCTCAAAATCCACAATGCATTGGGTCATATTCAGGGTGGTCTTGATCATTTCGTTGAGAAGACCGAAAATGTGGATCTTTTGCGGGTCTGAGGGCTTGGTGATTGCAGGTAACCCCTTCAGTATGGCCATAGATTCCGCGAGCTTGTCCGATGGTTCAACTCGAGCAAGTCGCCAAAAGTCACCATAGTACACAGCAAGTGATGAAAGGGTAATCAGAGCCTTATTAACCCACGAGTAGCTCGATAGCTCGTGAAAGAGCGAGACCAGTGTTTGGCGCACATTTTTGGTGTCCAATGCCTTACAAGTGAGCTGATGACAGGACAATAAGTTAATGAAAGAGATTAGTTATTCGCAACCTCTATACAACATGCTAGAATGCAAACATTTCATAATATTAAAGCTTCCTATCTTTAGTTTAAGCGCATGTACATGGAAATAAAATTAGAAAACGAACCAAAACAAATATACTTGGGAAAAAAAAATCTAACTTCTGGGAGGGAGATTATAAAATACCTGACAACCCACTTCGTTGATGGCTGCTAAAGGTGGATTGAAGCCCTCTTTGAGAGGCTTGAACTCATGGCTTCCAGATCCTTGTATGCCCTACGATGAAGGTCACTACATTCTTAGAAACGGAAAGAGAGAGGAGAGAGCAAAAGAGAGATGCGATAGTTTTCACTACTAATTTTAGTGAGACCCAACACTTAGAAAAGATCTCGTTATGTCAAACCATGATAAATTCAGGGAGTAGATTCAGGTATCAAACAATTGTCGGCCTATACAAAAAACGAAAAAACTCTCTTAACCAAAGGATTTAAATAGAGGAGTTATAGTGTTATCCACATGATCATGGGCCTTCATCCTGAGGGATAGTCCAAACCTAGTCAGGCCTAATGAGTCTGAAGAACAACTTGTGTTAAGCGTGGATATATGCTAATTATGAGTCCTATTTAACTTTAAGAGAAGTTGTCAAACTTTTCATTTTCGTTTGCAAAAGCACTGGTCATTTACATAGCCCTTGTCTATATCAATTGACTGGATAGCTGGTCAATATTTATATATGGATTAGACATATTTCGAATCAAATAAAAATAAATGAAAAAAACAATTGACGGCTAAAAAGCTTTAGCTCAGTCTGGCCAAGAGAACAGTGGCGAGAAAAACAAAAGAGCTCTTTATCCGAAGGCATAATCGCTTAGATTAGTGCTTGTTACAGCACATGGATAATCCATACCTTTTTAGATTGATTGTTTCACCTTCTTGTTCCTCCTTATGGCTTTAGCCATGTGAAGAGCAAAGCAACCAGAAAAGCAAGCGTGGTCCCCGTAGTCCACTCAATATATTATCACTTCCATGTACGAATTCCGATAAATCTGATTTGACATTTTTTTTTAATTTATTTGAATAGGGTATAACTTCCTCTCACATTTTACAAGTCTCAACATTAAAATGGTTCTAACCATCTCACAAAGGAAAAGAGATTTGTTTTTTGAAGACAGTTAAATGTGTTTTGTTAAATATAAAATCCTTTTTCGTACACATTCTATCAAAATTATCGCCATATAAAATAATAAGAAAATGTTAACCAAATAAGTTTGGAAACAAAATAAGTTCACTCTTTTTTGTTTTTTTCCACCGCACCTTTTCCACTAGTGAGATAACCGCCCCACTTCCCTTTTCTTTTTCAATGGCTATCAATGGTTTCCTTTCTAATTAAAGGAGGATTTGAACACTAAAAAAGTATCACATAAAAAGAATTTTGCATATCTACTCTCAGATGCAAAATTCAAGAAAATTGGAGCATACAATGTTACTGGTAAGGAAAAATGTCCAGGCGCAGTCTTATCTGACCTGAATTGGTCGGCTATAATTACCCCCCTCTCACTAATCATTAGATCAATGGAAGAGAGAGCCACTGGCGGAAAGTGTCTTCACCGATGTTATATGTATAATTTTTTAACAAATTTATGGCATTACATTGGTGATTACCTTAGGATTGACGATGGAGTCGACGATAGTGGTCGTTCCATGAAGGGTATTGTCGACGACATGGAAGAGAGACTGAACATCCACGTCTCCTTCCTCAGGAGCGTGAGTGTTCACCATCTCCTTCATGAACTTCTCGTCGTCGAAAGAAGCAAGCAGGTTAGTCCACATGCTCTGGTCAATCTGATGAGTCTTGCCTTTGCGATCCATCCCCAAGAGATGGGCAAGGACTGTAGTCATTTGGAATCTCAGAGAGAGAGAGAGAGAGAGAGAGAGAGTCAAGGGCTTTGAGTGAGTGTTCAGAGAGAGGAAAACAGGGAAGGAAGAGAACGCGGGTTGTGTGGCGCGGGGAGAACTTAGCGTGCATGCCCTATTTATAGCCGTGGATGTGAGAGAGTCCTATCATACGGAGACGTTTTAATAAATGGGGAAGGGTGAGAAAGGAATATCAACGTCTCCAATGCTCCGTCTAGAAGGGAGAAATACCACGAATGCGAATTTACATCAAAACGGTCATTCACTTTTACTGAATGCATATTACAAATAAATCAAAATTATTTGAGAATGAACAGAAATTACAATCCAAACTTGGATCCCCCACTTCTCCAAAAAATATATTTTGTGCCACACTTGGTGTACTGCCATGACAGTCGCAAATGATATATATAAGGACTTATGTAAGAATTTTAGGTCATTAATGTGTATAAGGAAACATGAAATTACTCTTTGAAAATATTTCCAATGATATATCGAAAATAACATATGATCGTGACGCACACAACAAATCCACATATGTACAACATATTGCTACATGAATTAACTAAATGGCCCCAAAATCTTTTTAATATCTCCAACTTCAATAAATCATAACATAAATTAACAAGTGGATACATAATTTAATATTTGTGGTTTTTGACATAGGATTACTCAATTCATCTCTTTATCTTTTTAACCTTTCGATTGTTAAATCATAAAACATAGCATGAATTACACTATCGAGAAGTAAAATATCAAAACTCCATGTTATACGCGGATTAAGTAATTAGTTGAAATCAAAAGGCGTTTTTGGGTTCACCGGGTGGAAGAGTTTTTCTTCATCAGCATTGTCCAAGTGTACAAAGAATAAAGCAGGCCCTAGAAGAAGATGACAACACAGGTCAGGGAAAACTTTGGAGAATATATTCTCCAAAAACTGATGTAACATATACTAGAACCTACTATTCATATATCTTGCTTGTCTTTAGTTACCAAAAGACAAAACATAACGTTAATTATTTTTGACAACAGATATCGTGAGTTTAAAATTATTTTGTGATAATAGATGCTAGAGAAATATGGTTATTTCACTGTATAAACAAATATATATTTTGAACATATATATATATATATATATATATATATAATGGAATTTTTGGCATCATATATAAATTTCACTGGCCACTAGAAAATTCCTAACTATACACAGCATTGCTCTTCTAAAAAATAATAATACATATTCAAAGTCTTTGCATTAATCAATTTCCTGAGAAAAATAATTCCACTTAAGCTCCGTTTATTTCACGGAAAATATATTTCGGAAAAATATTTTTCTCATTATTCAACATTTGGTTTACTAAGGAAAATGAGTCAACGGAAAAGCTTATTTTTAAATTTAGAAAAATGATTTCCTTTTTAAAAAATCGGATATCATTTTCCAAAATATGATAAATATCAACATTTGGATCTAAAACTCTAAACTTGGGCACAAAAACTCCAATGCTACTTCCCAAGTTCCAACATCCAAGATTAGGTTTCCAACACTTAGGCCCGAGACCATTGGGGAGAGCCCATGACCCTAGTGCTCATGCCTAGGTCCTCAACACTTGTGTCCAAGTTCATCGAGGTCAAGCCCAAGATCGGTGTCTGTGCCTAGGCCTCCGATGCCCCCGCTTGAGTCCATCAAGGCCCAACTTGAAGCCCCATTGCATGTGCTCAATGCCTTGGCACCCAAGCCTAAGTCCATAAAAGCCAAGTAGAGAATCCCAATACCCAAGCTCAGATCTCCAACACCTAGGCTTTAATCCATAAAGGCTATGCCTATGTCCCCAACGCTCAAGCTCTAGTCCCCAAATCTCGGGCTCGGGTTTACAAAGGCCATGCCTAGGTCCTCGACACTTGAACTAGGGTCCCTAGTGGCCGAGATCCCAATGTTAGTGCCCAAATTTATCAAAGCTAAGCCCGAGACCCTGATTGTAATGACTTGGGCCCCATTGTGTAATATTGTTCGTTTTGGACACTGAGTTCTCATGGCTTTAAACGTGTTACACAGATTAGAGGGACCTAAGCCTTTATAAACTAGTCTAGGATTCCTCTCCTAAGTGATGTGGGACTAGAGAGGAACCCCTTCCCCTTCCCTACGTGCATATCCGAGGACCAAGGCACGGACACACCACCATCCCTCCTCCCCGTGCACCGTTGCTTGGAATGTCACACTCTCCACCCCTTAGGAGCACAACGCCCTCACTATGGCCCCATACGCGATCGGGAGTTGGCTCTAATACTATTTGTAATAACTCGGGCCTCACTATGTAATATTGTCCGTTTTGAACACTAAATTCTCACGACTTTAAAACGCGTTACACAGATTAGAGGGACCCAAGCCTTTATAAATTAGCATAGGATTCTCCCTTAAGTGATGTAGGACTAGAGAGGAACCCCTTCCCCTTCCCTGTGCACATCTAGGGACCGAGGCATGGACGCATTGCCATCCCTCCTCCCCGCGCACCGTCGCTTGGGCTGTCACACTGATGCTCGCATTAAAATCCATTAAGGCTAGGCACAATATCCCAGCACTCATGCCGCAGTCCATCAAGGTCATGTTCAAGACCCAAGTGCACACTCTTCGATTTTGATGCCTGGTTGAGGTCCATTGATGCTAGACTCGAGACTCTAGTGCCCGTATCCACTTCTCTAGCTGCCTATGCACAAGTTATTGACACTTGAATAGTTATATCTATTTAGAAAAATCAAATCAAAATTTTCATATTAAACAATGGAAAATATTTTTCAGTACATTTTCAAGATTTAGTCAAATACTGGAAAATATTATCATTTTTTTCTGGAAAATGGCTTTTTGAAAAATATTTTTCAAAAATATTATATTTTATGCAAAACAAACGAATTGTATATGGTAGTAATTGCCACATCCGCATCCTTTCCCCTATAAAGACAAACAAATCGAAGCAATTAATGATAGCACGGTTTTATGAATTTTTGGGTTGATAAAAGTAATTAAAGTGAAAATTGGCTATTTTGTGTCTGCTTGAATGTGCTTATATTTCGACAGTTTCTGGGGAACTAAAAGACCCCATAGATATAACGTGAGAAACCTGTCTTAAAATGTCTTCCAAAGTGTACCCTTGGGTTCCCATTGACCCACTTACCTCATCGCGGTTGATAAAAAGCACCTTTCGATGACTAGGCGAACGTCGCGTGCTCATTTCTTACTTTAAATTATACATGATTAATTAAAAAGCGATCGTGCCCGCGCGAGGACCGAGAGATGCTCACCCTGACCAAATTGGATTAAGGGATAATTACATTCAGTGCAGTGTTATTATAGAGCAAAAAATCAGAAGACAAGCAGACAAGTTATGGCAAGAATGAAAAATGCAAAATTTGGAAAATGGACTTTTAAATTAGGAAACCATCGTATTTACTAATAGAATGCTCAAAATGTTGTAGTTGTAATTTCTATAGATTGTAAGCGAATGTAGATATGATATATCTTCTCGATTGCAATACATTCAACACTTTTAGTTTGGGCATTAATCAACTAAATTTATCTTTCAACAATCAAACTATTGTTAAAAACACGGTAAACAAAAAAGAATCACAAGCTACTTTCATCACCATTGAGCATGTCGGTGACAACTATCACTATTACTTCACTAATTGACACTTCGATGGGCATTAATCAACTAAATTTATCTTTCAACAATCGAACTGTTGTTAAAACACGGTAAAAAAATAGAATCACAAGCTACTTTCATCGCCATTGAGCATGTTGGTCATAACTGTCACTATTACTTCGCTAATCAACACTTCGATGATAATCACTGAAGGTTACTTTTTTCTCCTACTGATGTTGTTTACCAAAAAGTTTCTTAGACAAGCTTGTGAAACAACTTAGGAATAGCCTAGCTCAACCAAAATAGAGTGAATGAAATGCATAGACTTATTGATATAGCTCTATCACGTACATGAACGTTCACCCCCACATGCACCTAATTAGAATTCAAGTTCAAAAGACAATGATCATTGTTCATTTTCTCGATAGCAACCTCAATGTTATTAAAACCAAATTATGGGGCATTCCTAGAGTCAGATTGAAATGGCCTTGATCACTCCTTTCAAACGCAAATTAGACTCCATTTATTGGAAAATGAAAAATATTTTACTAAAGATAATTACTAGCATCTAAATATTTTTATTATTAATAAAAATTTATATCTAAACAATTTCATATGAAATGAAAGTATTTTTCGACCATTTATTTTTATATGTGATATAAGCTATTGTTTTATTGGAAAATAAATTTCAAATTATTCAAAAATAGATGAAGTTTTATATCTTAATTAACCACCGTCTTTTCCTTTGAATATTTTATGTTTTTTGATTTTCGCCAATAATTACTCCTCTTTTTAATTCGACAGACGTCGTGACCACATGTGAAGGTACAATAATTTGGGAAATCTTACCCGTCACAGGTGGACATGTCCTATTGGATGCGGAAAGATATGGGGATTAACTTTTCTTAACCCGAGGAAATAAAAAAAAATGAAAAAGAATAAGAGAAAAATTGTTACTGATAGAAAGAAAATAAAAGAAATAAAGACTAGAAGGACGGTGATTCACGTGTTGGAATAGGCGTGTAGGTGTAGGGCAGTGATGCCCGACACATCGACATGGCATCGACTGAATAAGAAAAGGAAAAAGCATAATCCTCGTCTCTTTCCTCGAGGATTTTAGAAAAGGAGAAGGTGCTTTGAACTTCACCTATTTTTCTCGTCTGGTCTCATTAATTGCTCTCTCTCTCTCTCTCTCTCTCACCTGACTTCACTTTCATCGAAATTCGAATCTCTCTGTTCTTATCCGAGTCTAGCCCCTGCGAATTTTATCCCCTGGGAATGCACGAGATGAATAAACCCCAATAAACGATACTGAGAAATGACGACAACTCGATGATTCACTTTCTTTTGACCAAAAAAAAAAAAAACCGATTCACCTTCTTTCTAGGAGAACGAACGACAAGGCCACACGTAATCTGAGATGAGACCGACAAAATGACCTCCACAGGTCCATTATTCAAAGAAGAAAACGAGACCTTCAGAGGACCAAGACAAATGCTGCATTAAATATTTGAAAGAACGACCGATGCATTGACACACATCAGTTTTGCATAAGAGAGGAGTACTTATGAGAAACGGAGAAAATGGGGGTAGAAAATTAAATTTTACATAATACAAAATTAAAAAGCCAAAATTATTTTATGCATTATGGTAGATAATATCTCATAAATCACAAGCACTTATTAAGCAATTAGTTGAAAATATTTCGTGATTTTCAAAGAATCAGTGTGACTCTTTATATATTATCAATAGGAAAATAAATCAGCATCGTACGAAATACAATTACCAATGCTAGTAATCGGATTGGATTTTTGTCAGTAATTATCCTCTCTTTTTAACTCCTCATATGTTTTGGCCACTTGTATAATATAAGACAGTCAATGTATTGAAGGCTGTAAATTTCTTTATGAATTAATTAATAAGTACCATTCGGACCATTCACTATCGAAATTTCTTATCATATTGCTTTTGAATAGGGAGAAAATTTCTTTCAAAGAGTTATAATGCAGCCTTGGTGATGGTCCCTCAACGCTCTTTCCTTCTTTGAATAGTGAACTTGTGTGGGTCTCTTTTCTTTGAAAAAAAAAGAGAAAAAAACCTTTCAAAAGAGGAATATAAAAGTACAATGATTGAAAAGAGAAAGGACAGTGTGTCGCTTGTTGTGTAAACTCGAGACCGGTGGCCATTACTTCACGAACAGAAATAGATTAATCTTTTCTGGCGAGGGGACGATGGTGATGTCCCGTCGTTTTCCACTAAAATTAGAAATGAAAGATGAGATCATAGCGTGCCTAAGAAGCAATGGTGGCGAGTACGTTGATGGTCCTCATGATATCACCTAGTCCCTCTCTTATCTACTTGAGATTTTGTCGTTTCTAAATTACCTCTTGAGTGAGCATTGCATATGAAGCCTTTACAGAACCAGAAAGAAACCCTTATGCCGAGTGGGAAGCCCCAAACATATATCATGTCACAAAAATTATAAACTATACCCATTGCCGTTAATAATTCAACTTTTTATCATCATTAATAACATAGTGAACTAAGTTAAGGAGCAGACACCCCCTCCCCCCCCAAAAAAGGCAAAGTTTAGGAACTTTTTGTGATGGGCAAATTGTAATTTTATCATCGGATTTCAGACATGAAAATAATTTTGGCATAGTGAATGTAATTGAGATTTTTTATGGTATTTTTCCTTATATATATATACCTTTTACTTTCTTTATAGAATTTAAAAAAAAAAAAAAAATTGAGATATAATAAACATTTCTAAATAATCTTATAAAGCTATATTAAAAGTGTCATAACTTTTGTACGACGCTTATATATTAAAACTTTTTGCTGGATCACTTAAATGTCACTTAAGAGAGAAAATGATCATTTAAGTGACTTTGGCAACAAATTCCAGTAAAAAAATCCTTGGTGGCTTTTTTTATTAAAATGTTAATGCCTATGTGAATTTCTTTTATGAAAAAGAAATAATCTCAATACTTCAAATAATTGGACAGTTCCGGTGGACTGTTGGATCTCTCTTCTTCTTGTTGAAATGCTCGACACTAAATCGTCATTGGTGATTCACCTCTAGAAAGGTCCTAAATCGATTGCTCTCTTTTACCAAAAGTGCCTTTTATAGAGAAATTGAGACCGGAAAGAATTTTGAAATACGAATTTGGATCTTGGAGTTCTCCAAATAACTCTCGTACTGCACTTGGTCATCCCCCAAGCCTATTGCAAAAAATATATACAAAGACTATGTCTACGAACTTTAGATCATTAATGTGCATAGAAATGTATTATTTGTTGAACTTGTAAATATTTCTAATGGTCACAGAACATTAATATCTTTAAAATAACATATTATTGTGAGCCACGCAATTAAATCAGCATGTACAACATACTATTGCATAGAATTAAATGGCCATAATTATTTTTAATATCTCCAACTCTAATAAATCATTGCATAAATTCACAAGTGGATACATAAGCTAATAACTTGTATGTAAAACTTTGTAGCCAACGATTATTTTTGTTTTATTGTCATGGCAGTTCTTGATTATTTGCTTGATTTTACTTATTTTATCTCTTTATCATTTTGCTCTATTCATTGCTATTAACAAAACTTAACATGAATTACAATATCAAGAAATATATATTAAATGTCCATGTTGAAAAAGATCAAGCAACAAGTTCAACCCAAAAGACATTGTAACCCAATGCTCCTTGACCATTAAATCATGTCAGTCCTTACCCATACTAAAAGCTATGATGAATTGGGCTCGTCATGTACAACCCTAAGAATCGAAGAATATTTCTTCATCAGCATTGTCTGAAGTGTTCAAAGAATAAAGAAGCCCTTAAAAGTTAAAAGAAGAGACAAATTTAGCTCTGATAAAAGTCTGGAGAATATATTCTCCAGAAACTGATATTACCATATACTTTAAGCTCTTATTCTTTGAGAAGGCAATGCTCTAGGCTATTATTAATATATCTTGCTAGTATTTAATTACCAAAAGAAATATAAGATCATGATAGTTATTTTTCGAAACGGATGATATTGAGTTAAAAATATACTTGTGAAATTAATAAGGGTTCCACTGTAAAAACATATACATATCATGTACTATTCGGCATCATTTCACCAGCCGGTGTAAGATTTCTTACTATGTATAGCATTGCTTTCTGAAAAATACACACATTGAAAATCTTCGCACGTGATGTCCGTGGCCGTCAAAGGTGCTTTTTATCACCAGCAATGAGATGGGGGGATCCATCGCAACGCGGTAGCACAATTTGGAGGTATTTTGAGGAAATGAATTTTAATGGCGGGTCTTTTGAAATTTTCTCTCTCATCTACATGTCTATGTATTAAGGTCAACACTGAGCTCCGTTTGACTTTTCACAAAAGCAAATCTTATCCCTAAAACTACCTCACAACTCTTCAAATTAGGAATAAAACAGTAATTAGACGAGCGGTTAATCTACCTTGACTAGTTATCCCTCCTTTGCTAACTTCCCTTTTAATTACTACTTCACATTATTTATCCACTTACATATGACAGGCAATTTTCATTTTCTAGCAATAAACAAATTTCACAACAAAATATGGACAAGTAAGATAAAAATGATTGTGGGTTTGCTTAGCATGTGCATGAGACAAGTAGATCAAATATTTTATGAATTCTAGTACTTTTCACGTGAAGAGTGGACTAATAAGGAAAGAAAATAAGGATATGAAAAAAATTGAATTTGAGACCTCTTGTAAATAGAGGGATGGTAAAGATTCTCACATTGCTTGCTTATGTGATTTGTATACTTTTTATATTCGTATGATTTCCTCTTAATTATTTGCATGATTATTTTTTTTTTTTTTTTTGATCGTCCGACTCTAATCCTACTCTAACATTTACTCGCACTTTTTTATGCTGCTTATAAGCTCCTTATAAGGCGTGGAAGTCAAACCCACTAAATGAAATCGCTTATCGTCCTAATCCCCCATCTCACTTGTTTAAAATTTAAATATTTTAAAAACGGAGAGAGAGAGAGAGAGAGAGAGAGAGAGAGAGAGAGAGAGAGAGAGAGAGAGAGATGCCCTTTCTTTTCTTTTATCGGACATCGCTGCCCTACAGCTATTCAAACACGTGAGTCACCGTCCTCCTCCTGCTCTTCATTTTCCCTCTTCACCGATGACCATCGTACCCCAAAAAGGAATCCACAGCGTGAGTCACGACATGAGACGACAACGATGAAAGATACAGAGAAACTGACGGACAACTCACTGATGTTGCCCCTGCTTTCGAGGATTGCAGTGGAATCGAGAAGGGGCCGCGTTGCTACGCGTGGTCTAGAGCTGACGATATGACGCGCACAGTGCATTTATTCTAAGATTGAAAGGCACGTTGATGGGGGACCGTGAATGACCAATTCTGCAATTTTAGCTTTTTCAAAGCAAATATGATAATGTCCCCGTTTAGTCGTTTTCAGTACAGCACGCGCTGAAATTAGAAAAAAAAAGAAAAAAGTGAAACAGAGGAAATCTAGGGTGCCCAAGAAAGAATAGTGACGAGTGCGCTGATTTTGCACATGATATCATCATTCTGCTTTATTATCTAACTTTTATTATTATTATTATTCTTTATTATCTAACTTGAGATCTTGTCGTTTTACGCAAAGAACCTTTTGCACGAGTTAATGGGGAAATTGTCCAGTTAATCATAAAATTATTGTATATATGTCAATTTAATTTTTAAAATTTCAATTTTTCAATTTAATCCTAAATTTTTATGCAAGATTTCAATGTAGTTATTTTGACCAATTTCCACTAGAAATTGCTAACGTATCAAAGACACCGATGACTAGATTGCCACATCAGCGACTTTTAGCAAACATTGAATTAAATAACTACATTGAAATTCTACTCAAAAGTTTAGGATTAAATTGACAAAATTAGAAAGTTTAAGATTAAATTAACATATGTATAAGAGATTGATGACTTATTAGGTAATTTCCTTCATTTAATTTAAAGCTTCAAGCTTTTTATCCTTAGTTTGGTGGGTGGAGATTGTAAAATGCTTCTTTGGGTGTCTTGACAAATACTAATTACCGAAATATAACTCATTCTTATAAATGAGTTGTCGAGACATCGAATAGAGTAACATATAGGATAGAAGATTCATGTTCTAATTTGGCATCGATGTATATTTATGAATGTTGTCAAAGGATGTTTGTCCTCCTATTAACTGGCTCAAAGACAGAAAAAGAATTTTCATGTGATGAATCTATCACTTGATAATTATCATGGTGTAATCAATCGACTATCATTTCGTATGTCTTATCTACAAATCTCACTCTCTATAGCCTCACATGAATGTAATTTACTTTCGATTGGTCGTCGCTACACCGTGTGAAAGGGGTACAACAACAGTAGAGGAGCATCTCTACTGCGAATGTGAAAATCATAATCCAAAAATGAAAAGCACCATCGCCGGCACGACACGTAGCCGCACCTATTTTGTCGGTTTTCTCATGATGCAATCAAAGGTCGTGGTTCGACCAAAAAAAACAAATCAATGGCTGTGCGAAGGGGTACATGAAGAAACCACGACTTGGGAATATGAAAACAAAAGAAAGATCACTCTAGAAGATAAGATTTGGAAGGCGAGGGTTCGTACCAGCTAATTGGTGACGTCCGTCCAAAGCAACTGGGGATGAGGAAAAATGCCAGTCGTGACGTAAGAAGACTGAATAGGCCATGTCGACTCTCAAATGTCACATGTCCATTTCAATTATATATCAGTGAGTCGTGAGAAATTTTTATTATTTTTATATATATTTATATTGAGGTATGGACATCTGAAATGCTAAAACTTGGCGTGAAGAGATATTTAAGTGTCAAAACTTTGAAAATGTACACTTAAGTATTAAAATTGGAGTAAAATGGATCACTCAAGTGTCATTTCGGCTAAAATTCAACCAAATTGTTGACGTGACAATTTTCTGGCGAGATAAATGCAAAACAACGACATTTTGCACGCTGACGTGACGAGAAAATACAAAAACAACGTCGTTTTTGTCTCGATGTGTAAATAATTAATATAAAAATTAATTAAATTAAATTTAAAACTAAATTTATTTAAAATATTCTAAAAAACAAAAAACTTATAATTAAAAAGGGGGAGGGGGCGAAGGGAGGTGGCTGAGGGTTAAGCCCTCGCCGCCGTCATCGCTCCCCGCTGCCGTCGGGAAGGGCCGGCGACGGAGGAGGCAGGGTTGGTCGGGGTGGCCAGCCCTTGGCCGACTAGTGGCGGGGGCCGCGAGCCCTTGCCGGATCCGCCCCCACTTTTTTTTTTTAAAATTTTTTTAAATTTTTTTAGAATATTTTAAATAAATTTAAGTTCAATTTAATTTAATTAATTTTTATATTAATTATTTACAAATCAAACACAAAACGACGTCGTTTTTACATTTTCTGTCGGCCGTGCAAAACGACGCCGTTTTGCACTCACCTTGTCGGAAAATTGCCACGTCGGCCAATTTGACCCATTTTTTGGCTGGAGTGGCACTTAAGTGATCTATTTTATTTTGATTTTGACACTTAAGTGTACATTTTCAAAGTTTTGGTACTTAAGTGTTCCCCCATGTCAAGTTTTAGCACTTGGGGTATACTTCTGCCTATTTATATTTATATGCAATTTTTATCAAATAAGTAATATGACAGAATATGAAAATATCTGACTCTATTATTATAATTTACTAAAGGGCCTTGTTAACATGACGGTACAGTCATACTGAATTTGTAAAGGTTGCATGGTGATTACAATTTTCACCTTGTGAGAGGTGAATAACTGAATTTGAGAACTGTGGAAGCGAATATATATATCTTAATGTTAAAAAGCCTCTTGCAATATTTTAGAAATTGTCCCAATACACTTTTTCACTTGCTGGTCGATTTTTGTTGGCATATAATAGCAAAAATTTCCAATGCAAACGTTGGAATACATGTGTCAAGTTGTACAAAGAAAAATTGCGCTCTATATATATATATTTTTTATGTTAAAAGGCCTCTTTCAACATTTTTGAAATTGTCCCAGTATACTTTTTCACTTACCGGTCAATTTTTGTTGGCATGTAATAGCAAAAATTCCCAACACAAATGTTGAAATACATGTGTCAGGTGTCGGGTTACAATTCGTTCCACGATGTTATATGACTCTAAATAATGTGCCATATTAAATAATATAAATGAAAATAGAATTACGAGAGAGAGAGAGAGAGACGGGGTCCATTGTAGTTGCCACGGTGCAGGCGGAATTTCTAACTTTGTGCACCCATGAATGTTCATGCTCAAGTTTGTGGACGTTGTGGCAAGCTCATAGGGATGACCACTTAATTTGAGCTCGCAATGGCCTAGGTGCGAGGTTTTTCGAGTCATGAAACTCATAGTAGCCATGTCCACTAGATCTTATTTTCGAGTCACGAAATTCAAGGCTGCCATGACACTTAAAGCTTTGAGCTAGGAGCAGCCATGACCATTTGATTTTCAAGTCATGAATCTCAAGGCCATTGTTGCTTGATCTTAGTTGTTGGTCATGGTCGCTCAATTGATGATCGTATAAATAATTACAAAATAATAGGTTTCGTATTATTGTGTGTATTTTATTGGTTTTCTTTTCATTAATCATTTTCCACATTTCTTTTTTATCGTAAAGGGAACTTTGCAGTCAGCCCAATAAGGGACATTTCCTTCCAAATTTCCCAAAAGCGGCTAAACAATTTAACTGGTTTCTTTGGGAAATTGAAAGGCAAGGAAGGCACCGTCACTTTTTTGAGAGGGATGATGCCATTTGCCATTTTTTTTTCACCAAATAGTGAATGGAATATTACAAAATTGTTGGATCTCACATCCTATTTCTATCAAATTCTATTATAGTTAAAAATCCAGATGACCAAACACAACTGGCATTATATTTAGGTATACTCACTATATATAATTGGAATGGATGCATGCAAATGAGAGAAGGTGAAGTTGCTCCATGAAACTTCCTTTACGAAATACCATGAACTTGTTAATATGATTTCCAATGGAACAAAATGATAATTTCAAAATAATTGGGACAACCACAAGATATTTCACAATCTTTCACATTTTTTTAATTAAATTTTAAATTTTAAATTTGTAACTGCGACCAAGCCCACATTACAATCACTAGAAAATACATTTTGGATTGGTCAACGTGTACTAATTGTGAATGATTCTCAAAACATTTGACAATGAAACTATGAGGCATGATGAGTGTCCAAATTCATTTCCTACATTAATGGATGTGATCAAAAGCCTTCCTATTGAGAATATGCGAGAAGTTATAGTTAATAAGCCCTTTTCATGACTTAAAATCATCTTAACAATGACTTCTCTATAATAAGAATTTGATGATAAATGATATTTTCCGAGTTAGATGGTAATTTTATGATATTGAATGTTTTCGGAAACAAATGAGTCTAGCTTGACTCACTTATGCAATCAACAATTTTTTCATGATCATACTTTTTTGATGTCGTCTCTTATGATCCTGCCCGGTATGCTTGCACTGCCAGTGCACACTTGTTTCGGTATATTCCGCTAGTGATCGTTGGTTGTAGCCTCGGAGCCCTTTCTCCACAAGTGATAGCAACTTGTAGTCTGGAATCTCTTTTGAAACTGTGAGTTCATGAAATATCATAGTCTCTGCAAGTGAGAGCAAGCTGTAGCTTCGAAGCCTCTCCCTTTGCAAGTGATTGCAACTTGTTGCCTCGGAGTATCCTAACACGCTCGAAGCATCCTCACATGCCCGGAGCATTCCTGCAAGGCGAGCTTTTGCTGCCCATAGCATCTTCATATGATTGAGCTTTAGTAGGCTGGAGTGACCCATTTCCGTTAGGTTTGCGCACTTAACCGCGGAATATTCTCTGCACAGCGAGCTTATGCAACCCGGAGCATTTCATCACTTGGAGAGCTTCTGCAACTTAGAGTCTTCTTCTTCACATGGTGAATTTGAGTAGCCCGGAGTGGCTTATTAGGTTTGCAAATGCAACCTCGAAATCTTCCTCACCTGGCAAGCTTCCGCAACCTAGGGTGCCCGGAGTGACCCACGTTCGTTTGCTAGTGCAGCCTTGCCAATGCAACCTCGAAGTCTCTTTTAAGGTGAGTTATTACTATAGTTTCCACAAATGATCGCAAGTTGTAGCCTTGGAGCCTCACCCTCCGCAGGTGATGGCATTTTTTTATTTTGGAATCTCTTTTAAGATGGTGAGTTTATGTCATAGTTTCCGCAACTGATCGCAAGTTGTAGCCTCGGAGTCTCACCCTCCAGAAGTGATCCCAACTTGTAGTCTCAGATTATGCTTTTAATACACCGAGCATTTGTAGCCCATAGCATCTTCACACGGCGAGCTTTTCAGCCTGTAATGCCTTCCTTTCGTCAGGTTTGCGGGAGCAACCTCGGAATTTAATATAATCTCGGCCCCAGTTAAATTGTGTGGCCGAAGCCTAAATACGTCTGTTTTGACCCATAGAGCTCGAAAGAAAAGAACCCACTCTTAATAGCAAAGGGCCTCAGGCCCATCAACATATTATATAGGCCATAACAGTCTCGGTCCGCGAGTGGGCTCATCTTCAGATCCGAGAGAGAGAGAGAGAGTTCATCTTGGGGGGTGTGTTTTTTCTTTTGTCGAACTTCATCTTAGATGTCACAAAGCAAGAATATACACGGAAAGGAGTCTAGTTAATTCGGAGAGAAATCGTCCATAAATAATC
This sequence comes from Eucalyptus cloeziana, assembly GCA_014182715.1. Lineage (NCBI taxonomy): Eukaryota > Viridiplantae > Streptophyta > Magnoliopsida > Myrtales > Myrtaceae > Eucalyptus > Eucalyptus cloeziana. The sequence goes on from CM024642.1 coordinate 27,020,281, forward strand.
AGTCCTTTTCTCTGTCCATACCAATTCCGGGAGAACACGGGAAGTGCTCTGCTCTGCTCTGTTCTTGGTCGTCGAGACTCGAAGCAAGTTATTCAAGTCCGATGCTTCATAGCCGTTGCTCATCTTCACAAGTGACGTTTTTTAGATCTTCCTTGCGCTAGCTGGACTAGTGATTGCGGTCGAGAACTTCTCCTCGGCAAGGTAGCACCACTACCCTATGATACTCTGACATTGCCTTGACAAGGCCAAGATATGATATGCAATTGAGTTTATTTTCCAAATTTCTCTAACATTGCCTCTATACATCACCTAGCATTGTGGACCGACAATGTCACATAGTTCAAGGCAATCACATTCTCATGTTTGACGTGCCTTAGGAGCTTGAGCTCCCTCAGGATCCACAAGGCATTGATCCGATTATCAAACACATTAGAGGAAAAAAATTCAGATATTGATGATAGAGAGGCGATGTTAGAGAAATCTGCAAAATAAATTTGATTACACATCACAACTCAGCCTCGTTTAAGAGTATTGACTGAGGTTAAATGTGTCACGTGTGTACCGGTTTAAGGTTTTTATGACAAAAAAATGAGTTTAGGATAAATATGTTGTAAATATACTACTTTAGGGTTTTTCGTAATATTAATTCTATGGATTCCCGTGTGGACTTGCTAGTCACCATACCACCTTACCATATGTCATCCATGTCAACAAATTTGACAAAAGCTAATGGAAGATAAATTTATTGCAAGTGTACTAAGTTGGAGTTTTTATTGGTTAAAAAATTAGTTTGGGATAAATTTGCTACATAAATACTAGTATGAGATCTTTCGTGGTATTAACTATAATATTTTCATAGGTACTTTTCACTATTTTACTCCCAATTTTAAAAATTAAAGAATTTTTTATAACATTATACACACACGCACACATATCAATCCATTATGCAATTTTCTTTTCTACATGTAACAAAAAACAAACATTAATCAAACATTTAAGGAGATCACTCATAGATTTTAGCTTTGATATTAGCCTTTCACTCCCCCTTCAGTAGGATTATGGCTCCATCATTATTTAGAGGCCTTGCTTGTTGAAATATAAGACCGAGAGAGATACACATAGGAAGAAGAGCTGTCTGCTTAATATTTATAAAACTGACACCATAGCCTTTATATAGGCTTTACACTAATAGGTAACTACCACAACCCACTAACTTAATGTGCAGCAACAACCCCATATAATAGGAGTATTGCTCAATAGACTACTAACGCGTGAAAAGCAAATTAAAAGGAAATTGACTTATTCAACATTCCCTCCCTTAAATTAATGTTTTGAACAATCAGTTTAAAGGACCTTCTCTTAATTTGGAATATCCAACAAGTGAACACCAAGGAGCTTTAGCTTCTAAAATGTAGGCAACTTTAGAGGCTTAGTGAATATATTAGCCACTTGATCTTCATTTTTGCGGAAAACTAGCTCAATTACTTCATTCTTTGTAAGATCCCTTAAGAAGTGGTACTTCACATCTATATGCTTGCTCCTCCCATGTAGAACCATATTTTTGGAGAGTTTGATGGCTGAGCTGTTGACACAATAGATTGTAGTTGCTTCCTACTGTTTGAATTGAAGCTCCCCAAGAATCTTTCATAACCATATGGCTTAACAGGCACATGAAGTTGCAGCTACAAATTCTGCTTCAGTTGTTGATAAAGTGATAATTGATTGCTTCTTTAAAGACTTTGAAACCACCTCTGAACAAAGCATGAAGATATACCTTGAAGTACTTCTTTTATCATCAACATCTGTAGCATAATTGCTATCTGTAAATCCAAACAAATATGACTTTTTCCCCATTTTATAAAATAACCCAAAATTTTTAGTTTCGTGCAAATAACGAAAAATCCTTTTTGCAGCTTACAGATATAACTCTATTGGGTGCTCCATATACTTGCTTATAAGGCTCACGGCATGCATGATATTTGGTCTTGTCCCTAACAAATACATTAGGCTTCCAACAATTTGCTTGTAGAGAGTGCTATCCATCTTGCTTCCATCAGGATCCTTCAAGAGCTTCAATCCAAATTCAGTTGGAGTAGTCACAGAGTTGCAATTATTCATTTGGAGCTTGTCCAAAATCTCCTGAACATACTTCTTTTGAGACATAAAGATTCTAGCTGTAGTTTGAATTCACTTCTATGCCTAGAAAATAATGCATCAATCCAAGATTAGTCATTTCAAATTCATCCATTATAGACTTCTTGAATTTGTCAAACATGGCACTATCATTCCCAGTAAAAATAGATTGTCCACATATAAGCATACAAAGGGCAACTTTCCATCATCACCAATTTTAATAAAGAGTGTATGCTCATATGGACATTTTCTAAATCATTCCTTCAAAAAATAGGCATCAATGCGACTATACTAAGCTCGGGGAGATTGTTTTAACTCATATAGTGCCTTTTTCAATTTATAAACTTTGTGTTCACTAGCAAGCTTCACATAACTAGAAGGTTGATCAACAAATACCTTTTCTTGGAGGTCACCATGCAAGAGTGCTGACTTCACATCTAATTGGAAGATAGGCCATGATTTTTGCGTTGCTAAAGCAATCACCAATCTGATTGTGTCAAGTCTTTTTATAGGTGCAAATACTTCTTTGTAGTCCACTCCAAATTCTTGCTTGTAACCTTTCGCCACCAAGCGTGCCTTACACTTGTCAACTTTGCCATTCTTGTTCAATTGTCTTGTACACCCACTTGACCCCGATTGTTTTGTGTCCTTTTGGAAGATATGTCAACTCTTAAGTGTTATTCCTCTCAATAGCTGCAATTTCTTCATCCATTTCTATCCTCCAATTTTCTTTTTGTACTACTTCGTCAAAGGTTGTTGGATCACAATATGAAAACAAAGAAAAATGGGTAAGTGGATCTTCAGATTGATCAAGTCCTATTACTTCATAGTCACTCATCCATGTAGGTTTATGTCGAACACGATGAGGGCGATCTTCAGGTTCTACAGTTGCAGCTGTACTTTGGACACTACCTATGGTGATTTGGGTTGTTGTGGGTTGTTGTACCAGCTCGTCTTCATCTTCAAAATTCATTGGAACTTGCTTACCAACACCTTGCTCACCCCACGACCAGGTTTGTTCTTTATCAAAAATCACATCACGGCTGATGATAATTTTCTTGGTTATAAGATCATACAACTTATAGGCTTTTGATTGATCACTAATGTCAATAAAAACACATTTGACTCCCTTGTCATCTAGCTTCTTCCTCTTCTAGTCTGGAACATGGGCGTAGGCAATACACCCAAAAATTCTAAAGTGATCTACTGCAGGTCTTTGTCTGCTTCAAGCTTCTTCTAGTTTTCCATTTTTGAATAGCTAGAGTAGGACTTTTGTTCAAAATATGAATGCTCCAATTGATTGCTTCAGGCCAAAAACTCTTTGGATTTCTACTTCTCCTTAAGAGACTTTGCACCATATTTAGAATGGTACAATTCTTCCTCTCACATACGCACATACGCCATTTCATTGTGGTGTATAAGCTTCCGTAAGTTGTCTCTTGATGCCATACATCACACAAAAATCTACAAACTCAAGTGAGTTGTACTCTCCACCACGATTCGTGCGGAGGACCTTTATTTGATTTCCTCCATCTTTTTCAACAAGTGCTTTGAAGTTTTTGAAGGTTGTAAAAGCTTTAGAATTTTCTACAAGAAATACACCTAAATCTTTTGGCTGAGATCATCAATGAAGGTAATGATATACCGTTTACCTCCGTTGGAAATTGGAGATATTGGTCCACAAATATCCGAATGGACCAACACCAGCAGGTTCTTTAATTTCCATGATTTTCTTTGCGGAAATTGAGCACGATGTTGCTTGCTAACAACACAATCTCCACAGAATTCCAAAGGAGTAGAGATCTAAGGAAGACCACCATCTTTTTTTATGTAGTGTTTGTAACCCATCGAAATTGAGATGCCCATAGCGAAAATGTGATAGCCAAGCTTCCTCCTTCAATCTTGCAGAGAAACATGAATTTGTAGTGTTGTGGAGATATAGTGGAAACATCTAATTGCCCATCATTTTGACTTGGGCAATAAAACCCAATTTCTCATCTTGGATTATGCAAATCCCACCTTAGATAGAGATTTCATATCCCTTCTCTTGTAGCTGACCAGCACTTGGTAGATTAGTCTTCAATTCACAGACATATAGTAAATTTGAGATGGTTTGCAATGAAGCCCCTTTTAGATGAATTGCCATAGTTCCTTTCCCCATCATAGACACAATAGAATTGTCTCCAAACTTCACGGTGTTGTGGTATGATTTGCCTAGATTGGAAAACATCTTCTTGTCTCCACACATGTGTTTGCTACAACCAATGTTGAGATACCACATGTTTGGTTGAGTTTCTTCCTTCTCATGGCATACCATCAAAAGAGACTTTTTCTTTTTCTACAAAGTTAGTTCTTTCCACACTTCGTCTATTCAAATTAGTTCGACATTCAGATTTGTAATGCCCATGCCTATGGCATATGAAACACTCCACTTTTGATTTGTTAGCTGACCTTGGCCTAAAATTAGTTGAATGTCATCCTCCATGACCTCTTCCTCTCTCTTGAGAATCACGATAGGAATGGCTTTTAGGCTTTTGATCAATGTTGAAGTTATTGCGATTGTTGTTCCCTCTTCCTCCGCCTCTTCCTTTATTTGCCCTTGTTGCTAATAAATAATGATCTTCAGTTGAGGCCTTCAAAGCTTGCTCTTTCGTCTCTTGTTGTAGGAGTTTTTGTTCATGAACTAACAAGAATCCTTGCAACTCATCAATGGAGAGTTCTTCAATATCCTAGGCTTCTTCTATGGAACAAATAACAAAGTTGAACTTTGGTGTCAAAGATTGAAGAATCTTTTCAACGATGTGACATTTTTCGACTTGTCGCCATGAATTCGCATCTTATTGACAATTGCCATTGTCCGGGAGAAGAAGTCTGTGATTGTCTCTCTCGACTTCATTCGTAGCATTTCGAACTCCGAATGAAGCGTTTGAAGCTGCTGCCTCTTTGCTCTTGCTGAGCCTTGATATACTTCCTTTTCATGGAATCCCATATTTGCTTGGAGGTATCCTTGCAAAGAATTGTCTCCAGAATAGATCTGTCAATTGCTTGGAAAAGGTAGTTTTTGGCCTTGAGATCCTTCAATTTTGATGCATCCAAATCTGTTCTTTGTGCTACTGTCAACACAACTACTTCTTCAGGTTCGGCAACTCTTAAGGAAACAGCATCTCGATACTCCTTGGACTTGAGAAAATTCTCCATTAGCATGCTCCAATGATCATAGTGACCATCAAAGTGTGGAATAATTGGTTGTACGAATGTGTTTGAGGCCATTACTGTTGCTACAAAAATAGAACCACTATTGAAGCAACTTGTTGCTGCTACAAAAGAAAAATAGCCTGCTGCAAGACTCTCTTTTGACTACTGCAAATGAAAGTGCTTGCTGCAAAAAGCTCTCTTTTGGTTCTCACCTTTTTACAACACTCAAACACACACTTTTCATCTTAACCTTACTCTAATACCGCTGTTGAAATATAAGAATGATTACATTTTTGAAAGAATATGCATGAAATCATTAGCAGAATTTGGATAATCATTAGAAGTGAGGAAGTGTCAGGTTAGAATGCATTATTGATCAATGTTCTCATAAGAAAAATTTATGCCATAACAACGGACAGGAGGAAAATTCATTATATGTGATGAATGTCACGATCAAAATGCATAATGAAGAGAGAAGAATCCTCTTTTTTGACCTCTTTTTTTTACTCCGTCTTCTTCTTCTGTTGTACCTTTGTCTCTGAAGGACCCCTCTTTGCGTTTTCTCTACGTGGAAGATGTCTTCGTGAGCGATGGATATTGCAGAGAAAAAACAAGAAAAACCAGCCTTTTTCTATTCGTGCCCTTCTTCAAGAAAAATAGCTGTCCTCCCCTGCGAAGTGTCCTGACATGTTCTTTTTATATGTGAGGAAATTGCGTTTCAAAGAAAAGGACACAATTTTCTACTTTCACTTTGTGAGTATAGTCCAAATATCATCTGCCTTCGTCTCTTTCCTCTTTCATATATATTTTCCTTTCACCACATATGGTCAGGTCATGAGTATATCTTATTATTCAATTCCCTCTACTCCTTTCCTTTTTTTGTCCTCCAATTGACCGAAGCTTTTAATCCAGTATGTCCCTACTACTTCTAACTGCAATATCAACATGCAAACTTGGGCCGGGCTTGGCCGAAATTTCAATTTACACGGGCTTATTCTATTTCACTTATGCTGAAGACCTCCTAGCCTTAATGCAATTAAAATATACTACATGGGCTTATTACCATAAAAATGCTCCTAATATTTATGTGTAATTAACCTAATATTTTTGTTTAGGGGTCAGTGTTTGATCCCTAATTTTATATGCAATGAATGCATAAATGGGTCATTAAAATTATAGGTGCCAACACCTCTAAATCAGTATTTCTCCAATGCCCATCGGGATGACCACAACAACATGTTACCAACGGGATGGACATGAGTTCTTGGAGAAGACTTTTAGTTCAGCTGTGCAATTAGCACAATTCAATTTGTCCTTGGTGATCTCCACGTTCCCTTATATATGGAGCTCTCCCTAAGTTTCCACGCTCTTCTTGCTCAATCACTTATATTTGCTTCTTATATGTCATTCTTCGATCCCGCAACGTTTCTTTGTCTCAGTCCAATCAAAAAATACTCGTCGTGTCAATGACATAGTTCGTATATAGTTCCTTTGGGTCATTCTCTCACTACAGTATAGGCTGCTACAAGTCTACGGGTATCAATTAGATATTGCATGTGGAAAATCCTCACCTAGTTATTCTCTCTATCTTTGATTTTCCTTTTCCATTATTTCTCGCTGAAGCCAATTGCTCTAAGGTCTAATAGCCTGACTCTAAAAATTTAAGTAAATAAATAAAAGCGTGATCAATTTTTTTAATGTTAAGTTGCTCATCCATTCACTAAGTTGCTTTTGGACGGTACATGGTCATTTTGTAGATGCAGGGAGTACGAGAAAGAGGACCAAAGCATTTTCAGAGCGAAAAACCACGTGCTCAAACGAAGTACTTGTACATGCCAACTTAGATAATGGTTGCCCTAAACGTAGGCAACTCACAAACTCAAAGGACTCAGTAAACAGGCCTTTTGTTTCATGTCCCGGCCTATGGAGTTCTCGCATAACTCCTTTATTGTGGACATGGACCAACAGAGAGACGCATAGGTTCCCTAATGTGCGCCATGGCAACACTCATACTTGACAATGTTCTTCATCATGCGGGGACAAACCGGACACTTCACGTCCTCCGGGATGTAGCCCACCATGTTCGGGATGTAGAAATGGTGGCACCTCGGAAGGACGAAGACCCGCTCGCGGTGCTCCTTGAAGGCCGCGTCGAACGTCTTCTCGTTCCCTTTGACCTGCTTCTTCCAAGTGGTCTCGTACTGGGACAAGACCTTGGTGACGTCGATTATCGAGTCGTTGATCACAACCTGCGACCCCCTCGTGAGGACCGCGAACCCACCATCCTTCTTGAAGTTGGTGTAGAGGCAGAGGATGTCCCGCATGAGGGGTTCGTGCACATCCGCTTTGGTTTGCAGTTTCGAGAGCATAAGGCTCTCGAGGCGGCTCCAGAAGAGCTGATTTTTGGTGACATTGTAGGCGGCGATGGGGACGCCATCTTCGATGATCTTCTTCACTGGCTCCTCAATTTCCTGGGTTGCCTTGTTGTCTTCAGCTCCATAAAGGAGGATGTACTTCCGAGACTTGATCTGATCAATGATAATCAATCGGATAAGTAATCGATGAAAAAGGTTCTTACGGATCAGTCCGCATATCTCTACTATACAAAAGCAAACGATCATCCTCTAGTTTCAAGTTTTCCACAAAATTTCGGCAAAGCCTACCTCTAACATAAGATGGGTAGCAGACGTTAGCAGAAACAAGACACTGTGAAATGGTCTGCTTAGTTTCCTTCAATTGATTCTAAATTCAAATAAAAATCTTTACACCTCTCCATAAATTAATTAAGATCTTTTTATAAATTAACTCAGAGCACAGTTTTTCTTCCTTAAGCGAATGGGTAAAAGGAAAGTGAAAAAGAATTAAAAAAACATAGAACTACTTACAGCTTCATTTATCTTAGGAATGACCATGTCAGTCAGCAAGAGCTCAAACCAGCTGATGCCAGGCTTGCTCCATAGGCTTGCTCCCACTGATTCAGTGAAAGGGAAAGCATCCCATCCCCAAAGCCTAATCATGCTCATGGCATTTTTGTTTGAGACTCTTCCCTGGGGATCCAACACAGTCACGATGGTCTCTTGCCTATAGTGCCACTTCTCCTTGATGATCTTGATGGCCACCTTGTTGATGAGTGTCGGGTAGTGCACTGAGTACCAAGGCATTTGCGACTGTAGATTCTTGAACTGGTTGCTCACATCATCGCCTTCTTGCTCGATGATCGGGATCCATATGATCTCATAGCGATCCTCATGGAATTTATGCTCACTGTAGATCTTGATGAGGATGGAAAGGTCGTGAGAGGTCAACTTTAGGTCGGAAATCAGCAGCATCACATTTTTCCTCCGCAGGGACTCAACCTTATCCTGTATGTAGGGGAACGATGAAGGAGGATCAACATTTCACTCCGTTGGTCGCTACCACTAAAGTCAACCAAACAAATTTACGCGAGGGCCAAAACTAGGTATATAAGTGCCACTTAGGTGAGAATAAATGTTATGTTTTGATTTCAGCAAGTCAGTTGAAAAAGAGATCTTTGACAAGGACGAGTTTACGACCATAGCATCATTGTGGTACTCAACTATGAGCATAAAGTTTGACCAAAAAAAAAAAAAAAAAAAAAAACATAGTGTTGTGGAATTAGAGGGTTAGAAGATTGAACCGTGGTCTTCTTTGAGCCAATGTAAAGTGGCTGAGGATCGTCCTTGATGTAAACCAAGGCCTTGATGAGCTCCACATTATCAGTAGGGGCATTGAATAGTCGCTGCAGCCTCTGATACTCTCTAATTTCCTCTGCATTCAAATTGAAACTGATGAGAACGTTAGTCTAATATTCAAAGCATGAATATCACAAATTGAAAAAATTAACATTTACCCTTTTTTTGCTTGTAATCTTCGTAATGTCTCTTGATAGTGTGGTGGATCATGTTCACTTTCCGAGCAAAGGTCGAAAGATCTTTTCCCTTGTAGCTGAAAATAACAGGAAACCCTCTTTAAGAAAAAGAAAAAAAAGAATGCTCACCTTTAAAATTCGAGTATGTTGAAATGCTTTTAGATGATTCATTACATGTTTTCATAAATAAATAAAATAAAAGCCATAAAACATGTTTCTTTTTTCCCAAAAGAGACGCAAAAAAAGGGATCGTTAATGACTCGTACTCATCGACGAGGCTGATGAGGCTGGTGAACTGAATCGAGCAAGCGAGGACACTGATAATGATCTGATAAACGCTGCTTGGGATGTCGATTACTGTGGACAGCTCGGGAACGTCTTTACTGTCGTGCTCGAACTCCACGATGCACTCGGTCATGCTCAATGTGGTCTTGATCATTTCATTCAGAACTCCATACACTTGGATCTTTTGCACGTCCGAGGGCTTGGTGATTGCAGGTAACCCCTTCAGTATGGCCAGCGATTCCGCGAGCTTGTCCGATGGTTGGATCTGAGCGAGTCGCCAAAAGTCGCCATAGAATAGAGCAAGCGACGAAAGGGTAATCACAGCCTTATTGACCCAGGAGTAGCTCGACAGCTCATGAAAGATCGAGATCATCGTTTCACGCACATTTTTGGTGTCTAATGCCTTGCATGTGATCTGATAACATGATGTTGATAATGTTGATACATGGGATTAGTTATTACCAAGCTCAAAACAGTAAAAAATAGCCAAAGCAACAGCCATTCTTCACTTAAGGAAAATAAATTGTTAGAAGGGACATAATAACATACCTCACAAGCCACTTCGTTGATTGCGGCTAGGGGCGGATTGAAGCCTTCTTTCGGTGGCTTGAATGCAGGGCCTCCAGATCCTTGAGTGCCCTATAGTGTATGCATATGAAAGACTTATTGTTAGAGAGGGAGAGAGGAAGGGAGGTACTAATTAAACGAAATTATGAGAATTTTTTTTTTTTTTTTTTTTTTTTTGGTTTTTAACTGCTAAACTAAGGAAATCCACAGTTATATCATAGAAATTATGTATAGAGATATGATCAGAATTTATATCTAAAAAAACGTCAGCTTTTATTAAAAAATTCACTAGTGATGAAGGTATATATTAAGGTGCAATTGTTTCGTGTATAATTTTAAAAAACTTTAAACATTTTAAGAATGATTTTTGCCTAATTATTATTGTTGATAATAATAAAAATTTATTTGATTGATTTTGTAAGTGTTATAGATTCCTCAATTTTCAGAAAAAGCTTATTAAATCATACTAAACAAAAGCGTTATAAAGATAAATCTAAAAGAATGATTGTCCAAACCCTACGGAAATAGGGAATAAATGAACGCCCTTAACAAAATACAGCTATAATCAATTAAATGAGTAACAACTTATCATGAGGTCGATTTAATCCCTTATGTCATATTGACTATCGTGTCGTTGACCGAAGAATTAATGGATAATCCCGTGACTAGATAGATCAATAAAAACCTCACAAAAATTGACTGTCGGTGCTAGTGGATTGCTTCCTGGTTAGGAAAAGTAAATTTTTTGGCGAATATCATTTAACTTTACCTTTAGAAGATTCTCTAGCCATTCGTCCTTTTGCAACATAGTACGCAGAAACGGAAGAGCAGATGCGAAACATGAAAATTTGATATATTTCTAGGGGGATGATAATCGGTAGCTGTCGTTTTCTCTTGAGCCATCAACATTTTACTTGTCAGAAAAAGGACTCGTCACAGTTAAAAACCCACTAATTAATTCTGTCCGATGCAATTTTCAGATCAATTGCTTTATCTTTCTCGTTTGTCCTCGGCCATGACAAAAGATAAAAAAGCAAGTAGAAAAGGGTCAAGCGGGGTGGAGAACCAACGTGCTTTCGTCCAGTAACTCAATAATGCGTGTCTATCAGATCGATTGCTTTATCTCTATCTTTTCATCTTGCCCTAGTCATAACAGAAGCAAGTAGAAAAGTAAGCATGATCGAGAGAGAGAGAGAGAGAGAGAAGGGGGGTGGGGGAGGAGACCGGGAGAGATGTCACGTCAGTCCTTCTGTGCTTGCTAGATTGGATAGTCTTCATTATAATTGTACGTGGCGTAACTGTACTAGAAAAATATTTGGGTCCACCCTAAAGTTCTAGGTCCATTATTGTTGAGGAATTTGGCCTTTATTAGATAAAATAAAGAAGAAATGGATAAAGATATAATAAAATTTTTAATATCTAATAAAGTATGTGGTAAGTGTGGAAGATTGACATATGTTATACACTATGCCGGCAACCTACGGACCACAGCGACGACGGTCACAACCACCACAAATAGCTGTGAGCGCCTCTCTTTTCCCTTAGCTCTCTTAGTTGTCCACACGGCTATCTGATCTCTCCCTTTTCTATCACCGTCGTTGTTGAGGGGACAGCTATAGCCACACACAAGCTTGAGTCGAGATCGAGCGCGATCACGAGATCTTTGGCCCGGCAGCGCTCGACCCAAACCCTCAATCCTAAATCCAGGACTTGGTCAACCTCAGATTTGAGATCTAAGGCTCGAACGCATCGGCTAAGCTCGGGCTCGACAATGGCGATGACGACCACGGCCTACCAAGTGGAAATCACAGGTGACAGGTTGCCACCCAAGAGACGAGGCGTCGGTGGTGATTGGCTGTGGGATGCAGAGGTTGCGGCTTTGGTTGAGGGCGGAGGCGACGACAATTGGGTGTCGTGGTGGTAGTATTTGGGCAGTGGTCTGCGATTATATGTGGAGGTGGAGACAGGCGGCAAGGCTTTGTAACCTTAGTAATGCAATATCCAAGCATATCCACATTATACCTCACCCTCTAGGTTAGAATTCTTTTTATCAATATTTTCACATTACCACAAATATCGGAGTGGATAAAAAAATCCGATGTAGAGTTATATTCTGCCAATCAAATGCAGCCTTGGGTTTGTTTGCGAAAGATGGTCAAATTCACTACCGCTTACCCCATAAACGCACCCTTTTGATAGATTATTAAGCTTACTTAGTAAAACTATTTTAGACTGTATCTCTCACACGCCCCCACACAGAAACAAAACATATGGCATTATTTCAATTTTTACCGTAGGGTTGACGAGGGAGTCGGCGATTGCAGCAGTTCCACGGAGGGCGTTGTCGACGAGAAGGAAGAGAGACTGGACGTCAACGTCTCCTTCGTCGGGAGCGTGAGTGTCCACCATCTCCTTCATGAACTTCTCGTCGTCGAAGATGGCAAGCAGGCTGTTCAACATGCTCTGGTCAACCTTGCTTCTCTCCCTCCGGAGAATCTGGCCAAGGCTCCTGCTCGCCATTGTCGAGAATCTCAAAGAGAAAGAGCAAGAGAAGAGAGAGGCTAGGTTTTTGGGTGTTTAGAGAGAGAGAGAGCAAAACTAGACGAGGAAGAGAGTGTAGGCGGTGTGGTGTGGGGAGGGCAGGCTTGCTCTATTTATAGCCGTGGAGGCAAGGAAAGAGATTAGAGACAGAAAAGATTAAATTTGAAAAAATGTTTTTAGGCGAATGAAAAACTATCTAGAAGAGAGTGACCAATATCAACAAATGTCCGAGCATTATTACGAGGGTGGCACGCTCGTTACAGAATATTATTTGAACAATAAGGTCCCGATAGATGAGCTTGTCACTGCAACCCTAACGAGGTACGAGTGTGTAAATAAAGTCCAGCGTTGAACTCGGCACTGCCTTAGATGAACCAAGGACTTTTGAGATTAAGATGTGTTCCATATTCAAAATTGGAACCATTTCTTCATGTCCGTTGGAATTAATTTTGTATGACTTGACCAACCACATTACCATCACAAGTTTCTATTTGTGAAGTAATTCTTTTATAGATTAATACCACAAAAAATTCCAAATTAGTATACATTTGACAAATTTATCAAAACTAATTTTTTTAATATTAAAAACTCTAAACTGGTACATTTCTCATAGTGATGAATTTACACTCATCTCTGCCAAATTTATGCTCATCCAATGATGTGAGTGGTTTTTTGGTAGTTAAAAAATTAGTTTGGGATAAATTTGTTATAAATATACCAGTTTAGAGTTTTTCATGATATTAACTATTTAGTTTTCAATATATAGACTATTTTTAGTATGTAAATTTCGATACCATCTAAGAATTGTTGCGTTAACATGCTCTAGTGAAATTTCTTGTAATCATAATTTGTATGCTGTAATAATTTGAAATACCAATATATTTATTAGAATCAATATATGCTGAGTATTGGAAATAATAATCCTGATTATAATTTAATTTCAACAGATTTAAATTAATTTACAATTTTTTTTTTTTTCAAAATACTATATTCGTAGAAGTATGCTTATCATTATTATTGTATTCTAAGATACTTATCGTATTTTAAGTTGCTCATGAATAACACGCAACGTGCACTTTGGAGCAACGGATGAAGTAAAAGCAATTTATGACCAAACTCGCTCCCTACAAAGAATTTTTAAATCTCTAAGGTAAAGAAGTAAGGATTTATATTGCAGAATATTCTATCTTAAAGCAAATTTTAATTTAATTGCAGGATGAATTATTATTATAAGTCCAATCATTGTGGTTACCGAATTATTGAGTACAAAATTCTAAAAAAGTCTGCCCAAATTGTATATTGTTGAGTTATGTTTTCAATTTTGATTTGAAACTAGAATGTATTTTCTGATAAGTGCTCATCTAATTACTGTGGTTTGATTTCTCATTTTACACGTTTTAAAATTCTAAATCACCCAATTTCTGAAATCCTCATTCATTAGCTAAATATAGTCATTGTTATGTGAATAAATGAGTTTACAACTATAACTTTGTCTATGTGTTTGTTTATCTTTAAATGTATTAGCCCATGTTTGCACGTGATATTTTATATTATTTATTGGCATTTCTTTAGTGACGGAAAAAAAGTTTATAGTAATGGAAGATATTTTCATAGAATAATGATTTCTAGTAATCGTTGGGAAGCCTTACCAGCTTTTATATGTTATAAAACGGGAGGGAAAATAAAAGAGAAATTGGTTGAGAAAATGGAGGGCGCGATTCACGTGTCTGATAGGACAAGGTGCTTTAATTTTGCATCGTCTCTTTTTGGTGGCAGGGCAGAGGTGCTTTCACTCTCAACACCACGCCAGAATAATTCATTAGCGCTCCTTTAACTCCTCACCAAAATTAAAAGGAGCTTTCACTTCTACGAAGACTTTCGTGGCCTATCTGTTTGCGAATTTTAAGGACAGTGAGCTTCATAAATGCGTTCTTTATTTTAATTTTCTGCTCCACGTTTCATATTTCGAATATTTCCTATATCTTTTTCATCCCTAAAGAGAGGAAGTACCCTCTACTTGTTTTATATTTTGGTGATCTCAAGATTCGGACGAAGACCGAGATGAAATTTTGTAGGGACTTGCTTAGAACTGTTTGTCTCTCTCCCCAAGAATTCATTAGCACTCTATTTAGGCCTTAAATGAATTTAAGTTGTAACATTAACTAATTAGGGTTACGTACTTAGATCATTTTTACTCTCTAAAGATTAAGCTAATTAGAACCCCTTTTTTTTGCTAACCATTTTAAGACTCGTTTCTTGCTTTTGATTATTAAATCTTAGTTTTTTTTGAAATTTCTTGATCATCAAGATTTCGTTATCCTGATTTTATGATGTCTCGTGTATAGAAAATATATGATTGGTTGGCAAATTACACTTTTAAGTAGAGTTGACGGGCTAAAAGATATCCTGCCAAAATTTCATTGATAAATTCAAATATAGTTAACGATATTATCAAATATCCACACACAAGCGCGCGCACACACATATATATAATTTCAAGAATATCGAAAGATTTAACTGGTAATAGTAGAATCAAGTTTGACTTGATAACTTACGAATCAAACCACACAATAGTAAATTCAATTTAATTTTGTAGTTTTGTACTCCTCCAAGTAAACAATTTAAAATAAGTTGGTAGGCACCCCCTAAATTTGAATACTTTCCTGTATTTAATTAACCCCTCACCAGCTAAATAGTTTGCCATCTACCAAATACATTCACTTATAGAATGTACAACTTGCGATTATGTATTCAGTTTCACTAATCTGGCATTCAATCAGCAAATACACTTTGGATCACTAGTATCATGTATTCGCTTTCTCTTGTGCCCTTATTTTCGGATACAGATGGGTTTCAACCTCATTTTTTTTGTTTATTAAGAATGGGGTGTTTGGAAGTCTTTGGTCATCTTATTAAATGAATTTCACTCAATGTCTTATGCATGTCAAATATATAAAGAGCAAGAAATCGACACACGAAGTGACCCTTCAGAAGAATACGCAAGCAAGATGATTCACGATCAATTTTAAACGTGGAAAGATCGAAAAAGAGGTTGCTCAATTGGCTTGACCTGCCTTTCATCGACAACTTTCGAGAATCAAATCAAATCTTGTCCCTCACTTTATATCAACTCAGTTTCAGTGGTACAATGGCTCCATCATCATGTGTTTTCTTAGTCACCTGCCAAGGGCAAGAACGCGAATGCATTTATAAGTTTGCTATTAACTGATAAAAGAAACAGCGCATTAATCTCAGACTGGAGTCCTGAGACTGATGAAATGGTCAAAATTGCAAAAATAAAATGTAAAAGCAATGGACATACCTACAATAATGAATAGAGGCAATAAATGGACCTTTATGTTAGTTTTTTTTTTTTTTTTTTTTTTTTTTTCACATTATACGACTTATCTAAATCTTTCCATTCTATTAATCTTTTATAACAACACACAAATCAGTTCGGTTCTATGATTTCATTCACCGAACGAGAGACATAGTCTCAAAAATTATTCTTAGTTAATACAGTTACAATTTGAGCAAAATATCCACCAATCCAAATCGAATACTAGACCCCTTTTCCTTTGGTTCTGATAAGGCTAGACCTTCAATTGGTGTCAAGAAAAGTATGTTGAGGGACGTCACCAAATCACTCTAGCCATTACGTCAGCACAAAACGGACAAAAAATTTAGTAAATTCTCAGAATTACTTTATGTCGTCGTGTTTCACATTGAAATGAAAAATTATGTTGTTTCTCTTTCGACGTTGATGGGGGGACCAGTTTATCATGTCAATAAAGAGACTTTGGAGGGAACAAGGAGAAATCCAAGGCTTGTTATTTTTTTGCCTCGATAGGCGGATAAAACTGGGCCCATTTTGGACGTGTTCAAATACAAACCGACGAGCACCCATAAAAATCTCTTAGATTCGAGATAATATTTCTCTACTTTATTAGAAAAATACATATCATGAACCTTCATTGTTTATCCTCATGGAAAACTCTACTCTTACTTATTTATTATTATTTTTATGATTAATACCAGTAAAAATTCCAAATCAGTATCCAAACCATATCTATCGTCCGACATATGTATGTACCATATATATTAATTTTATAATTTGGTGTAAAAAATTGATGTGTTTAATATTAAAAAATAATAATAATGAAGACGTTACACAAAACGTGGCTTCAATGGAAATATATGAGTTAGTGGATGAATCTAACCAACATAAAATATTAAAATAGTTGTGGCAAAAGAAGAAGTGCTCAACAAGTTCTATGTTTTTCCAGCCTTAAAGCCTTCCAAAATAAAGAAAACAACGATGGCTCAGACTAAAGACACTCAAGTTTGCACATTCAACATTAATAAATTGGACAAAATCTTTGAGTTATTTTTGAAAGATGGCCCAAATAATTAATTGAAGGCCAAGTAATTTCAAGAAAGGAAGACTTAGTAAACAAATTGCAAGTGATGCCATTCATTGAGCCATACGCCAATTAATTGTCCCTAAAAATAATTCAAGAGGTGATTGGGTAGCAAACAATCAAATTTACCAATGATAATAGGGTATATGATGACTCTTAATTATCTAACTTAAAAGAAATGAGTGGTTGATAAATCATTCAATTTTTTAATGAGAAAATGTCCAAATGTTATAGTCGACAATTTGGTCGATAAACACCGTTTCGATAAACACCGTTAAGGTAGTAGAGTTGATGCAACTGTCGAATAGTGGAGTAGATATAATCATTCAAGTAATAGATTCAATTTAACTGGCAAGTAATGAAATTGATGTAACCGTTTAGTAATAGAGTCACGCAGTTATTCATATAATCGTCGAGCGATGGAGTCTTGGTAACCATTCGTAACAGTTGATTGCGAGCTTGTCGCGACCTCTTTTTTCGGCGCCTGGATTAGGTAGAGCGCCTGGTGGAGGCTAATGGCTCGGCTAAGTTTATTACGCCCCCCTCCCAAGTCCACCAATTCACGATTTTAATAGTCTAAGTTTTTTTAACCTGTAAGTTAATTTTTAAAACGAAGTCGCCACTAATCAATTTGGGGTGGGTTGATTAGAAACCCATGCGAAATATTGGGAGAAATATTCGCTCCTGCGCAACCAGAGAAATTAGGATCGGAGACTTGATTACACTAGTTAATCACTAATGCCATTTCGGTATCTAACATTGTTTAAACCCTGAGGTTTTTTTGGATGTTTTAGGGATTTTCCATGCATTTTTGGAAAAAAAACATTTTTTTGGGGTCCTTTTCTATTTTTTTGGACATAAAAGGGATTTTTTTGGTATTTTTGGAAAAATACAAGTCTTTTTGGCTTTTTCTGAATTTTTGGCTTTTTTTTTTTTTTTTTGGATTTTTGGCATTTTTTGGAAAATATGAAATATTTTTGTTTTTTTATCGGAAAATAAAATATTTTTTAATATTTTTTGGAAAATAAAGTATTTTTTTTATTTTTCTTGATTTTTCTGGAAAATAAAATATTTTTTTAATATTTTTCAATATTTTCTGGTTTTATTGGAAAATGAAATATTTTTTAATATTTTTTCGAAAATAAATTATATTTTTTTGTTTTGATTTTTTTGGAAAATAAATTATTTATTTATTTAAAATATTTTTTAAAATAAAATAAAATAAAAAGCCGATCAGCAGACGAGCCCGCAACGCGGGCCCGACTCGGATTTTTTTTGTCTTTTTTTCTTTTTCCTTTTTTTTTTTTTAAACGGCGTCGTTTGTGGGGGGAACCAAGCAAAACCCTACCCGGTTCCCCGACCCGCTCCGAATCGTTCCCTGACTCGGTTCGCAATCACGACCCGACTCGTGGAACCCTACCTGGATCCGACCTGGGTCGTGACCCGATGCGAAGCCTCCTCCCTCCTCATCTACCCGTGGCGCCGATGGAGGGGCTAGGAGGTTGAATGGCAGCGGCCTGGCGTTTGGCAGCGACGGAGGCTAGGGTCTTGACAAAAAAAGAGGGCAAGCCTCCGAACGGCGGTGACGAAGGTGGCGATGGCGTACGGCGGTAGACGGTGACTGAACTCACACCTATCTCGGCGAGCTGCACCAGTTGACCCCGCAATGCAGGGCTTTGATTCGACCAAGTCTTCGAGCAGTTGCAGGTCTGAGTTGGGGGAGTAGCGGCCGGCGTCGGGACTGGTGTTCGATCACAGCGACAGGGGCGGCTGGGCACGGCAGATTTCCAGATCTGCGCCCAAATCTCGACCCTCTTTCCCCGATTCTTCTCTCTCTCAGATCTGGGCGACGTCAGGGACTGGGTCAAGGCGACGGCGGCGAGCCTTCTGATTTCCCTCCTCTCTGCCGGTTCGCTTGCTGGCGGCCTCCCCCGATGTCTCTTGGTGGGAGGTCGTTTAAGCTCACGACCCGCTTCCTCTCTCGCTCGCTCTTCGGTCTCCCCCCGAAGTCTCTCAGGAGAAGGTTTCCAAGCTTGCGATGCCCTTCGACGGAGGTGGTGCCGGCCTATTTATAGGCGGGGGAATCCGGTCGACGGAGAGCTTGGGCCATCGGTCTTCCACGTGCTGACCGGCCTTGGGGGGCGTTTGGTTCGGCTTTCCCAAGGGGCTTTGAGCCCCCAAAGCCCCTTGGAAAAAATTTAAGGGCGTTTGGCTCGGCTTTTAAAGGATACTTGGCAAAATATTTGCCTTTGGAATGCAGAAAGCCCAAAGCAGGTGGGGACCTGCTTTGGGCATTTCAGCATTTTCGGAATGCTGGTGGGAGGATTAATGAATTTTTGCTGATTGCCCATTTTACCCTCAAAATTTTATTTAAAGACCAATTTTACCCTACCCCAAAACAAAACCCTACCTTCCTCGACGCTCTTTCCTCTCCTCAACGCTCTTTCCTCTCCTCTGTTCTACGGTACATCACGCGAAGGCTCTTTTCTTTTCGTCGATTCTCGCAGCATCGCCTCCATTCTCGCCGGCTCTTTGTCTCTCCTCTCTCTTCTACCTGGTACGCTTCTTTCTCTCTCTCTTCCTCCCTCTTTACTTCCTTTTCGTCACTGGATGGTAAACGAATCTGCCTATTATCGGTCTTCTGGGTTTGTTCCCTCTCTCTCTCTCGCGCACGCCCGATCCCTCTCTCTTTTCTCCCCCTGTTCTTGTTTGTCCGTTCGGGTGTTTGTTCAATTTCGATTCGTGTGTATGATTATGTTTTTCTTGGGTCTGCGCTGGAACCGCGTGATTGGGGTCGGACAGGTGTTGTTGGTGCTTTTGGAATTCGATTGATCTAGGAGCGTTGCGGTTTTTCGGTTCTTGAATTTCGCACAGGGTTCTGTGTGCGATGGGTGTGTGCTTGGTGGAGTTTGCTTGCTGAATTTCGGGCTCTTTCGTTCTGTTATGTGCCAACTCTCAGGAACGCCCAACTGAAGAAGGCGAGGACGAGTTGCTGTGTGGCGCCGAGTCCGGGTGGGTCGAAGCTCGAACGTGGTGCGATCACTTGGCCTCCCTGTGCTCCGATCTCGTTCACATTCCGACCCCCGACACACCCTGCAACAGGTTGGTCTACGATCTTGCTTGAATGAGTGATAGTTCAATGTCCTATGTTGTAGAGCAGGAGGGGTTTTGATCCCTTCCTGTTGCATAGATGAATGCATAAGTTGTTAGAGGCTTTTAACGCCACTTTAGTCTGAGTTGAGATCTCTATGGCCTAAAACAGAATCTTCCAGAGCTATCTGTTCTGGGTTGGATTCGACTTGCTCGGAGGCGCTTTCTTCAGGCTGGCTTCGACAGATTTCTGAAGATCTTTAGCAGCTTCACTCAGCTTGTTCAAGTGAGTCGAGAACGAGTTTGAGGGAACCGGCATTCTTCTTGGATAGCTCCTATCTTTTGAGTATTGGGCTTGTGTCTCTTGATGGACGGTGAACAGTGACAGCACGATACAATGCAACAGAATCAATGAGAACACAGCAACAAAGGCTCTGCAGCTGTATCTCATGGTGGGGTGTTGATCTGAAGAAGGATGGAGGTTGAGGATTTCTTTGGAACGATGATGGGAGGCTGAGGTTGTTATGTTGATCTTGTGCTTAAGCTTGACAAAGGGTGTTATATAGAGCTGACCCACAATAACAAGAGTCAAATGTTCCGTTTCTCTTTCTCTTTCCTTTTTAATAACCCAATAGAGTACTTGACAAATTTCATTTTATCACTTGACTGACGATATACATATATAAGATCGAACTGTTGACATGGTAAAAAAAAATGATAGTTGTTTTGAAATCATGTGAAGTCGACGTATTCTTTTGCAGGATCCAATTTTTGGTCCTGGGCGATTTGTGAAATACAATAACTTAGTCCGCTTCCGTTTCACCAACAAGGAAAGGAGGAAAAAGCCCGGGATGACTATTTGATCGAGGAATGTGATTGTAGGAGATTTGAGATCAACGATTCTCAAGCATGTACAGTCAGTTGGATGGTTAGGAATTGAAACAATAAGTATAACTCCAATTCCATTCTTGTAAGCAAAATCTCGCAGAGATGCTTGGTTTTTCAGATTCACGTGGGAAAAAAAGAAAAAAAATGAAGGATCTGTGGAGATAGATGGAAAAAGAAAAATTGAAATGATTCGCCATGTTAATGAGGAATTTAGACAGCTAAAAGTGACTGATTTTCATTTTGGCACTTTGGATGCTAGTCAAATGTCCTCACTGTAGCCCACTGATATGGTCTTTGGCTCAATCCCATCTCTAAGCTTAAAAAATGGCAAAAGGAGATGAGCAGGTGAAAAGAAACGCATTTTGGCTATAAAAAGGACATGGTAGTTTGGTCATGGAGGCATATAATAATGTCAGGAATTAGAATGCTTGTCAGAATTTCTTCTTCGCAGTGAGCATTCACCTATGAAGGTCAAAACCAAAAACGAGCATTACTGAAACATTTTCCTGGAATTTGAAAATGAAAATGCAGTGAAACTGAGAGGATGTTAAATGCATTTTCCATCTAACCGGCATAATAGGCCCACTTGCACGTCTCCAAGTTTAAATCCATAAATCTAATCAAACGAGTTTGGAAAATTCACAAATTTGAATATGTTCAAAGTTAAAAACAAACCTAAAAGAACCTTAGGCTAAAAGTTAAGCTTTGCATTTAATCTATAATCAAATTCTTTTAATATTATTTTTAAATAAATTTACTAATATGTATCTTTTATATTACTCTCAACATGAAAATGTAAAATGTTATATACTCATTGTTTCTTTTTTGCAATTTTAAAAATACTAAAACTAAAACACTTTAATTTGGTCACACCAAGGAGCTTTTCAAATACAAGTTTACCAAACAGTTTTGCATTTCCCTAAAGCACTTTCCAGTTTTAGTTTACCAAACAGCCTAGCATTTCGGAAAACCCTTTTATCTCAAAGGTATTTGCATTCCCCCAAGGGCATTTCCCAAAAGCTGAACCAAACGGGCCCTTGGTGCGGCCGGACCGGCGTCACCTCAGCCGCCCACTTGCTTGCTTTGAAGGCACGTCCCATCACCAGCTGGCTTGCGCACATCGTTGTTGCGTGTCCGCCCGGTGTCACGCCTTCTGCACGTGGCTTACAGAGAAGGAGCAAAACCAGAAGAAAAAAGAAGAAAGAAGAAGGAAGAAGAAAGAAGGAAGAAAAGGGGGAAAGGGGGGCGCGTCACGCGAACCGGGCCGAGAGGAGCCCACGCGAGAAAAAGGAGGGGCTGGGCTCAAAGGCCCAGCTCGACGGGCTGTTTTTGCTTTATTTTTGTTTTTGTTTGTTTTGCTTTTTTTTTTTTTTTTGTTTATTTATTATCCGAAAAAAGATAAAATAAAATAAAATAAAATAAACTAAAAATAAAATAAAACCTAATTAATAAAAAACGAAATTTTAGGTGTCAACAGAGCTATAAAATCTTGCATTGTACTCTTTGTAAAGGACTAGAGTGCAATTAGTGTAACTATATAGGAATTCGAATTGTACCACAGAATATTCCGTTGAGTGGATCCGTCCGGGTCCCATTTTGCATTGAAATATGGGATGAGGGACACGTTCGGCGACAAAGTGCAACTCACGTGGATCTGTTTCCATATCGGGATGTACCATGACAGAGATCGCAGTACGCTGTTTGTCTCCAAACGTGCTCCACGCATCAACCGTTTTAGACGATTTTTTGGTGTAGAGTCAATCCTTGCAAGAAATGGAAGTCCCAAAAGGACTGTTCGGACAAATTTGCAATGAGAAACCGAGAAGAGACCTCCGTTTGCCTTTGTGGACCCAAAAAACACGGCCTTGAGTAGCCAGCTGAAAGAGATAATGAATGCATAGAGATAATGAATGCATGTCTCTTCGTCGATAATCCTAACACGTGCTAAAAGAGTGGGGAATCTATCATGGCTAATAATGAACGATGACGATCAACGATCAAGTTGGTGATGATGTTCGTAGCACTGTCATTGGTCCCCTAGTTTCCCAGAGATTATTAGCAACAAACCCTATGTGCCGCTATGTTATTTTGGATGATACGGTACATTCTAATCTTTCGAGCCGATTAGATTACTCCTGACGAATGAAGTTATCATTCAAGAGAAATATCTATCATTGCTAAGACCCATCAATCGGTGTCACTAAATCACTCAAGCCATCACCGTGAGCACAAAACGGACGAATATGCAGTGAATTCTCAGAGACATTTGATGTTTATCGTGTTTCAAATAGAAATTGAAAGATTATGTTTGTTTCTCTTTGCTGTTGACGGGGGGAACCAGCTTCGATAATTGCAGTAGATTGGGAACGAGAGACCAAAACGGAGACATGTTTCGTCTGGATAGATAAAGAGAAGTTGGACGGACCATCGAGGAGATCTAGGGTTTTGTTAAATTTATTGCCTCGGTAGGCGGATAAAACTAGCCCAAATTGAGTGTGTTCAGATAGCACTAATAAAAATCTCTCAGATTCGAGACAGCTTCTTTCTACTTTATTAGAAACTTCAACGTTTATCCCGTGAAAAACCCTACTCTTACTTTCTTTTTATGGTTAGTATTTATTTAAAATGCCAAACTGGTACCTGACTATTTTTTATCATGATCAAATGACATTTCTAGTATACATAGATTTCCACCCACCGAACATAGTGTGTCCTATCCAAAGATGATCACAAACTAGTGATATATATAACACGTAGATTTTCTACGTCGAGTTTGTCATTTTTCATATCATCCGTCACGTGTGTTAACGCGGATGCATTCTGATAGGATATAGAATGGAATGACAATGGGTGGTGGATTTGAGTCAGGGTACCAATTTGGGCCCTTTGTTATACAAAAATTAATTTGAGGTAGATGTGTTATAGAGTTATCAATTTCAAATGTTTTGTAAGACAAAAATCAATTTAAGATAAACATGTCATGAGGATAGTGTTTGTAATTTTTTGTTGAGACAGACACCAAAAAATTGCCAAGTATTTTAGTCGACAGTAACTTATGAGTAGTGGAATCGATATAAGCATTAAGTACTGAAGTTAGAACTCAACGCTGGCGACGCAATCAAATCACAATGCTGCAAACTGAGGAGCAACAATGGGTCCGTGATATCCCTACTCTCCAAGATATAGCCACTACTTTCTTTCTCGTTTATACACATCAGATGGATATCGACACTATGAACCTCTCCTAACTCAATGTCCCTAGATGGTTACTAATCAGATGAATGATCAACTCATTGCTCCACTTACTATGGACGAGGTCAGGCAAGCTACTTTTCAACTGGGGACGACTAAAGCCCCGGGTCCTGATGGTTTGAATGGGCTATTCTATCAGAAAAATTGGGACATTGTCAAAGCTGATTTGTTTCTCTTAGTTCAGAATTTCCTCACATCAGGAGTATTACCTACAGGTTTGAATAACACAATTATCACACTGATCCCAAAAGTTCCTCAACCTGAAAAGCTTGACCAATTCCGTCCCATTAGCTTATGTAACTTTGCATACAAGGTCATTTCAAAGGTACTTGCAAATCGTCTCAAGCCGTGTTTGCCTACTCTAATTTCCCAAGAACAATCAGCTTTTGTGCAAGGAAGACAGATCCAAGACAATATTCTCATTGTTCAAGAGGTTCTTCATCATTTCAGAACCTGAAAGCCAACAAGTCGATTCAATGCACTTTTAAAAATAGACATGACCAAGGCATATGATCGAGTAGAATGGGCTTTTCTCAAAGACTATTTCCTGCAATTGGGTTTTCATCCTAAATGGGTGAGCTGGATTATGCAATGTATTACTACAGTGGCTTTCAGTGTGAAATTCAATGGGGAAGCCTTACCTTACTTCTACCCATCTAGGGGTCTCTGGCAGGGCGATCCACTATCTCCATACATTTTTATTCTGATGATGAATATCCTCTCGACTCTCCTTACACAAGCTGTGAGTATTGGCCATCTAAGGGGTATTCGTTTGAATCGCTGGTGCCCTACCCTCTCTCATCTACTTTTTGCTGACGATG
Organism: Eucalyptus cloeziana; assembly: GCA_014182715.1. Lineage (NCBI taxonomy): Eukaryota > Viridiplantae > Streptophyta > Magnoliopsida > Myrtales > Myrtaceae > Eucalyptus > Eucalyptus cloeziana. The sequence goes on from CM024642.1 coordinate 27,045,363, forward strand.
TGATCTTTTTCCTTAATGGTACCATATCTGAAAGCCAGAACTTGGCCAACATTCTCAACCTATATTGCTCGGCCACTGAACAGCTTGTAAACCGCAACAAATCCGGCTTAATTTTCAGCAAACACTGCCCTCCCACTCTTCAGGATAATATGTCTCAAGAACTGAGGATTCCTATTATGCAACGATATGGAAAATATCTGGGTATACCGTCTAAATGGGGCCGATCAAAGAAGGAAATGTTCTCTTGGATATTGGCTCGTGTTCATTCCAAACTAGAGGGCTGGAAGGAAAAATTTACATCCAAAGGGGGTAAGGAAATTCTCATCAAATCCGTAGTCCAGGCTCTTCCACACTATGCCATGTCTATTTTTAAATTGCCGCTTTCTCTTTGCAAATCTATTGAACAGCGAATTGCTCGCTTTTGGTGGAAAAATGATCAAAATAGAGTTGGTATACATTGGCTGCAATGGAACCGTATGAAAGCCCCCAAACAGCAAGGAGGTATGGGCTTTAGAGATCTAATTGCCTTTAATAGAGCAATGCTTGGTAAACAGGCATGGCGCTTATTGTAGCAACCTCAATCCTTGTGGAGTACACTTTTTAAGGGCTTATATTATCACTCGACAGATTTCTTGACAGCTAATAGAGGTACGAGGCCATCCTGGGGCTAGCAAAGCATGCTTGTGGGACGAGAAGCAATTCAACCTCATCTAAGATGGTCTGTTGGGAATGGTACAAAGATTAGAATCAGTGCTGATCCATGGTTACCGATGGGTATTCTATATGGACCTCGAGCTAAGGAAGAACCTCTTATGGTGGCGAATCTTATTGACCCCATCCACCATAATTGGAATATGTCTCTACTTCAACAGTTCTTTGACAATCAAATCATTGAAGAGATACTTCAAATACCACTTAGCCCTCACTTAATAGAAGATCAACTCATCTGGTCGACTAAGGCAGATGGTACCCACTTGGTGCGCAGCAATTACCGATCTCTTAGACAACTCGAAGCCCCTATACCGAACGGTAATCCTTATCCCTAGACTCAATATTCTTCAGCTTTATGGAAAAGTATATGGCGAATGCACACAGAACCAAAAATTAAAATCTTCCTATGGTCTGCTTGCCATAATGCTTTGGCATCCCGAGCAAATCTCTTCCATAGGCATATTCTTACAGATTCTAGATGTTATCTTTGTCAACAACATGTTCCAGAAACCACATAGCATATATTCCTACATTGCAGTTGGACTTATCAAATCTGGACAGACCATCAGATCAACCTTTACCCGACAACATTAACAAGTGATAGTTTTGCAACCTGGATCCTCGCACGGGCGACTGCTCCTCAGCCTTCACCGTCCCTTCCCCTTGTGGCTAATATCCTCTGGCAGATCTGGCGTGCGCGGAACAACTTCCTTTTTCGCAATCAGCCTCCGGATCCATCTTTGATTGTGCAGACGGCTACGGCTCATCTCAATGCATATCAGCTCCATTCGGCCCCCTCGCACTTTAGATCTCCCCTCGCCTCCACTGATCGATCTCATCTCTGGCGCCCCCTGCAAAAGGAACCCTCAAATGTAACATTGATGCTAGCTATCAACCAGGTAGTGCTAAAGGAAGCGTAGCCAGTATCTACAGAGACGACAATGGACGCCTTACTGACATTCATTCCAAACGCATCCCGGCTCACTCGGCTTTCGAAGCAGAACTCCAAGCCCTGATATCAGCCTTGCAACATTTGCTGGATTGACGTCTCTATGACACTCCGCTTGAGATGGAAACTGATTGCCTGCCTTTGGTTGAAGTCATCTGCGGACATCGTGCGCCTCCATGGCAACTGCGACCTCTGATCAACGAAGCAGCCGCTCTACTCGCTACTTTCCCCAACCTGAAGCTGCAACACTGCTACCGGATGGCAAACCTACCTGCTGATTGGGCCACCAAAGCCCATACCTCATTTTCGGCCCACGAAAGTTTTTCTCCCCCTCTAGCTTTACTTGACCTTCTCCTTGTTGATGCTTCTCTTTCCGGTTGTACTTTTAACTTATCTTAAATGAAAGTTTTATTTCCGATCAAAAAAAAAAAAAACTTTCATGAAGAACTCTTAATCAATCAATGAATGCCCAATTGTTCATATTTACTTCCAGATTACCATCACATTCCACTACCTTTACTCATCGATCCATATTTCGATGAGTATTTCGTCTACACTTTTTTATATAGTAAGGTATTAACTCTTCTTTAAGCTACGGAATTCCTCATTTTCTCTAACATACTCTACTTGCTCCCTCTCTCAGTAACCATCATGTCCTTTTTGTACAGAAGATTAGAGTTCTCATGTGTGTCTATATATATATATATATATATATATATATATATATATTATCATTAGCAAGGATGAAAGTGTGCAATTAGCATAAGTAACTCTTGTAAGGGTTACCATAGGAACTCCATACCATGCCACAAAGTATTTTGTTTATGGTTTTGTCGAGTCCGACTTTGCATTGCCCAGTGCCACAAGTTCTTTATATATATATATAGTGACCCCTTACGCCCCTCCCAGGCTGGGATCTGGGCCTGGTAAAAAATTCCGGCCCCGCTGGGGAGAATTTGCTTTACGCAAAGGGGATCCCACCCCTACCCCCGGCTTGATAGGGCTCTACTTCCCTGGAGGTTATTCCTCCGGGCGCGCATCCCTAAATGATAGTAGCTGGGATCCCTTTTGCGTATATATTTACTGTGATGTGCCATGACAGTGATTGAACTACGGTATTTGGCTACAACGTGCTCTACAGTTCTGCAGGGCATGGTTGATCCTGGCAAATTCACACAAATACATGCAGCAAAAGGCACGAAAAAAAGAAGCGTTCGGACAAATTTATTGTGTGAACTTGAGACGGGGCGACCTCCATCGCCTTGGAGGCCCCAAAACCACAGCTTCAGTCACAGGACGAAACGGATAATGAATGCAATGTCTCCTCGTCATTATCTCAACACGTGCTAAAAACATAGAGGGTTCATCGGTCCCCCCTTATCTATTGGATATTATTTGCCCACTCGTCACTTCTTAGGACAATAATTGGGAATTCGAATTTAATGCGAATTTAATGCGATCTGATAGCCCAACAAAGAAATTGTCCACGTATACATTCAATTAATGAACGTTTCGAAATTTATATGTCCTAAAATGTTTCAATGTAAACTCAAATTTTCCAGTGCTATAGAAAGAGTTAAATATAAAAGTTGGAAGTCGAGAGACCCATCTTGCGGTATCGAAAATTTATGCATTGTGCCGTAGTTTGGCACTTATCTGAATTATTTATTTAGTCTAATGAGTTTGGTGTTTGGGATTTAAGAATGATCTATCATTATTCAACATTCTCAAGATGGATTTACAAATAACTTGAGAAAATGCATTTTGATTATGACGTTCATCACATATAATGAAATTTCCTGTCAGTCACTATGGCCTAAATTTTGCTTATATAAGAACATTGATCAGTAATGCATTTTAACTTGATATTTCCTCACTTCTTATGATCACACGTGAGGAAGCTCAAATTCTGCTAATCATTTCATGCATATCCTTTTAAATTCCTTGTGGATTTTTATGATCTTTTCAATTTTTTTGTTTATGAATATATTCAAAATTCTCTTTTGTTTAAATGTACAAACACATCCCATTCAACCACCAAATTGACCTCGTAAGTATGAGATCTTCCCAATTGTTGCACCAACATTAATCCATATGACTGATTGATCAAACAAATATATTATCCGACTTTGCATAAAGATCGATCTATATGCTGTTGGCAAAATCATTTTGGAGATATATGAACACTGTGATATTGACTCGCACCAATGCACATAAAGTCTTTTTTCGTCTCACTATTGAAGAGCTTGATGGAGGATAATGTGACAATCCAGTTGTGCATAGACACATGTCAACTACTTCATGAAATTTTTCATCCGAAAATCAAAAGCACCTGAACTAATTCTGACATTCTAATCTACCTCCGACAAGAATAGTCGCCGTAACCATTTTTTTTTTTCTTTCTGTTTTTCAGATTATAGATTACTACAAGGGGATGTTCAGCTTGAGGCAGCAGATTTTGCCCATGTACCATCGCCAACTGGGTGACCCCGTCTATCCTCGCCCCACCACAATGCGAGTAAGCCGTAAGACCGGTGTTGCGCACCTTTTTCTTACAGACTAATCAAAGTTTTCTAATGCCCAGGATAGATTAGGAATTGAGACCAATGATTATTGGCTTGTAAAGTAATCAAGTCATGACTGCTCGATCAACCACCGTGATGATCTTACGGCTTTAGATTATGCATGGGTTCAAACAACAGTCGTGTATGTGAATAAGAAATCCTGACACGAAAATTATGTGTGTGAGTTCCCTCAGAATGGATAGAAGATCACTCTCTGGAAGATAAGGAATGGATGGTTGGAATTCGACCTGGTGTAAAGTGGCAGTGATATGGGGTATAATTTGTCCGTCCAAATTGGAACGCCATGCCAACCTCTCAAATGGGGAATTTGATATCTCTACTGTTTATATAGTAAGTTTGAATGATCTCAATCTCAGATTTATTTATTTTTTAATTTTTTATGAAATTCCATTCAAGCTGTTAAGGCAATTTTTTATTCTACAATCTAAAGGATGAGTAATACCGTATATAGAAGTATCGACAATGATTGCTAGGTGCTCCCTCAATCTTTTGCACTTTTTACAACTGAACAGTAATTTTGCCAAGTTTTACGATTTTAAATGAGAATTTCATTTTGAGAAGGGATAATCTAAGAAAAAAATCCTAGAGAATCAGTTAGACTAACTCACAGGTTTAAGGGACGAAGGGGAAGTGCATATAGAGGTCCATCAGCTATGAATAAGTCCCACATCGCTTGTATTTCACAAGTGAGACTGCATACGAATGCTTGGTTCTGCATGGGTTGGGATCGTCGAGACCTACATCTTTTTGGCGTGCCACCTTTGTCTATCAAGTCTAAGAGCTAGTCTCATCGATTCGGCAGACCTGTTCTTAATGTATCACTTATGTAATAGGAGAACGAGGATTTCATTTTCGTGAAGAAAATCAATGATTCCGCCACGTGCTTCTTTTTTCTTTTCTGATGGCTTCAGCTCTAGACCTTACAAAAATCTCACCTTTCGTGCTCAAAGGAAGCACATTGAAATCTATGCCTACAAGAAGTTCCACGTTGGATTTATTGTTAAGTTGCACGCGCGAGTATCAGGCAAAAAGAAATATCACATTCAAATGTGGAGTAAAGTTGAGTAACTAATATATCCCATTTTGATTATGTCTCAGTGATTCAAGCTTTTAAGTGAAATTGAATTTAATTGAATATATTGACAAATCCGGTCATGATGGTCTATTTTGCTAAAGGTATTAGGCTTCCGTTGCATCGACCTAATAAGTGGTATAAAAGTTAATGATTGATTGATAAGCCCTCATTGTCAACAAGCATTTGATAAATATTTCAAAAAAAATTATCTCAAATTTGACTCCTTTATCAAGATGAAGGATGGTTTCTCATGACATCCCGACAAAAGCTTGGTTTGGCCAAGTTAATTAAGGCAGAGTCTAAAGGGCAAATGTTGTTCCTCACCAATATTTGCCATTACTTGGCTAGGCCAAGGTGAAGATTTGAGTTGAGATAATATTGTTATAGAAGGATGCCTCGATTAAGAGGGAGCGAGCCCAACATAGGAGACTCATATGTGAGGGAGATTTGTTGAAGTGCATATATGAGGGTGTTAACAAAAACCCCAACTTTAGGCCTAGCCACCCCTTGCAGACTCTGTCTCCCTATTTGCTTCGTGATCAAATGTCATGGACTTGATGTCGCAACCGCTAGGGTTGCAGAGAGAGAGAGAGAGAGAGAGAGAGAGAGAGAGAGAGAGAGAGAGAGAGAGTCAATCATCTTCACCCCACCCGTTGTTGCATTGAGACCCAATTGCCAGCGCTGCCCATCGTTGTTGCATCGTGCCACGAGACCTGAACCAATCTTTGACTCATCGTTCATTTGATGCTAGCAACACCCCATGCCCCCTCTGTCTTTTATTTGTCTCGTGATCAAGTGTCATGGACCTGAACCAACCTGGATTCCAAGGCTGTCGATGTCGCACCCACTATAGGGGTTACAAATTAAGGAGAGAAAATGTGCTAGAATGTCCAATTGAAAAATTTATATGCATTTTAAATAAGAGATGTGAGATACTTTAATAAGGAAATATGTGACCCACTCATACGTAACTTACTCATGATTAAGCATACGCAAATTACACATTCTCACGGTACATAAAAAGAGATCATGAGCACCAAGATTGCGTATAGTTTGTCGCATCACAACACACTTTGTGGCAAACAACATCTCCAATACATATTATCAAAAGCTCCTACTCTCTCCAATCCAGGTGCCTGTTGACCTACTAAGCCACATATTGACAGAAAATGCTTCAAACCTTCAAGCCAGTGCTGCACACTAATGTGCACCGTGGCAACACTCAAACTTCATAATGTTCTACATCACCCGGGGGCAAACCGGGTACTTCACATTCTCGAGCACATTCCCGACCATGTTCGGGGTGTAGAAGTGGTGGCATGTCTGGGGAGCCACCACCTTGTCGCGGTGCTCCTTGAGCGTGACATCAAAGATCTTGCCATCCAATTATTCCTAGATCTCATACCCCATTACATTTCTTCTTGTCTTCATAGGCTTTCAATTTGCTGGACAACTTGGCGATATTCCTCCCGGTTTTCACTCCCTTCAGCCCTATTCATTAACAAGGTGAATCTTCCCTGTAGAGAGAGAATCTCACAGGATACTGTTTTGAATTTTTTGCTGCTCAATCGCCTTAGTACATCAGTTACCTTCCTTGTTTTTCCCACAATATCTAGTTGGTAGCCTTTCTTAGGTCTAGAGGCTCTTTGGATCACTTTTTTACATTCTGAGTTTTCTACCAAGAAAGCTTCAAATATGAATTTCTTCTTTTTTCCTACCCCAATTGTATCTGTTTGCAGAAAAATCAGACAATAATTTGAACCAATTGTTGGAGATGCATATGCCTTTGCATTAGGGAATGAGACTCTCCAATCCATGTTGCAAAGAGCCATATCAAGTCTTTTTTTGACAAGTTCAAGGCCTTCTCGATTTTTAGTCCATGCATGCTTGCTCTCTATATCCATCAATGAACAAGAATTCAGGAAATCCCATAATGCAACCATTCTATAACTATCTACTTCACGTTTTCTGACTTTTTCACACTGATAGAGCACTTCATTGAAATCTCCAATACATAGCCATGGGAGACAAATCAAGACATGAATAGACTGCAATGTTTGCCATAATTTTAACCTTTCTTGGTAATTAGTAGAAGCATGAAGGAAAGAAATTTTCATGAGAACTCCCCTACTTTGATCATTGCATCTAACATCAATGAGTTCTTCGGTACTTGTTTCTAAATTCACCTTAACTTGAGGTCGCTCAAGGAAGTCAAGTAACATTTTCCTCTCTTTTTTCAAAATACTATAATCGTAGAAGTATGCTTAACATTAATATTGTATTCTAAAATACTTCTCGGATTTTTTAGTTACTTCAATCTTTTTAAAAAGCAAATTGATGACTCCCTCCGAAATTTTTTTAGTAGTATGTACCTCTTTTTGTCGTGAAATCTTTGCATGAGTAGTTTTTTTTTTTTTTTTTTTTTTATGTTCTATATTCGACAATTCTTAAAGCAGGGTTATGGGTACACAAAGCGATGTGCGTATTAATTAGGAAATAGAAACTTCATCCACTCGATTTAACAAACCCGATTTCTCGTAAGATCCGGACTCAAAATAGAAAAGGACATCAGAGTCTTTTGTGTATAAAGTAAACTGGAAGTTGGGTCTCTCTAATGATATAGAAAAGGAAGGACAAGTTGCTCTCTCTCTCGATCATAACGTCCGTAAGTTTTTAATCTCCCACAAGTAAAGTTAATTATAACCTTTTTTTTTTCCTGCAAACCATTTGGAGACTTGTTCCTCGCTTATGATTCTGACATCTTAGATTCCTGAAATTTCTTGTTCAGAGAGAGTTTTTATTTGTTCCTGATCTCCGGATGTCTAATGTATAAGAGAACATATGATTGGTTGACGAATTACGAATTCAAACTGAGTCGATGGATTTAGAGGATAGCCGACTCCAATTTCATTGGTGAATTCAAATGAAGTTGATAACATTATCAAATGTTTACCCTTGCACAATACTGACAATACTCAAAGATTTGACTTTAAATGGTAAAGTCGAGCGTGAGTTGATAGCTTATAAACCAAACTACACGTTGGTAAATTCGATTTAAGTTGTGAATGCTTTTGTATGTTCGCCATTCACCATTTAAAGAAACGGCATTGCAATCATGCGTTGGGGTCATAAGAATATCTGAATTTTTTTGGGTTTAGATTAATTTTGATAGACGCCCACAAATAGATCTATCCACTTAACTTCATCAGCAAAATGGTCGTGATAGACAGAAAAGATTATTCCGAGTGAATGGCATCGTAACTTGAGCATAATATCGATTCATCAATTAACACCATCGAATAGGTTAAGGGACGTCACCAAATCACGCAAGCCATTACGCCAGTACAGGACAAACAAATTTATGTAGTGAAGTCTCGGAAACATTTGGTTTCAAATTGAAGAGAAAAATCAACGTTGTGCCTCTTTCGACGTTGATGGGGAGACCACCTTCGATGGCTGCCATAGGATGAGCACGAGCGACCGGTAAGGCAACGCGTGTGATCTGGATTATGGCAACAAAAAATCAACCACGTTTTCTCTACTTTCCCCCTCTCTCAACTCCCATCATGTCCATTTTCGAAGCGCAAGGACGATCCGCTCTTATACAAGTACATGTACAAAAATACATAACATTGTTTTTTTTTTTTTTTTTAACTCACATGGTATCCTTCATTAGCTTCAATGAGAGGCGCATTGGAAGACAAAGTGCCTACTTTCACATTAGTTGAAAAAATTATTCAAAAAGTCATAAACCTATTTTTAATTTTACCATTTTTTTTGCATAAATTTTATCAATTGAGTTTTAAACATTTTTCATGTTTTGACAATTGAGTCCATCCGATTAATTTTGACTGTAAATTGATGACGTGGACAATTTTAAATAATATTTTAATATTTTTTCAAAGTTTTTATCTTTTATTCTTTTTTCTTATGATCCTCGTTTAGTTTGGGCGAGGGCCATGCCGTCCTCGCCTATGGCCGATGAGGGAGCAAAGGCCCTTGCCACCAGTGAGGGCACACCAAAGGGCAAGGATTGTAGCCCTTGTTCAGACTAGGTAGGTCAGTTGGCGAACTCGCCCACATAGGGTTACAAAAAAGAAAAAGAAAAAAGAAAATAAAAGAGAAAATAAAATAACAATAATTTAGAAAAAAATATCAAATATTATTAAAATTATTCACTTCAACTTTGGCCACGCAACGTAGGACGGCCAATGTCCATGTTATTGATGTTGCGCCAAAATTGGCCGGATAAACTTATTTGGCAAAATATGAAAATGTTTGGAACTCAATTAGTAAAATTGAAAGATTTAGAATTGAATTGATAAAAGTACAATATGTAGAACTTTTTGGATCATTTTATCCACACGGGTCTATTGCTACATTGGGATGTTATGTTTTCCTTGTAAATTAGAATAAATACATACATAAAAGTAAACGAAAAATGAAAAAAACAGGTATTGTTCAGACAACTTTGTTATGTCAACCTGAGACAGACCGACGACTTCCATTGTCTTTTGTCAACCTAAAAACACAGCGTGAGTCACGAGATGATAAGTGCATTTTTTGTTAGTGTCTTGAACAGGTGCTGAAAGAGAGAGGGAATCTATCGTGACTCTCTTTCGTGTTCTAGAGTGACTAAGAACCAGCGATAACCATCACAATGATGTGAGCAGTAGTGTCATCGACTGGTTCCCTTATCTACAGGAGATTATTTGCGAAGGGCCTTGAATCGCGAGGCTTTGGGCGTTGTAATCTGCTGACCTATACCGAGTGGGCACATTGTTTTGCTTTTATCAAGTCGAAAGGCGCCTTTTGGAACTAGCCAGAGCGTGAAATGCAATATATGAAAGGATAATTTCTCATGAATAAAAAAAAAATTCGGAAATTCAAAAATTTAAATGTGGCCTAGCAAAGTAGCAAAGTGTCCAGAAGTATCGATAATCATAAAAAGAATTCCTAATTGAATCTACATATAAAAATTATATGTCTACAAAGTTTCGAATTTAAACTCAAATTTCGAATGTTATAAAAAAATTAATATATAGAAGTTAGAAGTCGAGAGAGTCACATACTTTATTGAAAATGTCTGCTTATTGTGCCTTAGTTCGGCAATAATCAGAATTATGTAGCGTGATGAGTTTGAAATTAATAATTCAAGAGACATTGATCAGCATTCAACATTCTCAAGATGCATTTTTTGAAATAGATTGAGAAAATGCATTTTGACCATTCCATGCATATTCTTCAAAAAAAGTAAAAATTCATATGGTTTTTTCGAGATCTCTCCAAGCTTTTCTTTAGAATTATATATTCAAATTTGTCAATTCAATTAATCCATATAGATATATGTATATTGTCCCACTTTGGTGCATAAATGCAAGTTTCATCCATAAAATAACGGGCATGGCCTCTAAACAGCAACGGAGCCAGAATTCTATTAAAGGGCAAGGCCCTCCTTGTCCTCTTTAGGAAGGTAGAACCTTGAATCGCGAGGCTTCGGGGACCTATACAAAGCGTAGAAATCGTTTTCCTTTAATCAAGTCGAAAGGCTCTTTTTGGAACTAACTAGAGGGTGGAAATGTATGATGTGAAAAGGTAATTCCTCATAAATATGGACGAAATATAGTTCCGGAATTCAAAAATTTAAGTGTGGCCCAAAAAAGTGTCCAGACATATAGATAATAATAAAGAAATTCTAATTGAACGTACATTTAAAAACTTATATCTTTACAAAGTTTTGAATTAAACTAATGCTTTAACAAAATTTAAATATAGAAGTTAGGAGTTGAGAGATCCATCATACTTCATTAAAATGTATGCATCGTGCCTTAGTATGGCATAATATGTCCATGTGCCATCCCCACTGAGTAAACATGTCATCCCTGTCCTAGCACTAACGCAAGTGTCCTAAGACTAGCGTTGCACCTAAATTCAATCCCATCTCTAAAAGACTAACCAAAGTTTTGTGGTACAAGAATAGATTGGGAAATGAAACTTGTGATTATCAACTAGTAAAATAATCAAGAGAAAAATTACTAAAAAGGTTCTATTGTACTTGTGTCAATGCAGTCCAAAATCTTTTTATGGTAATTTTCTTGTTAATCAAGTTATGACTACTTGATCAAATCATGCGATAACATTACGATTTCAAATGATGCACACGGTCTTTGTCAACCAGCTGTTGCGTGTGAATAAGACACCATGACATCAAAATTATGTGTGTCCAAGAGTTTCCTCAAAATAAATAGACGATCACACTCTAGAAGATAAGAATTGCAAGGCTGGAATTCGAATTGATGCAAAGTGATCATGATACGGTGTAAAATTTGTTAGGGGAATATGATATCTCTAGAGTTCATAAAATAAGTTTGAATGAGGATCTTGAGCTTAGATTTTTATTTTTACTGAAATTTCATTCAAGCTGTTAAGGTAAGTTTTTATTGTTAATATTAAAGAATGAGTAAGATATTTTCCATTAAACAAACGAAATCTTAGTTTTTTTTTTTTTTTTTGGTGAAGGGAGTTGAGGCAAGAGTCCAATTATGTCCTAGGCCCAAACCTACGAGCAACAATTATGATCCATTCACATGTAGACTGGGCTCAACAACTCAGCCCGAGTCCCCATTACCAGAATATATATATATATATATATATATATATATATATATATATATATATATATGAAAATTAAAAAAATAAAATTTGGAAAATGTTTAGGAAAATAGGCATCTACTAGGTCGTTAGATTTTAATATTAGATTTAGCTTAGTTTCATTTCTCAAGTACTCACATAGTTTAGCGATTTTAATGAATACCTTTTAGTTCATTCTAGGTTTATGTACATTAATCTTTTGTAAAGGAAATTGGATTTCATTTGAATTTAGCTCCAACGAAATCCAACTCATGGGAGTTGCTGTCCTGGAACTTAAAAACAAGGCCATGCCAAATTCCTTGACCAACAACTCGTATTAGTTTACTTTAGCGTACTCTATCTTTTAATTGTTCTTTTATTACTATTTTGATAAATTGGATGTGATTCTTTTATATGACTTTTGTGTCATGATTTATTTGTTCTAACAAAATGGTTAGGTTTCATTTTAAGATAATAATAAACACCAAAAACATTGCATGGACATTTAGCGAATGAGAATTTTAGGATTCACAATTTGGTAAAAAGACCACGTGAACACTTTATTGAACAAATAATCAAATTGAAGTGCCGGAATGGAATTAATTGAATAAAGGTCCGATAGTATGTGAAAAATTGTAATTATTTTAAAAGTTAAGTTATTAAATGAAAGCATTGCTAATTATTCAAATGTTAAGTTGCTCATCCATTATCTAAGTTGCTTTTGGACGGTATGTTGTCATTCCGTGGATGCAGGGAGAATTGTGAAAGAAGAGCAAAGCACTTTCAAAGCGAAAAACTACGTACTCAAACGAAGCACTTGTACATGCCAAGTTAGATACTGGTTGCCCTAAACGTAGGCAACTCACAAACTCATCAGGACTCAGCAAACAGCCCTTTTATTTCACGTCCCGGTCTGCGGACAACTCGCATACCAACTTTATTGCGATCATGGACCAGCAGAGAGATGCATAGGTTCCCTAATGGGCGCCATGGCAACACTCAAACTTGACAATGTTCTTCATCATGCGGGGACAAACCGGACACTTCACGTCCTCCGGGATGTAGCCCACCATGTTCGGGATGTAGAAGTGGTGGCACCTCGGAAGGACGAAGACCCGCTCGCGGTGCTCCTTGAAAGCCGCATCGAACGTCTTCTCATTCCCTTTGACCTGCTTCTTCCAATTGGTCTCGTACTGGGACAAGACTTTGGTGACGTCAACAATCGAGTCGTTGATCACGACCCGCGACCCCCTTGTGAGGACCGCGAACCCACCGTCCTTCTTGAAGTTGGTGTAGAGGCTGAGGATGTCCTGCATGAGGGGTTCGTGCACATCCGCTTTGGTTTGCAGTTTCGACAGCATAAGGCTTTCGAGGCGGCTCCAGAAGAGCTTATTTTTGGTGACATTGTGGGCGGCGATGGGGACACCATCTTCGATGATCTTCTTCACTGGCTCCTCAATTTCCTGGATTGCCTTGTTGTCTTCAGCTCCATAAAGGAGGATGTACTTTTGAGACTTGATCTGATCAGTGATAATCAATCAGATGAGTAATCAATGAAATAAGTTCTTAAGGATCAGTCCTCATATCTCTACAATACAAAGCAAACGATCATGCTCTAGTTTCAAGTTTTCCACAAAATTTCAGCAAAGCCTACCTCTAACTTAAGATGGGTCGTATATGTTAGCAGAAATAAGACCCTCATTTTTTATCTAATAAATCTTCCAATTGATTCTAAATTTAAATCAAAATCTTTCTAACCCTCTATCAATTAATTAAGATCGCTTTATAATTTAACTCATAGCACAGTTTTTCTTCGTTAAGCGAAAGGGTAAAAGGAAAGTGAAAAGGAATAAGAAAACAAAGAACTACTTACAGCTTCATTTATCTTAGGAATGACCATGTCATTCAACAAGAGCTCAAACCAGCTGATGCCAGGCTTGCTCCATAGGCTTGCTCCCACTGATTCAGTGAAAGGGAAAGCATCCCATCCCCAAAGCCTCATCATGCTCATGGCATTTTTGTTTGAGACTCTTCCTTGGGGATCCAACACAGTCACGATGGTCTCTTGCCTATAGTGCCACTTTTCCTTGATGATCTTGATGGCTACCTTGTTGATAAGTGTTGGGTAGCGCACTGAGTACCACGGCATTTGCAACTGTAGATTCTTGAACTGGTTGTTCACATCCTCGCCTTCTTGCTCAATGATTGGGACCCACACGATCTCATAACGCTCCTCATGGAACTTGCGCTCGCTGTAGATCTTGATGAGGATGGAAAGGTCATGAGAGGTCAACTTTAGGTCGGAAATCAGCAGCATCACATTCTTCCTCCGCAAGGACTCGACCTTATCCTGTATGTAGGGGAACGATGAACAAGGATCGTCATTTCACTCCTTTGGTCGCTACCACTAAAGTCAATCAGACAAATTTACGCAAGGGCCAAAACTAGGTATATAAGTGCCACTTAGGTGAGAACAAATGTTATGGCTTGATTTCAGCAAATCAGTTGAAAAAGAAATCTTTGACAAGGACGAGTTTACGACCATAGCTTCGTTGCGGTACTCAACTAGGAACATAAAGTTTGACCAAAAAAACATGAAGTGTTGTGGAATTAGAGAGTTAGAAGATTGAACCGTGGTCTTCTTTGAGCCAATGTAAAGTGGCTGAGGATCGTCCTTGATGTAAACCAAGGCCTTGATGAGCTCCACATTATCAGTAGGGGCATTGAATAGTCGCTGCAGCCTCTGATGCTCTCTAATTTCCTCTGCATTCAAATTGAAACTTATGAGAATGTTAGTCTAATATTCAAAGCATAAATATCACAAATCGAAGAAATTAACTTTTACCCTTTTTTTGTTTGTAATCTTCGTAATGTCTCTTGATAGTGTGGTGGATCATGTTCACTTTCCGAGCAAAGGTCGGGAGATCTTTTCCCTTGTAGCTGAAAATAACAGGCAGCCCTCTTTAAGAAAAAGAAAAAAATAACGCTCTCCTTTAAAATTCAAGTCTGTTGAAATGCTTTTAGATGATTCATTACATGTTTTCATAAAGAAATAAAATAAAGGCCGTAAAACATGTTTCTTTTTTCCCAAAAGAGACGCAAAAAAAGGGATCGTTAGTGACTCGTACTCATCGACGAGGCTGATGAGGCTGGTGAACTGAATCGAGCAAGCGAGGACGCTGATGATGATCTGATAAACGCTACTTGGGATGTCGATTGCTGTGGACAGCTCAGGAACATCTTTGCTGTCGTGCTCGAATTCCACGATGCACTCGGTCATGCTCAATGTGGTCTTGATCATTTCATTCAGAACTCCATACACTTGGATCTTTTGCACGTCCGAGGGCGTGGTGATTGCAGGTACCCCCTTCAGTATGGCCAGCGATTCAGCGAGCTTGTCCGATGGTTGGATCTGAGCGAGTCGCCAAAAGTCGCCATAGAATAGAGCGAGCGACGAAAGGGTAATCACAGCCTTGTTGACCCAGGAGTAGCTCGACAGCTCGTGAAAGATCGAGATCATTGTTTCGCGCACATTTTTGGTGTCTAATGCCTTGCATGTGATCTGATAACATGATGATGATGATGTCAATACGTGGGATTAGCTATTACCAAGCTCTAAACGGTAAAAATAGCCAAAACAAAAGCCATTGTTCACTTAAAGGAAAAAAAGAAAATATTGGAAGGGACATAATAACATACCTCACAAGCCACTTCGTTGATTGCTGCTAGGGGTGGATTGAAGCCTTCTTTTGGTGGCTTGAATGCAGGGCTTCCAGATCCTTGAGTGCCCTACAGTGTATGCATATGTAAGACTGATTGCTAGAGAGAGAGTGAGGCACTAATTAAACGAAATGATGAGAAAAAATTCTTGGTTTTTAACTGTTAAAACTAAGGACATCCACAGTTATCCCATAGAAATTACGTATAGATATATGATCAGAATTTATATCTAAAAAATCGTCAGTTTTTATTCAAAACTTCACTAATAATGAAGGTATATCTTAAGATGCAGTTGTTTCTTGAAAAAAAAAATCTAAATATTTTAAGAATGAAATCATTTTCGTTGATAATGAAAAAAAAATTATTTGATTTACTTTTTTAAGTGTTATAAATTCATTAATTTTCGAAAAATGCTTATTAAATCACACTAAACAAAAGCGTTCTAAAAGTATGTTATCCACCACGCCGGTAGCCTACAGGCCACGGCAACAACGGTCCCAAGCACCACAAATGGCTGGGAGCACCGGGTCTCTCCCTTCCCTATCATCGCCGTCGTTGAGGGGAAGGAGCTGTAGCCGCACACAAGCTTGACCCGAGATTGAACGTGATTGCGGGATCTTTGGCACGGCAGCGCTCGACCCAAGCCCTAGATCTCAAATCCAGGGCTTGGTCAATCTCAGATTCAAGATCTAAAGCTCAAAAGTGTGGGCCGAATTCAAGCTAGAAGACAACCACAAAAACCGTGGCCTACCAAGTGAAATTTAAAGGTGATGAGGCGCCAGCCAAGAGCTGAGGCACGGGTGGTGACCGGGTGTGGAATGCAAAGGTCGCAATGATGGTCGAGGGCGGAGGCAACAATTGTCGGCTGTTATGGTGGTAGTCCTTGCACGGTGGTCCACAATTCTGTACGGAGGTTGTAACGGGTTGCAGGCGACCTAACCTTGGTCATGCAATTTCCGAACATATCGGCATTATGCTTACCTCCTAGGTGGGATTTTTTCTTCTTATATATATATATATCTGGATTTTACGTTACCTCAAGCATCAGAATGGATAAAAATTATCTGATCAAGGGTTGTATGCAGCCCATCAAAAACAATGTTGTGGTTTATTTGTGAAAGTTGGTCAAATTCACTACGGTTTACACCATAGACGAACCCTTTTGAAAGATTGATAAGCTTACTTAGTAAAACCTTTTTAGACTGAATCTCTCTCACACGCGCCTGCACATGCACAAAACACATGACATTATTTCAATTTTTACCTTAGGGTTGACGACAAAGTCGGCAATCGCGGCAGTTCCACGGAGGGCGTTGTCGACCAGAAGGAAGAGAGACTGGACATCAACGTCTCCTTCGTCAGGAGCGTGAATGTCGACCATCTCCTTCATGAACTTCTCGTCGTCGAAAATGGCAAGCAGGCTGTTCAACGTGCTCTGGTCAACCTTGCTTCTCTCCCTCCGGACAATCTGGCCGAGGTTCTTGCTCGCCATTATCTCGAATCTCAAAGAAATAGAGCAAGAGGAGAGAGGCTAGGCTTTTGAGTGTTTAGAGAGAGCAAAACTAGAGGAGGAAGAGAGTGTGTGGGCGGTGTGGTGTGGTGAGGGCAGGCTTGCTCTATTTATAGCCGTGGATGTAAGGAAAGAGACTGGAAGGGAGAATTGTCCAAAAAGTCCCCAAACCTATTGCACTTTTGCTAATTCAGTCCTAAACATTTTAACTTTGCCAATTAAGTCCTAAACATTTTAACTTCTTGCCGATTCAGTCTATCCGGCCAATTTTGGCCAGAAAATGTTGACGTGGACACCGGTGGTGCCATGTAGGACTGCCGGCGCTAATGTGGACAATTTTTAATAATATTTTAATATTTTTTTGAATTATTATTATTATTTTTCTGTTTTTTTCCTTTATTTTTTCTTTATTTATTTTTTTTCCTTCTTCTTTATTATTTTTTTTTTTTTGGCTTTCTTGGCCTTTTCCGGTAATCGGCCACCACCAGCAGCCAACCGGCTGGCCAGCCTTGCCCGCCATAGGCGAGGCCTGGCCAGGCGAGGAGGAGCCCCGGCGAGGGGAGCCCTCGCCCAGGCCAGGGCAACCTCGCCGGGCATCGACCGGGCGACGGCGACGTCGGGCATCGACCGGGCGACGGCGACACCGGGCGAGGCCGCCTTGGCTTGGGCGAGGGCGGCCTCACTAGATCCGGCGAGGGGAATCTCGCCGGGCTCACCCTCGCCTAGGTGAGCATCGGCCTCACCCAAACCGGATCCGGCGAGGCCAGCCCTCGCCCTTGGCCGGGCGACGGCGATGGCGACGCCAGGCGATGAGCAAGAGCGGGGGTGAGGGCCTCGCTAAATCTGGTATGGGCGAGGCCGTCACTCGGTTGACGCCCAACGAGGCCGCCTTGGCCTGGGCAAGGGTCAGCCTCGCCCAGGCGACCCTTGCCGGGCCACGCCTGGGCGAGGGCTCCCCTTGGCAAGGCTCCTCCTCGCCCGGCCGGGCCTCGCCCGTGGCGGGCAAGGCCGATCGCCGGGCATTGGCCAATGGCCGGCCGCCGCCCGTGGCTGTGGCCGGCCACCTAAAAAGGCCAAGAAAACAAATAAAAAAAAAAGGGGAAAAGGCAGAAAAAAATAATAAAAATTCAAAAATATTAAAATATTATGCAAAATTGTCAACGTCGGCCGCCGACAGTCTTATGTGGCACCGCCGGCGTCCACATCAACATTTTTCGGCCAAAATTGGCCGGATGGACTAAATCGGCAAGAAGTGAAAAGGTTTAAGATTCAATTGGCAAAATTAAAAGGTTTATGACTGAATTGGCAAAAGTGCAATAGGTTTAGGACTTTTTGGACAATTCTCCCAAGACTGGAGATACAAAAGATTATGTTTGAAAAAATGTTTATAGGCGAACGAAAAACTATCCAGAAGAGAGTGACCAATTTCAACAAATATCCAAGCATTACTACGAAAGTGGCATGCTCGTTACAGAATATTATTTTAACAATAAAGTCTCAGTGGATGAGCTCGTTACTACAACCCTAACAAGGTATGAGTATGTATATAAAGTTAAGCGTTGAACTCAGTACCGCCTTAGATGAACCAAGGACTTTTATGATTGAGATGGGTTTCATATTCAAAATCGGAACCATTTCTTCATGTATGTTGGAATTAATTTCGTATGACTTGACCAATCACATTACCATCACAAGTTTCCATTTGTGAAGTAATTCTTTTATAGGTTAATACTACGAAAAATTCCAAATCAGTGTATATGTGAAAAATTTACCAAAATTATTATTTTTTATATCAAAAACTTTGAACTAGTACATTTATAACAAAATTACTCTCCCCTAGCGATGAATTTACACTCCTCTTTGCCAAATTTACGCTCATTTAATTATGTGAGTGGTATTTTTGTGGTTAAAAATTAGTTTGGGGTAAATTTGTCACAAATGTACTAGTTCAGAGTTTTTCGTGTTATTAACAATTTAGTTTTCAATATATAGACTATTTTCAGTATGTAAATTTCGATACTATCCGAGAATTGTTGCATTAACATGCTCTAGTGATATTTCATGTAATCATAATTTGTATGCTGTAATAATTCGATATACAGATAGATTTATTAGAATCAATAAATGCTGAGTATTGGAAATAATAATCCTGATTATTATTTAATTTCAACAGAATGAAATTTTCTTTTTTTTCAAAATACAATAGTCGTAGAAGTATGCTTAACATTATTGTTGTATTCTAAGATACTTCTAGGATTTTTAGTTGTTTAAGAATAAAACGATTGATCCACTAAAAAATTCAACGTGCACTTTGAAGCAACGGATGAAGATAATGCAATTTATGACCAAACTCGTTCCCTGCAAAGAATTTTTAATTTTCTAAGGTAAAGAAGTAAGGAGTTATATTGCAGAATATTCTATTTCAATTGCAGGATGAATTATTATTATTAGTCCAATCATTATGGTTACCGAATTATTAAGTACAAAATTCTAAAAAAGTATGCACAAAATGTATATTGTTGAGTTATGTTTTCAATTTTGTTTTGAAACTAGAATGTATTTTCTGATAAGTGCTCATCTAATTACTGTGGTTTGATTTCTCATTTTACACGTTTTAAAGTTCTAAATCACCCAATTTCTGTAAATATTGTCATTGTTATGTGAATAAATGAGTTTACAACTATAACTTTGGGTTTGTTTGTTTTGCAGAATATATTTTCAGGGAAAACATTTTTCTTATTTTTCGGCATTTGGTTTGCCTAGGAAAATGAGTCAACGGAAAATATTTTCTTAGTCAATTGAACAAGTTTTCCTATCAAAACTTAAATTTAGGAAAATGATTTCCCCTTTAAAAGAATTGGAAAACGTTTTCTAAATCCATGTGGTGCTTGGTTTGCAAACAATTGTTTTATAAAATTATATTTAAAAAAATTTGAATTTTACATTTTACATTTTTTTAAAAATTTCAATTTTTTTAACTTTCTTTTCTTCCTTTTTTTCTTTCTTTTTCCACTCGTCGCCAACCACGGGGACAAGGCGGCGAACTTTGGCCTCGCTAAATTGGGCAAGCTCACGGCCTACGACGGCGAGGCTCGAGCACGCCCAAGGCCGGTGAGCCTCAAGCCTCGCCCAATCGGTGAGTTTGTAGCCTCCAAGGCAATCCTCGAGCCTCGCCAAATCGGGCCAGCTCGTAGCCTCTAGCAACAAGTTGATGAGGCTCGAGTTTCACCACCAAAGGTCGACAAGCCTAGACCCTCGCTAGATCAAGTGAGCTTGCGGCCTCGAGCGACGAGGCTTAAGCTTGTCGAGCCAGCGAGCTTGCAGTGAGGCTTAAGCGGCAAATGGCAAGGCTTGCCAAATCGGGCGAGCTCACACCCTTCGGTGACGGCTCAAGCTTGCCCCTCATAAACCAGCTGTGGACGAAGCACCAAAGGAAGCAAAGGAGAAGAAGAAGGAAAAGAGAAAAAGGAAAAAATAAAAATAAAATAAAAGTAAATATAAAATAAAATGATTAAAATTTTGATTTTTTTAAAATTAAAAATTTAGAAAATAAAAAATAAAAAATTTTATATGGCTTAGATAAAGTGTGAAATCATTTTCTAATAGAATTCAAATAGTGGAAAACATTTTCGATTATACATCACTAAATAAAGGAAAACAAATCGTACTCATGGAAAATGCTTTCCAGAAAAGCATGTTTATTTATTATTGAGTTTTCCGCGAAACAAATAGAGCATTTGTCTATGTGTCAGCTTATCTTTAGATGTGTTAGCCCATGTTTGCACATCATATTTTATATTATTTATTAGCATTTCTTTAGTTACGGAAAAAAAAAGTTTCAGTAATGCGAGATATTTTGATAGAATAATAATTTCTAGTAATCATTGGAACCCTTACCAGCTTTTATATGTTATAAAACGGGAGGGAAAATAAAAGAGAAATTGGTCGAGAAAATGGAGGACGTGATTCACGTGTTTGATAGGACAAGGTGCTTTGATTTTGCATCGTCTCTTTTCGGTGGTAGGGCAAAGGTGCTTTAACTCTCACCTGTCCCTCTCTCTCTCTCTCTCTCTCTCTCTCCCAGAATTCTCCAAGAATTCATTAGCACTCCTTTAACCAGGGACTTTCTTGGATGCTCGACTTGGTAAAAGGGCTCCTCACCAAAAATAAAAGGGGCTTTCACTCCTACGAAGACTTCCGCGGCCCATCCTTTTGCGAATTGTATGGACGGTGAGCTCCATAAATATATTCTTTATTTTAATATACTCATGCTCGCATGTCTCATAACCCTAATTCTCCCTGTATCTTTTTCATCCCTAGAAAGAGGAAGTACCCTCTAGTTACTTTACATTCTAGAGATTCCGAGATTTGGATGAAAATTGAGATGAAACTTTTTAGGGACTTGCTTAACACTGTATATCTCTCTCCCCAAGAATTCATTGGCACTTCGATTAGGCCTTAAATGAATTTAAGTTGCAACATTAACTAATTAGGGTTACGTACTTAGATAATTTTTAATCTCTAAAGATTAAGCTAATTAGAACCCCTTTTTCTACTAACCATTTTAAGACTCGTTTCTTGCTTTGATTATTACATCTTAGTTTTTTTTAAATTTCTTGATCATGAAGATTTCGTTATCCTGATTTCATGATGTCTCATGTATAGGGAAATATATGATTGGCTAGCAAATTACAGTTTTAAGTAGAGTCGATGGGCTAAAAGATATTCTGCCAAAATTTCATTGATAAATTCAAATGTAGTTAATAATATTATCAAATATCTACATATATAATTCCAACAATATCGAAAGATTTAACTGGTAATAGTAAACTCAAGTTTGACTTGATAACTATTGAATCAAACCACACACTAGTAAATTCAATTTAATTTTGTAGTTTTGTACTCCTCCAAGTAAAGAATTTAAAATAAGTTGGTGGACACCCCCAAATTTGAATACTTTCCGGTATTTATTTAAACCCCTAACCAGCTAAACAGTTTGCCATCTACCAAATACATTCACTTATAGAATGTACAACTTGCGATTATGTACCCAGTTTCACTAATCTAGCATTCAATCAGCAAATTCACCGTGGATCACTAGTATCATGTATTCGCTTTCTCTTGTGCCCTTATTTTCGGAAACGGATGGGTTTCAATCTCATTTTTTTGTTTATTAAGAATGGGGTGTTTGGAAGTCTTTGGTCATCTTTTTAAATGAATGTCACTTAATGTCTTATGCATGTCAAATAGATAAAGAGCAAGAAATCAACATACGAAGTGACACCCTCCAAAAGAATATGCAAGTAAGATGATTCATAATCAATTTTTAAACGTGGAAAGATCGAGAAAGAGGTCGCTCAATCGGCTGGACCTGCCTTGCATTGACACCTTTCGAGAATCAAATCAAATTTTGTCCCTAACTTTATATCGACTCAGTTTCAGGGGTACAATGGCTCCATCATCATGTGTTTTCTTAGTCACCTGCCAAAGGCAAGAATACGGATGCTTTTGTAAGTTTGCTATTAACTGATGAAAGAAACAGCGCATTAATCTCGCACCGGTGTCATACGTGGATGAAATGGTCAAAATTGCAAAAACAAAATGTAAAAGCAATGGGCATACCTACACTCATGAATAGAGGCAATAAATGGACCTTTATGTTACTTTTTTTTTTTTTCCATAATACCACTTATGTAAATCTTTTCATTTGATTAATCTTTTATAAAAACACACAAATGGTTCGGTCCTATGATTTCATTAGCCGAACGAGAGACATAGTCTCCAAAATTATTCTTAGTTAATGAAGTTGCAATTGAGCAAAATATCCATCAATCCAAATCGAATACTACACCCCTTTTCCTTTAGTTTTGATAAGGCTAGACCTTCAATTGGTGTCAAGTATATTGAGGGACGTCATTAATCACTCAAGCCATTACGTCAGCACAAAATGGATAGAAAATGTAGTAAATTCATCATGTTGTTTCTCTTTCGACATGGGGGGAAGGGTGGGGAAGAAGGAGGGGACCAGTTTTTGATGTTAATAAAGAGAGGGTGGAAGGACCAACGAGAAATCTAAGGTTTTTCATTTAATTGCCTTAATAGGTAGGTACAACTGGCCCCAATAGGACGTATTCAGATTCAGACCGACAACCACCCATTAAAATCTCTTAGATCCGAGACAAAATCTCTCTACTTTATTAGAAAAATACATTATTGGTGACCAGAATCGTTAGACCAATCGCTACAAGCAAATCCAATGGGAATGAGTATGTTCCTAGTCCCTCTTCATAATAGATGCTAATAAAATTTATCAGAATAGTACCACCCCATTCGGTGGCTGCGTTGGTATGCGCTCAGACCCTCTTTACGGTAGGGTGAGAGTTTGAACCTTCGGGTTCGCATACTGCACATTCATTAGTGGACTTAAGTGTGGCGTCGTGGTGATGGGTCCCGCACTAGCGCCGCTTTAGGTTTACATCGCCGGCTGCCGGCTGTACAGCGGTTCCAGAGTATCAAAAATAAAAAAAATAAGAAATGTTTATCAGAATAGTCAACCTCCCATAAGAATTATGCAAATTCTTGAATCTTCTAATCAAGGCCTAGACGTTGGAAATAATCAAATTAATGCCAGTCAAAATAATCAAATGGATAATAATAATTTGGCAAACCAAACTAATCAACAGGTTGGTCAAACGCCAAATATTACAAATATAAGGCTAGTGACTCCATTGGTACCACCCAATATGAATAATCTTGTATGTCTAATTGCCGATTGATATTAATATAGATGATTCAAGAAGACCAACATCACCATCTAGGGGGCAAGATGGCCAACGAAATCCTCAATTAACCCCAGCATGGTGTTAAAAAAGTTCGACAACACTTCTGTCTAGATAGGGGCGTTGTTAGACCCATGTATAGGAAAATTTATACTAAATGGATCAACAATTAGCTTTTTCCTAGAGGCTTTAAAATCCCTGATTTCGCCATCTTTACTGGCAAGGAAGAACAATTGACCATTGAGCATTTTAGCCATTTGTATCCCGATATGAGGAAGTAGAAACAAATGAGTTCTTAAGGCTTAGGTTGTTTTCAGTGTCTTTATGTATAATTGGGCAAAGATTAAAAAAGATGAAAAAAAAAAAGACAATTTTATTTTTAATTTTATAGAAGATACTTGAGGTATCAATCGCTAAATTGGCTAGGCTCTATCAATACAACAATGAGTCAATCAATCAGTATATTGTTTGAATTAAAAATGTTAGCAATAGATACCTCACTTCACTCTCAGATAAAAAGTTCATAAATTTGGAATGGCTGAAATTCAACATAAGAGCAAGAGTTGAAGGTCAAGATTTTGCCAATCTATTCCAAATGGCAATGAAAGTGTCCAAATATGAGCAACTACTTAAAAAAAGAGATAAAGAGTAACATGAAGACACTACACAAGACATGGCTTCAATGGAAATATATGAGCTAATGGATGAATCTAACCAACATAAAAATATTAAAATAGCTGTGGCAAAAGTAGTGCTCGACAAGTTTTATGTTTTTCCAGCCTAAAAGCCTTCCAAAATAAAGAAAACAACAATGGTTAAGAGTGAAGACACTCAAGTTTGCTCATTCAACATTAACAAATCTGACAAATTTGAGTTCTTTTGAAAGATGGCCTAATTAAATTAACCAAAGGCCAAGTAATTTCAAGAAAAAAGAAGATTTAGTAAAGAAATTGCGAGTGATACATCAATTAATTGTCCCTAAAAATTATTCAAGAGGCACTTGGGTAGCAAAATCAAATCTACTGATGATAACGGTGTATATGATAACTCTTGATTATCTAACTCAAAAGAAATGGATAGTTGATAAATTATTCAATTTTTTTATGAGGGTACACTAGAAAATGTCCAAAGATTGTGGTATACACTGCTAAGGTAGTGGAGATGATGTAACCATTGAATAGTAGAGTCAATATATTCGTCAAAATAATGGATTCGTTTTAACGATCAAATAGTGAAATCGATGTGACCTTTAAATAATAGTCATATAGACATTCATATAACCGTCGAGTAATAAAATCTTGATAACTATTTGTACTAGTAGATTGCGAGCCATAAAACTTGCATTGTACTCCTTGTATAGGATTAAAGTGCAATTAGTGTAACTTTATCTTCCGTAGGGTGGATCCGTCCTAGTCCGATTTTGCATTGCACCATGGGATGAGGGACACGTTCGAAGACGGAGTGCTTTCACCTGGATCTGTTTCCATATCGGGATGTACCATGGGAATGACTGAAGTACGGTGTTTGTCTTCAAACGTGTTCCACGCATCAACCGTTTTGGACGACTTTTTGGTGTGAAGTCAATCCTTGCCAGTACAGAGAAATTAAATGCATCCATTCGGACAAATTTGTAGTGTGAACCCGAGACCTCGCCTTTGCGGACCCAATAATCACGGCTATGAGTCGCGAGCCGAAAGAGATAATGAATGCATGTCTCTTCCCAACACGTGCCAAAAGAGAGAGGAATCTATCATGACTAATAATTTTTTTTTTTTTGGTCGGTTATCATGACTAATAATGAACGATGACTTTTTATATATTTCTGCATTGTACTTTTTATAAACAACCGTTAAGCAATTAAAGAATGCCCAATTATTCATATTTACTTCCAGATTACCACTACATTCCAGTGCCTTTATATTGTTGACATCAATTATTACCGATATTAGTGTTTTTAAACACCGCTTGTGGTGGCCCAATTGGATAAGGCTCTTCAATGAAACTAACGAAAGTGAAGGGGGTTGAATTCTGCTGGCCACATGGGGCCTTAAATGCGATGTCAGGGTGGTGAGTTATTCGTTAGCGTCGCTCCAGGGTTTACTCGCCGGCTACCGGTTGTATGGGATTCCCTGGGTATCAAAAAAAAAAAATATTAGTGTTTTTAATTTTCTTGTCATTTATGTTTCTCATCCAACAACCAACACATGGCCCTTCACTCATCGATCCATATTTCGGTGAGTATTTTGTCTGATACTTTTCGATATATTAGGATATTAACTTTCTTTTTAAATGAGCCATGAAATTCCTCGTTTTCTCCAACATGCTCTACTTGCTCCCTCTCTCGGTTATCATCATGTCCTCTTTGTCCACAAGATTAGAGTTCTCGTGTGTCTTTATATATAAAGAACACCTATTAATTTTTTTTAATCGTTAACAAGGATGAGAGTGTGCAATTAGCATAACTACCTCTCTTAAGGGTTACCATTGGAACTCCATACCATGCCACAAAGTATTTCAATCATGAGTCTGTCGAGTCTGACTTTACATTGCCCCAACACTCCGTGTTCATTGCATAGATTTGTTTCTATAATGTGATGTGCCATGACAGTGACTGAACTACGGTGTTTGGCTACAACGCGCTCTACAGGTCTGCAGGGTATACTTAATCCTGGCAAATACATGCAAACACATACAGAAAAAAGACACGAAAGAAGAACCGAAAGGACAAATTTGTTGTGTGAACCTGAGACGAGGCGACCTCCATTGCCTTGGAGGGCCCAAGACCAAAGCTTCAGTCACGAGACGAAACAGATCATGGATGCAATATCTCCTCGTCGTTATCTTAACAAGTGCCAAAAAGAAAGAGGGAGCACCGCCTCCCTCCCCCCCCCCCCCCCCACCAAATTTATTGGAGATTTTTTTTTTTGCTAAAATATTTATTGGAGATTATTTGCAATGGACACTTGTCACTTCTTAGGCCATTAATGGGGAAATTTCAAATTTAATGTGATTTGATGGCCCAACCAATTGTCCCCAGACGCATGGAAAACAATAAATGGAATTCCTAATTTATTGAACGTTTCGAAATTTATACGTTTTAACTATTTCGATGAAAATTTAAAATTTTTGAATGCTATAAAAAGAGTTAAAGATAAAAGTGGGAAGTCGAGAGACCCGTCTGTATGCGTTGTCCCGTAGTTTGGCACTAATCTAAATTATTTATTTAGTCTAAATTGTTTGGTGTTTGTGACTAAAGAATCATCTATTTTTATTCAACGTTCTTAAGATGGATTTTCAAATAACTTGAGAAAAAATAAAATTTTGATGGTGACATTCATCACATATAATGAATTTTCCCGTCCATCACTATGGCCTAAATTTTGCTCGTGTAAGAACATTCATCAGTAATGCATTTTGACCTAACATTGCCTCACTTCTAATGATTACACGTAAGGAAGCTCAAATTTTCCTAATCATTTCATGCATATCATTTAAAAAAAAAGGAATCGTCCATATGGGTTGTTCATCATCTTTTCAATTTTTTCTTTATGACTATATATTCTAAATTCTCGTCTGCACAAATGTGTACGAGAACTCCCCGAATTGTTGCATCAACATTAATCCATCTTACTGATCGATCAATCAAATATTTTATTCGACTTTATATAAAGATCGACCTATCTATTATTGGCAAAAGCATTTTGGAGATATATGAATATTGATATTGACATGCATCAATGCGCATAAAGTCATTTTTCATCTAACTAAGGAAAAGCTTAATGGAGGATAATGCAATAAATCAGATGTGCATAAACACATGTCAACTACTTCATGAAATCTTTCATTCGAAAATCTAAAGCACCTGCACAAATTCTAACATTCTAACCTTCCTCCGACATGTTTAGTCGCCGTAATCTTTTTTTTTTTTTTTTTTTTTCCTGTTTTTCAGATTATAGATTACTGCAAGAGGATGTTCAGCTTGAGGCTGCAGATTTTTCCCATGTACCATCACAGACTAGGTGAGCTCGTCTAATCTTGCCCTGCCACAATGCGAATAAGGAGTAAGACCGGCATTGCACACCTATATCTTATAGACTAATTGTTGACACCCAAAAATACCTCTACGGGCACGTACTGGTCACAAGGGATAGAAAGCTCTAAAGCTACCGTCACGACTGTATATCGGCCATAATATATATCGGCCTAGCCCATAAATATCCATACGAGAATAGACAATTGAGGATTTTGAGGAAGTATGGCTGGATTTCGACAAACAAACAAAGACATATAATACCGAAATGAAGTGGCAAGTTGCCACATATCGAAGCCAGAGATTAATAACGAAGATGCAACCTTGGAGGTAAAAATAGGCGGGAACAGTTAAAAGGGCACCAAACTTGGCCAGACAAGCCATGACACCGTTGTCGAACAAATATGGATAAAGTGGCTCAACATGGAACGTGGAACGACTCTTGAAGAGGAAATAACCAACCATTGACGGTTACCAAGTTGGCCTATAAATATCACAAGCTATCCAACAAACACCCCCCAAACAATACACAAAACTACTCTATATCGCATTTATCTTTACTTAGTTTTAGCTTAAGATTCCTGTCATATATTCAATTTCGGCGAGTATCTTTATCCCAAGATGTGTTCTCGATTAGATTCAAGTGCTAACCTATTGTTCAACGCAGTTGATTAGATTCCGGCACTATGTCTCATCCTCATCTAGAGACAGTGTTCATTAAATATTGCCTTTGTCTAGCATTGTTGATTAAATTCCAATGTTGTGTTTATGCATGCATCTAGGAACAATGTGTACTAGGTTTTGTTATCATTGTCCAGCGTCATTGATTAAATTCAGACGTTGTGTCCTCGTATCTATCTTGGATCACTATTTACTAAGTGTTGTTCTTGCTGTCCGACGTCGTTGATTAGATTCTAACGTTGTACTTAGTAGAAGGTAGTGC
Source organism: Eucalyptus cloeziana (assembly GCA_014182715.1). Lineage (NCBI taxonomy): Eukaryota > Viridiplantae > Streptophyta > Magnoliopsida > Myrtales > Myrtaceae > Eucalyptus > Eucalyptus cloeziana. Next base: position 27,074,295 of record CM024642.1, read on the forward strand.
TTTATCAAGCATCTTGTTCATATCCAATGTTGTCGAAATGCCTCCAATATTGTATAGACTCCTTTAATTTGAATGGGCTTTCATTATTAGATAAAGTGGGTCTAAATGATGTCATTAATTAGGTTTCGACATTAATTATCATTGGTATTGAACGTGCAATTAGCTAGTGACTTCTTTAATTTCAAGATTATAAAGTGTATAGTTTCGCTCGCATTTAATCCTCTCTATCCAAAACCAATACATCACTTAAGTCTCCTTCAATGAAAACCAAAACATAACACTTAGTCTCCTTCAATGAAAATCAAAATATAACATTTAGGGTCTGTTCGTTTCACGGAAAATAATTTCCGGGAAAATGTTTTCCGGATTTTCTAACGTTTGTTTCATGGAAAATGAATTCCTTGGGGAAAATGTTTTCCATCAAAGGAAAAAAGTTTTATAAAGTAGGAAAAAATGTTTTTCACTTGTGAAAAGTGGAAAACATTTTCCTCACTTGATCTCTCTTATCTTATACTTATACAAATCCTCATTTTCTCCTCCCATTTCTTCTCATTCTTTTCTTTTTTTATTCGAATTATTTTTAATTTCCTTTTCTTTTTTTTTTCTTTTCTTTTTCTTTTCTTTGTTTCCCATCTTCTTCTTTCTAGTCGTCAAACCAGGTGAATCTCAAGCTCATCGATCTCAAACTCATGCTCGTCGATCTGGTGAGCCTCAAGTTTGACGCTGCGCTCGCCAATCTGGTGAACACCGGAAAATATTTTCCTTACCGAACACCGGAAAATATTTTCCGAAACATTTTCAGGTTTTAGCTGAACACCAGAAAATATCGTCATTTTCCTGGAAAATGACTTCTAGGAAAATATTTTCCGGAAATGGCCAATTTTCTGCGAAACGAATGGACTCTTAGTGAAAGATTTTTCGTTGCGAGATCAAAAATCGACGAAATACTAACCAAAGTTTTCTGATACTGACGATAGATTAGGAATTGAGACCAATGATTATTGGCTTGTAAAGTAATCAAGTCATGACCGCTTGACCAACTGCCATGATGATCTTACGGATTTACATTATCCATGCATTCAAACAATAGTCACGAATGTGATTAAGAAATCCCGACATGAAAATTATGTGTCCGAGAGTTTCCTTAGAATAGATCGACGAGATTATCACTCTGGAAGATAAGGAATGGGCTGGTTGGAATTCGACCTGGTGCAAAGTGGTAGTGATATGGGGTATAATTTGTCCGTCCAAATTGGAACACCATGCTAACCTCTCAAATGGGGAATTTAATATCTCTACTGTTTATATAGTAAGTTTGAATGAGGATCTCAACTTCCGATTTATCTTTTTTTACTTTTTTTTTTGATGAAATTCCATTCAAGCTGTTAAGGCAAATTGTTGTTCTACAAACTAAAGGATGAATAATACCGTAATTAGAAGTTACTGTAATGCTAGGTTCTCCCTCAATCTTTTGCACTTTTTACAACTGAACACTAATTTTGCCAAGTTATACAATTTTGAATGAGAATTTCATTTTGATAAGTAATAATCTAAGAAAAAATTCTAGAGAATTAGTTAAACTAACTCACACTTTTGAGAGATGAAAGGAAGTGAAGTGCATATAGAGGTCCCCTAGGTAGGAATAAGTCCCACGTTCTTGTATGTGCACAAGTGAGACTGCATATAAATGAGCAAAAAAAAAAAAGTTATAAATCTATTGCATTGATATCAATTCAGTCCCAAAATTTTCAATTAAACTAATTTAGTTTTAAAGATTTTCGCATTGGTACCAATTGAGTCAATTCGACCAATTTATATTAGAAATTGCTAACATGAATACTAGTCGTCCTATGCAACATGACTGGCACTAACGTGGACATTCTTATGTAATATTTACTTATTTTTAAATTTTAATTTTTTTCCTTGTTTCCTTCTCTTTTCCTTCTTTTTTTTTTTTTTTTCCTTTTTTTGTTTCCTTATTTTCCTACACTAGCCTCCGGCCATTGAGCGCGAGGGCCAAGATGCCCTGGCCAGCCTTTGGCAAGGCTCGCCCTTGCCAGAGGCCGGGGAGGGCCGGTGAGGGTTTCTTAGTGCTCGTCAACCCTTGCTGGCCTGTGGCAAGGGCTAGACAAGGGTCCCCTCGTTGGATCTTAAAAGCGCCTACCTCGCGCTACCCTTACTAGCCCTCACCAAAAGCTGGTGAGGGTCAGTCTTACCTGTGGTCAATGAGGGCGTTCCAACCCTTGCCCTCGTAGACAACCAACAATCTCTGCCTACTGGAGGTGGGTAGAGGAAAATGAGGAAGAAAAAAAAAAAAAAAAAAAAAAAAGAAGGAAAAGAGAAGGAAAAAAAAGAAAAAAAGGAAATAATTAATAAATATCAAAAAAATTTTAAAAAATAATTAAAAATTATATAAAAATATTAACGTCAACGTCGGTTGTGTCATGTAAGATGATTGGTATCCGTGTCAACGATTTTTGTATAAATTGATCGAATGAACTCAATTAATACCAATGTGAAAGTGTTTATGATTAAATTGATTCAATTGAAAGGTTTATAACTAAATTGATATCATTGCAATAGGTTTATGACTTTTTTGGTACTTTTCCCGTATAAATGCTTGGTTATGCAGAAGATGAGACTATCGAGAACTCTTTTTTTGCGTGCTTTGGGCCTCCCTACATACATCACCTTTGTCTATCAAGTCTAAGAGCTTGTCACATTGACTCGGCAGACTTGTTCTTAATGTATCACTTATGAAATGGGAGAACGAGGATTTCAACTTCGTGAAGAAAATCAATGACTCTGATACATGCTTCTTTTCCCTTTTCGGATGGCTTCAACTCTAGAACTTAACAAAATTCACCTTTCCTAGTTAGAAGAAGCACATTGAAATATTTTTCCATATTTTTATTGGAGAAGGTCCACATTGAGTTTATTGTTGAAAATGCACGTGCGAGTATTAAGCAAAAAGAAATATAACATTCAAATGTGGAGTAAAGTTGAGTAACTAATATATTGCAGTTTGATCATGTCTTAGTGATTCTTTTAAGTGAAATTGAATGTAATTAGATCTATCAATGAGTTCAAACTTGACCTCCCTCTTAGTGACTTTTTCTACTGCAGGCATTAGACTTCTTTTGCATCGACCTAATAAGTGATATAAAAGCTCATGATTGATCGGCAAGCCCTCATTGTTGACAAGCATATGATAAATATTTAAAAAAAAAAATCTAAAATGTGACTCCTTCATCAAGATGGGGGATGGTTTCTCTCAACTTGCCAGCAAAAGCTTGATTGGGCCAAGACAATTAAGGCATAGTCTAAAGGGTAGATGTTATTCCTAACCAACATTGGCCATAACTTGGCTGGGCCAAGATGAAGATTTGAGTTGAGATAATATTGGTATAGAATTATACATAGATTAAGAGGGAGCAAACCTAACATTGGTTATATGTGAGGGGGATTTGTTGAAGTGCATGTATGAGGGTGTTAATCGAAAATAATTTCACATCAAAGTGGGTTTAATACCGTAAAAAATCCTTAAGTTTAGATCCAGGCCTATTTTTATCATAATTTTTTCCCATAAAAAACCTTCAATTTTAGGTCCAATCCCAATTTATTCTAAACTTTTTTTGGTTCTATAAAAACCCCAACTTGAGGTCCAACCACCCCTTGTAGGATTTGTCTCCCTATTGCTTTGTGATCAATTGATGTCGCGATCGCCATTAGGATTGCAAAGAGAGAGAGATCTTCACCCCACTAGTTGTTGAATTGAGACCCCATTGCCAGCGCTGCCCATCATGCTATCTTGTGTGGCCTCTGTCTCTCCATTTGCTTTGTTATCAAGTGCCATGGGACTTGAACCATTCTTGGGCCCATTGTCCATTTGATGCTAACAAACGTGACACCCCATGCGCCATCTGTCCTTTATTTGTCTCGTGATCAAGTGCCATGGACCTGAACCAACCTGGAATCCGTGGCTGTTTGATGTCACAAACACTACAGGGGTTGCAAATTAAAGGCCCCATTTGGTTCGACATTTAGAATGGGCTTTTAGGCTCTAAAGGGATTTGGTCAAATGCAAACATGTTTGGTTCAATTTTTTGGATAACTTTGGCAAGATGCAATTGCATCTCCAAATGGCTTTAAGGTCATTTATCCAAAATTGCTTTTGAAGCACTTTGAAAAGTTGCATCTTCAGAATACAAGTCACGAGTATTGTTCATCTTCTCCGAAGAAAAAACAGAGGCCGACGACCTCCGGCCAAGGAGTTGCCCATGCTGGCGATTGCCACCTGGGGGTTGCAGCCACCCGCCAACCGCCATTTGAGGTCGTGCAACCTCAGGCGACGGCCGCTTGGGGAACCTCAGGCGAAGGCTGCTTGGGTCGCGATCCCATGCGTCGCATGAGGTTGCTGGACCTCAGGTAGCCTCGCTTGAGGTCATGTGACCTCAAGTGAGGCCATTTGGCGGCTAGAACTAGCCGCCGTCGGTCCAATGGCTAGATTTAAAAAAAGAAATTGAACTTCTTTTTATAAAAAAATTTAGGAAAAACCCTTTACAAAATGAAATTTTCATCGAACAACATTTAAGCCAAAGTTATTTTGCAATGCAGTTTAAAATTACAATTTACCAAACATTATTTGCATTTCCAAAAACCCCTTTAACCCAAAGAAATTTCCATTTTCTCAATGACATTTTCCCAAAGCCGAACCAAATGGGCCCAAAGAGAGAAAAATGTGTTAGAATATCCAACTGATTAACTTAAATTAGCCGATAGAGGGAGTTCACATGTTTATGAAGTACATATAAGCCCCGTAAATAAGCAATGTGAGATTCTTTAACACCCCTTTAATGTGTCAACTGGACTAGAAAAAATATGTATAATTTGATTAATGGGAACCAGACAGTTGAAATAAACTAAGGCAAACTAGTTTCAATACCATGTTAAAATATACAACCCAAAAATTTAAACTAATAAATGAAGGGAAATTGCATATACATAAAATTTAATAAATGTAGTAAATGAGAGATTCATGACACTTTGATAAAGAAATATGTGACTCATTCATACATAACTTACTCATAATTAAGCATACGCAAATTACACATTCTCTGTGGAGTAACAAGTGGATGTACAAGTAAAATAATTACTTTTATTATAAAACAATATTACAACTCTCTATTTTATCACTCTCACAACACAACTACTCATTGTACTTGCTCACCCACTCACTTTACAAATCACACGCACACACCTACTCACTTCTTATCACCCTACACTCACACTACATACTACACTTCACGCCACGTACTTCACCCACTCACTAGTACACACTCCACTCACACTCCACACTTCAAGAGACAACAGCCCCTATTTATAGGAGCCAAAGTCGGTGGAGTCCATGAACAAAATGGCCGAGAAAAATCTGGAGAGAGAGGGAGAGAAAAATCTAGAGCAATAGAGAGACAGAGTAATCTGGAGAAATCTAGAGAGAGAGAGGCGGTGCCCCTTTTATTTTCTGACACTCCCCCTCACCGACTACTCTCTCTTAGTCTGGACATTGTGATCATACCAAGTTGCCTTCGAAACTCTTCGAATTTTGCAACTGCAAGACCTTTGGTGAAGATGTTTGCAACTTGATCATCTGTTTTGGCATACTCCATCTTTATTTCGCCTTGTAATACTTTTTCCCGCAGGAAATGATAGTGCACTTCTATATGCTTGGTCCTTGCATGGAAAATTGGATTCTCCGCTAAGCTTATGGCTGACAAATTATCACAATATATCCGTGTAGATTGATTTATTGGTTGATGAAGATCCCCCATTAGCTGTATCAGCCATGTACTCTCTTGTGTTGCCATTGCCGTTGCTCTATACTCAGCTTCTGTCGTAGATAGTGACACGGTTGCCTGTCTTTTACTGCACCATGACACTACTGTTGATCCGAGGCTAAACATATATCCAGTAGTTGATCGTCGTGTGTCACGATCTCCAGCAAAGTCAGCATCGCAATGGCCTATAATTTCACATGATGCTTCTTTCTTATACAGAAGCCCAAAATCAAATGTACCCTTAACATACCTTAGTAAGTGCTTGACTGCATCTAAGTGGGGCTTTCGTGGCTTCTCCATGAATCGGCTTGCTACTCCCACTGCAAAGGCAATATCAGGCCGTGTTATGGTTAGGTAAATAAGGCTACCCACCTATTGCCTGTACATAGTTGAGTCTTCCAATTCTCGTCCTTCAGTTGCACATAGCTTTACATTTCCATCAATCGGAGTAGATATAGGTTTGCAATCAAGCATCCCAAACTTGTCTAGGAGGTCTCGTGCATACTTTTGCTGACATAGGAATAATCCTTCATTGGTTTTCTCAATTTTGAGTCCTGGGAAATGTTTTAATTCTCCAAGCTCTTTCATCTGAAATCACACTGAGAGGTTGGTTTTGATTTGGCATATCTCCTATTCATTATCTCCAGTGATGATTAGATCATCCACGTAGATTAATACTATTGTAAACTTACCATCTTCTGCCTTTACAAACAAGCTCGAGTCTGCTGAGGCTACAGAATAACCACTTTGCACCAAAAATTCAGCAATCTTCCCGTACCATGCTCTTGGGGTTTGTTTTAAGCCATAGAGGGCTTTCTTTAACTTACATACATAATCTGGATGAATCTTACTTTTGAAACCATCTGGTTGCTCCATGTATATATCTCGATATAGTTCTCCACGTAAGAAGGCATTCTTCACATCCATTTGCCATACTTTCCATGACTTGCTTGCTGCAAGTGCTAGTAAGACTCGAACTGTAGTGATCTTTGCTACTGGACTAAAAGTCTCATCATAATCTAGGCCATATTTTTGAGAGAATCCTCGAGCAACTAGTCGTGCTTTATATCTTTCTATCGACTGGTCTAGTCAAGTTTTAAGTTTATAGACCCATTTGCAAGATATAGGACGTACCTCTTTAGGTCTCAGCACTTGGTCCCATGTCTTGTTCTTTCTTAATGCTTGTATCTCTTCCTCCATAGCTTTCCTCCATTCCGCGCCTTGCAAGGCTTCCTCATATGTGGACGGCTCAACTACTCCGACATCTTCAGTCAACGCCGCATTTGCATATTTGGGATTTGGTCTTCTTTGTCTTGTTGATCTCCTCACTTGAGGTTCCTGTTCTTCAAGTTCTTCCAACTGACTTGGTCGAAGCTCTTCTGTAGTTCTCGAATGTACACTAGTTCGCCATGGGCTCTTAGATTTTTCCGGTGACTGTGCTCTGACTTCTTTTCTTCCAGTTACCTTATCATTTCCATCTTCAATTGGCTGGCCCTTATCAATCTCGTCATTTTCTTCCATTCCTTCACGAATCTCTTCTTCAACTTGTTTTGAATTAGGTTGTGATGTCCACCAAGATGATAGTTCGTCGAACACCACATTTCTAGAAGTGTAACACCTCCCTGTTTGTCACGCCCCGAACCCCGAGCGTGCCAACATCCCACCATGGTCATTCAAATGCGACGTTCTCAGGTTAAGTCGTCGACCCAATCAGTTCTTTTATGCGCATGCGGAAGCATATTATAAAACCCATGACAATAAAATATGGGATAGAAAAGCAGGAAGCAATTTCATAACAATACACTTTCATAAATTAACGGAATTACAAATAAAGGCCTACAGCCAAAAGTCTACAAACGACCGGCTCTTAAAAAGGAATTGTCCTACGACGTACAAGTCAGACACGCTCTCCAAGGCTCCAGACTTCACCTCCGCAACTCCTCAAGGCCAACCAAAGCGATCTGGTCGCTCCGTCCACAAGGGACCTGAAAATGTTGGCCCACAACGGGGTGAGACATCGTCTCAGCAAGTTCAACCCCTTAAACTCCTATTAAAAAGAAAATACATCCCGAGTGGCCTAGCCATATCACACAGACGACTTACCTCGTCTTAATTTCCTCCTTGCAGATTAGCACAATTTATATCACGCAAACTCAGGTAATAATAATAATTCAAACAATTGGAATGCCAACATTTTTATGGGAACCACAATCGCACTCGGCACGCATTCCAATTAATATTCACTGCCACACAAGGGCATAACAGACTCATAGATCAGTTATCTTTTGACATTAATGCCAGGCATCGCCTCCCCCCCTTGGAGCGCGGCTTCGTCACTACGTCGACGGCATTCCCGAAGGAGCATAGATCCAGTTGGCCTAGCCTCTACTGCGATCCGAGCCACGTTATTTCACTGACGGCAATCCATAAAGAATACAGGTCCAGTTGGCCTAGCTCTACTGCGACCCGAGCCACGTCACACACTGACGGCAATCCATAAAGAATACAGGTCTAGTTGGCCTAGCCTTTATTGCGACCCGAGCCATGTCACACACTGACGGCAATCAAAAGAAACACAGGTCCAGTTGGCCTAGCCACTACTGCGACCCAAGTCTTTCAACCAGCACACGACAAATCAATATTGACATCCGGACACTCCGCATTTCATTCACATACTCCAATTACAATAGTAACCCTTAATAATTAACCTTCTGCATCAAAATCCAACACTTAGGTTTTTATGGCCAAAACCCTATTTATCACAATCAACACTCAGTTTGCCACATCCATTCATCAAATTTAAATTCTAAATGCACATCAACGATTAGCACGAAATTCTAAGCAATTGAGGTCAAAAATAATTTTTCGAGTTTTTTTTTTTTTTATATAATAATAACAATCAACACTCAATTTGCCACATCCATTCATCAAATTTAAATTCTAAATGCACAGCGACGATCAGCACGAAATTATTAGCAATTGGGGTCAAAAATAATTTTTTGAGTTTTTTTTTTAAATAATATTTTAATGATTTTTGGAATATAATATATTATTAAATTCCAGAATTTCGAAACAATTAAATAAATAAAAAATAAAACCCATTATGTCACATCAAGACTTATATTAAAAATAAACCTACTTAACTTTAAACTAAACACAAATTTAACTTAATTAAACACCCTAATTTAATCTTCAATCAAACAAACTAATCCAACCACATAAACTCACTTAACTTAGACTAAGCACACTTAGGGCATCATTAACCATCTAAGCAAGATTTAGTGAGCTAAACTCACCGGATTAGCGAGCCGAGCACGCCAAAACGACGGGAACGACGAGAGGAGCAACTTTCCTCAAAGCGGGCCGAGCATTCGGGCTCGGGAAGATGGCCAAAACAGGTCAAAACCAGGCTGCCATACCCATTTTCTGCAGCTGCTGTCCATGGCTGAAAAAGGAGAAGATAAGCTCGGGTTGAGGCGAGGATGGGTTGGGGGAAGGTTAAGGAGTCGAACCAGACCAAGGTGGGACCCGAATGGTGGCCGGAGGGGGTTGAACCGCGGCCCGAGCTACTTGGCCGAGCTGCTGGAACGCGGTTGGTGCGCGGACGAGGGCGGCGTCGAGCGGAGGTTAAGCGCGCGAGCGACGCGCGCGCGGTCGGGCGGAGTGGCAGCGGCGACGGACGAACGGCGAAGCTCCGGTTGGTGGCATGCAATGGCCATGGCTGCTCGGTTCCTTTCAGTAGCAAGAAGAGAGATGGAGAAGAAGAAGAAGAAGAAGAAGAAGAAGAAGATGGAGGGCGTGGTCGCACGGTAGGAAGAGGGAGAAGAGAGAAAGAGAGAGGGGACCACTTTTCTTTTCTTTTTTCTCTTTCTTTAATCCAACAAAATATTTCACCACGACATCACGATGATGTCATACTCCACTATCTCAAATCCTCCCACAACATCTTCTAATAGGTTCAATTTCATTTTTCGCCGGGGCATGAATTCTTGTACATTCAATTCTTCAATTCTATTCAATCCACTTCCAATTGAGCCAAATTGAAGTCTGTAAAATTAATCCAATGTTACCATACTTAAATTCACATAATCACTTGACCATAGAATCAACTTAGATCCCAAAAGCACGACCAAAAGCGGGCCTACTAATTTCTCAAGCCAAATTAACCATACTTTGATTATTTTGTCGAAAAACTCGGTTTGCATAAAAAATCCTTCGAAGATGAGTCAATGTTCCTAAAATGATTTGTGACACATCATGACTTCCAATTTCTGAATTCGATCTCAATTTCACGGTTAATTTCACTCTGGCACGATATTAGCGCGTCCTGATCTACCAGGTAGCTTTTAGAAATTTTCGTGCATTTGACCTGTGGTTGATCAATTCAAACCACAATGTACATCTTTGACACATTGGTGACTCTCGGTTGTCGAGAAAATCTCAAGGTTTCAAACACGAACACAGGGTACCTAAACGACAGAAAAGCCGGCCTAGTGCTGATCGATAAGAATTGTGCGATCTGGTGGAATCACCCACACTCGACCACATGCCTCTATCGAGTCGACCTATCTCCGGTCTCTAATCGATTTTTAACTATGCCGTAATGACCCTTGCAGATTAACTCGGTCGAAAGGTCGTTTCCTGATCAAATTCTCGAGTCCGATGCATTAGAATTTCTTAATGGCTTCACCCGATAGACTAGTTATCCCATGAGTGATCAGTTCAGGGAAAAAAACTATATGCGTGCAGATGAAATGCCCGTTTCAATTTATTGAAAATAGAATTAGAAATTCGGGATGTCACACTGTTGTAGGGTCACAACACTTCCATCCTTTTCTTTGATCATCATAGCCCATAAATATGCAGCGAACTGCCTTTTTATCGAACTTGTTGCGAAGATGGTCCGGCACGAATGCATAACATACACACCCAAATATTCTAAAGTGACTTACCGTGGGCTTGCGATTCCACAACTTCTCATAAGGTGACATAAAGCCAAGCCTTGCTTGAGGTAGTTTGTTGATCACGTGCGCTACCGTCTTCATACACTCAGCCCAAAACTTGGGTGGAACGTTCTTTGCATGCAACATACTCCTGCATGTCTCTGCCAAATGCCGATTCTTTCTTTCGGCAACTCCATTTTGTTGTGGCGTATTTGGGCAAGTAAATTGTCAATGTATCTTCCATTCTTGAAGAAATTTTGTAAAGTCATATGATGTATATTCTCCCCCATTATCCGTGCGAAGGCATAGTATTGTCTTGCCTACTTCACATTCTACTTTTGCTTTAAACTCCTTAAATTTGTTTAATGCCTCGGATTTTTCTTTCATGAAGTCGACCCAAACGTACCTGGAGAAATCATCGATGAATGTTATCATGTACTTTGATCCTCTAACTGATGGTTGCTTCACTGGTCCAAATACATATGAGTGGATAAGCTCAAGAGGAATCTTAGCTCTGAATGCGAACTCCTCGTATGGAAGCTGATGTGCCTTCCCGTACTGGCATCCGGCACAGATGACATCTTCTTGGACTTCCAAGTGGGGGAGACCTTTTAGCATACCTTTCTTCATCATCACCTTTAATTTATGGTAGCTCACGTGCCTAAGCCATGCATGCCACAAATCAGGCGTTTCACTCCTTCGAGTTTTGTCCACGTATGCCGTCTGAGCTGACATCACGTAGACATACTCTAATCGATGCCCCTCCATGATTGGTGTACCAGTTGGTTTCAAATTGTGGTACACCCTAATGTCTCTAGGACCGAACACAACATAATTGCCTGAGTCTGTAAGTTGTGCCGCGGACAATAGATTCTTTTTCATTCCTGGCACATGGTACACATTCTTCAATTTGACTTGATGCAAACTGAATCGGGGTGTTATCATCGTTTGGCTGACATGGGTAATCGGCAATCTTGAGTTGTCTGTGGTGACAACTACTCGTCCTCCTTTGTACTCACACATATTTGATAGCTTGCCTTGATCTCCGGTCATGGGATTTGAGCACCCCGAGTCAACTATCCAATCTTCATCATAATCAATCAATTTATCACTTACCGTGATGAGGGCCATCGCATCTTCTAACTCTGTGATGGAGGAGGTTGCGATCTCTTCTTATTCCTCAACTGCAAAGGATGCTTGAAAATCCCATTCTTCTTCGCTATCATTTTCCTTGGATGCCGCGACGTTTCCTTCAACTCTTTTGAACTGATAATCTCTAGCAAAGTGTCCTACTTTGCCACATGTGTAACACCGTTTATTACGCCTTCTATTCTTCTTATCTTCATTGTCGTCCTTGTCGCGGTCTTGACGAGCTCCCCCTAGCCAAGGTCTAGTTCCTTCTGTTCGCTTTGGCCATTCTCTATGACTTTTCCATGGTTTGTCATCTCTTGCACCTGCTCTATTTTTATTCTGGCCCTTGAACCCTCTTTTATTACTGAAGAGAGCACTTTCATCCTCCTTAATTAAGACCTTAGAAATTTGTTTATCTAAGGCCTCTTGATTGGCCAATATATTCTCCAACTCTGTTAGAGTTGGCTCGTTTGCCCATCCACGGGTGGCCGTAACAATACCATTATATTCTGGCCTTAACCCATGAATTATTATTCTTCTCATTCTTGTCTCAAAGATGGCATTCTCAGGATCTAATTTTGAAATTTCTTCGCATTAGAAAAGTATTGACTTATCGTCATACTTTGTTGCGAGACTGAGAGGAGCTCGTTCTCTAGGCATTGTAACTTGGCATCGTTTGTTCTTGCAAACAACATTGCCAAGTTATCCCAGGCCTCCTTTGAGGTCTTCGCACTTTTTATGTGTTGTAATAATTCGTCTTCAACGGTTACGGCAAGAACATAAAGAGCCTTACCTGATTTTATGTTCAATTTTCTTAATTCGCTATCATTCGTGGGCGGTGTGGTGTTGCTCCCGCCAACGATATCCCACAAATCTTGACCTAGCAAGTAATATTGCATGTAGGTACTCCAATTATTATAATTTGAGCTGTTGAGCTTCTCGACGCCACTTACCGAACTTGAGAAATCCGTCATTGTGACTTAAGTATAATGCCCCGCACTATACCAAGTAAGCCTGGTCCCAGACCAACCGACTTCACAATCCCAAATTGTGCACTGGCAGGACTCCGACGTACTCCGCTCCTTGGCTCAACGAACTTGACCGCCTTGCTCACTTACAATGGTCCCCGACCACTGTCTTCACACGGTCTCCGACAACCCGCTTTGATACCACTTGTGGAGTAACAAGTGGATGTACAAGTAAAATAATTACTTTTATTATAAAACAATATTACAACTCTCTATTTTATCACACTCTCACAACACAACTACTCATTGTACTTGCTCACCCACTCACTTTACAAATCACAAGCACACACCCACTCACTTCTTATCACCCTACACTTACACTACACACTACACTTTAGAGGTGAGCGGTTCCAGGTTCTGGTTCGGTTCCGTCCGCCTGGAACCTACCCTTGGGTGCAGGTTCTTCATTTTTTGGAACCTAGAACCTACCCTGTCACAGGTTCCAAGGTCAGTTTCAGGTTCCAACAAGTTTTTTTTTTTTTTTTTTTTAATATTTGAACTATAACGAATAAGGAAAAAGACAAAATTCCTATGGAATTTAAAATCCACATTACCATTTGCTAAACCCAAAGGAAAAGGGCAGAACTTAAATTTGGATCAACCTCCCTATTTGATTCCTATATTGCAGAGTTGATCAAACCAGAATGTGATACATAAATAACTGCTCATTAAAGTTATTGATCATATGAAGTATTTTGACAGCAAAGCATCTCAAAATTTAATTGTTTGGACCAACAAATCCCCAATGAAGATGTAGGATAGGCAGAAGACACATGAATTCACAAACTGAAGTATACTAGATAGCATAACAAGCAGAAGCAACCAGCCCAACAGCAAGTTAGATATCTTTTATTTGCACAAGAGTTTTCATAACCAGTAGCCAAAAACTTTACCATGTTAGTTTGCTTAACAATTGAGTATATACATTGTTAAGCAACGTAAGAATGTTGTTGTTGCTCCATCAAACATTGCAAGATCTTGCCCTGCTCCATCACGCATTATGGGGGCTTGCGTTGACGTGCCTTTGATGAGGGAGTTGGTTTTCTTTGTGCCCTGTCAATGGAGGAATGGGACCTTGTTAGACATTCGAAACCAAAAACCTAGCAGAACTTTTACATCCTTCTCAGATTGTGCATCGAATTGGTTTTTATGTGTTGGCAGCTCCTTATTTTGCTAATTCTCTGTACTGAGTTAATCTTTTGTGCACATCGGCGCCCACACCTGTTCAACACCGATTCGACCACATCCCCAAAATCATCAACTGCCCATAGACATGAAAACCATCGACCACTTGAGCTCGGCTCAAACTCTGACCTTTCTACCCGTAGACACAAAAATCAGACAAAACAAAGAAAACCCAGATAAAGATACCCACAAAATAGAGATAGAGAGAGAGAGAGAGAGAGAGAGAGAGAGAGAGAGAGAGAGAGCTTACGAATAAGAGGTCGAGGAGGACTTGATCGGGAACTAGGGATAGATCGAAGAAGTGGGCGAGGTTGAGGACGGCCGACAGTGGAACAATAGCAGCGTCGTGGCCACCCAGTAGCTCGTCATTGGGACACAACACGCGCGATAGCGAGAGCCAGTAGCATCGTCAAACCGGGCAATGGCAGAAACGGTCGCAGCTCATCAAACCAGGCGAGGCGAAGAAGAGAAACGGTCGTCTTCTTTCTCTCCCCCCTCTTCCTCCCGTCTCGCGCCACGTTGAGGCCCTCCCCATATGGCAATCCAGCTCAGGAGTGGCTCACTCCTCCTCCTCCTCGTTGCTGTCCTCATCAACATCATCATCGCCACCCTCCTCCCTCATCCCTTTTGGCAATTCTCTTTAATGACCTTCCTCACTTTGCAAGTCCGAAACTAGCAACCATGTCAGCACCCACCCACCCACCGCCCTTCCTCCGCTTCGTCTCGCTCCCCTTTCCCTTCTCTCCGCCCCCGCATTCGCAATCGCTCCGTCCGCCACCCTAGAGCGAAGGAAGGGAGACAAAAAAAAAAAAAAAAAAAAAACCAAGAACCGCCGCGCCTCGAACCCTAAGAGCCCGAGACTCCTGCGATGTGCAAGGCCATGGATTTCGACCTAAATGTCATCGACTAGTGTGGGGTCATCGGTGACTCGGGGGTGGAGCGTTGTAGAGGAAATAGGAAGAAGGGACGGCAAAGAAGAGAAGAAAAATTAGGGTTGAGCGATGCAGAGGAAATAGAAAGGAGGGAAAGTGGAGAAGAGAAGAAAAATCAGGTTTTTATGAAGGGTACTCTCGGTGCCGGTTCCGCGAAAAATGGAACTGAGAACCGAAACTGACCACTCAAGAACCGAGAACCGAACCGGACCCTCCGGTGCGGTTGTCCGATTCCTGATTTTACCTAGGAACCGTGCTCAGCCCTACTACACTTCACGCCACCTACTCCACCCACTCACACGTACACACTCCACTCACACTCCACACTTCAAGAGACAACAGCCCCTATTTATAGGAGCCAAAGTTGGTGGAGTCCATGAACAAAATGGCCGAGAAAAATCTGGAGAGAGAGGGAGAGAAAAATCTAGGGCAATAGAGAGAGAGAGTAATTTGGAGAAATCTAGAGAGAGAGACTCGGTGCCCCTTTTATTTTCTGACATTCTCCTGTTACATAAAACAGAGATCCCTAGCAACAAGATTGCATATTGTTTGTCGCATCACAACACACTCTTTGTAGCAAACAACATCTTCAACTCACATATCAAAAGCTCCTACTCTCTCCAATCCACAATGCCTGTTGACCTTCCGAGCCACATTATTGACAGGAAAAGCTTCAAACCTTCAAGCCAGTGCTGCACACTAATGTGCACCATGGCAGCACTCGAACTTCACGATGTTCTTCATCACCCGGGGGCAAACCGGGCACTTCACATTCTCGGGCACGTACCCGATCATGTTCGGGATGTAGAAGTGGTGGCACGTTTGGGGAGCCACCACCTTGTCGTGGTGCTCCTTGAGCGCGACGTCAAAGGTCTTGCCATCCACGTTCACTTGCTTCTTCCAGGTATCGTACTGGGCCAGCACCTTTGACGAGGAGGCCAAGGGCGTGTTGATCACCACACGGGTCCCCTTCGTGAGGAGGGCGAACCCGCCGTCCTTCTTGAAGTTGGTGTAGAGCTTGAGGATGTCTTGCAGCAGCGGGTCGAGGACGTCGGCTTTCCCCTGCAACATGGAAAACATGCAGCTTTCGAGGCGAGTCCAGAAGAGCTGAATCTTCCCAACGTTGTAGGCCACAATGGAGTTCCCGTCATCGGAGATCTTCTTCAAGTGCGCTTCTACCTCGTGCACTTCCTTTGTGTCTTCGCCTCCGTACAAGAAAATGAGCTTCTCCGATTTGATCTGATTGATCGATATAACAAAATCATCATGTAATTCATTCAATTTTGAGCAGTTTAAGTTGTTCTTTTGGGTTATTTGGATGACGCTCTTGTGACACACATTGAAATTCACCATGCTTGTGTTAGTTCACTTACCGCCCTTTGCACGTTAGGGGCAATGGAGTCGTTCACAAGGAGCTCGAACCAGCTGATGTCACGCCTCCTCCAGAGGGTCGCCACCACACCATCCGTGAAAGGAAATGCATTAAACCCCCACATCCTTATCATGCTCATTGCGTTCTGGGACTCGACCTTCCCTTGCGGATCCAACACCACCACGATGGGCTCGTTCCTGAAGTGCCACTTCTCCTTGATGATCCTGATGGCCACCTTGTTTATCAGTGTCGGGTAGTGTGTCGAGCACCACGGCATCTGTGACTGCTGGTTCTCGAAAACGCTGGGCAGGTCCTCGCTGTCTTGGTCCACAACCGGGATCCACAGGATCTCGTGATTCTCGTGGAACTTGGGCTCATTATAGATTTTCACCAGGATCGAGAGGTCATGGGAGGATAGCTTCAGGTCAGAGATGAGCAGCAACACATTCTTCCTCCTGAGGTATTCAATCTTATCCTGTCGACCCATAAGTAAACCAGACATGATCAATCTCACTCGTTAAATTGGAAACAAAAGCATTCCTGATGAAATCAAAGTTGGGTGTTCGATTAAATGCTAACCGTGGTCTTCTTGGAGCCAATGTAAAGCGGCTGAGGATCGTCCTTGGTGTAAAACAGCGCCTTAATGAGCTCCACATTGTCCGTAGGTGCCGTAAAAAACCGCTGCAGCCTCTGGTACTCTCTAATCTCCTCTGGATTAATAAACATTCTTCTATCAGATTCGTCAGTCCGTTTTCATGAGTAATCAAAATTGAAGTTCTCTGATCCTATTTGATTTCATTGCGGATCTCGTGGCTCACCTTTTTTTTGCTTAAAATCCTCCAGCTGCCTCTTGATGTTGTGGTGAATCATGTTCACTTTGCGAGCGAATGCAGGCAGATCTCGTCCCTTCGACCTAAGATCAAGAAATCAAATGACCATTCATTAGGAAGACGAGTTTTTCACTAAATTCGACAAAGAGCTAGCAGCAAAAGCACAAGAAGCATACTCGTCGACTGGGGTAGTCGTAATAAGGGCAGTGAACTGGATCGAGCATCCAAGGACGGCGATGATGATCTGATAAACGCTGGAAGGAATGTCGATGACCTTGGCTAACTCCGGGACATCCTTGCTATCGTGGTCAAACTCCACGATGCACAAAGTCATTTCAAGCGTGGTCTTGATCAAGTCGTTGAGCACTCCGAACACTTGGATCTTCTGCGGCTCGACTGGCTTCGTGATTGCAGGTAACCCCTTCAATACGGCCATGGACTCCGCGAGCTTGTCCGAGGGCTCGATCTGAGCGAGCCGCCAGAAGTCGCCGTAGTACAGCCCCAAGGACGACAGTGTGACCACGGCCTTAGCGACCAATGAGTGGCTCGATAGCTCGTGGAAAATCGAGGACATCGTTTCGCGCACATTCTTGGTGTCCAAGGCTTTGCAAGTAATCTGTCAAAACGATTGTGAATGTGTTCGATAAAATATTAGAAACTTTTGAAGTTAATCATCATGGTGCTTTAATCTGTGCCGAATAGGGTGATATTCACTATCTAGTAGATAAGTTTAGATCTAATATATCACGCTGGATTTTCAATAAAGCCCACAGGAATTTGGTAGATGTTTCACCTGTTTATAATATAATGGTGCAAATAAACTGGTTATGCCTAACATACCACATGAGAGCTTAACTTAATCTACTTAACCTATTGACCATTAATTGATAATTACCGGTTCTCCCATTCTCGAAGAACGACCCCATTTTATTTGATGAAAAATTAGAATTGGAAAAATATTTCCCTAATTTTAAGTTTTTTTACATTCAAACTAATGAGTCGATGATAAATGTTTTCACAATTAATAATACTCTATACTTCTCATTTCTTTCACAATGGAAATAAAAAAAAAAAATCCCTATTTATCTAATCGAAGATACAAGAACATAATGATCACATTTCGGACAATTTTAGGAGAACCGTCTTGGGGTGAGAGACCCCGCGCTGTCCTCTGTATTCCCTCTCTGTCGGGAAGACAAAGATAAACGGGGAATTAGGAGGCCTCACAGTGGTGAAGATAGATACCACGTCAGAATCTCGATTCTAGCTATTACCGGGTAGACAAATATAGTAGCCTCCCGCGCCTGGAATGAGTGAGGGTGAGTGAAAGGCCTACAATTGAGCTAGCATGCCTTACGGCACTGTTCACAACCACAGGCTAGCCCTGGTTGTTGTGAACAGTGCCATAATTTACCGAATAAATGCAACCATAATTGCCTATACTAAGCCACTCGCACTTCGCCCGGGGTTCAAACCGGACGTGCTCAAAAGTAGCTCTTTCAAGGCTAAGAATCAAATATATGAAAAAGTGGTGGGCACACAAATGCATAAAAATAGGAAAAGGACAGATTGCTGTCAGGTCCGTTAAATTTTCCAATACCATATCCACATTTAATCTGAATTTTGGTATAAAAAAAAAAGAAAAAAAAAAGAGGAAAGTTCATCGGGTAATTGCTATTTAAAATCATTTAAGCGAATGATTTGATTACATTTCCGTTTCTTTGGGTCCTAAAACAACTGGCTAGCTCATTCTGAATCAAATTGTCGACTATATAGGTTAAGTTCATCGTAGCGACACCAAACCCTCTACCAAACCGTACTCTTCGAGCACCCGATTATGGCTCGATGTGTGAGGCGTGAAGACAAATAATCGAGGGGCATTTCTAATGTCAGAGAACAATAAAAGCGATTATTGAAAGTGAATAACGTTTTCACTATACATTACCTGGCAAGTAACTTCGCTAATTGTCGATAGTGGGGGAGTGAAACCCTCCTTCGCAGGCTTAAATTCTGGCATCGCAGCTGGTGTCGAGCTTGCCTGCACAGATCCAACCTGGTTAGCTGCGAATTCAATCATTGTACGGTGATTGGTCGGAAGAAATCATTTAAATGGAGCCTCAGATCGCTCAATGAATGCTCAGGTGTAGCGTCGTAGCCTTATGGATTTATTTCTCACCGCTCAAAATCAAAAGCGATCCGTCCACCTCAACCTCATGTACGTTTGCTTTCCATAACAAGGATACCGTACTTTGGACTTAAAGCAAATCCTTAAAACACTTCGTCGTGACCCAATCTCACCGATCAAAATCACAAGGGATCCGTCCACCTCAACCTCATATACGTTTTCTTTCCATAACAAAGATACTATACTTGATATTCCATTTGCATTTTTACTCTACCCATAAAGAAAAACAGTGCAACTTTTGCACCAAAACCAAAGAATTTTAAAATAGAAAAAAATATATCTCAAGTTGCGAAAGTTATAAGAATTTCTTTTTACGGTACTAGCTGAGGAAGAGGATGAAAGAAAACAAACAAAAGAAAAAATATATGAAAATTCACAATTTTAGAAGAATATATAAAAATTACACACCTAACGTCTTCCATGTCATGTAAAACAATCGGAATCCGTATGGGTAATTTCTAGCTGAAATTCTCAAAAATTTAGAATTTAATTGACATAATTTGAAAATTTATAATTGAATGACACACATTTAATAGATATAAGACTTTTTTGACTCAACTTGATAGGATAAGGACAGGAATCTGTGGGGTCAGGATAAGTAA
The DNA here is from genome assembly GCA_014182715.1 of Eucalyptus cloeziana. Classification (NCBI taxonomy): domain Eukaryota; kingdom Viridiplantae; phylum Streptophyta; class Magnoliopsida; order Myrtales; family Myrtaceae; genus Eucalyptus; species Eucalyptus cloeziana. Next base: position 27,094,340 of record CM024642.1, read on the forward strand.
TGATTTAGGTTAAATTGAATTTTTTAACTCAATTAAATCACGATAATTTAAAAAAAAAAAAAAATCCAAACTAGCTTTGATGTTCCCTCTGCGCGAGCTGATTATATAATGGAAAATGCGATCGGTTTCAATTAATTCTCGAGGGCCCAAGTTTCTCATTCAACATTTTCATATATTGTGACCCGACCCGACCAACAACATTTTTTATCTTTACCTTGTTCGGGTTAACCACATTGTCGACAATGGCGGTAGAGCCCTTGAGGATGTTCTCGACGAGGGCGAAGAGGGCCTGAACGTCGACGTCGCCCTCATCGGGGGCGTGAGTGTCAACCATCTCCTTCATGAAGTTGTTGTCGTCGAAGACGGCGACCAGGCTGTTGAGGAGTCCCTGGTCGGGCTGCTTGGCTCGCTGAGAGCCACCGAAGACCGTGGAGATGAGCCGGCCCGCCATGTCAATGGAAGAGAGAAGAACGCAGGAGGGGTAGAGAAAGCTAGGGTTTCGAGAGGAAGAGGAGGGATGCAGGGGAGAGAAGCTGAGGCTTTTGTGTGATGAATGTTGCCTGCTTGAGCACTCAATTTATAGCGGTTGGAGTGGGGACGGGAATGGGTAATCGGGTGATGCATTATCTTGTGGTCCTGAAGCTTATCTCCACAACGTTTAGAATCTTCTATTATTGCACGTGTTCTAATGGAGAGAGAGATATACGAAGGAAAATTATCCTAGAGGTCATTAATTTATTGTACGATAATCAATTTAATTTTAAATCTTTTAAATTTATCAATTTAATTTTAAATATTTTCACAATTTATCAAATCATTCCTAAACTTTTTAAATGTACTAATTTAGACATAAAACTTTAAAGGATTTTCCAAACTAATTCAAAATCTTTTAACAAATTATCAATTTAGTTCCTCCGACTAATATTGGCCGGATATCACTAATGTGGTGGGCCACTCAGCACCCACCATCCTACTTGAGGCAGTCGGCACTAGTGTGGATAATTTTATAATAAAATTTCAAAATTTTATTAATTTTTAATTTCTTTATTTTCCTCTTTTTACATAGAAATGATGGTTGCCAACCACTAAGTAAGGGCTAATGGGGTTGCGAAGCCCTAGGAGCCCTCATCAATGGCCGATGAGGGCGTTGCAAGCCCTCATGGGCCACAACGAGTGCATTGCATTGGGGCCCTCACCCGCCCTCGTTGCATTCACCAAATCTAAGGCAATTGTAAAATGTCACAATTGCAAAAGTTTATGGTTTTTGATAGAAGACGGTAGGTATATATCATTCTACTATAAGTTTTGGCATATTTGTGATACCAAACAAAAATTTGGAATATTGATGTCAATAAAAAAAAAAATAGGATTTTCAATTGTATCTTTTAAAAAATAAAAAGTATATTCTCTCCATATCCGTAAACTCACACCGATTTCATAATATAATTTTCAGATTATATATTTTTAAATGTTGTCATCGAAATTTTCTAAACCAATCCATGGATCCTTCCTCAACAATCTCTGTCCATTTTCTCACGCAAGGGCAATCGGAGTCAATTATGGGGGCTCGCGAGGCAATCAACACAATTCTTGATATTTTTCGCTTCTTGTTTTTCTCCTTTTTTAATTTTAAGGTTGTCATATCCTTGGGCTCCACTACTTCTTATAGGAATGAATAGGATGGACCCTTCGGACTGATTTCTCAAACTAAGAGAAAATATTGTGTGCACAAAATATGTCAACGTAACAAATAAGTAGGGATCGTGCTTGTGACACGTGTCCAAGTAGAGCTCAAACATTTAGCGGGTATCTAGTCTCTCTCTCTCTCCCCGATGTAAGAACAAACTAGAGTGCCTGCTGAAATTTAAAATCTCTGAATTTGGGACCTATTTGGACATGTGTCGCAAGCTCAAGCTCACGCCCCTTCTTATATGTAGCGCCGGTGCATCTTGTGTACGTAATATTTTCTCTCAAACTAAAGGACAGAAGTTAAATTGACATACCACCGGCCATGGTGGCTCTGTTGGATAAGGGCTCTGTTAATCATTCCCCAAAGGTGAGAGGTTCGAAACCCAGTGGAAGCGCTTGACGTCTTAAATGTGATGTTAGGGTGGTGGGTCATCTGCTAGCGTCACCCCGAGTTTACCTCGCCGGTTACCGACTGTATGGGATTCCTAGGTCATCAAAAAAAAAAAAAAAATGAAGTTAAATTGACATACCTATATGTATGTATGTATATATATATATATATATATATATATGTGTGTGTGTGTGTGTGTGTGTGTGTGTGTGTGTATAACAAGATCAAAAGTCAAGAAAAAAAAAACCTTTAAATTATGCCTATTACAACATATTTATCTTAAACTTTTTTTGGACACAGTTTTGATGGAAGGTAAATTTTTCACACAAATACAAGTTTGAGATTTTTTGTGTCACAAAAAAATGTTAGGATAAATGTGTCATAATAAGCATAATTTGAGATTTTTGATGGCTTTTATCCATATAAAAATGCATTTTTTAATATCTAAAATCATTTGTTTCCATAAACCTGAAGCTGATTAAGTATATGCTAGAGTTTTCGTCAGTGAGAATGCCACACTGCTGCATTCTATTAAATCTCTTAATAACTAGGTGATAGACGAGGACATCTAACAATTTTTGTATGAGGCCAAGAGAAATGTTCGGAAGTTTATTCTTCATCGATTGAAATTATTAGATCGGTAAGTTACAGAATCGATTTATCTATCGAAATTGGCCTTGCAATTTTTTTAAAGCATGGCGCGCACCGTGGGGCTCAATCTATATGCAAGCAAGGATTTGAATTGTCAACGCCGAGCAATAATTTTCATGAATATATGCTTCCCTATAATTAGAGGTGGCAAGGGCATATAATTGCTGGGGGACGTTCCGAAAATTATAAGGTCCATAGCGGTAAATGACACGTCATTTTCACATCTTTGATGATGATGTTGAGTGGGTGAATAATTTCTCTAATATTTATATATCTATAAAGAAAATGACGTGTGGCATATATTCATTGGATCCGGGCGGTCCCCCCCGGACCGCCCGGATCCCACGAGTGAATAGAAAGTTGGATCTACATTGGATCTCACCTGAATCGCCCCATCTATCCTCCTGAGGAGAGGTTTGGTTTCAAACCCGGTTCGAACTGCACAAAGAGTTAAGCAAACTTTACAACGTTACAAAGAACTTCAGGACATATACAAGCCAACTTTACAAAATTGATTTACTAATCATAATTAAAGGTCTACGTAATAAAAAAAACTTTCTACGCCTTGATATGCTAAACTTGTGACCTAATAATTTTAGCCGATGAAGAATGAAATTGGAAAATGACACTGACATACACGGTCTATGAACTTTGGCTTAATTATCAGTATTGTCCCTACACTTTTAATTTGTTCATTGTGGTCCCTAAATTATTGATAAATATTTTATGTAGTCATTCCATTTGTTCAAACGACAAGTTAGATATTTTTTAATATAATGTGGATTATTATATGCTGAGCTGAACTTTTTAAAATGGTAAGTCAACATGTCTATCTTTTTAACCATTAACATATCAATCATCATATGATGACATGGTAATTGTATCATGGTTTGAGATGAATATCATACTTAGATAATCCATGTGTAATTTTTTTTTTTTTTTTTTAGTTTGGTTAAAAGCCACATTGATAATTTTTTTAAAATTGAATTAACAAAAAAGACATCGCGCATTTACATATAATTTAGGGATTAGATTGGACATTTATTAATAATTTAGGGATAATATTGAATAAATTAAAAGTTTAAAAATAATGTTATCATTAAACTAAAATTTATGAATTATTTGTGTCATTTTCCCAATAAAATTCAATAAAAGTGATGATATACACAATATAAAAACAAATAAAAGAGCTGGATCACAGCTCCTTCACCAGAAAGCACATAGAACATTCAAATAAAAATTAATACATGAATTTTTAGTTTTTGGATAAGTGAATCTATATCTAATTACTACGCAAGAACTGAACAAGAAACTCACAAGTTACATAAAAAAAAAAATTATCAATTTTGATTCCAAATATTAGTTACATGTAGATGATGTATGAAAAGAGTAAATCCTAATTAGAATCCCAAAATTAAAAGAAAAAAAAAACTTATACTAACTGGATCGGATATTTTATGAACTATTTTATTTGATTCCTTGATCCTTAACCTTTTGTGCGCGAAGCCAAAAAAAACACGAAGTGCAAAATAAAGCACGTGGGCATTGCATGGCTACGATTCTAGTCACTTGTCAGCGCCATGATTTGCGACAATTTATCATAAATTGGTCGATGGTCCGTATGGCTGTTTACCGTACATGTGTCGATGTATATTACAAACGTGTGAAGATATTAAATAGCAAAGGGAAAATTATTTTTTATCAGTTTCTTCATAAATTTGAAAATATTTAGGGTGCGTTTAGTAATCATTATGTTTTCGAAAATAATTTCTAATCATAAATGATTTTTTTTTTTAATTCTATTACCGTAAACAGTTTCCAAGTATTTGAAGGCGTTTGGTAACTACTCAATTCCTAGAATAAAATTGTGTGTAGCACCATCCTCAAAATTTCTTATCCAAATCATTTTATTTTAATTTTTTAATAATAAATTATTAATTTCTTTTTTTTTTTTTTTATTTTTTTCTTTTATTTCTCTTCTTCTTCAAGCTTTGCCCGGTCGCCGACCTTATTTTAATTTTATTTGTCATACATAATAATTTATTTGGTCCAAAATGGATAATGATTGCTCTTGCTCGATCCATTTTGATTCAATAAAGTCATGGTAACCAATTGCTCCGAGTAGAGTGCCATTGGATCCCAAAATTTCTACCTTGGGAAGTTACTACTTTAGACAAAAGCAAGGCTAGAATGCAGGCCTGTTTTTCTTTCCCTCTAATCCTTTGCTGTAAGTAAAATTGCACGCGTTTTCCACGAGGATTCGTTAAAAACAGCATTACCCGTCCAACCATTAAAGAGACAAGTAACAATGTAACATCACACTCATCATGAGCAAAACTACCTTCCTTTCTAGAGCATAAATCCCCCCGATCGGATTTCACTAGACTTGAAATTAGAGCAGTAATCACCGAGCGAGATAACCAATAATGAGAGGGTCACTCTAATCTTATATGAGGTCGGATTCGAGTCATTTCACAAGCTAATTTCTGACCAACTTATCCTTTGGTATATACTATTTTGTATGAAGAGATTTCTTGATTTTTGCCACGTGGTCGTGTTAGAATGGCTAGTTCATGCACTTACGAATGAAGTAAAACATGAGAGGACTACCCACTTATTCCTAAATCTAATGTACGGATACTAATTTAGTTTTAAACTTTTTGATTTTCTCAATATAGTGTGAAATTCTAATATAGTCATCCCGATTGATTTTCATTGAAAATCACTAACACGGTAATCCAGTCATCGTCGGCCTTCATATGTAGACAACTTGTGAATTGCCATGTTCAACGATATTTGGCAGCAATTAATTGTAGGGACTACATTGGAATATCACGCAAAGGTTTAGAACTGCATTAACAAAATTAAAAAATTTAGTATTGAATTGATATTAGTATAATATATTTATGACTGAATCAGTAATCCCAAATTTTATTATGCTCCATTTGGACTAGATATCTTCTTCTTAGCTCAAGATTAATGTGATTTAAACCTGTTTGACGGTAGTCATCTTCCAACAATCCATTGTAACAGGAAGTATATTCAGTCAATTTTTTTTCCAGCTTATTCAAACAATGATAATATCTTAGCTAGTTTTGCAAATTGCTAGAATTTATATTTTAATTCCTAAAAGGGGTGAAGAATTGCTAATAAATGTGATTTAACTACAAAACCAAGGATCACCACAAGATCGTTCATTCGCAAACAATATATAATACCTATATGTACGAATGTATTCATATGCAACATAAAAGTGATGTTCACTTCTTCTACTTACTTAATAGTGCCAAGACACATTTTGATGAATTTTATTATAGTGCTAAAATGGTCCCACTAAATTCTAATTTTGTAATTCTCAAATTATTACTCCATATATGAGCAAGGCTACACTTTTACCACGAGTGTTCACAAAAAACAGCATGACCCATGCAAGCACTAAAGGGTATCATTAGCAAAATCGCCTCTGTTTCTAGAGCATGAATCCATCATCTTTATTTGTTATTATTAATTTTGGTTTGCCAATAAGGATGCCAATTCCCGTGACTTGAAATTAGAGCTAAAAAGCATAGTGCGTGATATCCAATAATGACAATGTTGTGCTGCCTCAAATGAAATTTTAATTTCGAGTCATGTCTTAAGGTACTTTCTAGCTACCTTGTCCTTTAGGTATTTATTACCTCACATGAAGAGATTTTTTATATCACATTCGTTGAGCTGCAATAACCGGCCTGTACAATCAAGAATAGGATGAGTAGTCATGGATCAAATTTAATATTTTGTAACAGTATGTGACTCTTATGATAATGTCAATGGGCTATAATTTCAGCCCTGTTTTATTGACCAAAGCTCATGAGAACAATGGTGATAGTCATCTCCTTTTCAAGAACTAAAAATCAGCAACGTAATAGAGAAAAAAAAAAGACAAGAAAAAGCACATTCATCCACCAAAATAGAAAAATACCAATATATGAAAGTCACAAAAAAATAATAATAATAAAGTTTGGACATAATCAAAAGCTTCAATAGGAGATTATTTGGTATGTTGAACAACGGAAGCCATTAGAAATTTGGTTTGGTAACTTTTGATTGGCGATTAAAGCTTTGAGTAATTTGAAACCCATTGACATTTTGATTTAAAATTTTTCTTCTTGGCCAATTTGAGCTTATGGATTAATTCAACAAGTTTGATTTCTATGGGTATTAAATTGGCAATTTTTAATTATGCTAATAGCAATGAATATTAAGTCGACTGAAACACATTAAATCCAATTTTAACGTAAGGGGAAAATGACATCTCCGGACCATAACCATCGGCTTTTATGATGTCAAAGCGTTCTCACGACTCTCATTACCAAATTGCTCTCTCTTTACCAAATTTTACTTGCAGAAGACATCGCCGGACCATAACTATCGGCTTTTATGATGTCAAAGCATTCTGACAAGTCTCTTTTTCATCCACTCTTTCTTGTCTTGATTCCATCATTCGCCTCGGAACCGTCCTTTCTTCATTATGCAAAACCAGCCTTTTCAGTTTTTAACAGTGTGTGACCAAAAAAGAAAAGTTTTCAACAATGTAAACCATAATGCATATGATGTTATTATGTGCACTGTGCAGAATTATTCCATGAAATAATTGAGCATTTCTAGCTCAGCAGATGGGAGTTTCTAACTTCAATTCAAGGTGTGCAAGCCCTATTTTTCACCATAATTACTTACTAGTTGCCATTACAAAATCGTACATTTCACATAATATATCTAAAAATCATGTACATTACATGAAGCAAGAATAACTTAAAAGAATCATCTTCATGTAAAGGATCGTGTTATGCTGTTTTTCTCAATTATCATTTACAGTAACGCAGGATCCAAAAAATTGCGTTTCTATCGTAGGACCTCAGTTTTTACTGCGTCTGTTGGAAATGGTGTGTTCTTTCTTTCTCTTTCTCTTTCTCTTTCTCTTGTTTTTGCATCTATAGTATTTCTAAAAGTTCACTCCGACAGAAACAGAAAATTAACGTGTGTTTCGAATGTCATTCCTAGAAAAAAGAAAAAAGAAAAAAAAGGGTTCCCAGAAAAAAAAGAAGAAATAGAAGCAAACTTATTGAAGTATAAAAAAAAAAAAAGTAGGAAAAGGAGAAAAAGAAGAAATAAAAAGCAACACGTACCTCACGGGAGCTTTGACAATGACTGACGGTGGTGTACTGAAGATAAGGAATGCGTGGCTGAGGTTTTACCCACATGACCATTCTTCCACGTGGTCTCAAAAGACAAGACACGATGCGGCGTGATTAATGCCAACCGATGAAACCCTAGAAGCACAACAACCACAGCGATGGTGATTTGTCGGAGATGAAGACATTTGCATGGGAATGCACGAACGAAATATCAACCCAACGCGCCATGCTCTTACGTTCATTTCAATCTGATACCGTCGAATGAATCAATCATTTTTATTTATTTTTTGACAGAGGAACCGCCGGAGACCCCTTCAGGGTCACACCACCATCCAATGTCCGGTGATACCATTAGAACGTCGTTGTAAGTCACTATTTAGACGTAAATCTCGGGGGAGATTAACCAGCAACCTATCGCCAAGGCCTCCACTTAAATCATAGAACTGCCCTGGGAGTTGTGACAGGCGTGAGTCGAATCCCTGACCTACGGGATCAAGAGGCCAGTTCTCAATCAGTGCAGCCATTCGTGGGTGGGTGTCAAATGAATCAACCATTTCCCTTTGAAAAATACGAAAATCCACTATAATTGAGAGTTTAATAAGATGGATGCACGAAACTGACTAGTAAAATATCTTCATAATAACCTTGATATGTGAAGAAATTTTGAGACCATGTTTAGATATTTCAATACTGTTTGTCATGATAAGTTGAATTTCCATCCTAAAAATATATAATAAAGAAGCCATATATGAGATATCGTGTAAAATTTTATGACACAATTGTTAAATATTCAAAAAGTCTAAATTGTTAGATAAAGATTTTGTGCAATATTTAAATATTCTAATAATATTATGCCCCAAGAAATATCATATCTCAAATTTGATTTCACACAGATTTTTTTTTTTTTTTTTTTGCGAATTTCCTGATTAAAAATTTAAGATGTTAGTCAACAAAAAAGAACATATTACATTTGTAATATATCCCGGCAAATGAGGGGGAACAATCACATAGTGGTAAGCTCATACTTTGGATTGTCATATCAACTTTACCGAGGGTACCAAAATCTCAAAATGATAATTCTTTTTAACGTAGTCGTCTTCTTCATTATCTGTCCAACAAGGCATTATGTGGACACAAAGTTTTGGTGGGATCAGACCGAAATTTTGTACAGAGAACGCGGGGAATCGTGCGATCCAAACGTGTGGTGTTCGTCCAAGATTGGAGAAGGCGAAAGATTTTTTTAGAAAAAGAAAAGAAATGTAATAGAAAAGAAAAATAGAGAGGCAATAACTCACGTGAGGAGTTTAGGTGGTCCTTGGACTTTAGATGGCTTTTGTTTAATACGACGTTTCTGCCCTTGCGACAGTGTGGGTCTTACGCATGTTTGGCCAATTTAGAGTGGCGACGATGGTGAAATTGATTTGTGTAGGTACGTCGACATACACGGAATCTAGGGCTCCGGTCCACCGCCGTCCATAGGCAAGGCAGGGAGTTATTTCTTATGCGGATAATATATCGATGGAAATCAATCTGAAGCTATTGAAATACCTATACTTAGCAGACCCATCACTCAATTCATAAAATGATGTAGGAAAGTCCTCTAAAAATGTATTTTCTAGGAGTAAATGCAGTTGGTAGTAAAAATTATTTTTGCTCCCTATCCTATTAAATGATGAATGGTGTTCATCATTTCACTCTCTGTGCATTGCCTGCTCCAAGATTGGAGAAGGTGAAAGATTTTTTTAGAAAAAGAAAAGAAATGTAATAGAAAAAAAAAAAGAGAGGCAATAACTCAAGCGAGCAGTTTAGGTGTTCCTTGGACTTTAGATGGCTTTTGTTTAATACGATGTTTCTGTCCTTGCGAGGAGTATGGGTCTTACGCACGTTTGGCCAATTTAGAGTGGCGACGATGGCGAAATCGAAATGTGTAGGTACGTTGACATACACAGAATCTAGGGCTCCGGCCCACCGCCGTCCATAGGCAAGGAAAGGAGTTATTTCTTATGCGGATAATATATCGATGGAAATCAATCTAAAGTTATTGAAATACCTATAGTTAGCGGACCCATCACTCAATTCATAAAATGTTGTAGGAAGGTCCCCTAAAAATGTATTTTCTAGGAGTAAATGTAGTCGGTAGTAAAAATCATTTTTGCTCCCTATCCTATTAAATGATGAATGGTGTTCATCATTTCACTCTCTGTGCATTGCCTGCTCCAAGATTGCAGAAGGCGAAAGATTTTTTTAGAAAAAGAAAAGAAATGTAATAGAAAAGAAAAACAAAGAGGCAATAACTCACGTGAGCAGTTTAGGTGGTCCTTGGACTTTAGATGGCTTTTGTTTAATGTGATGTTTTTGCCCTTGCGAGGAGTATGGGTCTTACCCACGTTTGGCCAATTTAGAGTGGCGACCATGGTGAAATTGAAATGTGTAGGTATGTCGACGTACACGGAATCTAGGGCTCCGGCCCACCGCTGTCCATAGGTGAGGCAGGGGGTTATTTCTTATGTGGATAATAGATCGATGGAAATCAATTTGAAGCTATTGAAATACCTATACTTAGCAGACCCATCACTCAATTGATAAAATGTTGTAGGAAAGTCCCCTAAATATGTATTTTCTAGGAGTAAATGCAGTCGGTAATAAAAATTATTTTTGCTCCCTATCTTATTATATGATGAATGGTGTTCATCATTTCACTCTCTGTGCATTGCCTGCTCCAAGATTGGAGAAGGTGAAAGAATTTTTTAGAAAAAAGAAAAGAAATGTAATAGAAAAGAAAAGCAGAGAGGCAATAACTCATACGAGCAGTTTAGGTGTTCCTTGGACTTTAGATGGCTTTTGTTTAATACGATGTTTCTGCCCTTGCGAGGAGTATGGGTCTTACGCACGTTTGGCCAATTTAGAGTGGCGACCATGGTGAAATTGAAATGTGTAGGTACGTTGACATACACGGAATCTAGGGCTTTGGCCCACCGCCGTCCATAGGCAAGGCAGGGAGTTATTTCTTATGCGGATAATATATCGATGGAAATCAATTTGAAGTTATTGAAATACCTATAGTTAGCAGACCCATCACTCAATTGATAAAATGTTGTAGGAAGGTCCCCTAAAAATGTATTTTCTAGGAGTAAATGTAGTCGGTAGCAAAAATTATTTTTGCTCCCTATCCTATTAAATGATGAATGGTGTTCATCATTTCACTCTTTGTGCATTGCCTGCTCCAAGATTGGAGAAGGCGAAAGATTTTTTTAGAAAAAGAAAAGAAATGTAATAGAAAATAAAAACAGAGAGGCAATAACTCACGTGAGCAGTTTAGGTGGTCCTTGGACTTTAGATGGCTTTTGTTTAATGCGATGTTTCTGCCCTTGTGAGGAGTATGGGTCTTACCCACGTTTGGCCAATTTAGAGTGGCGACCATGGTGAAATTGAAATGTGTAGGTACGTCGACATACATGGAATTTAGGGCTCTGGCCCACCGCCATCCATAGGCGAGGCAAGGGGTTATTTCTTATGTGAATAATACATCGATGGAAATCAATCTGAAACTGTTGAAATACCTATAGTTAGCAGACCCATCACTCAATTGATAAAATGTTGTAGGAAGGTCCCCTAAATATGTATTTTCTAGGAGTAAATGCAGTCAGTAATAAAAATTATTTTTGCTCCCTATCTTATTAAATGATGAATGGTGTTCATCATTTCACTCTTTGTGCATTGCCTACTCCAAGATTGGAGAAGGTGAAAGAATTTTTTAGAAAAAGAAAAGAAATGTAATAGAAAAGAAAAACAGAGAGGCAATAACTCACACGAGCAGTTTAGGTGTACCTTGGACTTTAGATGGCTTTTGTCTAATATGATGTTTCTGCCCTTGCAAGGAGTATGGATCATACACACGTTTGGCCAATTTAGAGTGGCGACCATGGTGAAATTGAAATGTGTAGGTACGTCAACATACACGGAATTTAGGGCTCCGGCCCACCGCCGTCCATAGGCGAGGCAAGGGGTTATTTCTTATGTGAATAATACATCAATGGAAATCAATTTGAAACTATTGAAATACTTATACTTAGCAGACCCATCACTCAATTGATAAAATGCTATAGGAAGGTCCCCTAAAAATGTATTTTCTAGGAGTAAATGCAGTCGGTAGTATGTTGACACCTAAATTTCGCCTAAATTAGTTAATTAAAAATAACATTAAAGGTTAGGAATTAGTCAAAAAAAAACTTAAAAATTAATTAATTAAAAAAGAAACGAGCAGATTGGGCCGAATCGGCCTTGGCCCGGCCCGCCCCCTTCTTTTTCTTTTTTTCCCTTGCGTTGGGCCCAGCCAACCTCCTTTCTCCTTCGGCTCAACCTGCGATCGTCCTTCCTCCCTCTGGCTGGTCTTCGTGCAAACCTGCAAAAAACAGCACAGCATAAAGAGCAACGATAGAAGAGCAGGGGGATTGGGATGGCAGGCGGCTAGTGTGATTCGTGGGTTGGGGGGCTACTCGACCGGCAGTTGGCACGGCAGGGGTCTTTGCGTGACGACCTACAAAAGAAAAAGAGAACAAAATGGAGAACAACGGGGAGAAAAAAAGAAAGAAAGAAAAGAGGACAGAACACCAGCAAGCACGAAACACAAAGAGAAAAGAGAGAGGAAAGGAAGGAGAATAGGCTAGAGAAGGAGCTGGGAAGCCCTCGGAACGCCTAGCTGCCGCCGGTGAGCTCCCACCGCCGCCGTAGCCCTCGCAACCCAGCAATATAGAGAGAGCGAGAACAGAGAGAACAGAACAGAGAACCAGGGGGGTAGAGAGCAGGGAGAAGAGGCGAGAACCACCCGAGGCTACCGCCGCCAATGCGTCCCCGAGCCACCACTCCCGCCGGAACCCAGGTTGGTATTTATCGAACACCTGGTGAGCGGTTCTTGAAGTTAAGTTGGCCAGAGCTCATTCCGTCCATTTCGGGTGGGCTCCGACCTTCGTAGGTCCCTCATAGGTCTCCGCTTGTTTGCTGGTCACTTGCTGAGAACCCAAGGCCTGCCTCGAGTCCTGGTTAGGTTGGAAGTTTCCTGGTCCGCTCGTGTCCACCACCTGCTCACCGAAATGCCCCAGTGAACCGCGACGCCAACGCCCCTCCGCCGATTGCCTTCGTTGCCCTTGACTCCGACGCCGACGCCTCCACCTTTGCCTTTGCCCCCTGACACCTCTGCCTTCGCCTTCGCCCTTGATGCCAACGCCATCGTCGGCGTATGCCGTCCCGGCACCCCTGGTCACGACCGAACAGTCGCAACCAAGGGGTGTAGGCTGAGTTGGGCCAGATCATAGATCTAGCCCACTCGGCCTTTTGTTTCTGCTTGGGCCTGTTGGTTGGGCCCAAGTCGGGCTAAGTGTAGGCCCGACCAGGTTTGGTCGGGCCTAGCCCAATTGGGCCGGACTCGGGCATGCTGGGCCCAACCCTTCTTGACTGGACCAAACCCACGCTGACTAGGCCGAACCGGGTTGAGTCAGACTGGACCCGACCCAATCTGGCCCCAAAAAATAATATTTTATTATTTAAAAAAATTAAAAATTTATTATTATTTAAACAAATTCAAAAATCCAAAAATTGTATGGTTTGATTAGGAATTGCTATGTATTGCAATCTTAGTATAATTAAGCCTTTATTTGCTTGTATATTGATTATATAGCGTGTTTAGTTTGCATTTCTAATTATATTTAATTGCACGTGTTTATTCTTATGGCAATTAGGATATTGGTAACTATAATTATTATATTAATGATTGCGCACTCGCATGATTACCTCACATGTTAGCGGATAGGTGTAAAATCAATCCAAACCGCCTAACAAAAATCATTTATTTTAAAATGAATAAGATTAGATACCGAAAGGGCACTAATTGGTTAATTAGTGTAATCAAGTCCCCGACCCTAGATTTTCTTGTTGCGTAGGAAGTAAGGTATACTCTCATGTCTCACTTGGTTTCTAGCCAACTCCAATAGGTTAGTGGCGACTTATTTTGTGCAAAATTCTTAAAAAATACCCAAATGTCACGCGGGGTATGGATTTGGGAGAGCCTGCACATAATCATGGCCCTTAGGCCCGTCCTTAGGCAATACCCCTAACCCTATTCCCTCCCCTCGATGGGTAGGTCGTGACATAGTAAAAATTATTTTTGCTCCCTATCCTATTCAATGATGAATGTTGTTCATCATTTCACTTTCTGTGCATTGCCTGCTCCCTTCTTTTGTTTTCTGGTTTTTTGTTCCTTTTAGAGTGCGGATCACTAATGGTCTTAGCGGTGGTCAGGTAAATGCGTTCTTCTAATGAAAAATGATTTACCATCTATTGCTTACATACTAACACTAGTCAGACAAAGTATTTTCACATTAAAATAACTAGTTAATGTTATATTGATAACATCGTAAGGTTATAAATAGTTTACTTGGCATACCTTCTTGCTCGGGAAGAAAGTGGATGGGGTAACTTGTGCACCACCTTAGCATCGCAGATCAATGCGTAAATTGTTTCAATTGGTCCAAAACTTATAATACAATATATTAATTTAATAATAAACTTTTTGATTTTGTTAATTTAACCATAAATCTTTGTGTATAATTTTAATGTAATCCTCCTGATCAATTTTTGCTGGAAATCACTGACGTGACAGTGTGTCACGAAGGATAGCTAGGATGACTTGATCGCTATGTTAGTGAGTTTTGTTAAAAATTGATCAGAAGAATACATTAAAGCATCATGCAAGAGTTTAAGACTAAATTGGAAGAATTAAAAAGTTTAGGATCAAATTGGCATCTTCATAATGGGTTTATGATTGATTCGATAATTTTCTTTGTGTCAATATATATTTAAATGAAATTTATGTTGTGGGAAGTAGAAATATTAGCAACGGCTTAACACGCAGTAAATTTTACACAAGAAAGATTTATTTTTGTTTATTTTTGTTTATTTTTTTGTGTCCAAGAGAGTCACGCACGCTGCTTCATCAGCTTAGACAAGAAGGCATTTTTTCCAACAACGCTACGATTCGACGAAGGGCCGTTCACACGACGAAGCAAAGAAATAAAGGTGGGGCAATTGAGAACGTCGATTTCTCGTGAGGATGATGGGACAATCAATGATTCCGCCACATGCACTTTCCTTTTCCTTATTTATTAGCTGTGGATCCCCCTAATTTCATTATCATCTTTACTTTGCTTATTTGTCAATTCCATGTCCACTAGCTCAGTCATACACTTAGCAACTTTCTAGGGTTTCCAAGCTTTGTTTTTGACCTGGAAAAGTAGCATGATGACTAAAATATCAACCTAAGTCATTACACAAATATTTATTGGACAACCTAATAAGAGCAATCTTATTTTAATGGAAGATATTACTTAGAGTGGAAATTCATTTGATGATTCCTTGTTCATGGAAACCAAGCGAGGCCTTAATATACTATCCAAACAGTCTTATATCTATTATGGAACATTCAATTTGAGTCATAACTATTTTGTTCATTTGGAATCCTCGTGTTAAAAGTTCGTGAGTCTATCATTAAAGGCTTATCTATGTCTGCAAAGCTTACTAGTCTTTTTAGATAAGGTAAAGAATGTGCAAAACGCAGATTGACCAAAGGTTCGCTCAAGATGTAATTTGAACTTGTTATCACAACCGTTATGTGGTATCCGATTATGTTGATGAGAAGTAGTACCATGATGAGCTGTATGGACTCTCTCCCCCGATCATTGGCTTAGGCCCAACTTTGCCTACTTTCTAAATGGCCCAACCTGTCTAGCTTCTTACCGAAAGAGATAGCTATTGGTTTTCATTCAACTTATGATATTCATTTTGCTTCATAATATACTTGGTCTCTCACAATATATTTATGTCAAACACATAACTCATTGTACTTGATATGTAACATCAAGTGAACTTAACATTGAAAATATCTTTATGGATTTTAAATAAGATTTGGAGAAATTCTAAAGTTTGTATTATTGTGCGTGATTACTTGTATTTAGACGTTTGTTTTGTGATTTCTATCATCGACGTGTCCTAATTTGTAGAATTTTGATTAATTTGTCCATCTAAATGTGAGTTGAACAACTATAGTTTCTTTAAATATGGGAATCTAACGTCCCACTTTCTAGAAATTTTAAATAGCATAGATTAATTCCTTCGCTTAGAGAGAGAGAGAGAGAGAGAGAGAGAGAGAGAGAGAGAGAGAGAGGTTGCCCCAAGGAAACAGGACTAAGGAAAAAGAATTTTGCTACAAGACAGTACATATAACAGAGTCAATCTCTTTATTTATTCGATAAAATGGCAATAAGGCCCTGAGAGGCTCCCATGGCCCTGCGTCCACGCGCATCACACACAAGCTTATGCCAGAAATACGTGTCAGCCCTCTTGCAAAGATAAATGGACTCATTTTTTACGAGTTGGCCTCGGAGCTTCAGCTAATAATAGGCATCCACCGGTCCTCATCCCCCGCGGCCCACACACTCTCCCCTTGCTCGTGGCCCCTCATCGCTCCCTCGCCCTCTATGAGGTCCCCAGTCAAGGTCGCCAAAGTGGCCATGCTCGATCTAGATGGATCGAAACCGGGATTGTAAAGATGGTCGCATTCACATCTTCAATTTCCCACCTCTCACCTGGATCTGTTTCCATATCGGGACGTACCATGGCAATGACTGAAGTACGGTGTTTGTCTTCAAACGTGTTCCACGCATCAACCGTTTTGGACGACTTTTTGGAGTGAAGTCAATCCTTGCCAGTACAGAGAAATTAAATGCATCCATTCGGACAAATTTGTAGTGTGAACCCGAGACCTCGACTTTGCCGACAAAATAAACACGGCCTTGAGTCGCGAGCCGAAAGAGATAATGAATGCATGTCTCTTCCCAACACGTGCCAAAAGAGAGAGGAATCTATCATGACTAATAATGAACGATGACTTTTTATATATTTCTGCATTGTACTTTTTATAAACAACCGTTAATCAATCAAAGAATGCCCAATTATTCATATTTACTTCCAGATTACCACTACATTCCAGTACCTTTATATTGCTGCCAGCAATTGTTACCAATATTTGTGTTTTTAATTTTCTTGCCATTTATATTTCTCATCCAACAACCAACACATGACCCTTCACATCCATATTTCGGTAAATATTTTGTTGATACTTTTCGATATATCAGGATATTAACTTTCTTTTAAATGAGCCATGAAATTCCTCATTTTCTCCAACATGCTCTACTTGCTCCCTCTCTCAGTTATCATCATGTCCTCTTTGTCCACGAGATTAGAGTTCTCGTGTGTCTTTATATATAAAGAACACCTATTAATTTTTTTTTATCATTAACAAGAATGAGAGTGTGCAATTAGCATAACTACCTCTCTTAAGGGTTACCATTGGAACTCCATACCATGCCACAAGGTATTTCAATCATGAGTCTGTCAAGTCCGACTTTACATTGCCCCAACGCTCCATGTTCATTTCACACACACGGAGATTATCCTCTTATATGTACATAGATTTGTTTCTATAATCTGATGTGCCATGCAACGACTGAACTATGTTGTTTGGCTACAACGCGCTCTACAGGTCTGCAGGGTACACTTAATCCTGGCAAATACATGCAAATACATACAGAAAAAGCCACGAAAAAAGAACCGAAAGGACAATTATGTTGTGTGAACCTGAGACGAGGCAACCTCCATTGCCTTGGAGGGCCCAAGACTGCAGCTTCAGTCACGAGACGAGACAAATCATGAGCGCAATGTCTCCTCGTCATTATCGTAACGCGTGCCAAAAAGACAGAGGGTTGCAATGGACCACTTGTCACTTCTTAGGACTATAATTGGGAAATTCGAATTTAATGTGACTTGATGGCGCGACCAATTGTCCACGGACACATCGAAAATCATACACTGAATTCCTAATTTATTGAACATTTCGAAATTTATATGTTTTAAATGTTTCAATGTAAACTTAAAATTTTCGAGTGCTATAAAAAGAGTTAAATATAAAAGTTAGAATTCGAGAGGCCCGTCCTACTACTTATCGAAAATGTATGCATTGTCCCTTAGTTTGGCACTAATCTGAGTTATTTATTTAGTCTAATGAGTTTGGTGTCTGTGATTTAAGAATCATCTATGGTTATTCAACATTCTCAAGATGAATTTTAAAATAATTGAGAAAATACATTTTGATTGTGACTTTCATCACATATAATGAATTTTCCTATCTATCATTATGGCCTAAATTTTGCTTAGGGAAAATTGCAATAGAAGTTATAAAACTTATCACATTTTCAAAAAATGCAATTAAGTCTTAAAATTTGTCACGAAAGTTCAATCAAATCTTAAAACTTTCAAAATGTTTAATAAAGTCCTAAAACTTGTTTTAAAAGTGCAATCGGATCCTAAAACTTTCAAAAAGTGCAATCGATGGAAGGACTTAGATTGAACCATTTTGACAAGTTTTAGGATTTAATTGCACTTTTTGAAAGTTTTAGGACTTAATTGCACTTTGTGACAAGTTTTAGGACTTAATTGTACTTTTTAAAAAGTTTTAGGACTTAATTGCATTTTCATGACAAATTTTAGGATTTCCAATGCACTTATCCCTTTTGCTTATATAAGAATATTCATCAGTAATGTATTTCAACTTGACATTTCCTCACTTCTAATGATTACAAATGAGGAAGCTCAAATTCTGCCAATCGTTTCATGTGTGTATATATACATTTTAAAAAACACATTGTCCATGTGAATTTTTCATGATCTTTTCAATTTCTTGTGTGCATAAATGTAAAAAAACGTCCCGTTTAACCACCAAATTAACCTTATAAGTATGAGATCTCCCCAATTGTTGCATTAACATTAATCCATCTCACTGATCGATCAAACAAATATTTTATCCAACTTTATATAAAGATCGACCTATATATTGTTGGCAAAAGCATTTAGGAGATAGATGGACATTGTGATATTGACACGCACCAATGCACATAAAGTCATTTTTCGTCCCACTATCGAAAAGCTTGATGGAGGATAATGTGACAATCCAGATGTGCATTTGCACATGTTAGCTACTTCATGAAATCTTTCATCCGAAAATCTAAAGCACCTGCACTAATTCTAACATTCTAACCTTCCCCCAACAAGTTTAGTCGTTGTAATTCCCCAGATTATAGATTACTGCAAGAGGATGTTAAGCTTGAGGCTGCAGGTTTTGCCCATGTACCATCGCGGACTGGGTGAGCTTGTCTACCCTCACCCCACCACAATGTGAGTAAGGCGTAAGATCTGTGTTGCGCACCTATTTTTTATAGACTAACCAAAGTTTTATGATACAAATGATAGATTAGGAATTGAGACTAATGATTATCGGCTTGTAAAGTAATCAAGTCATCACTGTTTGATCAACCACTGTGATGATCTTACAGATTTACATGATCCATGCAACTTGATGGTTTTATTAGTGATGGGCTTAAGGCCTGTCCGCCCATGTTGGGCCTAAAAGCCCGGCCCACAGTAATAAGGCCCATGGATGGAGGGTCGTATAAAAAGGGATGAGAGAGAGGAAGAACGTACCTTTTCATTTTAGTACGTACGTTCTTTCTCTCCCTCTCCTCCCAAAAAGAAGAAAAAGGCAAAAGGACAATTTCTTCTTCCCTTCACGGCGAATTGGCGTCTTTGGATCGAACAGGGCTGAATTCTCTTCCTCTTCTCGACATCGGTGTCTAATCTGTGGCTAACAAGGTACGCTCGAATCCGTTGTGTGCTTTACGATCGGTGATACGTGAATTTTTCCCGGGCTTGTCTTCCGCATTCGTTTTAGGGATTTGATTTAGTGTCGAATCCGTTTCTGGGAATAGAATTTCCCAACATTGGTATCAGAGCCCTAGTTCACGTTTTTCCCGACCTGATTGATGTTTTTGATTGATTTTTTCGCGAAAGTGATTCGGCCGTACGGATCGGGGCGAGAAATCCCGACACTCGAGCGCTGTTCGCCCTTTTTTTTCCGAGTTTTCGTAAGTCGAAATCAAATTTTGATGGCATAGGGAGGAAGGGGTTGTCGAGATGAGTTTGGGGATGTGTCGCACGACGCCGGGAGACGCCGCACGTGCCCACACGTGCGGCCAGAAGCCGCTGCGCATGGGCGCGATGCGCCCGGAAGCGCTGGCTCGTCCAGCGCGTGCGAGACACGCACCGGTTGGTGAATCGGCGCGTGCGCGCCACCGGCGGCGAACCGGCACGGGCTGGTCGACGGACCGACGCGTGTTGACGTCAGCATGACGTCACCCAGCGGTAAATAACCGCTGGGATGACGTCATCGATGACGTCAGCGCCGACGTCGGTTGGCCGGGCGGTCACTGGCCGGCGACTCGACCGGTGACCCGACCCGACCCGACCCGCGGACACCTGGCACGCGCGCGGCACGAGCCGGCTAACGTCTTCGTGACATCAACCCGCGCACACGCGTGGCACGTGCGATCGGTTCATCCGACCGGTCCGACGACCTAACGGTTGACCGTTGACTTCTTTGACCGTTGACCGCGACAGTTGACCGTTGACCAAAAAAAAAAGAAAAAGAAAAAAATAATGTGTTTCATTTTCAATTAAGTCTATGTGGATTATATGTAATCCCTTATTTGTTCTGCATTTGTTGCAGGAACAATGCCTCCCCTTCAGTTACGTACTCCTATTCGCATAATTACCGATAAACAAAAGGAAAGGCTTTCTAAGTTGATAGCTAAGCTGACTGATTATCGATGGGAGAATGGTGACTTGATTGATCATGTTCTAGAAGTCAACGAGAAGATACAAAAGGTCATATGGAATGGTCGTCCCATGCCACAGTCAGAGATGGTGCGATTTTTCATTAACACTCTTCCACCTGAATGGCAAGATGTGTTAAATCGCATATGGGAAGTCAACGGAGCTGCTTCATATAAGAAAATTGTGATGGATTTTGTAAAAGAATATTACTGCATTGTTGCAAAGGAAAAGATCAAGAAATTAAACAAAAGAGGATCTTTCCCAGTTCGTGTGTTGGCTTGGTGTTAGATGCATTGGCTGTCTTTTGTTAAGTGTGCTTTGTGGACATCTAATGTAATGTTTACTACCCGATTGTTGTTGATGTAGCAACCTATATGTTAGTTGTATTATATGAAAGCATCATTATTATATTGTTTGTCAATTATCTGTTGCTTTCTGTTATTGCTGGTTGCTATGGGTAATTAGTTGTGGGTAGTTAAGAAGTTTTTTGTGACTTCATAGAATTGATTTTGCATATGACAATCATATTAATGATAGTTTTAAGTTAGGATTTTTGGAGGATGATTGGAAACGTAGTGACCTTTTGATTCTAAAACCTTACTTGAAATTATTCATTAATATGATGGGTCTGCAAAAGGGATGCATAAATGATAGGCATTAATAACTCGTGCATATATGTCGATGTGTTCGGATCAATGGCTTCAGCCACAAAGAGCATAGTTGCCGAGCTGAACAAAGGTGAAAAGCTCAATGGTGACAACTATGAAATTTGGCAAATGAAAATTCAGTATGTCTTTGGAAGAGCAAGAAGCACTTGAGGCTCTTAACCTGACTATGGTTGAACCTGAAGAAGGAAACACTGCACATCACAAGAGAGACAAGGAAGTTTTTGCTGTGTGGAAAAGAAAGAACTCTCTTGCTCGCATCACGTTGCTGAGCAGCATGGAAAATGACGTCATGCGAGAGTTTAGGCGTTTTGACAATACCAAAGAAATGTGGGAGTCATTGGCGGCAAGATTTGGTCATACTTCGGTGACCAGACTGAGGCAGCTCACTATCAGGTTTGACTCTTATAAGAAGCCTCATGGTCAGACCATGAAGCAACATCTTAGAAAGATGTCAAACATGATAACTGAGCTGAAAGATGCTGGCCATGTCCTCACAGATGAGCAGCAAGTGCAAGCAGTGATTCGTTCCTTGCCTCAGAGTTGGGAGCATATGAAGGTGCACGACTCATAATGAAAATATCAAAACCTTCGAGGATGCAATGCGTCATCTTGAGCTGGAAGAGGACCTTTGTTGGCGCTAAGCCGGATGCTGAACTCTATCATGCTAGTTCTAGCTCAAATGGAGCTTCATGCTCCAAGCACAAGCACCCTAACTGGTTTGATAAAGGGAAAGGCAAGGAAGCAGGTCCTTCAGGGAAGAAACCCAAGTTTAACCAACATGAAAGAGGAAAGCGTCCTCGCATGAAAAAGCTTGCAAGGGTGAAATGCTACAACTGTGACAAGAAGGGTCATTATGCTCGCGACTCTCGTGAGCCAAAGAAGGTATGCACCCCTTGTATTCTTCAGAACTTTGCTTTTGTGTCGAGTTATGTATTCTTAACTGAGTCTAATCCTTTGTGGACTGTGAATTCAGGAGTGACAGACCATGTAGCGAAGGATAGAGGATCCTTCGTGGAATTCCGACGAGTACCAACTGGAACTAAGTGGATCTATGTGGGAAACAACTCCAGAGCTGAAGTGAAAGGAATTGGCACATGCCAACCGAATATGCGTGATGGACGCACTTTGTTCCTACATGATGTGTTGTATGCTCAGGAGATTCGTCGGAATTTAGTGTCTGTTTTAGTGTTGGTTAAATTAGGTTTTAATATGAACTTCTATAATAGAGGTGTGGATTTGTTTTTGAATACAAATTACTATGGTTGTGGTTATTTTCTGGATGGTTTCATTGTATTAGATATTGAATATGTTAATGCAAATGTTTGTTATTCCCTTCTCACGTCTCCTAATTCATATATGATAATGATGTGAATGTATGGCATGCTAGACTTGGTCACATTGGCCAACAGCGTATGAATAGACTAGCCAAAAAGGGCTTGTTGGGCAACATTGAAAAAGTCGATTTACCCATATGTAAGCATTGCCTAGAAGAGAAAACGACAAGAAAACCATTTGGAAAATGTAAAAGAGCTGAATTTCCTATGCATTTAATCCATTCTGATGTCTATGGTCCAATGAATGTGAGAGGAAGGCATGGGGCTGTTTATTTCATCACTTTTATAAATGATTATATTCGATTCGGATATATCTATTTGATTTCTCATAAATCTGAAGCAATAAGTTGTTTCAAAAGGTTTATGAACCTGGTAGATAATCAATTAGACAAGAAAATAAAAGCATTGAGATCCGATCGAGGTCGAGAATACTTATCTGATGAGTTCAGAAAATTATGTGATGAAAAAGGAATAGAAAGACAGTTGTCTATTCCATATACTCCTCAATAAAATGGTGTTGCGGAGAGAAGAAACAGAACCCTATTGGAAATGGTTAGGTCCATGATGGCGCATGCTAACTTACCTATTACCTTTTGAAGTGATGCGTTGTTAACTGCTGCCTATATACTTAATCGTGTGCCTTCCAAATCAGTTACTTCCATTCCATATGAGTTATGGACAGGTAGAAAACCGGACTTAAGTTTTCTTAAGCCATGGGGTTGTGCTGCCTATACACATGAGTTCTCTCACAAGTTTGGGAAATTGGGTCCCAGAGGAAAGAAAAGTATTTTTATAAGATACTCGGAACACTCAAAATGGTATGTGTTCATAGGTGAGCAGGAAAGTGGGAGTATAACTAAATTTGAATCACGGGATGTCACATTCTTAGAGGATGAATTTCCTAAGAAGGGCGAAATAGGGAAAGACTACTCTCTATTTGAAACCTTGGATCAAGATAATGATCTTAGTGGAGTTCATCCAAGTGGGAGTAATATGAGAAGTGATGAATTGAATTCAACTCATTCTCAATTGCAACCACATAATGAGACGACATCATCATTATCTAATCCAAGTGGGAGCATAATGGGGAATGATGTGCAAAATGTATAATTTCCCATACGGCGAACAAGTCGCCAAAGTATTCCCCGTCGACGTTTTGATATTGAAGGGGAAACTTTTATGGTTGCTCCACAAGATGAGGATGAGCCAAGAAATATTAATGAGGCTCTGAATTGTCCTAGTAAGGAAGAATGGATTCATGCAATGGAAGAGGAAATTGAGTCAATGAAATCAAATCAAGTATGGGAACTGGTTGATCTTCCAAAAGGACGCAGAGCTATTGGGAACAAGTGGGTTCTCAAAATAAAGTGAAAGGCTGATGGCTCGATAGAAAGGCATAAGGCTCGTCTTGTGGCGAAGGGGTATAATTAACAAGAAGGAATTGATTATGAAGATACGTTTTCTCCTGTAATGAGATTTACCTCGATTCGCATTATTCTGGCAATAGTAGCTAGTATGGATCTTGAGTTACATCAGATGGATGTAAAGACTGCTTTCCTCAATGGAGAGTTAGAGGAAGAAATATACATTGAACAACCTACTGGTTTCATAGTGAAAGGCCAAGAAGAAAAAGTATGTCGACTTTTGAGATCGATATACAGCCTTAAGCAGTCATCGAGACAATGGTATATACATTTTCATAATGCCATAATGGCATATGATTTTACAATGATTGATGAGGATCATTGTGTATATATCAAAAGATCCAATGATCAATTTGTGATCATATCATTATATGTTAATGATATACTGATTGCCGGAAGCAATATGGAGTTTGTTAATACTATCAAGAGTTTGTTGTCTTCCAACTTTGAGATGAAGGATATGGGTGAGGCTGCATACATTCTTGGAGTTAAGATTTCAAGAGATCGTTCGAAGAGATCGTTGTCTCTTTCGCAAGAAACATATATAAATAAAGTTCTTGAACGATTTCGTATGCAAGATTGTAAACCCATAGACACTCCTATTGCGAAAGGTGAAGGATTGAGCCATAGGCGTGTCCGAGGACTCCACAAGAGAAGGAACAAATGAAACATGTTCCTTATGCTAGTGCAGTTGGGAGCTTGATGTACGCTATGATGTGTACAAGACCCGACATATGTTTGCAGTTGGAATGGCGAGTAGATACTAATCCAATCCAGGTCCAGCACATTGGAAAGCCGTTAAGAGAATACTGAGGTATTTGAAGGGAACTGCTGATTTCAAGTTGAATTACTAAGGAAATGATCTGTGACTTGAAGGCTATTCAGATACTGATTGGGGAGGAGATTTAGATGAAAGAAAATCTACATTAGGATTTGCTTTCTTACTGAACAATGGCGCCATATCATGGAGCAGTAAGAAGCAAACGTGTATAGCCTTGTCCACGATGAAAGCTGAGTTCGTGGCATTATCAGCAGCGGTATAAGAAGGAGTTTGGCTTAAGAGATTTTTGGATCATTTAGGTGTTAATGAGAAAGCTGCAAATCCATTTTTGGTTAACTGTGATAGCCAAGCAGCTATAGCGTACACCAAAGATCCAAAATATCATAGCAAGACCAAACATATAGATACAAAGTATAACTTTGTCAAGGATATGATTGCACGAAAGGATGTGAACTTACAGTACATATCTACGCATAGAATGGTAGCAGATCCTATGATAAAGCCAATACCTAAAGATGTGTTTTGTGGTCATGTAAAATCTCTAGGATTGCGTAGAGTCTGATGTACTGGATTGTAATTTCCCTGAGTTGTTCACATGTATGAACTAGTGTTGTTTCATTATTAATGCCTATGAATCTTTGTTTGATCTTTATGCATCTTAATGCTCAGTGCATTATTTTAAGTCGAGAAAGTATATCGGACAGATAAGAGATTAGCTCACTCACACGGGTAATCGCCTCTATTTACTATGTGATAAATAGAGATGAGACTGTTTTTAAGCTTATTATCTAGGTGATAATCGAGAGCTCAAGCTTAAAATACGTGTTGACACCTAATTTTGGAAAAATAAAATTGCATTTTGAACAAAAGGAAAATAAGGGGAAGATCAATATGATTTGGTTATGAATGGAAGGTGGGATTTTGACTAATTATTCTTGCTTCAATTAGATCTTCAAGAAATCAAGAGAATAAAATTCAAAATGGAAACCAAACCCAAAATTGGTGAGGATAATGGCCAGATGAGTGAAAAACCGAAATGTTAATTTGCGATGGCAAATCGGGGCTGAAATTCTGTAATTCCCGCAATCAAGGAAGCATAACTTTCTAAAAGACAATAGAGGTTTTCACTATAAAAAGGCAACGGTTCGTGAGAAAGGGAGGGGAGTGGAGCTCACAAGGGAAAAAAATGGTGAGAAAACGTAGAGAGGTTCGATAGACAATCTCTCAGAGAGGAGGCGATTTTCAAAAAAAATTCAGAGCAAAAGTGAGGAAGGTTTTCTCCTTGGTTTCTTTTGAGTTCAATTTTCTTTGGAGGAGAGGCACACACCCTCAGGGATCTCGGATGATGGTGTAGTCTTCTTGACGATGCCCCATGTTCATCATGCTTCATGGATATTGACGACAAGCATAAAGCTAAGTCGAGCTTTTTTTTTTTTTTTAAGTTTGATTGTGTGCAATTCCAATTTGCTATTCGCACTAAGGTGATTTTATTTTTTCTTGCCTAGATTAAACTCCTACACCTCGACAATAATTCCAGCAGCGAGACATCGAAGTGGCCAACGTACCTAAGCGCGATTGCCATCCAGTGATTTCACTGTGATAAAACCGGGTTGTTTCTCTCCCTATTAAAGTTGTTCACCCCATATTTTCACCTAATTTACTTTGTTTTGATGTTGTGGTCACAGGCAATTCAATGCCGAACAAAAGGCCACACAATTCCATATTTCACCATAATTGACAAGAGAGAGACGACAAGAGAAGGGGCGTCCACTCAAAAGTTCTCGGAGGAGACTAGCAAATGATCAAATCAAGAACTAGCCATATGCCCACCAACGCTGCTGCAATTCCCCTCCTTTAGTTTTATTTTTATTTCTTTCTTTTGCTTATTTTATGTTATATTATTGCGTTTTAAATTTTGTTATTATTGTTTAAGTTAGAATATGGTTTGTCAATGTTAATATTTGTGCATTTTGTATGCATTATCCGTAGGGATTTTTTCCGAAATTAATGTAATTATTAATTTGATCGAGAGACATCGGATCATTTTTTTTATTATATTAATTTTTGGGCTTTTTGGTGAAATTTTAATTGTTAAATCACAATAATTATTTAATTTGGTCCGTAGGACTTCGGACCAGATTTGTAATTGTTTTGATCTCCTTGTTGTGATAATTAGGGTTAGAATAACTGTTAATTTGACCTGTGAGACAATAGGTTATTTTTTCGATTATTTTAATCCCTTCTTGCTTTATTTTGTTGATAGTTTAGATTTAATATTTATTTAATAATTAATTATTTTAAAAAAAATCTAAATTCTGCCTGAGCATATAGGTTTAGTAAATCAGACATGTAGGATTAGGTTTATGAAATTTTCGTCATCTAGTGATTGTTGCTAAGTTCATTGCTCGTCATTAGAACTAGGTCATTTGATTAAATTGCATATTTAATTGTTGCATTTCTTTAATTTCGAATTTCATGGAAAATACAAAAAAAAAAATTAGAATAAATTCATTTCATGCTTTAAGATAGATTGCATGCTTATTCATGTTATATAGTTTAGGTCATATTGCCACGTCATATCATTTCATGTTAAATTAGTAGCATGCATTGCACGACTTTCATTAAATAAAGTGAAAACAAAAAATTGAGTGATTGTTTATTAATTAGAAATCATATCTGGGATTATTGATATGAATTCTAACCTAACATCACAGTTGCTTTTGTTGCTTTGAGGTAAGTCCTGCATTATTTTATTCGCTTTCTCGGGTGTTAAATTGGTGGTTTGTGCACTCGCATGATCGCCTCACACGTTAGGAAAATGAATTAAAATCAAATCAAGCTGCCTGCAAAACATTTTTGAAAATTAAAAAGAAATGGTACCGAAAGGGCACTAGGATAGTCTAGTGTAACCAAGTCCCCGTACCCTTAGTCTCTGGTTCGTAGGAGTAAAATAATTCTCCCATTATTTTACTTAGGTGTCTAATCGACCTACCAAAAACAGATTAATGGCGACTCCTAGATAGTATTTTGCATGTTTAAAAAGTTTAAACTCAAGTCACGATTTGGTATGGGCTTGGGAGAGCCCGAGCTAAGTTTAAAAAAAAAACTTAGCAGTCCATCAACCTAGTTTTAGGCGGTGAACCCGAAAAAATTAGGTCGCGACAATACGTATGTCGCCTTAACTGAGTGTTAAGATGAGGACATAGTATTTACGATGTCCGAAAGTAAAATAACCCACATATTTTACTTTATCTGTCTAAGATGTCGGATGTGAGTTCTGATGAATTTTGTAAATAAGTAGATACGTGAACTCAAGTTAGACATTGGGTATGTCTGAACTATCATCTGTACGGTATTGATGATGTAGACATACGCTCCATGGGAAAGGAGTTAATACCGTAATACGTATTTCATACTACGTATGCATGAGACGACCAATAAGAGTGGCAAAAGTTTGATCTCAACTTTTATGACGTGTGAGACTCTTGAGGAATAGAGTTCCTCATTTTTAGTACCCTCATGACTTTTACTTATTCTCAAGATTTCTATTTAGTGTTTGCTATCTTAGGATGTTGTCAATGGTCATGAATTGATTCGATCTAATGGAACATTTCTAGAAAAACAAGTTGAATTGAAATTGAGAGTTTGAAGGAAAGAGGAAGATCGGATTTAGAGAATCACATTGTAGTTTTGTATTCATTGGTCGATCAATTATGACTGTCTTTGGGATAATCATAATTGTGAATACAATATATATATCATTGTTGAAATGAGATTAAGATAGATATATATGTGATCGATCGATCTAGGGTACTGCATACTAAATTTACTCGGAATATGATGCCCATTATGAGCTGTTGTATATTCCTAACAGATGTATGACAACGAGCTCTCAAAGTATGCTGGTCGCACGGATTATTCACCGGTATGAATGTTGAAGATAGATAAAGAGAATCCTGTTCGGCCCACCATGAGCGAGTGAGAGATGATGGTTTTATTAGTGATGGGCTTAAGGCTGTTCGCCCATGTTGGGCCTAAAAGCCCGGTCCACAGGAATAAGGCCCATGGATGGAGGGTCGTATAAAAAGGGATGAGAGAGAGGAAGAACGTACCTTTTCATTTTAGTACGTACGTTCTTTCTCTCCTTCTCCTCCCAAAAAGAAGAAAAAGGCAAAAGGACAATTTCTTCTTCCCTTCACGGTGAATTGGCGTCTTCGGATTGAACAGGGCTGAATTCTCTTCCTCTTCTCGGCATCGGTGTCTAATTTGTGGCTAACAAGGTACGCTCGAATCCGTGGTGTGCTTTACGATCGGTGATACGTGAATTTTTCCCGGGCTTGTCTTCCGCATTCGTTTTAGGGATTCAATTTAGTGTCGAATCCGTTTCTGGGAATCAGAATTTCCCAACACATCTAAACAACAGTCGTGTACATGACTAA
This sequence comes from Eucalyptus cloeziana, assembly GCA_014182715.1. NCBI lineage: Eukaryota > Viridiplantae > Streptophyta > Magnoliopsida > Myrtales > Myrtaceae > Eucalyptus > Eucalyptus cloeziana. The sequence goes on from CM024642.1 coordinate 27,123,665, forward strand.
GATAACCCCTTCTCTCCATTTCCATTGCAGCCGTGAACCAGAAGCAACCGCGAACTAAAAGCAGCCGTGAGACAACAGCCAGCAAAGAAATCCCTCATCTCCGCTCGTCTCTGCATCTCTCAACTCCATCCACCGCCGACCCTCTCATCCCACGGCCTCACGTAGCCGACCACCAGGCCGCAACTCTCACGTGCCCTCTCCTCAGCTCGTTCGCTTGTGTCACGACACCATCATCTCAGCTCAAGTATCAACAATCCAGGAGCTCGCCTTCATTCCACCAAGCCACCATTGCAACTCACGAGGACCCAAGGCAAGTAGATATCCCTTGTTCTATACTATATCGATCATTTGTCGTGCAACGATGAGGGTTTCCTAAAACAATCATTGAATTTAGTGTTTCCGGATATGTAGCCCCTACTCACCAGTCTTGGATAAAGTTATATAGTTAAACGGGTTAAGACTTTAGCCATTTTATTTGTATATGTGTTATAGAAAGATTATATATCGAATCCATGTACATGCTTGGACTGAGAGTGCCACAAGTTGAGCCAAAATGAGAATTTATTGTCAAGTCTAGGTTCGGTTTAGCTTGACCCCGAGGTTTTACTAATTTCGTGCCGACTTATTTGATGCAAATTTCGTGGAGTGTTCTCCATAAAAGTTGTCCTTGTTGGTTTTTCGACGACATACTTTAATTTCATAATTTTTGGACTTCATACGACAAAAATATTTTAGAAAAACTAAGGAGTGGGAAATCTATTTTTGGACTTATTGCACCGACCCCTCATTGTTTTCCATTTTCCACAAATTTTTCTCTCCAAAATTCTAACATGTGTCCTTCATGAAAGTTGTAGAGTACATCCTAGCTACTACATATTAAATTTCCATAATTTTTCGGTTTCATTTGGTTGGTGAAATATTTATTCTCCTACTCAATTACGTTTTGGAAAATCTTACTGTTTTCAGTCCGGTTTGAAAAATTAATTAGAACTATACGAACTTGAATCGGACTTTGAGTCATTCGTAAAAATGTCCCTCTAGGTCCTATCTACCTCATATTAAAGTTTCATAATTTGTAAAACCCGTTTACCTAGGCAACAACTATCGTTTCTAAAGGTGCGCAGGACACCTTATAAGGCTAGTTTAGGGCCTAGGATGCGAGAGTCTTTTGACAGTTCATCTAATATCGACACGAGTGAGCTTCTATTAGTCTAGGGGATAAAAATGACTAATTATTCATTAAATGCATGCTTGAGTCCCTGAATAGTAGTGATGTTGATATGCTTTTAATTGGATTATGGAATTGTTGCACCATGATGTGGATGTGTGATTGAGAATGCCGTCAATCCTTCAGACAACAATACCTTGGGTTGTAGTAGGGATGCTTGGAGGGGTCACTGGGTTCCTCCAAATGCCTAAGGGTTGCAACGCATGTCTCCCATATGTCCTCGCAACGTCGGATGGATGCGAGATCCTGCCGAGGCGAGGGGTGGTAATGGGGTTTCCCAGATGATGATGACAATATGAATTTATATCGAATATAACTTTAGTACTCCCGAACTAAACTACTAATTATCTATTGAGAAAAAGTTATTACCTGTATTGATTTGTCATATATTTTGAAAAAGTTCTCAGGTAAGTTGATGTGCAAGTAATTTATTGAACTTTTTATTGAGGTTTTTTTTTTTTTTTTTGTCAATATGATAATCGATTTGTGTAGTGTAGACCGATGGACATTCTGCTTGTTGGGTTTAGACTCACTGGTTGTTGACTTTATCTCTTCACATCAATAGAATGTCGATTCCACTTGCCTTCCCTATGGTCTGTTACGGGGTGCTAGTTGACTTCACATGGAGCAACACTAGTTCATAGACCTTGGCTTTCAGGATACGATTTTTATCTATATCAAGTGGCATATGGTCATGGACGTGGGGCCCTTGAAGGGGCAGGTCACGCTTGGTTTCGTCGGGATGTACACTCATGTCAATGGGCGCATGGTGGGTCCACTCCCATTGTTTGTCAATGGGCTCGAAGATGGAGGCAACCCCACTGCATAGGAGTGAGATAGGAGGGAAGCTAGTTTTTAGAGCTGGGAAGATTTTTGATAGAATCAAGAGCTAGGGTTTAGGCGACCACATGTACAGCTAGGTTGGGAGGGGTGACTGACGTACAATAAGGTGAAGTCAGTAGTACTGACCTTGTGAAATTTCCTAGTGTAACCAACCTATCACCTGACAGACATATATAAATAAATAAAAAATGAAGTTGCCATGTTCATAGAAATCGCAAGAACCCCAGAATTACTTTAGTCCCTTACGCTTCCCCATGCTTAAGAAAAAGTGAAACAAAAAGATAACTGCACTAGTAGTTTTATAGTAATTGTGACATGTTGGGGATGTCATAACTCGAGTGGCGTCATAGCATAGGTTTGACCGAAGTGATAATGCATGTTGGCGGTGGAAAGAGTTAGGATGAACGCTCGCGATAAGACACTAAATGTATGTGATTGATTTGTTTTGGACAACAGATGATAGATTGTCACTTGAACAATTACAAGTTACTTGTGTATTCTAGTAACATGCATATGTTACTAATGTGGTCCCACTAACATTTATACAATCAGTGACTTGGGTGTCACAAATCATTTACGTGGGTAATACTCAGTAATTTGCAGGGAAACATGGTGAGGTCGAGAAGATCTTCTCCATCGAGGGCAGAACCTCGAATGGAGGATGTTCTATAGGCACTTGCCAATAGAGGGAATCTAATGGAGTGGCAAACCCAACAGCAACCTATAGCGGAATGCCTAACACAAGGACAAGTAGAGCAATTTCTTAAGCTGAAGCCACATTCCTTTACCAATATGAGAAGCCTAGAAAAGGCCGAGCAATGGATTGACAAAATAGAAAGAATCTTCAGGCTGCTGAACTGAAGCGACACGGAGAAGATAACCTCTGTAGAGTATCAACTAGAAGGAAATGCCAAGCATTGGTGGAGGGCCTCCAGGGACACGATCTTCCTGGCCAGTATAGTGGTATCGTGGGATGAATTTTTTAACGATTTCTACATGAAGCATTTCTATGATTGTGTAAAGGACAGGAAGATAACAAAATTTATCCAATTGGACTAGAAGGAGCTAACTATAGACCAATATGAAGCAAGATTTTCTAAACTGTATAGGTACACTCCCCGATTAGTTGAAGATCGAGAGAAGAAAACCAAGAGGTTCCTAAAGGGCCTAAGGTGAACATCAGAAAACAACAGATGCTCTTTCATATCAAGGATTATAATGAAATTTATGAGTGAGCCCAACTCAAAGAACAGGTTTTGATGAGAGAGAGGGTAGAAAGTGAAAGAAGGACCGGATTCAGACGCCAGATTGTGCTAAATTATGTTCGACGAGACAAGAGGCCCCATCCATCTCAAGGACAGGTTGACCCTTCACATAAGAAGCAAAATTTTGGGAATTTTGGAGGAGCTAGGAAAGGCCAGGCCATGAATCAAGTATGGTACCGGAATGAATCATGCCAAATGTGTGGTGGACGGCATGGACCAGGACCCTGTCACGACTTAAGGAGATATTTTGGATGTGGACAATAGGGCCACATTAGGAGAGACTGCCCCTATGAGAGGACCCAAGTGAATGTTGGCCCTACACGACCGGCATAACAACATCTGAGCAAAGCATCTCAGAAAGAAAGACCGCAATGACCGCTAGTGTAAGGACGGGTGTATGAGGAAGCGAAAGCTTCTAAGGACATCATCTCAGGTATAATTTCTTTAAAATAAGGCTTATGCATTGTTTGATATGAGTGCCACGCATTTTTTTTTTATGTTTGAAAGATATAGACGATTGGGTGAGATAGAAACCAAAACCCTCAATATGCCTCTTAGTATTTCTACACCACTGAAAGATGCGATGTTGTCTACATTAGTGTGAGAGAAATGTAAGATATTTATAGGTGGACGAAATCAGGAAATAGACCTTAATGATGGCCATGTATGATTTTGACGTCACCATAGGAATGGATTGGCTCCATAAGCAACAGGCCAAGGTGGACTATTATAGAAAGATGATTAAACTCAACCCACTAGATGAGGCCATTTTGATTTCTATGGGGATGAGACAAACTCCTCAGTGACCCTTATTTTGGCAGTAGAGGCACATATGCTCCTTAACGAAGGGTGTTAAGGGTACCTGGTTATAAAGAACTAGACTAAGGAATAAGCCAAACTCGATGAAATTCAAGTGGTCCAAGAATTTTTGGACTTATTTCCTAAAGAATTACCAAGATTTCCACTAAAACGGGAGATTGAGTTTGTAATCAAATTGATGCCTAGAACTAAATCAATATCAAAAGCCCCGTATATAATGGCTTTAGCAAAACTAAAGGAGTAAAAGAATAGTTACAAGAATTACTTGATAGGGGATTCATTAGACCTAGTGTGTCCCTATAGGGTGCTCCTATCCTATTTGTAAAGAAGAAGAACGAGTTGATGCATCTTTGTATTGATTATAGACAACTGAATCAGGCCACGATCAAGAACAAGTACCCGTTGCTTAGAATAGACGACCTATTTAACCAGTTATAGGGATGTTCAATTTTTTCTAAGACAAACCTAAGGTTAGGATACCATCAACTAAGAATTGAGAAGGAAGATGTTCCAAAACTGCCTTCAAGGCTCGTTATGGGCACTATGAGTTCTTAGTTATGTCATTTGGCCTGAAAAATGCACCATCTACAGTCATGGACCTAATGAATAGGGTATTCAAACCATACCTGGATCAATTTGTAATCGTCTTTATTGACGATATCCTGATATATTCTAAAAGACCGGAGGAACAAGGATAGTACTGCAGACTCTTAGAGAACATAAATTGTATGCCAAATTTAGTAACTATAAATTCTAGCTAGATCGAGTAGTATTTCCGAGTCACGTGGTGTCAGGAGAAAGAATGTCGGTGGACCCAACAAAGGTCGAGATAATAGTAAATTGGCCTTATAGGATATTATAGGAGGTTTATAGAAGGATTTTCACGACTTGTAGGTTGGTTGACCCAACTAACTAGGAAAAATGAGAAGTTTGAATGGAGTAATGAATGTGCGAAGCCTCCAGGAGCTCAAGAAAAGATTGACCAGGGCCCCGATACTAGCCATTCCATCTGGATCTGGTGGATTCATGGTATATAGTGATGCCTCCCACAAGGGGTTGTGATATGTCATGATGCAACATGGGAAGCTTGTAGCCTATGCATTGAGACAATTAAAATCTTATGAATTGAACTACTCAACTCACGATTTAAAAATTGGCGGCAATAATTTTCGCATTGAAGATATGGAGACATTATCTATATATGGGAGAAATTTGAAATTTATACAAATCATAAAAGTTTGAAATACCTATTCTCCCAGAATGAATTAAATATGAGACAAAGAATGTGGATGGAACTACTAAAAGATTATGACTGTGAGATATTGTATCATCTAGGGAAGGCAAACAAAGTAGCGAATGCTCTCATTGTAAGTCGAAGGCAAACAAAGTAGCGGATGCTCTCATTGTAAGTCGACAATGGGTATGGCCAGTATAAGGACGAGAGAATGAAACTTGTTAGAGACAATAGCCAATTCGGAGTTTAAGTTAGAAATAAACCATCTCATCGGTGTACTAATTGCATTGAGAATTGAGCCAGAAATTATTCAGAAAATTAGAACCCTACAATCGTCAGACTTATAAATCATGAAGTTTCGAGAAGATGTATTGTTGGGGAAAAGACCAGAGTTCCAACTTTCTGAGGATGGAATAGTGAGATACCAGGGACAACAATGTGCGCCTAACAATGAGGAAATAAGGAATGAAATCTTATCGGAAGCGCATAGAAGTAATTATAATGTCCACCCTGGAAATACAAAAATGTATCGAAACCTACAATACTGGTGGAATGGTATGAAGACGAACATTACCAAGCACATTTCTTAGCGTCTGACCTGCAACAAGTGAAAGCCAAATATCGCAAACTCATGGGAATGCTAAGAGCTAGATATTTTGGAATGGAAATGAGAGCATATAACAATGAATTTTATGCAAGGATTGCCAAAGACATCAAGCGGCCACGATTTTATCTAGGTAATAATAGATCATCTAACCAAATCTACCCATTTCTTAGTAGTGCATATGGATTGTCTGATGGAGAAATACGCAGAGATATAAGTAAGGCGTATAGCACACTTACATGGTGTCCCAGTGACCATCACTTCAGATTGAGACTCGAGATTTACCTCAAATTTCTGGTAGGGTCTCCATATTGCATTAGGGGACCAAACTCCAATTTAACCTCGCCTTCTATCTGTAAACGCACGGACGGACATGAAGAGTAATCCAAGTGCTGGAAGATATGTTGAGGGCTTGCATAATCGACTTTAAAGGAAACTGGGATGAGAAGCTACATCTAGTAGAGTCCATATATAACAATAGTTTCTAGCAGAGTATTGGTATGGCCTCATTCGAGGCACTATATGGAATAACTTGCAGGACCTCGGTCTGTTGGAATGAAGTTGACGAGAGAAAACTCACAGGACCCAAATTGGTACAAGTAACTCTGAATGCAATAGAAACCATTAGAAATCAATTAAGAGCAGCCCAAAATGGACAAAAAAGCTACGCAAATAAGCGTCAAAGACCATTGTAATTTAACATGGAAGACCACGTATTCTTGAAGGTATCACCGATAAAGGGCGTATTTAGATTTAGAAAGAAATGCAAGTTGAGCGCAAATTTATTGTACCCTTTAAAATCCTCGAAAAGATAGGGGATTTAGCCTATCAATTGGTGTTGCCTCCTAAGCTATCGAATCTACATGATGTCTTCCACGTGTTGATGTTGAAGAAGTATCAACCCGACCCTCCTTATATACTGGATGATGAAATTATCAAAGTACACGAAAAAGTGAAATACGTGGAAGAGCTAGCGTGAGTACTAGATCGAAAAGAGCAAGTTCTCCAAACAAAGGTAATCCCAATCGCAAGGTTTTATGGTGACACCACGACGTAAAAGAGGTCACGTGGGAAAGCAATGAGGTAATGAGGCCAAAGTACCCCATCTCTCCAATAGAATGTAAGGGACGTTCAATTTCGGTACGAAATTCCTTAAGATGGGGAGATTTGTGACATCCAAAATTTTGTTCAATAAGATAGCAAGCTCCGAATACTTAACAATCCACGCTACATTAGCAGGCTCATCATCAGACCACATTATCTACACTACCGCGAGTATTTGCCCCTCGGCTCATCCCCGTCATCGCCAAGACAACTCAACCATGACACCTCAAGCCACGCCAAGTTATCAATCATGACACCGCAATGCTGCGTCATCACCGAACCATACCAGCTTAGCGACCGGCACCACATTAGTGTGACCGAGTGCTACCAAGTTACACCGCGTGATGCCACATAATCCTCCAAGCTGCAACATATCACTTCCCCCAGCTAACCTTCCCTTTCACCTCGCCGAAATGGCCACAACTAAGCCAAGGTCATCCTATCTGTTACCGCAAATGAGCGACAACGCATGGAGGGATGCTGAGTCAACAACCACCGCCAGAGAGAGAGAGAGAGAGAGAGAGAGAGAGAGAGAGAGAGAGAGCGTTGACTATGGAAGGGAAGAAAAAATGTACAAAGAGAGAGAGAGAGTGATTCGTTTGTCCCCTACCCGCACGCCCTCTTCAACGCCTTCTCTCCATTTCCATTGCAGCTGTGAATCAAAAGTAGTCGCAAGACAGAAGCCAACAAAGACATCCCTCATCTTCGCCCGTCTTTGCATCTCTCAACTCCATCCACCGTCAACCCCCTCAGCCCATGACCTCACGCCACTGACCACCAAGCCACAACTCTCACGCGTCCTCTCCTCAGCTCGTTCGCTTATGTCACAACGCCGTCGTCTCAGCTAGAGCATCAACGATCCAAGAGCTCGCCTTCATTCCACCAAGCCGCCACCGCAACTCATGAGGACCCGAGACAAGTAGATATCCTCCGTTCTATACTACATCGATCGTTTGTCATGTGACAAGGAGGTTCCTAAAAATCCTTTAAATTTAGTGTTTCCGGAGACATAGCCCCTAATCGTCGGTCTTGGATAAAGTTATATAGTTAAACGGGTTAAGACTTTAGCCGTTGGATTTGTATATGTCTTATGGGAAGATTATATACCGAATCCTTGTACATGCTTGGACTGAGGGTGCCGCAAGTTGAGCCAAAACGAGAATATGTTATCAAGTCTAGGTTCAATTCAGCCCAATCTTGAGGTTTTGCTAATTTTGTGCCGACTTATGTGATGCAAATTTCATGGGGTATTATTCACAAAAGTTGTCCATCATTGGATGTTCTACGACATGCTTTAATTTCAGAATTTTTGGACTTCGTACAACAAAAATATATTTGAAAAACCAAATAGTAGGAAATATGTTTTTGGACTTACCGCACCGACCCCTCCTTGTTTTCTATTTTCCGCAAATTTTGGTCCAAAATTCTAACATACTGTTAACACCTAAATTTTGATGATTTGTTTAGTCATTTATTGTATTAAAAAATTAGGGACTGAACTTTAGCCCCTAAACAAAAATATTAAATCGCAGCATATAGTTTTAAGAGTGTTTTTATTTTTTTATTTTTTTTATCGCATTTTGCATGGACCGGTAATGGATAAGCTTTAATTTGACAAGTTGGGAGATAGGTGCATTTTGGAAAAGATTTGTATTATTATTCCAATATTCAATAATATCACGGTAGATTGCGAGCTCATCTTTGCAAGACTCGGAATTTGAGAAGATTCTATTACAATCTTGAATTTTTAGCCTAATGTTCGATCAATTTGTGGGCAAGTATTTGGTCAGAGAATATTCAATCTGCATAAGGATAGAAAATGATATCTTCCAAGAAAAAAGATGAAAGCGTGCGGACAAAGATTTGGCCACGAGAGAGACCATCTTGAACACCCATGAAATTGAGTCAATATTCTCAAAATCCTTAGACAATTCTGTTGACCGTAATGCAAGGAGGAGGATCAGCTTCGTATAAAGGAAATCAAGAAAAAGGGAAAGTGGGGTTTAGTCTTCACGTATCCATCGGTGTGGGCAAAAAGAAAAGTTGCGAGAATAGGAAAGAAATCATGATGGGTGGTCAACAAGACAAGTGAATAATACATGCAAGATTTCAAGGGAATATTCATGCAATGCAATAGAAGGAAATAAAGTCTTAGTCCACTCACCTATAAAAAGTTTGCTATACCACATAATGCAAAAGAGGCCGCACAATGAAATACACGGCCACATTGAAGGTTTTTTAAGTTTTCACATCAAAGGGGACTTCTATTCTAAAAGGCACATTGATAGATATACACGTGAGAGAGAGAGAAAGGAGAAGGAACTCTCTCTGCCGAACCGAGGAGCCCCCACGTTGTGCGAGGCCCTTTGCCACAGCATCATACTCGAGCTCAACCGAGACGTTAACGGAGCTACCGCCTTCCTCGCACTCAACGGTGGCTTGATTCGCTGCTGCCCCGGCGAGACCGTAATTGCTCCTTGCAGCAATCACTCGAGCAGCGCTCGCATCCCCGATGATCAACGATCTGCTGCTTTTGCTTTACCCCACGAGCAACATCACCCCAGGCGACCATAATTGGAGAAATAGAAAACGGTGATTTTTTGGATTTAGCATGGCTTGGTCCAAGTAAAAGGCAAGATTCAAGTGGAGGTTTCTGGTCTTGATCTTCGTGGATTGGGCAGCAAATTCGTTAAATAAAAATCTGGTTTCTAAAGCGGTCCCAAAGCTTCCTTGTTGATCATCAAGACGTGAGCAGCCACGTTTCAGTCCTATTGACAAAGTCAAACCATTGCGCATCAAGTGTGCCGCACCGCTTGTCCTTAGATCACGCCACGAGATGTAGCTATAGCCCTCCAGTCTGGACAAGTGCTAACCAGCCTTCGCTGAGCCTTGGTTTTCGTTTGCGGGTTGTTCTTTGGTTTGATATTAATCCATGTTATCTTAAAAATTGCAAGTGTGATTCGCGAGTGATACGCGAAGAAACAGAGAGAAAATCATGAGTGGAAGTCAAGAAAGAGATATTACTCTGCCCTTGGAGAATGAAGGCGGTGATCCAGTAGTAATGCTCGTGAGTGTAGATTGACCTTTCGATCAGACACCTACTCACGGTCAAGCTCATCAAGAGCATATATTCTTCATAGCTACAAGACAAAAGAGGAAGGAGATCATCTCGACGCCCACGTCATCAACAGTCTCCCTTGTAGTGTCATCGCGACCGATCCTTTGATGAGCCCCATCGCGCTCGGCTTTTCTTTTGCAGAATTTATTGCGAGTCACCATCCCCATTTGGAAAAGTTATATGCGCGATATCAAGAGCTAGGTAAGATTCTTGATTGATTCGAGTTTCTCATATTTTATTGCCTAATCCACGGGATCGCGATTTATTTTGAATATTTGTTCGTTATTGCCATACCCAAAAATATTTTGAATTCTCATGAATTCGGGGATTAATCCCTAATTTCACAACGTGCATACGATTGATAGTCCGATTTTTGCGCCCTAAATCCGACTCGCAATCGCACGGAAAATCGCCAATCCGATCTCACGCTCGAGATTCGATTCACGATTTATTTTTAAAAATTGGCCAACCCAATCTCATACGCGAGATATGGTTCATCAATTTTTGGATAACAATCTTATCTTGTTGGATGTGTTGTCGTGTTATTTGAGTCGACTTTGTTATCATAAGAAAGAAAAAAAAAATTGAGTTAGATTAGGTTTACCATCTTAGAGTTATCTTGCATATTTAGAATGGAAGTTTATTTCGATTGTTTTTTCAACATAATAAAAATCCAAAAAAAATGCATTCATTTAGGATGTTAGTTTTTTTAAATGGCACGTTTAATTATTTGGCAAGTTTAATTTTGAATCTTATAAAAAAACACAAAAAAAAAAAAAAAAATCATCATGCATATATCATGTAGAGTTAGAGCATTCTTAGGATGAAATTGCATTTTTTTTAAGTTTAGATATTTTTCTTTCTTAGATAGATTGCATTTTAGGTTAGAGATAATATTCTAGTTTAAATTAAGATTTGACCTTATCTGAATCTTAATATAAGTTGGATGATATCTTAATTTGGATAGATAATTCTCACATTTTTAATTCCGAATTTATATAAAAATACAAAAATGCCTTAGGCTAAATTAGTTTCATTATTTAGGATAGAATGCACTCTTTAAGGAAAAAGAAAAGAAAAAATGTCATATGCACATCATTAGGCTTAGATTCATTGAGATGCATGCCATTTAGTATTTTTGTTAGGCCCATTTAATTAGAAATTACATGTCATTTGAATTATGTCATTTAGTTAATATTGCATTGCATATTACATAATTTTCATCAATTAAGTGAAAAGAAAAAATGAAATTGCGTGTTAATTAGAAATCATATCTAGGGTTGTTGATGTGAATTCTGATTTAATATTGCAGATGCTTTCGTTGCCTTGAGGTAAGTCTTGCAATTTATGTATTGTTTATCTGGGTGTTAAATTGGTGGTTTGCGCATCCGCATGATCACCTCACATGTTAGGGAATTAGATTTAAAATCAATTTAAGCTGCCTGCAAAAGCATTTTTGAAAATAAAAGAATGGTACCGAAAGGGCACTAGGGAAATCTAGTGTAACCAAGTCCCCGTACCTATAGTCTCTGGTTCGTAGGAATGAAGTAAAACTCCCATTACTTTACTTGGGTTTCTAATCGACCCACCAAAAAATAGATTAGTGGCGACTCTTAGATAAAATCCGTTTGCATGTTAAGAAATTTCAACATAAGTCGCGAATTGGTATGGGCTTGGGAGAGCCCGAGCTAAGTTTAGGCTTAGCAATCCATTAGCCAAACCCTAGGTGGTGCACCCGAAAAATTGGTCGCGACACATACATCCTTCATAAAAGTTGTAGATACATCCAAGGCTACCACATATTAAATTTTTATAATTTTTCGGTCTCATTTAGTTGGTGAAATATTTATTTTCCTACTCAATTATGTTCTAAAAAATCTTACTGTTTTAGTTGCAAAAAATATTTAGAACTGTACGAGTTGAATCAGACTTCAAGTCCTTAATGAACAATGTCCCTCTAGATCCTGTCTCCCTCATATTAAAGTTTCATAATATTTTAGACCCGTTTACCTAGGCAATGGCTATCGTTTCTAAAGGCATGCGGGATGCCTTATAAGGCTAGTTTAGGGCCTAGGATGCAAGAGTCTTTTGACAGTTCACTTGATATTGGCACGGGTGAGCTTATATTAGTCTAAGGGATAAATATGACTGATGATTCATTAAATGCATGCTTGAGTCCCTGAATAGTAGTGACGTTCATGTACTTTTAATTGAATTATGGAATTGTTGCATCATGATGTGGATGTGTGACTGAGAATACCGTCAATCCTTGGGATGACGATGCCCCGGATTGTAGTAGGGATGCCTGGAGGGATAATTGGGTTCCTCTATATGCTTGTGGGCCCGAGGGTAACGAGGTTCCCCGGATGATGATGGCAACATGAATTTATATTGAATATGACTTTAGTACTTTTGAACTGAACGATTGATTATCTGTTAGAATAAGTTATTACTTGTATTGATCTGTCATATAATTTGAAAAGGTTCTCAGATAAATCGATGTGCAAGTAATTTATTGAACTTTCTATTGAGGCTTTCTTTGTCAATACGATAATCGATTTGTGTAGTATAGACCGATGGACATTCTGCTTGTTGGGTTTAGACTCACTAGTTGTTGACTTTATCTCTTCGGATCAATAAAATGTCGATTCCACTGTCTCTCCTATGGTCCATTATAGGGTGCTAATTAACTTCTTGTGGGAGCAGGACGAGTTCGTAGATCTTGGCTTTCAAATTACAGTTTTCATTCGTATCAAGTTGCATATGGTCGTGGACGTAGGGCCCTGTTGACACCTAAATTTTGGCGGCCCATTTAGTCATTAGGGGGTTAATTTTAAACATTATAATTCATTTGCATAGTATTAATTTTAGGTGCATTTATTTTTAATTTACATCGTTTGCGTTTTTATGTTTTTTTTTAGGACCGGTGGTGAATGGGTTTGGATTAATATTTTTGAGCTTTAGTTTGGCAGGTCGGGCTAGGCCCATGAAAGGAGAAAATTAACCTAAGCCCGTCGTTATTTTTAATCAATTATCTCGTGAAAAAAAATTGAGATTTGATGCGTTATTATATTTTATTTTTAATTTGAGAAAACCGCATTGCAATCTTATCCTTAGCAATAGATGATGAAATCATGAGAGAATATTCACGAGATAAGGAAAATAAAATAATTTTCACGATCGGGAGGTTATAAAAAATCTTCGTGAGATAAGATATGGCAAAAAGGATTTCATTTATCTTTATCTATAAAAGGATGTACGTAGGATTAGTTATTGGGGGGGATTTTCTTTGTTCAGATTTTTAGGGGGCTTCTTTTGGTTTTCTAAAAAGAACAAAAAAAGAACAAAAAAAAATCAGAAGGAGGAAAGGAGATTGAATTCGTCCGTGCGGGTGTAGGAGGGCAAAAAGCAACCAGAAGAGACAGGAGCAGAACAGTGAAAAGGCAGGAGTGAAAAGGACGTGCGGCAGAAGAGAAAAGAAAAAAGAAGGAAAATGGGACGGGGGATCATCTTCTTCGCGAGGAAGAAGCCCTCGACCGCGGCATCCCGCCCCCGCGCCGGCCGCTGTTCCGGAGCCGCGCTGCTAGCACGCCGTCCCGCCTGACCCATCGCTCCCGCACCAAGCCCGACGCCTCAGCCGCCACCGTCTCGCCCGCAAGCCATCCCTGGACGAGCCCGCTCCGCTGCGCCGACGCCGCTTGCTCCATCCAGGTAAGCTCAAGATCGGAGCCCCCAAATCAACACTCCATCGGTCTCCGCCGTCCTAGGAAACCCGACGTGCAGCCCTTGCCTCCGCCCGCGACCCATCGCGTCCGCCATTGCTTGCACCTGCTACCAAAAGCCGAAGCCGCCGCGCTTGAGCCCCGCTTCGCCAGCCACCTCCACGACCCAGCCTGCAGCAATCTGAGAACCAGTGCCGGCCACCGCATCTGCTCGCCTTAGCCCCGACGACAGAAGGCCGAGATCCTGCTCCGCCTGCGAAATCGCTGACGCCCCCTCGACTGTCGCCGCGCCTCCGCCCGAGAGACCCGAAGACCCACTCCAGCCGGTGCCCGTCGCCCAACAGCCAGCCCCGCGTCCGTGATTGCCCAGCAACCCGCGACCCAGCCGCGCCAGACCCCACACCTCCGCTGGTCCCCTCGCCGGAGCTCCGACCGACGGCAACCCTTTGCCGGACCGACGGATTGGCTGCCCTTCATTTTCTTTAGGTTGTTTATTTTTTTTTATTTTTATTTTTCTTATTTTATATTATTTTACTTTACTTTTAGTTAGTCTTAGTATTATTGTTTAAGTTTAAACCATGTGAGGTAACTTTTAGTTATAATTCCTATAGGCATTATCCATAGGAATTGTCCCTAAGGTTATTGTAATTATTTAATTTGACCCGTAAGACGTCGGGTCATTTTTTTAATTATGATAATTTTTAGGGTTTGTTTATGATATATTAACTGTTGAATTAATTTAATTATTAATTTAATCCGTAAGATTTCGGATTAGATTTTTAATTATTTTGATTTCTTGCCCTGATGTTCAGGGTTTAAAATATTCGTTAATTTGACCCGTGAGATAACGGGTTATTTTTTCATTTATTTTAATCCTTTATTTTGTTGAATATCTTATTTGTTTAGATTTAGTACTTGTTTTAGAAAATCACTAAGAAAAATCAAAAGGATATTTGATTTAGGATTTCAATTGGTTTTAGAATATTTCTTGTTATTTTGCATATCTAGAATATAGATTTTATTCTAGATTTTAAAAAATATAAAACAAAAAATGCATTCATTTAGGATTTTAGTTGCATGTTTAATTAAGTGGCATTTTTAAATTTCGAACATTAAAAAAAAAAAAATATCATGCATATGTCATATAGAATTAGAGCATGCTCTGCAAGTCATTGCATATTAGATAAAATTACATGTTATGAATTAGTTTTAATTGCATAAAGAAAAACACAAAAAATCATTGTGCATTTTAAGTTAGAAATACATGTTTCATTTTAAATTTAGATCATCTTTTTAGATAAATTGCATTCTAGATTAAGATAATGTCTTAATTTAAAGTATGATTTAATATGACCTAATCCTTATTTTTAAATTAGATAGAATCTCAATCTAGCTAGATCATTTTTGCATTCGAATTTCATGAAAGAAAAATACAAAGTTCGTCTTTGCATAAGTTAATATCATTATTTAGGATAGATTGCATTTATAAAAATAGAAACATCAAATGCACGTCATTTAGTTTTCATTAAGTTCATTTAATTAGAGCTTTCTTGTCATTAGACTAAGTCATTTAATAAATGTCACGTGACATATAACTTGTATATTAAATTGCATGAGGCATGTCATTTTAGTTTAAATAATTTTGAATGTCATTGTATCGCATTGCATGTCATTATGATTAGATCATTTATATCACATTTAATTATTGCATTTCTTCATGTCATATAGTTTAGGTCATGTCTTCATGTCATATTAGATTATTAGCATGCATCGCATGATTTTCATTAAATAAAGTGAAAACAAAAAAATTGATTGCTTGTTAATTAGGAATCATATCTAGGATTGTCTATATGAATTCTGATTTAACATTGCAGATGCTTTCGTTACTTTAAGGTATGTTTTTGTATTATTTAATTGCTTTCTTGATGTCTTAAATTGGTGGTATGCGCATATGTATGATCACCTCACACGTTAGGAAGTAAATTAAAATTAAATCAAGCTGCCTGCAAAACTTTTTTTTTTAAATTAAGAAGAAATGGTACCGAAAGGGCGCTAGGATAGTCTAGTGTAACCAAGTCCCCGTACCCAAAATCTCTGGTTCGTAGAAGTAAGATAATCCTCCCGTTATTTTACTTAGGTATCTAATCGACCTACCCTAAACCGATTAGTGGCGACTCCTAGATAATAGTCTTTTGCATGTTAAAACCCAAAGTCGCGATTTGGTATGGGTTTAGGAGAGCCCGAGCTAAGCTTAAAGGCTTAGTAGTCCATCAACCTAGTTTTAGGTGGCAAACCCGGAAAATTGGGTTGCGACAGGCCCTCAAGGGAGCAAGTTATGCTCGGTTTCGTTGAGATGTACGCTAGTGACAACGGGCTCACGATGGATTCACTCCCATTGTTCGTCGACAGGCTCAACGACGAAGGCAACCCCTTTATGTAAGAGCGAGGTATGAGGGAAGCTGGTTTTTGGAGTTAGGAAGAATTTTTACAAAATCATGGGCCAGGGTTTAGGCAACCGCATGTACAACTAGGTTGGGATGGGTGATCGATGCATAGTATGGTGAAGTCAATAGTATTGACCTTTTGAAATTCCCCAATGTAACCAACGAACGCCTGACAAATATATATAAATAAATAAGGAATGAAATTGTCCCATTCATAGAAGCCGCATGGACCCCATAATTACTTTAGTCCCTTACGCTTCTACATGCTTAAGAAAAATGAAACAAAAAGATAATTGTGCTAGTAGTTTTACAATAGTTATGACGTGCTGGGGACGTCACATTCTGCTTGTGAGGGTGAGGAATGAGACACCCCCGCCGGCCTTTGGTGAGGCAAGCAAGGGTGTCTCAACCAACCCTCGCTAGCCTCTAGCATTGGCGAGGGGCCTCATCCAGCTAAAGTTGGCCCTCACTAGAGGTGAGAGGACAATGAGGGCTTCCTAGCACTCGCTGACCTTTGCCGCCCTTTAGCAAGGGCTGGACGAGGGTCCCCTCACCAAAGGCTAGTGAAGGCTGGTCTCAACTGTGGCCAGTGAAGGCATCTCGGCCCTCACCTTCGCTAGCAGCCGATGACCTCCACTAGTCGGAGGTGGGTGGAGGAAAAAGAGGAAGAAAGGGGGAAAAAAGACAAGAAGGAAAAGAGAAGGAAAAATTAATAAAAAATAAAATTTTGAAAAAAATAATTAAAAATTATATAAAAATGTCTACGTCAATGCCAGTCATGCCACGTAGGATGATCAATGTCTATGTCAATAATTTCCATCATAAATTGGCCGAATAAATCAATTAGTACCAATAAGAAAATATTTTTAAAAAAATTAGTCCAATTAAAATGTTTAAGATTGAATTGATATAATTACAATAGGTTTATGACTTTTTTTATACTTTTTTTCATATAAATGCTAGGTTCTGCAGAAGATGACACAATCGAGACCTCTTTTTTGGCATGCTTTGGGCCTCTCTATAAACATCACCTTTGTCTATCAAGTCTAGGAGCTAGTCACGTTGATTCGGCGGACTCGTTCTTAATGTATCGCTTATGAAATAGGAGAATGAGGATTTCAATTTCGTGAAGAAAATCAATGATTCCGCTACTTGCTTCTTTTCCCTTTCGGATGGCTTCAACTCTAGACCTTGACAAAATATCACATTTTCTGCTAGGAAGAAGCACATTGAAATCTATTCCCACATTTTTATTAGGAGAAGGTTCGAGTTTATTGTTAAAATGTGTGTACGAGTATTAAGCAAAAAGAAATATAACATTCAAATGTGGAGTAAAGTTGAGTAACTAATATATCTTAGTTTGATCATGTCTTAGTGATTCAAGCTTTTAAGTGAAATTGAATGTAATTAGATAAATTAACGGGAATTGATGTCGCAATCGCTATTAGGGTTGGAGAGAGAGAGAGAGATCTTCGCCCCACCGGTTGTTGCATTGAGACCCAATTGCCAGCGCTGCCCATTGTGCTATCCCGGGTGGCCTCTGTCTCTCCATTTGCTTTGTTATCAAGTGCCACGGGACACTAGCCATTCTTGGACTCATTGTCCAGTTGATGCTAACAAACATGACACCCCATGCGCCCTCTGTCCTTTATTTGTCTCGTGATCAAGTGTCATGGACCTGAACCACCTTGGAATCCGTGGTTGTCTGATGTCTCAACCACTACAGGGGTTGCAAATTAAAGAGAGAAAAAGGTGTTGGAATATCCAATTGATTAACTAAAGTAAGCCGATAGAGGGAGGTCACATGTTTATAAAGTACGTATAAGCCCTATAAACAAGTGATGTAAGATTCTTTAACACCCTTTTAACGTGTCAACTAGACTAGAAAAAACATGCATAATTTGACAAATAGAAACCAGACAGTAGAAATAAAGTAAGGTAAACTATTTTCGATACCATATTAAAATAGAGGAAAACTGCATATGCAAGTAAATAAGAGATGTGCGATACTTTAATAAGGAAATATGTGACACATTCATACATAACTTGCTCATAATTAAGCATACGCAAATTACACATTCTCCCGGTACATAAAGAGAGATCCCGAGCAACAAGATTGCATATTGTTTGTCTCATCACAACACACTCTCTGGGGCAAACATCTTCAACACACATATCAAAAGCTCCTACTCTCTCCAATTCACAATGCCTATTGACCTACTGAGCCACATTATTGACAGGACAGGCTTCAAACCTTTAAGCCAGTACCGTACACTAATGTGCACCATGGCAGCACTCAAACTTCACAATGTTCTTCATCACCCGGGGGCAAACCGGGCACTTCACATTCTCGGGCACATACCCGACCATGTTCGGGATGTAGAAGTGGTGGCACGTTTGGGGAGCCACCACCTTGTCGTGGTGCTCCTTGAGCGCGACGTCAAAGGTCTTGCCATCCACGTTCACTTGCTTCTTCCAGGTATCGTACTGGGCCAGCACCTTTGACGAGGAGGCCAAGGGCGTGTTGATCACCACACGGGTCCCCTTCGTAAGGAGGGCGAACCCGCCGTCCTTCTTGAAGTTGGTGTAGAGCTTGAGGATGTCTTGCAGCAGCGGGTCGAGGATGTCCGCTTTCCCCTGCAACATGGAGAACATGCAGCTTTCGAGGCGAGTCCAGAAGAGCTGAATCTTCCCAACGTTATAGGCCACAATGGAGTTCCCGTCGTCGGAGATCTTCTTCAAGTGCACTTCTACCTCGTGCACTTCCTTTGTGTCTTCGCCTCCGTACAAGAAAATGAGCTTCTCCGATTTGATCTGATTGATCGATATAACAAAATCATCATGTAACTCATTTAATTTTGAGCAGTTTAAGTTGTTCTTTTGGGTTATTTGGATGACGCTTTTGTGACATAGAGACATTGAAATTCACCACGCTTGTGTTAGTTCACTTACCGCCTCTTGCACGTTAGGGGCAATGGAGTCGTTCACAAGGAGCTCGAACCAGCTGATGTCACGCCTCCTCCAAAGGGTCGCCACCACACCATCCGTGAAAGGAAATGCATCAAACCCCCACATCCTTATCATGCTCATTGCGTTCTGGGACTCGACCTTCCCTTGCGGATCTAACACCACCACGATGGGCTCGTTCCTAAAGTGCCACTTCTCCTTGATGATCCTGATGGCCACCTTGTTTATCAGTGTCGGGTAGTGTGTTGAGCACCACGGCATCTGCGACTGCAGGTTCTCGAAAACGTTGGGCAGGTCCTCGCTGTCTTGGTCCACAACCGGGATCCACAGGATCTCGTGATTCTCGTGGAACTTGGGCTCATTATAGATTTTCACCAGGATCGAGAGGTCATGGGAGGATAGCTTCAGGTCAGAGATGAGCAGCAACACATTCTTCCTTCTGAGGTATTCGATCTTATCCTGTCGACCCATACGTAAACCAGACATGATCAATCTCACTCCTTAAATTGGGAACAAAAGCATTCCTGATGAAATCGAAGTTAGGTGTTTTATTAAAGGCTAACCGTGGTCTTCTTGGAGCCAATGTAAAGCGGCTGAGGATCGTCCTTGGTGTAAAACAGCGCCTTAATGAGCTCCACATTGTCCGTAGGCGCAGTAAAAAGCCGCTGCAGCCTCTGGTACTCTCTAATCTCCTCTGGATTAATAGACATTCTTCTATCAGATTCGTCAGTCCGTTTTCATGAGCATTCAAAATCGAAGTTCTCTGATCCTATTTGATTTCATTGTGAATCTCGTGGCTCACCCTTTTTTTGCTTAAAATCCTCCAGCTGCCTCTTGATGTTGTGGTGAATCATGTTCACTTTGCGAGCGAATGCGGGCAGATCTCGTCCCTTCGACCTAACATCAAGAAATTAAATGACCATATATTAGGAACACGAGTTTTTCACTAAATTCGACAAAGAGCCAGTGGCGAAAGCATAAGAAGCATACTCATCGATTGTGGTAGTTGTAGTAAGGGCAGTAAACTGGATCGAGCAACCGAGGACAGCGATGATGATCTGATAAACGCTGGAAGTAATGTCGATGACCTCGGCCAACTCTGGAACATCCTTGCTATCGTGGTCAAACTCCACGATGCACTTAGTCATTTCGAGCGTGGTTTTGATCAAGTCGTTGAGCACTCCAAACACTTGGATCTTCTGCGGCTCGACCGGCTTTGTGATTGCAGGTAACCCCTTCAATACGGCCATGGACTCCGCGAACTTGTCTGAGGGCTCGATCTGAGCGAGCCGCCAGAAGTCGCCGTAGTACAGCGCCAAGGACGACAGTGTGACCACAGCCTTCGCGACCAATGAGTAGCTCGATAGCTCGTGGAAGATCGAGGACATTGTTTCGCGCACATTCTTGGTGTCCAAGGCTTTGCACGTAATCTGCCAAAACGATTGTGAATGTCTAAATATTAGAAACTTTTGAAGTTGATCATCACTGAAAAAAAAAAAAAAAGTTGATCATCGCGTTGCTCTAATTTGTGCCAAGTAGTGTGATACTCACTATCCAGTAGATTATTTTACATCTAATTAATCACGCTGGATTTTCAATAAAGCCCACAGGAATTTTGTAGATATTTCGCCTATTTATAATATAATGGTGCATATAAAGTGGTTATACCTAACACACCACATGAGATTTTAATCTTAATCTACTTAATCTATCGACCATTAATTGACAACTATCGGTTCTCTCGTCCTCGAAGAATGACCCCATCTTGTTTCACGAAAAATAAGAAATTGGCAAATTTAAATTCTAATTTTAAGTGTTTTTAACATTCAAACTAACGAGTTAATGAAGAATGTTTTCGCAATTAACAATATTGTATACTTCTCATTTCGTTCGCTATGGGAATAAAACATCACTGTTTTTCAATTATGAAAAAGTTGTGGGCACACATATGCATAAAAATAGGAAAAGGACAGATTGCTGTCAGGCCCACTAAATTTTCCAATACCAAATCCACATTTAATCTGAATTTTGGTAAAAAATAAGAAAGTTTACCAGGTAATTGCTATTTAAAATTATGTAAGCGAATGATTTGATTACATTTCCTTTTCTTTTTTTTCTTTTTTTGGGTTCTAAACCAAATGGCTAGCTCATTTTAAATCAAAATGTTGACTATATTGATCAAGTTAATTGCAGCGACACCAAACCATACTTTTAGAGAATGCGATTAGGGTTCAATGCATAAGGCGTGAAGAAAAATTATTGAGGAGGATTTCTAATTTCAAAGAGCAATAAAGTGATTAACATTTTCACTATGTATTACCTGGCAAGTTACTTCGCTAATTGTCGATAGAGGGGGAGTAAAACCCTCCTTTGCAGGCTTGAATTCTGGGGTCGCAGCTGGGGTCGAGCTTGCCTGCGCAGATCCAACCAGGTTAGCTGCGAATTCAATTATTGTACGGTTATTCGGTAGGAAGAAATCATTTAAATGGAGCCCTGCATCGCACGATGAATGCTCAGGTGAAGCATAGTGGCCTTTTGGATTTATTTCTCACCGATCAAAGCCTCAACCTCATGTACGTTTGCTTTCCATAACAAGGATACCGTACTTTGGACTTAAAGCAAATCCTTAAACGACTTCGTCGTGACCCAATCTCGCTGATCAAAATCACGAGGGATCCGTTCACCTCAACCTCATGTACGTTTTCTTTCCATAACAAGGACACTGTACTTGATATTCCATTTGCATTTTTACTCTATACATAAAGAAAAACAGTGCACCTTTTGCACCAAAACCAAAGAATTTAAAATGGAAAAAAAAAAATTATTTCGAGCTTTGAAAGTTACAAGAAACTTTTTTTTTTTTTAACGATTCTACATCTTCATATTTATGTATTTTATAAGGTTTGAGATTTTCCCTTCAGAATAAAAATCGTACGATGAAAATCATGAGTTTTCTTTAAAAAGTAAAAGTCACTTGTATTAGATCCTATTACACATTTCGAAAACTCTCGATTTTTAATCATCCTCATGAACATAGGCAAGCTTAAAAAAAAAAAAAATGCATTCAACACACCTTAAAAAACAATTGATGATGCGTTTAAAATATTCAAATTTCTTAATAATTTTTTATTTTATTTTTCTCTATTCTTTTTTTTTTCTTTTTCCTTCTTTATCGGCCAGTCCGATCTCAATGGCCGACCTTGAGCATGCCTCGAGCTCGCCAACCTTGCGTGATGCCGATTTGCAAGCTACCTAACAAGCTCTAGCCTCGCTCGCCTCAAAAGAGGCTTGCCCTTGGCAGATTTGGCGAGCCCAAGGCTAGCTCTTGCCTATGTGAACCTTAGAGACAGTCAACAACCAACCATTGGCAATCTCAGGCGAAACTCGAGCTCATTAGAGGCTCGAGCTTCCTTGAGGTCGGCACGTTAGCGTCATTCATGTCATGTAGAATAATCTAAGTCCACATCGATAATTCCTATTTAAATTGTTGAGAACTTAATTAATACAATTTAAAAATTTATAATTGAATGATATCTATATAATGAAGTTAGAACTTTTTGACTTGATAGGATAAGGACAGGGAATGGGGCTAAGGTAAGTCATGATAAAGGTAAAGTTGAATTTTTTAACTCAATTAAATCACGATATTTTAAAAGAACATCCAAACTAGCTTTAATGTTTGTTCTTCTCTTGGTAAATAATTACTTATAAAAAAAAAAAAATACTCCGTGAGCTGATTATATAAGGGAAAATGTGATCGGTTTCAATTAGTGCTCGAGGGGACCAAGTTTCTCATGCGGCATTTTCATGTAATGTGTGACCCGACCCGACCCGACCAACAACATTTTTTTTTTTTTTTTACCTTGTTCGGGTTAACCACATTGTCAACGATGGTTGTCGAGCCTTTGAGGGTGTTCTCGACCAGGGCGAAGAGGACCTGAACGTCGACATCGCCCTCATCGGGGGCGTGAGTGTCGACCATCTCCTTCATGAACTTCTTGTCGTCGAAGACGGCGACCAGGCCGTTGAGGAGTCCCTGCTCGGGCTGCTTGGCTCGCTGAGAGCCGCCGAGGACTGCCGAGATGAGCCGGCCTGCCATGTCGATGGAAGAGAAGGGAACGCAAGAGGGAGAAAAAGCTCGGGTTTCTAGAGGAAGAGGAAGGATGCAGGGGAGGAAAGCTGAGGATTTTGTGTGATGAAAGTTGCTTGCTTGGGCACTCAATTTATAGCGGCTGGAGTGGAGGAGAGAAACGAGGAGGCATGTGAGATATTTCTTCGATTGTGGTGGGGACTGGAGTGGGTAATCCGGTGATGTATTATCTTGTGGTCACTGGAGTGGGTAATCCGGTGATGTATTATCTTGTGGTCCTGAAGCTTATCTTCACATCGTTTAGAATCTTGTATTATTGCACGTGTACCAAGGAGATAGAGATATATAGACTCCAAGAGGGAGAATTACCGAAAAAGTCATAAATTTATTATACAGTTGCCAATTTAATTCTAAATCTTCTAATTTTCATTAATTCAATTCTAAACATTTTGACATCTTGCCAATTTATTCCTAAATTTTTCAATTATGCTAGTATTCCTAAAACTTTAAAGGATTTTCCAAACGTATCTAAAACCTTCTAACAAATTGTCAATTTAGTTCTTTTAACTAACTTTGGCTGGATATCATTGACATGGCGGCCCACTCAGCGCACGAGCCATCCTAATTGAGGCAACCGGCACTAATGTACAATTTTATAATAAATTTTCTTGAAATTTCATTAATTTATAATTTATTAATTTTACTCTTTTTACATAGAAGTGATGGTTGCCAACCATAAGCAAGGGCCAATGGGATTGCAAAGCCCTAGGAGCCCTTGCCAATGGTTGGCGAGGGCCTCGCAAGCCTGAACGGGCCACAACGAGTGCATTGCATTGGGCCCCTCGCCCACTCTTGTTGCACTCATCAGATCAAGGGCAATTGTATCAATGTCACAAGTATGAAAGTTTATGGTTTTTGATAGCGCTTATATAAATTTTGGGATGTTTGTGATACAAAACAAAAATTAGGAACATCGATGTCACTAGAAAATTTTTTAGGATTTTCAATTATATCTTTTGGAAAATTAAAAATCATAATTTCTTCATATCTGTAATCTCACACCTATTTTATAATATAGTTTCCAAATATTATATTTTTAAATGTTAAGTCATCGAAATTTGCTAAACCAATCCATATAATTCTTCCTCAACAATCTCTGTCCATTTTCTCTCGCAAGGGCAATCGGAGTCAATTGTGGGGCTCGCGGGGCAATCAACACAATTCCTGATTTTTTTCGCTTCTTGTTTTTTTTTTTTTTTCCTTTTTGTAATTTTAAGGTTGTCATATCCTTGGGCTCCACCACTTCTAGTTGGAATGAATAGGATGGACCCATTAGACTGATTTCTCAAAGTAAAGGACAGAAGTTAAATTCACACACACACACACACAACAAGAGAAAAGGTCACACAAAAAAAAAAAATCTTCAAATTATGCCCATTACAACTTATTTATCATAAATTTTTTCTTGTGACATTAAAAACCCAAAATTGATATTTTCCCTCTCTCGAAGTTCCATTAGATAATTTTTATAGCCAAAATAATGTAGTTTTTATTTCAGTTAAGTCATGTGAGCTTCATGTTGATATTGTTTGTGTTTTGCCATCACATAGGTAGATTTTAACCATTCTCATTGACACAATTTTGATGGAAGGGAAATGCGTCACTCAAATACAAGTTTTGGATTTTTTTGTCGCAGAAAAAATGTTAGGATAAATGTGTCACAATAAGTATGGTTCGAGGTTTTTGATGGCTTTTATCCATATAACAAATGCATTTTTGAATATCTAAAATCATTTGTCTCCATAGAAGCTGATTAAGTATATGCTCGATGTTTTGTCAGTGAGAATGCCACATTGCATTCTATTAAATCTCTTAATAATTAGGTGACGGACGACGATATCTAACAAATTTTGTGTGAGGCCGAAAAAATGTTCAGAGGTTCATTCTTCCTTGATTGAAATTATTAGAACGGTAAGTTACAGAATCGATTTATCTATCGAAATTGGCCTCGCAATTTTTTCAAAGCATGGCGCGCACCGTGGGGCTCAATCTATATGCAAGCAAGGATTTGAATTGTCAACGTCGAGCAATGATTTTCATGAATATATGCTTCCCTATAATTAGAGGTGGCAAGTCTATAAAATTGCTGGGGGACGTTCCGAAAATTAAAGGTCCATGGTCGCAATATCATGTCATTTTCACATCTTTCATGATGATATTGAGTGTGTGAATAATTTCTCTAATATTTATAAAACTATAAAGAAAATGACGTGTGGCATATATTATATGCTAGGATTAATTGCTAGACAAGCCAACTTTATAAAATTAATTTACTAATCAAAATTAAAGCACGTCCATTCTACGTAATAAAAAACCTTCTACACTTTGAGATGCTAGACTTGTGACCTAATAATTTCAGCCGATGAAGAATAAAATTGGAAGATGACACACACCATTGGTCCACGAACTTTGACTTAATTAGTAGTGTTGTCCCTACACTTTTTTTTTTTTTTCATTATGATCCCTAAACTATTGGTAAATGTTTAATGTAGTCATTCCATTTGCTTAAACAATAAGTTAGAATTTTTATTATTATTATGGGATTTTTATATGCTAAGCTGAACTTTTTAAAATGGTGAGTCAACATGTCTATCTTTTTAACCATTAACATATCAATCATTATATGATGACGTGGTAATTATATCTAGGTTTAAGATGAATATCATACTTAGATAATCCACATATAATTTTTTTTAGTTCATCATTCAAATTAATGGGCTAGAAGCCACATCGGTAAATTCTATGAACTTGAATTAACAAAAATAGACAGCATCGAACATTTTAATATAATTTAGTGATTAGGTTGGACATTTATTAATAATTTAGGGATGTTATTGAATAAATTAAAATTTTATGAACAATATTACCATTAAACTAAAATTTATGAACCATTTGTGCCATTTTCCTAATAAAATTCAATAAAAGAGGTGTTATACATGATATAAAAACAAATAAAAGAGTCGGATCACAGCGCCTTCACCAGAAAGCACACAGAACATTCAAATAAAAATTAATCCATGAATTTTTATCTTTTATTTTTGGATAAGTGAATCTATATCTAATTACTACGCAAGAATCAAACAAGAAACTCACAAGATGCTAACAAATAGTTACATAAAAAAATTATCAATTTTGATGCCAAATATCAGTTGCATGTAGATAATGTATGAAAAGAGTAAATCCTAATTAGAATCCCAAAATTAAAAGAAAATAAAAAATAAAGAAAAACTTATACTAACCGGATCGGATGTTTTATGGTCCATTTTATTTGATTCCTTGATCCTCAAACTTTTGTGCGCGAAACGAAAAAATAAAATAAAAATTATGAGGTGCAAAATAGAGCACGTGGGCATTGCATGGCTATGATTCTAGTCACTTGTCAGCGCCACAATTTGCGACAATCTATCATAAATTGGTCGATGATCCGTATGGTCGATGATCCGTATGGTTGTTTACCGAACACGTGTAGATGTACATAATATACATGTAAAGATATTAAATAGCAAACGGAAACTTATTTTTGACCAGTATAAAAAAATAGAGTACTGGACCACGTAGGTTTTTGTCAAAGAATACAGTGGCCTAAATTCATTTTGGTCTCTATCCGTATACAATATATCCTCAATCGCTTACACATTGTAGGAGCTTCACAATATAATATGATATTTACAGTTAATTATCCAATCAATCTTAAATTTATTATCTGAATGCTAATTTAATACTAAAGTTTTTAATTTTATCAATGTAGTACTAAAAATTTACGTGGAATTGCCATTGGAAATCACTCATGTGGCAATCCTTTAAGTTGTGCTATATTGGACAGTTGACAATGAATGGACATTACGTCAACAATATTTAATGGCAATTTTCTAAAATGATTACGTTAAAATTTTGTGTGAAACTTTAGGATTACGTTATCAAAATTGAAAAATTTATGATTGAATTAGTGTTCGTATGATGGGTTTATTTCTTTCATTTTTCAATTTTAAAATTTGAATATTTTTTGTATGATGACAATCTTACAAAAAGAAAAGTCCAAATCTTGAAATATTAATCCCTTTCCACCACACGACTGTATATAACTTCTCTTTTATATGGAGTCAACATTTCTCAGTATAATGAAAAGTGCAAATATGCTGTAACAAGGCAACTTTGCAATGTCTTTTAAACGTCAATTTGTGCATACAACTAACGCGTGTGCGATTTTGCTACTAACTCCTATGCGAACTTTCATTATTTCAGTTTCTTCATGAATTTGGGAACATTTACAGATCACTTTGCGCCGACTCCTTTTTCATTTTGCCTCAGTTACTTCAAGTTCTATCACGGGTCACTTCACGATGAATTTATTTTCATTTTTGTTGTTGTACATAATAATTTATTTTGGTCCAAAATGGATAATGATTGCTCTTGCTCGTTCCATTTTGATCCAATAAAGTCACGATGACCAATTGCTCCGAGTAGAGTGCCACTGGATCCCGATATTTCTACCTGGGGAAACTGCTACAGACAAAAGCAAGGCTACAGTGCAGGCCTGTTTTTCTTTCCCTCTAACCCTTTGCTGTAAGTTAAATTAAACGCGTTTTCCACGGGGATTCGTTAAAAACAGCATGGCCCATCCAATCATTAAAGAGACGAGTAACATCACACTCATCATGAGCAAAATTACCTCCCTTTCTAGAGCATGAATCCCCTCGATCGGATTTCACTT
Source organism: Eucalyptus cloeziana (assembly GCA_014182715.1). NCBI lineage: Eukaryota > Viridiplantae > Streptophyta > Magnoliopsida > Myrtales > Myrtaceae > Eucalyptus > Eucalyptus cloeziana. The sequence continues at coordinate 27,151,874 of CM024642.1, forward strand.
GACTTGAAATTAGAGCAGTAATCACTGAGCGTGATAACATATAATGAGAGGGCCATTCTAATCTTATATGAGGCCGGATTCGAGTCATGTCACAAGCTAATTTTAGGCCAAGTTTTTACTATTTTGTCTGAAGAGATTTCTTGATTTTTGCCATGTCGGTGGTGTTGGAATGACTAGTTTGTACACTTACGAATGAACTAAGCCTGAGAAGACTACCCACTTACTCTTAAATCTAATGTATGGATACAAATTTGGTTTTTAATTTTTTAATTTTGTCAATGTAATGTGAAATTCTAATATAGTCATTAAAATCACTAACACATTGATCCAATCATCGTTGGCCTTTCTACGTAGACAACTTGTGAATTGCCACATCAACGATATTTGACAGCAATTAATTGTAGGGACTATATTGCAATATCATGCAAAGTTTTAGGACCACATTAACAAATTGAAAAATTTAATATTGAATTGATATCAGCATAATATATTTATGATTGAATCGGTAATCCCAAATTTGATTATGCTCCATTTGGACTAGATATCTTCTTCTTAGCTCAAGATTAATGTGATCTAAACCTGTTTGATGGTAGTCATCTTCCAACAATCCATTGTAACATGAAGTATATTCAGTCAATTCTTATTTCTAGCTTATTCAAACGATGATAATATCTTAGCTAGTTTGCAAATTGCTAGAATTTATATTTTTATTTCTAAAAGGGGTGAAGCATTGCTAATAAATGCGATTTTACTACAAAACCAAGGATCACCACGAGATCTTCATTTGCAAACAATATATAATACGTATATGTACGAATGTATTCATATGGAACATAAAAGTCATGCTCACTTCTTCTACTTACTTAATAGTGCCAAGACACATTTTGATGACTTTTATTATAGTGCTAAAATGGTCCCACTAAATTCTAATTATATATAAGCAAGGCTGCAAAAGCAGACCCGTTTTCCTTCCCCATTTTCCCCGCTGTAAATTGCACACTTTTACCACGAGCGTTCACAAAAAAAAAAAAAAAAACACGACCCATCCAAGCACTAAAGGGTATCATTAGCAAAATCGCCTTTGTTTCTAGAGCATGAATCCATCATCTTGATCTGTTGTTATTATTATTTTTGGTGTGCCAATAAGGATGCCAATTCACGTGACTTGAAATTAGAGCTAACGAGCATAGAGCATGACATCTAATAATTACAGTGTCGCGCAGTTTCAAATTAAATCTTAATTATGAGTCACGTCTTAAAGTACTTTCTAACTGACTCGTCCTTTAGATATTATTACCTCATTGAAGATAACCTTTTTTTTTTTTACCACGTTCGTAAAGTTGCAATGAGCGGCTCGTACAATCAAGAATGGGACGAGTAGTCATGGATAAAAAATTTAATGTTTTGTAAGAGGTATGGACCCTTATGATACTGTCAATGGGCTATAATTTCAGCCCCAATTCGTTGACCAAAGCTCTTGAGAACAATGACGATAGTCATCTCCTTTTCAAGAACTAAAAATCAGCAAATGTAATAAAGGAAAAAAAAAAAAAGCACATTCATCCTCCAAAATAGAAAAATACCAATATATGATAAGTCACAAAGAAAATAAAAATAAAGTTTAGACATAATCAAAAGCTTCAATAGGAGATTATTTGGTATGTTGAACAATGGAAGCTATTAGGAATTTGGTCCGGTAACTTTTGATTGGCGATTAGAGCTTTGAATAATGTGAAACCCATTGTCATTTTGATTTAATTTTTTTTTTCTTGGCCAATTTGAGCTTATGGATTAATTCAACAAGTTTGATCCTATGGGTATTAAATAGGAAATTTTTAATTATGCTAATAGCAATGAATATTAAGTCGATTGAAACACATCAGATCCAATTTTAAACGTAAGGGGAAAATGACATCTCCGGACCATAACCATCGGCTTTTATGAAGTCAGAGCGTTCTCACGACTCTTTTTCATCCACTCTTTCTTGTCTCGTTTCCATCGTTCGCCTCGGACCCGCCCCTTCTTCATCATGCAAAACCAGCCTTTTCAGTTTTCAACAGCCTTTTCTGTGCACTGTGCAGAATTATTCCATGTAATAATTGAGCTGTTCGAGCTGAGCAGATGGGAATTTCTAACTTCAATTCAAAGTGTGCAAGCCCTAATTTGCACCATTATCACTTGCTACTTACCATTATACAAGCGTACATTTCACATAATATATCTAAAAATCATGTACATTACACGAAGCAAGAATAACTTAAAAGAATCATCTTCATGTAAAAGATCATGTTATGCTGTTTCTCTCCATCATCTGTAATAGTAACGCAGGATCCAAAAATTGGCGTTTCTATCGTAGGGCTTCAGTTTTTACTGCATCTGTTGGAAATTGTGTATTCTTTCTTTCTCTTTCTCTTTCTGTCGTCATTGCATCTAGATTATTTCTAAATGTTCACTCCGACGGAAACAGAAAATTAACCTGTGTTTCGAATGTGCGTTCCTAGAAAAAGAAGAACAAGAAATAGAAGCAAACTTATTGAAGTATCAGAAAAGAAAAGTAGGAAAAGGAGAAATGGATAGCAAAAGAA